>OY856414.1:397245100-398490100 GCA_963693085.1 Alisma plantago-aquatica | reverse complement strand
ATGAAGGATTGATGCTAATGTCATGTTGCACATTAATCGAATATTGAAAGTCAATACGGTTTCCAGTAGGAAACATAGTGAGCCGACTAATTCAAGTATTGAACTGATCATTTCATGTGTGAACCAAGAGGTTCATGAATCAATAAATTGTTTCATGGTTTGCAGGTTTTGGAAAATTCATGAAATTCCATCTCTTTGACTCCTAGTTGATCTAGAAACCCTGACCCTGGACCTCCTATAAATAAAGGGGTAGTCGAGGCTTTCAGAAGACACAACAATAATCTCTGATAATTGTTGTCTAGTCATAGTTGTGGTAATGTGAGAATCTGAGCAAGTCTTACCTATAAAAGGGAGAGACAATAAGGGAGAAATGACGAGGGAGAGTAGTCAAAGCTTGTACATTAACATAGAAGGGAAAACTCCTTCCCGTATGTTCCAAAAGAATGATAGGTTTCTCGGTGGTCTGTGTGGACTATGTAGAGGTTTGGAGGCCGTTGTCACCTTTTAGGAGGACATCGTCAACCGCAATTTTGGTGCTACACCAAGAGACCATTGTCGAAAACTGTCCAGGTGCTACTTGCCAAAGAAGTACACCACTGCAAGGATTAGTCGCTGGACTTACTTCAGGACCAGGTATACATCATGCAACCTTCCTTCCCAATCTGTAGTTGTTGATGAGATCTGCTGTTTAAGGGGAATATGGTAAGAAATTTTGTTTCCATTGCCATCTCTATCGCCATATTTCCCTATAACATATATGTTTTGTAGCTACTTGTAGAGGTTGTTTGGAGAGTTTAGTACTAATCAACATGGTATTTATAGTTCCATCACTGGTTATCTATGTAAATGAAGACCCAAAATGTATTAGTGATTACCACTCTGCCACATTTGAATATTTTGGTAATGTGAGAAAGAGCGTGATTATAGCTCCTTTCAATGTTGGGTAAGTTTCAAGCACTTTTCTTTTAATTTTGACTTATGAAGTATATTTCATTGTGGATTTTGAGTTTTCTTTTATTTACCTTCTTTTCACTCAGTAATAATAATTTATTATATTGTCTAAACCCTTCAGTTTACATGGTAGATAGCGGGGGACACACAATAAAAAAGACATTATTTATGTGAGTAAAATTTTATATCCATTAAAATATATTAATGTATGCATCATTATATGACCATTGATTAATTCAATTAAATGTTTTACTTTGACATATAGGGCTATAAAAGAATTCAAAACGGGCTAGGGGCAAGGTAGACAAAAAAAACCAAGTTGAAAGAATGTTGAAGTAGTTTTCTAACACCAATGCAAACATATGCCAACTATGTTTACTTTTATTTATTAACATTTTACACAACTGTAAATTTGTAGTGTCCTATAAATAATAATAATTGGGCATGTGGATACTACATGATGCAATATATGGACTTGATTGTCAGACATGTGGCACTAGACATCCATTGTGTAGAAAAGGTAATCTATAAGTAATAGTCTTGATCATCATAAATAAATAGTCTCATTTGATAATATAAAAAACTCAAATCAAACTCTTGAATTATGTCATTCTCTTTAAAACCATTTGACAAGATAAATTCCTATACAAAAGAAGAGTTGGATGACATATCATAAGAGCGGACACACTCCTTTGTTAAGGAATTCAATTTCAAATTTAATTGGGATAAAATATGAGTTTTCTAAACCTTGATGCCATTATTTATATATACACATGGTGTTTATGACTTTTTGCATAGATTTGATGCGAGTGAATTGTTGGTGCATATGTGAATGATGTGTAAATATTCATGTGTGTGAATGAATGTGAAGAGGAATGGATACAATGAGAATTACATTAATACATGTCAGGAGAATGGATTTGTAGAATGGAATTGTGTAACAAACCCAAACCCGAGAATCTTACCCTACTTTGTAATTAGAAGGCTTCAAAGATTTCTCCCTAGATTAGACCAAACAAGGATAAATTATACCTTAACAAATAATGTAAATACATACAACATATTATGTAGCGATAGGTTTTATCACCAACATCACATATTTAAATAATAAGTTAAATATCTGCTAACATGTAGGCAAGTTTAGGAAATATGTTAAATGTAATTCCTTTGCTAACTAATATTCACATAATGGTTAAATGAGAGGAATAATGTACCTAAAACATGTATTAGAATAACAATTGGAATTTCATGTATAAAAATATGAATCAAAGCAGAATTAATGGACCAAATATGTAAAATGAGTAAAATGTGGATTTTCATGCATAATAATAATAGATAATTCTTTAGGAAACAATGTGAAGATAATAGACTACACTTAAATAAATGTTGATAAATATGATGTAATATTGTAATACATATAATGGTGATGATCCTAAAATGTAATTATATTAGAACCACAAAAAGATATTTCAAAATTGAAATATGATGGTAACATGTGTTCCTTTGGTCTCAATTAGCTTGGGTGCAAAGTTTCACAATATTTGAACAATAATAATTATCCTAATTTCAGTTAAATAAGAAAATAGGAGAAAAGGCCAAAAGTGTTAAATAAATCACTAAAGTCTAGAAAAGTGGAAACAAACCTCAAATTCGAATTCTACATACCAATGTTAGTCTATGTGTGAATTCCCACATTAGTTGGACTATGTTATCTATCCAAATATAGTTAAGCAGAGAGAAAATAACTTAAAGTCTAAAAATATTAAATAAGATAGTACCATTCCCAAAAGGAAAAACTAATGCCAAAAATTGATTCTTCATGTCTCAATTAGTCTAGGTGCAAAATTTGATGTTGATTGAATAAAATTTGAGTCCTCAAATAAATTAGAAAAGAAGAAATATATTTTAATACTTAATATTCAATATATTTAATCGATATAGTTGGTTTCCTAAAGTTTCTAGGATATTAATGATTGTCACGCCATGCTTTAGTTGCGATTTGGTATTCATCCATTGGATCTTAATCTTGTAGCTTCAATGCCATCTCCTTCCTCGGTCCTAAATGGGGAGCAATGTAAATAGTATGCCTGGTCCTTTCTTCATGTTTTCTCTCTCCTCTCTCAACCTCTCTTTCCAATTTCATCTCCACTAGTTTCCCCCAGCTTTTCCATACCGTCCAAACCCTACTTTCCATATCTTCAAACACCTCTACAAAAAAACCCCAAAAGCTCATTACCCATCAAATCTACAAGAACTAGAAACTAAGGTGTTATATAAATTTGTTAACTTCCCAAGCATCCTCGAGTATCCCTGATACTTTTCCCTTTTTTGATTTTGCTCGAAATCCATCCTATCTTCCCATCATATACCATCTACCATCCTTGACCCCATGATCATGTTCTTCATATCCATGGAAAAATGGATCAATTCACTTTGCATGTACCATCCCTACTCCTCTAAACCTAATCGCTTCTTCTTATACCTCTTTGCTTTTCCCAAAGCCACCCCAAGCTCATTTTCAAGGAGTAGTAGAGCCCGCTTGGCAACTTAACTCAGGCCACAAGAACCCTTAGAAATGATGTCTATGAGTTCATGGTGGTTTTTTGAAGCTTTAGTATGAGTTAAGCCCCTTTAGTAGAAGCTGATTCAGAGATTTGTTCTTTTAATCAGTCTATGTTCTGTCATTCTCCTGATTTTCCACACGGTTTTCATTCTTTCTTGAATTTTTATCCTCGTGGGAACTCCCCAACTAGCTCCAATTGTTTTTGTGTTGTTCTTGCCTCTTTACTCTGACTTCCAACCTTGTAGTGGGGATATGGATGGGTTCCTGATGTTGTGGTTTTCTGTCTCTTGTTGAGAATCAAGGGTGAGGAACAAGTTCTCTGTCAATAATACAAACTTGTCCTGTCATTAGTGTGTTTTGATTTTACCCGATGAGGGCAATTGAGTCTTTTTTTAAGTCCAATCTTGTGCTTGACTTTTGTGTAAGCTCAGTCCAGTTGGTCGACATGGATTGGGCCACCTCAGATTATTTTTTCTCTTTTGTCAATTTCCCTACTTACGTGAATTTTTTGGGATTTCTAATTGGTTAGATTTAGAAAATTCATAGCTATTGATTATGTAACCCAGAAAAATAAAATAAAATATTTCCAGAATCAAGAAATTGTTCTCTATACTTTGATATTAGTTTAATGATTAAAATCAAATATAATAAGTATTTGTTTCCAAGGATTTTTCCTAATTTCTTAATATTTCTAAAATTCTTAACTAATAATCTACAATTTTGAAAAATAAATTTAAATATGATATGAAATCATAAAAATATCACCTATAGTATGATATAGTTTTGATAACCTAATATATTCATTATAAAAAGATGACCTTTAGGGTTCATATAATTAATGTGAACCTAACTTAATTCTATATATATGTTTAATAGGTGCTTTGGAGACCTAAGCGTGGACCTAGGACTGAATTTGAACTTATGTAGATCAATTTGAGGTATGTTGCATCCCCTATGAGTCATATTGAGCAATTACTTTCTTTATCTCTCTCTGAGGTATATTAGTGATAAATATTGTCTTTCTTGACTTGATGACTTATTTGAGTCAAATCTTATTAACTTTGTATCTCTAATCCATGTTGGACTCTAAAATTATACTTTTCTTCATGTTGAAACCCTAATTGTGGATATGGACTATTTTTCCCACTTTTGTGGTGGATGTTTCATATTGTCCATTCATGTGATGACAACCTCATTTACATGACTAAAATTTTACTTGCCTCTACATTTGCACTCCTTGTGATTCAATAGCCTTAGAGTAGTTTAAGTACTTTTGTTTTTGGGTTGTGTTCCCATGGTACTTTTGTGGGATGGAGGTTGTGTGTCCCATACCTGGGTTTTGTCCCCATATTTTAAGTATTTTAGAGTTTGGTTGTGTACCTTACTCTATCAAGTTTTAAGGTTGTGAGCCTTAGCTTCCATTTTTTATGTATATTACACTAGTTCTATGGTTATCTCACATGCATGCATGTTGGTTATTGATGATGGGTTTTATGCCCTACATTCTTTATGTGTGCTTCTGTGACATACCTTCTTTTATTTAACGAAGCAATTCTTGAATATCATATTTTAAAATTCATTTTCTTTTGATACCCACTTTGATGGTTTTTTCCTATTCCATGGGAAGCCTTATTATGTTTAATGTCCTTTATTTTGTAATGTTACTCAATTCATATTTTATATGCACACATGAGAATTTTTGCCGATAACTACCATTTTTGTCCTCACTTCTAGGGTATGCTTCCAACCCTAGGTGTAGAACTTGGAAGATTGGACATGGTGACATGGACCTACTAGGTGGAGCTCTTAGGGAGATAGAGTTGAGATAGCTGGACATCCCTCTACTTAGATTCCTATGTTGTAACTTTCATGTAGACCCTATATGGGATATGATATTGTACTTTGTAAAATTGAATATAGTCATGAAATATTATTCTGCTCCTATACTAAGGCTATTTTATATATCATCATTTGAGAAATGATTTTTTTACACCTATTCCAGCATACCTTTTGAGTGTGTATGGAATAGATGGATTTATTCCTCAAATTAAGTAGAGAGTGGATCCCCTATCTGGTCCCACTCCTTACAAGATGGTATCTGAGCCATAGTGGTTGAATTTCTACCTTTTTCAATTTTGTCTCCCTAATTAGAACCAGTATCTTACATACTCATCCTTTAAGTGACATGTTTACTCTAGAATTGACCTATGATATTCATGATATGATGAAAAGTTGATTTAAAATTATATGAGGTACACATAATAATCATAATTAGTAAACCTCAATGTGATGAGACTTCAGTTGATCATGCCCTATGATGAAGGTTAGTGTGTCACATATCTTTGGGTGTTATGAGATTTTACTTGAGAATGGAGTTAGGTTATGAGGATGTTGAGGTAGTAGGATAAGGAGATCTTAAATGGAAATTGTGACTTGGTTTTTCACTTTGATTTTGGGCTCTATCTTTAGTTATATATCGCTGAGCTATTGACATTGAATTATTTTTTTCATAATACTATATGTACAAAAAAGTTTTTTAGATTTTATTGTGGTTTTCTTAAACTAAGTCACAATGAAGAGATGTATGAAGTCTTGGTAGTTAAACCCTATAATTAGTTGGAATAGATATCCTGAACCCTAGTTTTGGTGTTTGGAGTGATGATTGGGAGTATGTGATTTGTGATAAAGGTTTAGCTGACCTACCCTCTTCTACCCTATGACTTTTTGGGTGATGATGTGAACTTTAGGGTTGTTGGGTTAGTAATGCGAGGACCCGAAACCCAACCCTAGGTGGGTATGACCTTCTAGTTGTATGCATGATTTATGAACAACCTAAACCCCTAAAGTATTCACAACTACAAGTTACATTAGTAACCCTAGTACCTAGATATTGCTCATCTTGGCTTATTAGGTTAAACCTTGTAAGGGGTGGAGGGAAGTTTGTTAGTAATATAAGGATGGATGGATCCTAGGTACAAAATCCATTAAAGGGGTGGAGTGTTGTAACAAACCCATACCTAGAATCTTACCCTATTTTGTATTAGAAGTCTTATGTGAAAATTTCATTAGATCTGACCAAACAAGGTTAAAATTATACCTTAACAAATGATGTTAATAAATATAACATAATATGTTGCAATAAGTTCTATAATAAACAACACATATTTACATATTAACTGCAATATGTGATACATTTGGTTAAGTTCAAGAAATATGTTACATGTAATTCCTTTGCTAAGTAATATTCACATAATAGTTAAATGAGAGGAATAATATACCTAAAACATGTACTAGAATAACAATCGGAATTTCATGTACAATTATTTGAATTAAAGCATAATTAATGAACTATATATGTAAAATGAGTAAAATTTGGAACTTCATGCAAAACAATAATAGATAATTCTTTAGGCAAAAATATGAAATTAATAAGACAAAATTTAATAAAAGTTGATCATTATGATGTAATATTGTAATACATATAATGGTGATGATTCTAAAATGTAATTATATTAGAACTCACAAAAGGAAATCTAAAAAATGAAATATAATGGTAAAAAGGTTTTCCTTGGGTCCCAATCAGGTTGGGTGCCAAGTTTCACAATATTTGAACAATAATAACTATCCTAATTTCAATTAGAGAAGAAAACATGAGAAAAGGTCAAAATTGTCAAATAAATTATTAAAAGTCTTCAAAAGTGAAAATAAACCCAAAATTTGAGTTCCACATACCAAAAGTTGTCTATGTGCGAATCTTTACATTAATTGGATTATATCTATCCTATGTTAAAGTCTAAAAATATTAAATAACATAGTAAACATTCCCAAAAGGAAAAATATACCAAAAATAAATTCTTCATGTCCTAGTTAGTCTAGGAGCAAAATTTGATGTTAATTTAAAACATTTGAGTCCTCAAATATATGAGGAAAGAAGAGAAATATTTTAATACTTAATATTCAATATATTTAATCGATAAAGTTGGTTTCCTAAAGTTTCTAGGATTTTAATGATTGTCACGCCATGCATTAATTGTGGTTTGGTTTTCGGCTGTTGGATCCTAATATTACAAGTTTAGTGTCATCTCCTTCCCCCAATCTTGAACGGGGAGAAATGTGAACAATATGTGTGATCCTTTCTTTGCATTTTCTCTCTCTTCTCTCAACCTCTCTTTCCAATTTAATCTCTATTAGTTTCCCCTAGCTTTTCCATATCATCCAATCCCTAATTTTCATATCTTCAAACACCTCTAACAAAAAGAACCCAAAATCTTCCTTACCAGCAACTTCCATATTAACTAAAAACTAGGTGTTGTATAAATTTGTTGACTTCACAAGCATCCTCGAGTATCCCCAAGACCTTTCCTTTTTCTGATTTTACTGGAAACTCATCCTACCTTCCCATCGTGTATCTTCTACCATCATTGGATCCATTATTAGGTTCTTTGTATCCATGGTGAGATGGATCAATTCATTTTGTCTGTACATCTCCCTACCCCTCTAAACCAGATCATTTGTTCTTCTATCTCAGTGCTTTTCCCTAGAGCCACCCTCCCAACCTCGTTTTGAGAGAGTAGTTGTAACATCCCAGGATTTGAGGCCTCAGATAAAATGATCTTAAAGGGAATGATTGGACTAACCATATCACCCATGTACACCTCCTTTTTAGGGAGCCCATCACTAAAGAACTCCATAGTTAAGCGTGCTCAACTTGGAGTAGTACTAGGATGGGTGACCAGTCAAGAAGTTGATCTCGGCTTGCACATGAGTGAGGACAAAGCACACAGTTAAGGCTAGTGGGGGTCTATGGGGACATTCGTCATTCCTAAAACTCTACTAGATCCTTGCGCAGTGGGCTCGAGCATTAAAGTAGTAGAGCCGGCTTGGTAGCATAAATCAGACCACAAAACCCCATAATCAATGTTTGTAGGTTCGTGGTGGTTCTGCAATGATTCAGAACAAGTCAAGACCCTCTGGTGGCAGGTGATTTATGTAGTTGTTCTTTTGGTTAATATACACTCTTGTTCACCATTCTACTTGTTTTCCCCACAGTTTCATTCTTTCTTGGATCTAAATCCTTGTGAGGAACCCCCTAAACTAGATCCCATGATTTTTGCATCATTCTTCCCTCTAGACTTTGAATTCCCACCTCACCAGAGTGGGGCTATGGCTGGGTTCCTGCTATTGTGGGTTTCCGTTGTGTGTCTAGAATCAAGGGAAAGGAACAAGTTCTCTACTGATAATACATGCTTGCCCTTCTCTTCTATGTGTTTTGGTTTTACTCAATGAGGGCAATTGAGTCTTTTTGCTGAGTCTAATCTTACACCCGACTCTGTGAAGGCCCAGTCCAGTTCGTCGGTGGGGATTAGGCCACCTCAACTTTTTTTTTCTCTGTTGTGGATTTCCTTACTTATATGGATTTTTTGGGATTTCTAATTGGTCTAATTTTCTAAAACCCATAGTAATTAATTTGTAAGCCAAAAAATAAGATAAAGTATGTTCTAGAATCAAGAAATTGTTCTCTATCCTTTGGCATTGGTTTTATCTTATAAGTCAATTATAATAAACATTTGTTTTTCCAAGGATATTTGCTAATTGATTAATATTTCTAAAATTCTTAACTAATAATTTACAGTTTTAAAAAATGAAATAAAATATGATATGATTTCATAAAATATCACCTACAATATGATATAGTTTTGATAAACTAATCCACTCATTATAAAGGCAATTGTTTGGATTTATATAATTAATGTAAAGCTAACCCTACTTCTACATATATTTTAATAGGTGCTTTGGAGACCTAGGCATGGACCTAGGTCTGACTTTGGACTTATGTAGACTCAATCTGAGGTTTTTTTCATTCCCTATGAGTCATATTGAGAAATTACTTTCTTTATCTCTCTCTTAAGCCTCTTTGATGTATTTTGGTGATAAATATTCTCTTTCTTGATTTGATGACTTATTTGAGTCTAATCTTATTAAATTTGTATTTCTGATCCACTTCGGACTCCAAAATTATACTTTGCTTCATTTTGAAATCCTAATTGTGGATATGGAGTATTTTTGCCCACTTTTGTGGTGGATGTTTCATATTGTCCATTTATATGATGGCAATCTCATTTATATGACTGGATTTTTACTTGCCTCTACATTTTGCATGCTTTGTGATTCAGTATCCCAAATGTAGTGTAAGTACTTTGGCTTTTGGGTTGTGTTCCCATGTTATATTTTTGGATGGAGGTTGTATGTTTCATACTCAGGTCATGTGCACACATTTTATATATTTAGGAGTTTGGTTGTGTGCCTTACTCAATCAGGTTTTAAGGTTGTAAGCCTTAGCTGCCATTGTTTATTTATATTACTCTAGTGCTATGCTTATCTCACATGCATGCAGGTTGGTTATTCATGATGGGTTTTGAGCACTACATTCTTTATGTGTGCTTTTGTGGCATACCTTATTTTATTTAACGACAAGTGTAATTCTTGAATATCGTCTTTTAAAATTCATTTTCTCTCAAAACCCACTTGGGTGGTTCTTTCATGTTATATGGGAAGCCCTATTATCTTTGATATCCTTTATTTCTTAATGTTTCTCAATCTATATTTCCTATGCACATACTACCATTTTTGCATATAGATTCCATTTTTGTCTTCTCTCTATGGTTATGCTTCCAACCCCACATGTAGGACTTGGAAGATTGAACATGGTGACATGGACCTGCTAGGTGGAGCTCATAGGGATATAGAGTTTACATAGCTTGATATCCATCTACTTAGAACCTTATGTTGTAACTTTCATGTAAAACATATATGCTAGATGATGATGTACTTCTGTAAAACTAAATATAGTCTTGGAATTTTATTCCGCTGCTATACTTACCTATTTTGTATATCATCATCCTAGAAATGAAAAAATACACTTATTCTAGCATACCTTTTGAGTGTATGAAATATATGTATTTATTCCTCAAATTAAGTAAGGAGTGGATACCCTATCAGGTTCCACTCCTTATAAGATGGTATCAAATCCATAGTGGTCGGAATTCTGACTATTTCAATTTTGTCTCCCTAATTAGAACCCTTACCTTACATAGTCATCCTTTCAATGACATGTTTACCATCAAATTGGCCTATGTTAATCATGAGATGATGAAAGGTCGATTTTTAATTATATGAGGTAAACATAAGAATCATGATTCATAAACCCTAATGTGATGAAACTTTAGTTGATCATACCTTATGATGAAGGTTAGTTATATATGTATCTTTGGGTGTTATGAGGTTTGACTTGAGAATGGAGTTAGCTTCTGAGCATGTTGAGGTAGTGGGATAAGGATATCTTAAATGTGAATTGTGACTTGGTTTCTCACTTTGATTTTGGGCCCTATCTTCAGTTTTATATCGCCAAGTTTCTAACATTGACTTATTTTCTTTATACTATTTGTACAAAAAAAGTTTTCTAGCTTTTATCGAGGTTTTATTTAACTAAGTCACAATGAATAGATGTACAAAGTTTTGGTATTTGAACCCTAGAATTAGTTCGAATAGATATACTAAACCCTAGTTTTGGTGTTTGGGGTGATGACTGGGAGTATGTGGTTTGTGATAAAGGTTTAGTTGACCAAACCTCTTGTACCCTATGATTTTTTGGAAGATGATGTGAACATTAGCACTACTAGGTTAGCAACACGAGGACCTGAATCTCAACCCTAGGTTGCTATGACTTGTTAGTTGGATGCATGATCCATGAACAACATAAACCCATAAAGTATTCACAACTAAACGTTACATAAGTAACCCTATTACCTTGATGTTTCTTAGCTTGGCTTATTATGTTAAACCTTTTAAGGGTTGGTTGGTATAATAAGATCGATGGATTTTGGCATCGAAATCCATTTAAGGGGTGAAGAGTTGTAACGAGACCAAATCTAGAATCTTACCCTATTCTGTTTTTAGAAGGCTTGTAAGAGAATGGTTCCCTAGATCTGATCAAACAAGGATAAAGTTATACATTAACATATAATTTTAATACATATAGCATAAATATCTAGCATAGGTTCTATAATCAACATCACATATTTACACAATAACTTAAAATTATGCTAACATGTAGGCGAGTTCATGAAATAAGTTACATGTAATTCCTTTGTAACTAGTATTCACATAATGGTTAAATGAGTGGAATAATGTACCTAAAACACGTAGTAGAATCATAATTGGAATTTCATGTAAAATTATATGAATTAAAGTGGAATTGATGGACTAAGTATGTAAAATGAGTAAAATGTGGAATTTCATGCATAATAATAATAAATAACTCTTTAGGCAACAATTTGAAGATAATAGCACACAATATAATAACATTGATAATTATGATGTAATGTTGTAACATATAATGATGACGATTCTAAAATCTCATTATATTAAAACTCACAAAAGGAAATTTGAAAAATGAAATAATGGTGAAAACTTGTTCATTGGGTCCCAATTATCTTCGTTGCCAAGTTTCACAATATTTGAACAATAATAACTATCCTAATTTCATTTAAATAAGAAAATTGGAGAAAAGGTCAAAAGTGTTAAATAAATTATGAAAGTCTTCAAAAGAGGAAATAAACCCCAAATTTGAATTCTACACACCAAAATTAGTCTATATGTGTATTCCCACATTAATTGGACTATTATATCTATCCTAGTTTAGTTTAGGAGAGATAAAAAAACTTTGAAAAATATTCAATAAGATAATAAAAATCCCAATAGGAAAAATCTAATGCCAAAAGTAGATTCTTCCTATCCTAATTAGTCGAGGTGCCAAATTTGATATTAATTTAACAAAATTTGAGTCCTCAAATATATAATGAAAAAAGAAGTAGATTTTAATTCTTAATATTAAATATATTTAATCAATACAGTTAGTTTTCTAAAGTTTCTAGGATTTCAATGATTGCCACACCATACTTTAACTGTGGTTTAGTCTTTGGTTGTTGGATCTTAATCTTGCAACTTAGCATCATCTCCTTCCTCAGTCCTAAATAGGAAGCAACACGAATAGTACGCCTGATCCTTTGTTTGTGTTTTCTCTCTCATATCTCAACCGTGTTGGGTTTTGTGGAGAAAACATGCGCGGCGGAAGCAACAAAAATCCACGCAACCCGAAACAGGATATCGTCGACAACAACGTATTTGGAATGAGTGTTTGCGGGATATACCTTATCGCGGAGCAAGTCCGGTGATGTCCCGCTGCACAAAGGTATGCAACGACGTTTGGCTACACGGACGGAACTTCTCTCCCGTTCGCTGTCGTAGGAAGATTCGGCGGCGCTCCTTTCGTGCGATGATGTGCTCCGTTCATAACACGCACATATAGTCGTTGATGCCCTCCGAACACATGCATCTCAGTGTCTACGTCTCTACTTCGTCCACGCGGATGGACTGGAACTCCACGTCGCGCTTCCTAAGCTGGCGGGAAGGAGTCATGTCTGTGCGGCGGTGTGCTAGCGACACGTTGCTCTCCTTCCTCTCCTAAGGACGGTGACGACTAGATTTTATGTACGTGAGCGTAAACTGAAAAGCCTCTCTCGATATCTTATATAGATATCGACCGTCAATCCTCCTTTAAATAGGATACAAAGGGAAGTAGGGTTTCTTAAACCCATCGGTAAACAGAAACGCTGCGTTAATTAAAACGCTTGTGGATTAATTAGAATATTCTGGAATTCATTAATTAACCAAATAATCACATTAATTGATTAATTAATATCTGACTCCATGCAATCACTTGGGATGTCTCTATGGGCATATATACCAATAGACTCCTACTTGCACTTAGAGCCAAACACTCCAATATTATTCTAATCCATTACATAAACATTTTAGTAATCAATGTGATTCGGAGCAATTCCAATCAAATCCACAATTATATTCCTATTCCAACACATCCTATGTGTGTGACCCGGTAGGCTCCAAATTACGTTGGTAGTGATATCCATAATCATATTATGATTTCACAAGAAATGATTGGTATCTAGCAAGACTTCATTTCTACCCAAGTAATTGGAGAAGTTGGAGAATAACTTAACCTATCATTCATGACTGGTGTTACAGTGATTGTATAGTTCCTTTGTCGCTGATATCCAGATTGAACTCAAGTCATGGAATTGTTATCCTTTTCAATGTTCAATCCATGTTCCTTGAACTAGAGCAGACTGTCTGAGATATATGTAAGCTCAATATCACATATTGACTCACATCAGCATGACCATGCATTTCTCAATATTGCTTATCAAGTGGCCTGAATATCAAACTCCCGTAGGAAGGACAAATTCCATCTACATCACTCACAGTCATCCCAATGTGTCACAGTGCACCCAAGCACCATCTTTATGGCAATCCTTATTCAGGACCACAATGGATGATGTCAAAGTACACCGAACGACATGTGATAAGTGTAATGACTTCAGGTCTAAGAACCACAATCACCACCATCATTATGAGATGTGACTCTAACTACCAATCATGGTATCCATGTGTCACTCTCAAGGTGGGTCTATCTGAGACACTATTCTCTAACAAGTATCTATGTATTTGGTTTGATATCTCCATATCATGGATAATGAGATTCTTCCATCAACCAACATACATTCTAATCTTATGTGTTATTGATGTCTATGGATATTTCCACAATAACAAACGATTAGGGATAAAACAAGAATACATACTCTTAGCATACATATGATCTCACTGTTCAGGTCATCAGCCCGAAGACATATGTCATTGAGTATATTATTCTATATACATCTATAAGTTTTATGGTCATCTCACACTATAAAACACAAACATATAGATTGGAAGCTTGGCTTTATTGATACGATCAATGTAGTATTACAAATCATTTACATAGTATCCCATGACAATCATCGAATGATAGTCTCTATGGGAATACATACCAACAGATTCCCACTTGCACTTATACCCAATCACTCATGAATCTCAATCCAAGTGATCGAACATGTTCGTCATGTTTCTACTGTGAAAGTGCTTTTGTGAGCGGGTCAGCCACATTGCTTTCTGTAGGTACTCTGCAAATCTTCACATCTCCTCATTGTACGATCTATCATATGAGATGGAACCACCGTAGAATATGTTTGGAATGTTGGTGCGATCTTAGTTCTTTAGCCTGTGCAATTGCTCTGTTGTTGTCGCAAAACAACTCAATTGCATCACCAGCGCTTGGAACCACTTCAAGTTCAGAAATGAACTTCTTGATCCACACAACTTCCTTTGCAGCATTAGATGCGGCAATATATTCGGCCTCTATTGTAGAATCTACAACCGTCTCTTGCTTGGAACTCTTCCAGCTCACAGCTCCATTGTTCAGGAAAAACACAAATCCAGATTGTGATCTATAGTCATCTTTGTCAGTTTGGAAGCTAGCATCGGTGTAACCCTTTACCACGAGCTCTTCCTCACCACCGTATACCAAGAATTGATCCTTAGTCCTTCTCAAGTACTTTAGGATGTTCTTTACGGCTGTCCAGTGACATTCACCTAGATCTAACTGATACCGACTCATTATGTTCAAAGCATACGACACATCAGGACGAGTACATAACATCACATACATGATAGATCCAATTGCTGATGCATATGGAATCTTACTCATGCGTGGCCGTTCATCACATGAACTAGGACATTGGGCTTTAGAGATCGTAACCCCATGGGACATGGGCAAGTTACCTCTCTTAGAACCCTCCATGCTAAACCTCTTTAGCACCTTGTCAATGTATGTACTCTGGCTTAGGCCTAGAAACCTTCTAGATCTATCTCTATAGATCTTGATCCCTAGTATATAGGATGCTTCACCTAAATCCTTCATATAGAAGGTCTTCCCTAGCCAACCTTTTACTATATGAAAAGTAGGGATGTCATTTCCCATCAATAGTATGTCATCCACATACAATATGAGAAATACGATTGTGCTCCCACTAACCCTTTTGTAAACACAAGGTTCATCTTCATTTTGACTAAAGCCAAACTTTTTGACTACTTCATCAAAACGTAGATTCCAGCTCCGAGATGCTTGCTTCAATCCATAGATTGACCTTTGTAGCTTACAGATTTTATTGGCTTCCTTTGGATCGATAAAACCCTCAGGTTGTGTCATGTACACATCCTCGAGTAAATTCCCATTAAGGAATGCTGTTTTAACATCCATCTACCAAATCTCATAGTCATGATAAGCTGCAATGGCAAGCATGATCCTGATGGATTTAAACATGGCAACTGGTGAGAAGGTCTCGTCATAATCAACACCTTGAATTTGACAGAATCTTTTCGCAACCAATCTACCTTTATAGGTTTGAACATTTCCATCCATGTCAGTCTTCTTCTTGAAAACCCACTTGCACCCTATGGGTCTTACCCCTTCGGGTGGATCCACCAAGGTCCATACCTTGTTGGTGTACATGGATTCCATCTTAGATCTCATGGCTTCAAGCCATTTCTCAGATTCTGGTCCCTTAGTAGCTTCTAGATTGGAAGTTGGCTCATCTGCTATGCCCAATTCGTCACTGTCTTGAGTCATGAGAAATCCAAATCTCTCAGGCTCAAGTCGTGTCCTACTAGACCTACAAGGTTCCTGTGTTACATTTGGAACTTGAAATTCCACAACAATTTGTGAGTCTTCATGTTCCTTATGTACCTCCTCAGGTTCTCTGCTTTCTTGTTGGCCTCGAACTTCTTTGAGCTCTACATTCCTCTCACTAATTCCTTTGGAAATAAATTCCTTTTCAAGAAATACAGTAGTCCTAGCAACAAACACTTTGTTGTCAGTTGGTGTGTAGAAGTAGTATCCCCGAGTTTCCTTGGGGTATCCAACAAAATAGCATTTTTTTGATTTGGGTCCAAGCTTTTCAGGAAATTATTTTCTAACATAAGCTTCACATCCCCAAATCTTTAACATAGACAAATTGGGACGATTCCCATTCCATATCTCATATGGTGTCTTTTGAACCGATTTGGAAGGTACACGATTAAGTGTAAACGCTGCAGTTTCAAGTGCATATCCCCAGAATGATATTGGAAGTTTAGCTGAACTCATCATTGATCGTACCATGTCTAATAATGTACGATTCCTTCTTTCTGACACACCATTATGTTGTGATGTACCAGGTGGATTCCATTGTGATACAATACCACAGTCTCTCAGAAGGTCCTCGAACTCTTGGCTTAAGTATTTGCCACGCCGATCTGAACGAAGTGCTTTAATACTCTTACCAAGTTACTTCTCTACTTCATTCATGAAAGTCTTGAACATTTCAAGAGTTTCTGACTTGTGTTTCATAAGATATACATAGCCATACCTACTGAGGTCATCAGTGAAGGTAATGAAGTATTGATAGCCTCCTCTAGCATTTGATCTAAAAGGTCCACATACATCAGTATGTATGAGCCCTAGCAAATCACTGGCTCTCTCATTGTGTCCAGTTAAAGGAGTCGTGGTCATCTTCCCTAATAAACATGCCTCACATGTCTCCAATGATTCAAAATTAAAAGAGTCTAGATAACCATCCTTATGGAGTCTAGATATGCGCTTCTCGTTTATGTTCCCAAGACGACAATGCCATAAGAATGTTTTGTTTGAGTTGTCAAGTTTTAACCTTTTAGTATTTACATTGTATATGCTAGTCTCAAGTTCTAACAAATAGATACCATAAGACATAGGGGCATTTCCATAAAAGATATCATCTTTAGAAATAGAAATAATTCCCTTCTTAATGTGAAATTCAAATCCACTCTTGTCCATACAAGATACATAAATAATATTTCTATTAATGGCAGGTACATAATAGCAATTCTCTAATTCTATTACAAGGCCCGTAGGCAAAGATAAACTAATAACTCCAACTACGTTGACAACAACTCTTGCTCCATTAGTGACCCGCAGCTCGACTTGGCCCTTTCGTAAAGGCTTACTTCTTATCAGATCCTGCATATTAGAACATATGTGAGATCCACATTCGGTATCCAGTACCCATGATGAAGAACAGAAGCCTACGGCGTATGTGGAATTAGGTTTAGATTTGCTCATTAGCAGTTTTAATTCACATCGTATGCAACATAAAAATAGTATACAACGATTCGATCATATCAAAATGAATCCAAATATGTCGTAGATCGACGCTGCTCTGATACCACTGTTGGGTTTTGTGGAGAAAACATGTGCGACAGAAGCAACAAAAATCCACGCAACCCGAAACAGGATCTCATCAACAACAACGTATTTGGAAGGAGTGTTTGTGGGATATACCTTATCGCGGAGCAAGTCCGGCGATGTCCCACTGTACAAAGGTGTGCAACGACGCTTGGCTACACGGATGAAACTTCTCTCTCATTCGTTGTCACAGGAAGATCCGACATCGCTCCTTTCGTGCGATGATGTGTGCCGCTCGTAACGCGCACGGATGGTCGTTGATGCCCTCCGAATGCAGGCGTCTCAGCGTCTGCGTCTCTACTTCATCCATGCGGATGGACTAGAACTCCACATCATGCTTCCTAAGATGGCGGGAAGGAGTCATGTTTGTGTGGCGGTGTGCTAGCGGAGCGTTGATCTCCTTCCTCTCCTAAGGACGGTGACGACTAGGGTTTACATACGTGAGCGTAAACTGAAAATCCTCTCTCAATATCTTATATAGATATCGGTCATCAATCCTCCTTTAAATAGGATACGAAGGGAAGTAGGATTTCCTAAACCCATCGGTAAACAGAAATGCTGCGTTAATTAAAACGCACGTGGATTAATTAGAATATTCTGGAATTCATTAATTAACCAAATAATCACATTAATTGATTAATTAATATCCGACTCCATGCAATCACTTGGGATGGCTCTATGGGCATATATACCAACAAACCTCTCTTTCCAACTTCATCTCCATTAGTTTCCCTTGGTTTTTCCTATGTCCAATCCCTACTTTCTGTATCTTCAAACACCTCTAGAAAAAACCACCAAAAGCTTTCTTACCTGCCACTTTCATAGGAACTAGAAACTAAGGTGTTATATAAATTTGTTGATTCCCAAGCATGCTCGAGTATTCTTGAGACTTTTCCCTTTCCTGATTTCTCTCGAAACCCATCCAACCTTCACTATATATCGCCAACCATCCTTGACCCTGTGATAAGGTTCATCGTATCTATGATGAGATGGATCAATTCACTTCACCCGTACTATAATGAAGCACACTTTGAGTGTCTAAAGACCTTAAAGTCACGAATCGTCACTCATAAATTCCAAGATCAGATTCATGAAATAATAAAAAATAGTAAACAATTTCCATTAATGAACAAATATTTACATGTTTACATAAAAAGCTCCTCTATAGAGTTACATAATTTTTAAACAGAATTAACTTTTACATATGTGAGGATAAACTACTAAGACTAAACCTTCATGATTAAATTGTAGTGTCTTCAACATCTCTATCTGTACCCTCATGTCCACAAATCAAGTATATTTGATACCTAAAACACCAACAAACAGATACACGATCATATTTGGATTCAAACAATAATTACAAGTAATATATATAAGCAAACATCTTTATCTTGTATATAAGAACATAAACTCGTTTTCATATTCTAACCCTTATCTGGTCTACTACCTCAGGTGTAATCACTGCCCCTCCGGGGCTCGTGTGCATTACCCTTAAGATTAGTCTAAACCAGGGTTCAGAATGTAGTTATTTACTTTACATGATACTCATAGGAACTTTATAGTTTGCAAGAAGTAAATAAACAACCAAGTATTTTATTTGTCATTCAATCTCATCGAGAAACATCGACAATCTCGGGATTCAATATATGTAATCATCAGCGTAACCACATACCTTATGCCATCATAGAAACCATGCAGAACATCATATACTTTACGAGTGTATCCAAACATCCAAGAAACCAAACATATAATCAATAATATCTGAAACATGCATAATGCATATGTGTCACCATGTATTCGCATTACATTACTCAGATCTAGATTCACTCCTAAACTAGGGTTTAGGTTATCTCATGTTTGGACTAGGGATTAGGGTTACAAACCCTATTTCCAACATCGTCTGGTTTCTAAGATTACAATTTCAGTTATGTATATTAGGTGAAACCCTAATCATCGACTTAAGCATATCACATTATCAACATTAAGATTATATCAAGATGTCCACATTGGTTTCGAAACCCTAAAACAACATATATAAGATTACTAATCTGGAATCATCCATTATTCATCATTATCAAGATTTTACTCATTATACATGGAAAGATCAGGTGTTATCCTAACATGAACGAATCTATACAATTAAGCAATCAGATTAAGGCAAATCTAGGTTTTCCTTTTCATTAAACACATTAGGACATGTATAGCCTATACTTTTTGAACAGGAAGCATAATCAGGTTCTGAGATTATTTTATTCGGATTCCTCTCATTCTCCTGATCAATTTTCATATATAATATGTCTCCATCGTAGTTACCGATTATTTTCTATGATTTTTACAAGCTAAACTGATATGAACAAATCACACGCTGACACGTCAGCGTCTGTACAAGCTAATTCTCCACGTGGGCGGCTACTGAAAAACATAATTAAAGGACTGATTTACCCTTACCTGGTATGCAGCAACTCAGGGCTATGCCGTTAATTTAACTCAACTCCATCCCCAACCTCGCGTCGCATCCCTCTCCGCAACGCAACCCGCGTGAGACCAACCTTCTGCCGAGTCCTACTGCTCATGGACTACTTTTCGCACTTGAGACCTAGCTCTCCGCAGCACGACACCAGAGGCCCAGTGCCATCTCCCGGCGTCGATCATCCAGATCCGACCTCTCCTTCCTCGGGGCTCCGCTGCGGCTGCCTCCCGCCAGCGCGCCCACACGGCGCTACGGCAGTGCGCCTCCACTAGCCCAGCTGTAGGGCGCCGCCATCCCAGCACCGCCGATCGTCCTAGAACAGTCCTCTCTGTCCGCCATCACCACAGTCGCAAAGGAAGGCTTCTCCTTCCTCCAGTCTTCACCAGCGGCCGACTTGGTTCTGGCCCGTACTCCCTTCCGTCCGAGACTACCAACGCAAGACTGGCAGTCTGTCTTGCACGATCGCAAGTCCTCTGACACCGACGTTGGCTGAGGGACCATTGCCTTTCTGGTCTGGTTCTCTTGCCATCGTCCGCGATCCTCCTCTTCCGTCCTTCCCTTCTGCTTCTCGTCTGCAGGCGGCCTTCCCTTCTAACGTTGGCTTCCTGGTTTCCCTAGAGAGGGATCAGCTACTGCTCTTGCTATGAACCTGGTGGTTGAAGTCCTCCAGATCGCAGTTGGTCACGAAGACTCCAAAAGGGGAGAGGAAAGCTGCACCTTTTGTTGCTCTTTCAAAGTGCTCTGACCTAACCCGCCAGGGAGACGATGGCAGAGACCGTGTTAGTAACATGATCGTCGCCCAAACACAAAAGGCAGGGTTCAGGCTGAAGGGTTGATAACATTTTCTCAAAGGTCCAAAGTGGTGATACTTCTCCTGAGATCTACGTACCCTAAAACAAGAAGGAGGAAGATGATCCATAATGAAAAAGGAGAGGTGCCTCTGAGAAAGATGAAGCCCGATACCCCTATATATATTGGCTTCACGAGACCTTTCTTTATGCCTGTATGAACTTATGCCTTCTCCTTTTTCATTTTCTTTAATTACTTTGCGGTCCTATTGTTCCCTATTCAAGTACACGAGTATAGGACATATTCCAAGTATTCCATTTTATTATAATTGTTATCTAGATAGTCCCTTTTCTCTCTCTCTCTCTTCGATATATCTGGTAAACCCAAAATAGGAATTCATTAAACTCCTTTCCAATCCATTTAGTGCATGGGATTTATGGGATATCTTTTTTTTTGGTGAACCTAGCATGCCTCTTTCATTAAACTACCAAAACGAGTATGTACAGTGCCTATGGGAGAGTCCCAAGACAAAGGAACAAGAAAAATACAAAACCAAAGCTAAGAAGAAAAGGGAAAACAAAGGGGCCTATATGTACATCATCTATTGTGAATACTATTGGTATCTATAATCACTAAGCTCCAAACTTCGTCCGGATTCTTCTTTGGACCACCAAAAATTCTAGCATTCCTTTCAATCCAGATCTTCTGAAGGATCAAGCCTGCAACTGACTTCGCCTCCCCATGCAACAGAATAAAACCATCAAGCCACCAAGGGTTCCTGCCAAACTTGCATTTATACAAGTTCCAAATCTTAGCACTATACGAGCATTTAAAAAACAAATGGTCCACGTCCTCTTCAGAGGCCTTGCAAAGCACACATCTCGAAGCCAAGGAAAGACCAACTCTCTTTAGATAATCACATGTAGGAATCCTGTACAGAAAACATTTCCACAGAAAATAAGAGCAACTTCTAGGCAATTTACTCTTCCAAATCCATATAGACCACTTAGTCTTAGGACACTTCCTTCTGATGATATCCCATCCGTCTTTCAATTTAAAACTACTCCTCTTCTTGAACATAATAGAATGTTTCTTATCATTAAGAGGATCCAAACTAGCAATCATTCTGCGAATACAGTCTATTCCCCTGACCTCAGGGAGTAACCAATACTTGTTCAGAGCACAAGAAGAAATCGAGCAGTAAGGACCCTTCCCAAAATGAAGGATCATATGATTATCACAAATATCAATCAAGGTCTTCTTATTCGGTAACCAAGGATCCTTCCAGAACTTGAAACATTCACCATTACCAATCTTGAAGTCAACATTTGCTTTGAGCAAGTCTCTCATCCCTAGCAACTTCTTCCACATCCAAGAAGATTTAGATTTGCAGCCAACAGACCAAATAGAATCATGTTTAATATAGCGTTGATGCACCCACTTAACCCATAGGGATTCCTTATTACAAGCAATATTCCATAAGTTTTTTTGGAGGCCTACCTTAGACCAATCATGCACCAAACGAATCCCCAGACTGCCCTCGTCTTTCAGCCTACAAATGGACTCCCAAGAGACAGTATGGAGGTGCTTTTGATTTGACAAATCATTCCATACAAAATCTCTCATATGCTTTTCAATCTCAAGAATCACTGCCTTAGGGAGGGGAAAAGTAGAAGACCAGAAGATGTGATAGCTAGAGAAGGTAGAAATCACAAGCTCAACCTGACTTGCATAGGAGAGAAGCCTACATTTCCAAGAATCAAGCTTCCTCTTGATTTTATCAGTAATAGGAGAACACATGGACTTGGTCAGCCGTCCTGTGAATAAGGGCAAGCCAAGATATCCAACAGGTATGGGATATCTTTTCCATATAAAACATGCTCTTTTAGACATTTATTTAAAAAAATTATCATTGTCCTAAGAAACGTTTGTTTCCTCCCACTTTTAGAATATTCCTCTTTCCATTACTATTTTTGAGTATATCAAAGGTTAAACCAAAATATTCTCATCTTATGCTTAAAACATTTTGTTGCCACTCTTGGCAAGATAATTATTCTTTTAATTACCTAAAACACCATGTACTTTATTTTCTTATGGAAACTTACATATTGTTCCATATTTCTTTTAGGCAATATTTCAAAAATCATTATCTTTTATTCATGTACAAATTCATTTTATTTATTCATCTTGTGCCACAAGCACCCATGCCACAAAGGCAATTAACACTATTATTCCATCAATTATATCATTGGACAAAATTATTTATCCAATCATACTTTATATTTATATCATTCAATTTTACCAAATTTGAGGACATAGCATTCACCCCTCCTTAAAAGGATTTTTTTCCCTCAAAATTCAGGCCTACTAAGCCTAGGTGAATGATAACTAATCTTATTTTCACAACTTAGGGTTAGCACCCTACTTATATGGCTTAACCACTTTTCATTAGCATAACAATTTTCGTTTTATTACTAAGATTGGCCCTTGAATTGAAATTCAAGTATATCTACATCTCTAGTATATGCATATTATCATCACTTGATGATTTCATTATTACTTGGTGATTTCTCTTTTCACCTAGGTTTCCAACCTATTATTCATTAATTTCATACAAGGGTGAGATAACACCTCTTACCCTAGATCAAGTCATTACACATTCAATGTAGGATATTCATCCTCATTATCTCAATTTTAAGCATAAAGTGTGTCTATCCAATCTCCCTCCATCATAATGAGATGAAATAAGTATTTGACTGCAACCCAAACACAAAGTTCATTCCATTCCAAGAGCGGAGATAGTGCATTCACACATTACCTTTCAATTTCACATATTAAGTTGGATATACTTGATATGACTCTAAACACACTTGTTCTCAATTTCATATCATACTTATATTCCATGAAGTTAAGTGTCCCTTTTCTTACTCTTAAGTTAGGGCACAACTTTTCTCAAGTTTTTGTGACTTCCTTACATCTTTTATATTTACATCTCTTGTATCATTATGAGACTTAGATAAATCCTTGAGGTCTCTAGGGTTATAGGTACTTTTGGAGTGATCTCATCCTTATGCATCAAGAGAGTGCCTATCACATTCACCCATTAGGCTACATGATCCTCATGGAGGTAGCTAATCTCCTGAGTCATGTACCTTGGATAAACCTAACTGTTACCTCCCGACCACATGGTCATGTGCATTTAGGGCACAATCAACTCCCAACCCATCGATCCTATGTACCTAAATACACCTTACTTGACCCTAGGATTGCATTAGGACTCTACCCTACCTAAGGATTTCTTTTGAGATGTCACATCTTTTAAGCATATTATTCTCTTATTTAATTCTTTAACCCAGATTGCCTTCATCTCTCTTTTGAGTACACATAATGTAACATCCCTGACCTGGGTTATGCTTAACCCTAGATGTTTTACTTAATAAAGTTGATTATATGCTTGCTCTTATCTCTTGAAAAGTGATTAAGGCCCAAGAGGAACTTATATTTCAATTCTAGTCCTTTCTGAACAATGTTGAAATAATGTTTTACTTGTTTTGGACTAAAGTGCAAATTACCCAAGTGGAGGGGTTAAATTGCAAATGTTACATGATAAGATGTTCCTCATGTGTTGAAGCATCATGAGAATGAATATGATGCATATGTACGTCTTGTGTTAGCCTGAGTACCAAGAAAGAGATGATAAAGCAATGTTAGTGCATTAAAACCAAATTTTAGTGTAATGTGCAATTTACCCAAAACCTGGGGTTCAATATACAAATTACCACTTCAATAAGGTTCCTTATGTTTCTTGGCATCACGTAGAGCAAATAAAATGAGAGGGGCGTCTCATTTGAGTCATTTTGAAGGAGAGAGAATCTTGATATTAAAATAATCAAGATTTAAGCATAATTGAAACCCTAATTCAATTTAATGCAAAAATAATTACATTAATTGGATTGACCTTCAACCAAAACAATAATGGTTGAGTTTGGTTATGTTTGGACGTCCTTGTGCCTTGCAAAGGCAAAGGAAATATCTATGTGAGTGGAGAACCCACTCACATTAAGAAAAGAAAAAGAAATATCCACTCACTTATGGATATTATTATAATATGATTTAAGGTGCTTAGTTTGTTTTCCTTTAAATCGTGGATAATTGAGAGGAATAAGAGGCAAAGAGGATAGCCTCGTCCCTAAGGAAGAAAAGGGGGAATATGACAAGAAAGTTGAGGAGATAATTCCTACTTTCTCTCTCTTAAATGAATTTTCAATAAAATTCATATATAAGCTCCTTTATCTTTAAGGAGAAGGGATAATTTCGAAACCCCTTTCACTTCTTGATTGCAAAAACGACCAAGGGAGCTGGGAACAACAGGAGGACGACCCACAACCTGTTGGTAAGCTTCTTGACCTTCATTCACCTTGATTCCATGGTGGAAATTGAAAATCAATGCATGCATTCTTCATATCTCGATCCCCTCTTCAATTCTAACCATTCCTTTTCACTCAAAGCTTGAGGAAGAGCCTTGGGATAGTGAAAGGAGTTGCATCCACCATTGTTGATGTGATATTGAAGCTTTGGAACTCAATTGGAGGTGGGTTTTATAACTTGAACCCTTATTATTGTTATTGCATTCAATTCCTTATCAATTGATGATCCTTTCTCTATTCTCAAAATTTTATTTGGTTGATTGATGAAATCACCATGAAAATAACAGAACGTTTCGTGGTTTTAGAGCTTTATGATGATGAAATAATCATAAGAACACACCTCCCCAAATATCTATCGCAAGCGGTTTCAAATTTATAGTCCAAACGGTTTCACCAAACCGTTTGGAGACTAAATGGTTTGCAACCGTTTGGTGATTTGAGTCCCAGACCGCATGAGAGTGTTGACCATTTGGATGGGTTGACCGTTTGAGATATGAACCCTAGAAAATGTTGGATGATGATCCAAGGGTTCCAATTGATTGATTCAATATAAAGACAAACCTCCAAGTGGAAACCCTAATCGGCTAAGTGCTGAATTTGCAATTAATTAAGTTGATGTTTTGGGTTGATTAGCCCAAACGGTTTCAAAACCATTTGGAGGTCACCCCAAATGGTCTCCAGACCGTTTGGAGGTCAACCAAGACCGTTTGGAGGTCTAGGGTTGAATATGGTTGAGTAATTGAAGAGTTAGAGATATCAAATCAAAGTGCTATCAATAGCTATGTTGATGATCAATCCAATGATGCAAACCCTACTTGAAATTCACAAATTTTAATGAATGATGAGGCAAACGGTCTCAAGACCGTTTGGAGGTCATCCAAATGACCTCAAGACCGTTTGAGGTCAGGTCATGACATATCTAAGTGGTGATTCAATGATTTCAATCGAATTAGTTCCACAATGTCAACCATTGATGGTTCCTTGATTTCAAAACCCTAATTGATGGTGTCTTGATTATAAACACTAGTTCAATTGGGTTCAAAAACCTAATTGAAGGTCTAATTGAAGGGTGATTTAATGGTTCAATTGAAGAGTAAATCAATGGCTCAATTGATAGATGGTTCAATGATTGAAACCCTAATTTTACTAAGTGATGGAAGACCCTTTTGGTCCATTTGGTTTTGAGAAGGTTTGGACCAAACGGTCTTAAGACCGTTTGAGTCCAAACGGTCTCAAGACCGTTTGGGATCAAATGGTCTCAAGACCATTTGGGACCAAACAGTCTCAAACCGTTTGGTGACCCAAGCTCATTCGGTTTCAATATGTTTTGTCTAAACGATTTCAAGCACTAACCTTGCTGAATAGTTTCAAACTGTTTGAACTTAATTGGTCAAGACCGCTTGTGGTCTAAGTGACCAAGACCATTTCTGGTCTAAGTGACCAAGACCTTTGAAGTTCAAATTGGCTAAACCATTTGGACACCTAATATGATTGAAGGTCAGTTAGCTACTTGATTGATAATGATGTAGACTAAAGGTAATCATAATGGTTAACCCTAACTGTGTGTACTTAAATGAAGAGTTGACCTAGATCAATCTTGGAGTACTTGACATCCTAGAGAGGATGAGAGAGATAGAGGAATGCTTATATAATTAAGCCCTAATTCTCTCATTATGAATACATATGTAACCAGGGTTTGATCCATAATAATGAGATCATGAAACCCTCATTGAAAAGATTAATGAGCTCTAACCCTAAACTAGGGCAAAGCTAGGTGAAACCCTAATTGAGGAAGATGTCAAGTGAAATCCTAATTTTAGGTAACACTATGTGAAACCCTAACATAGAAGGACATTATGAGAAACTCTAATGAAGAATGATGTTATGTGGAACCCATATTTATGGGATATGCTATGTGAACCATAATTTATAAATATGGAAAGTCCTATTCCTAATAATAGAATAATGATTAAAATATTGACAAATGTGACACCTAGAGAGGTTGATAATGATTACCCTTATATCAATAGTTCCTAACTCAAGGATGAGTCCATATCATTGGCAATGGTTGAATATTCTAAATAAAGTGACTTATGACCAATACCTTACATGATATATGTGATGGACTGGTGCATAAAGTATTAGGATGAGGAATACCCTAATACAAGCTAAGTGGATGAACTCAAGTAAGATAATGGTAATGAGGGAAGTGATATATCAAGATATGATAGATATCACATCCAACACCTCAAGACTGATATACCTTGATGTGTTTTAAATCCAATATGTTTGGATGAGTGACACATGAAGTGTGTCATGTCAATTGTTATATTGAGATGTAATGCACTTTAATAAGTGTAAGCTAACATGCTTTATGAAAAGGTTAATCCAAACCAATAAACTATGATGCAATCATATTCTGATAAAGATGAGAGAGAAACTCATACTTTTTGTTGATAATTCATTTAATGATGAATGATGAGAATAAATAAGTATGATTGAATACTTATGTTATCAATATTGGCTCCTAGATGTGTGAAGCAATGAAATAGGATTTGATTATTAATAATATGATCTTGAGAACCTATATGGTTATTTCTGGAAAATCCTAATCCAGGGTAATGATGTGTAAATCCCTAATATTGGATGATGAATGTGTTACAAAACCCTAATCCAGGATGATGTTATGTAATGTTACAGTAAACCCTAAATTGGGTAAAAGAACATGGTGAACCCTAATCTGATGTGAATAGTGCATCTTAACCTTAAATTGGGTAATAGAATATAATAAGCTCTAATACAAGGTAATGCTATGTGAAACTCTAAAACAGGGAAATGCTATGTGAAACCCTAATATAGGGTGAAGCTATGTGAAGACCTAACACAAATTAATCCTATGTGAAGCTCAGATACAGATTGATGAGTATGAATGTAATAAGAAAACCCTTGTATTGCATGGTACTCATATATAATTATTATTATGAGTAGTAATCATGCAGGTATGTTAAAATAATGAGCATAGCCAGGTATGTGCTATGATGTTCTGTATATTGAAAATGTTTTATGGGCTTCATAAGCCATAATATGCCTTGTTGCTTATTAAGGGGTGATAAGAGGTGATATGAGATTTGTGAACTATGTGGAATACTATGTGTAGTAAGAATCATAATGTCCTAGGTCAGATGACCTGAAGGTATTAAGTTACCTAATAAGTGGTAACAAGTATTCTATGATGAGTTAAAGGTTTGAATAACCATATTCTATAATCATGATGATGGACTTGTTAAGAAATGGAAATGTACTTGGTGAGATGAGGGATCAAGATCCCAATACTTTATTAAAAGTATATGGCTATAGGCCATGACTCCACAAAGACAATGCCATGCATTAGCTATGAGATCTAAGCCGAAGAGAGTATATGCTGCAGTTATAACTCTACAGTGAATAAATGTTATACATGTTCTTCATATTCCTTAATGGATAAGTGACATGCTGCTCTATCAAGTTATAGATACAATGCTTTAGATAAGAATAATGTTCTAATCTGTTATACAATGAAATAACTACTGTTAAACAATTATGATTCCTCTGTCCAGGTTTATCCTATTAAACTGCAATAATAATGTTTCTGGCAGAGAGTTATATCTCTCGTTGGGACAATTTACAATTGTCTCACCCCCGTGGGAATCACATTTTTAGGTGGACATGGACGAGGAGGCAGGAATCCTTCAGTAGGTGAAGGACAACAACAATAGTAGTAGGGACAACAGTGATTTCTCAGGTGGGGACACTGGCTGTTATGCCTTGGATAGATGTGCATAGAGTCCTATGTGTCGTCTCTGTACTCTTAGGTCCTCAGAGTAGTAGTTAGTGCTTTTGAGATTTTGGTTCAGTGCCTTGAGATTTTATACTATCTGTGTTTAGTTTAACAGGGCAGTTGATGCTTGTAATTCTCAGAAAAAGATAATACAGGACATGTACTTGTAAACTAGTATGTAATTAAATTACTTCAGTTCTTTGTGAATGAGTTTTCCTATGTGTGGACCTCTTTGTAAAATGGTTTTATTTTTTTGTGATTTTTGGTAATCTGCTGCTTAGTGATCGCTTCTGCATTTAGTTAATCATGTTTTTGTGAGTTGGATGCCACAATTTAGTGGTATCAGAGTGCTAGGTTTGTTGAGTCTACAGAGACATAGGACTAAGATGTTGAGCCTATTCTAGTGTCTTCCAGTTCATCTGATAGTGACTTCTTTTCATATAGGAGGATAAGAAAAACTTGAAGATGTCTGGGACACATGAAGAACATGCTGCTGATAGCAGTATTTCTGCACCAGGAGGAGGTGCAAGAGACCAGAATAGGGAAGGGCCTGTACTTGAACAACCCAGATTGACCCAGCTATGATAGAAAACCCAGCCCTCCATGCTCTATTTGAGAAATTCCTGACAACCATGACACACATGGCAGACAGGATGCCACCACCTGCACCTAGGGTACCAACCCATTATGAGGAATATGGAGCTGGCAAGACTTTTGAGAGGCTTCGTCAGGTTGGAGCCATAGATTATGCTAGTACATCTGATCCAGTAGATGCTGATTTGTGGTTGACAGAGCTGGAGAAGGCTTTCAGGATCCTTGATATTCCTGAAGCCAAAAAGGTAAGACATGTTGTGCACCTCCTACAAGGGAGTGCTGGTCACTGGTGGATGATAGAAGAAGATAAGAGACCAGGTGAAGAGATTGGATGGGAGGTATTCCGACGAGAGTTCGTCAGTAGATACTTTCCTAAGACGTATCTAGATGAGAAGATCTCTCAATTTGAGAATATTAGACAAGGACAGATGAACATTAGTGAGTATGAAGCTAAGTTCATAGAGCTATTGCAGTTTTGTTTGCATATGGCAGTTAATGATGAGGAAAGAATTCGGCATTTTGAGAAAGGGTTGAATGCTGAACTAACCACCCCTGTGTCTGATTTAGAGAATAGGGAGAGGTTTTCCACCTTTGTGGAGTCGGTAAGGAGGATAGAGAGGTCTAAAATCGAGAAATGACAGACCAGTGGCAAGAAGGTGTACACTCAGTCTCAAGGACAAAGATCTAAAAGTTTTAAGAAGCTGAGATTTTCCGCATCGGTAGCACCATTGAGATTCCATACCCAGACGCAATGGACGTCAAGTAGGGGTAGGGATCGTAGTAATGCTTCAAGTAGAGCCCCCAACATAGAATCAACATCAGTGACTGGATCTAGTAGACACTATTTTGCACCCAAGATCTGTTACCAATGTAGACAACTGGGACATCTAGCAAAGGATTTTCCAAACGGGAATTCAATGATGACTCAACCCCAGGGGTAGAGTCAGCAAGGCTCACAGAGGAGGAAGTTTTCTAGTAACAATAGAGGATGTGGATAGACATCCCAGACAGGTCAGATGAAATAGTTTCATTTTGATATTTCATTTCATGATTCTATGTGTTAAAAAATAAGAAAGTAATTGTTTTGAGCTTCCTCTGACTAGTCCTATAAGGACACAAGGAAGATGGTAATTTACATTTTACTCAGTTTTCTTTAAAATACTTTATAATCTCACTTATCTATGTGATAAAAGATGAGATATAGAAGTGATGCCAGAATAAAAATCTAGAAATGAAAAATCTTGTGTGTATAATGATATGAAGAGTGAGGAACATGATAGTAAATAAAGTGCATACTACCTAATCTCAATACTTGTATACCCTAGCCAGGTATATGATTATTAGAGATAATGCAAGTATGGAACTCTTAGATTGTTATCTTTCTAATTACTCTGATCAAGTAGTCATTCTGAAACAATCTAGAGAGTATAATGAAATTAAATAGGAAGAGCTAAGTGAACCTTCCCAATTAAATAGGAAGAGCTAAGTGAACCTTCCCAATTAATTAAGAAAACCTTCCCAATTAAATAGGAAGAGCTAAGTGAACCTTCCCAATTAACTAACTAAACCTTCCCAATTAAATAGGAAGAGCTAAGTGAACCTTCCCAATTAAATAAGAAGAGCTAAGTGAACCTTCCCAATTAAATAGTAAGAGCTAAGTGAACCTTCCCAATTAACTAAGTGAACCTTCCCAATTAAATAGGAAGAGCTAAGTGAACCTTCCCAATTAACTAAGTGAACCTTCCCAATTAAATAGGAAGAGCTAAGTGAACCTTTCCAATTAAATAGGAAGAGCTAAGTGAACCTTCCCAATTAAATAGGAAGAGCTAAGTGAACCTTCCCAATTGACTAAGTGAACCTTCCCAATTAAATAAGAAGAGCTAAGTGAACCTTCCCAATTAAATAGGAAGAGATAAGTGAACCTTCCCAATTAAATAAGAAGAGCTAAGTGAACCTTCCCAATTAAATAGGAAGAGCTAAGTGAACCTTCCCAATTAACTAAGTGAACCTTCCCAATTAAATAGGAAGAGATAAGTGAACCATCCCAATTAACTAAGTGAACCTTCCCAATTAAATAGGAAGAGCTAAGTGAACCTTCCCAATTAAATAGGAAGAGCTAAGTGAACCTTCCCAATTAAATAGGAAGAGCTAAGTGAACCTTCCCAATTAACTAAGTGAACTTTCCCAATTAAATAGGAAGAGCTAAGTGAACCTTCCCAATTAACTAAGTGAACCTTCCCAATTAAATAAGAAGAGCTAAGTGAACCTTCCCAATTAAATAGGAAGAGTTAAGTGAACCTTCCCAATTAAATAAGAAGAGCTAAGTGAACCTTCCCAATTAAATAGGAAGAGCTAAGTGAACCTTCCCAATTAAATAGGAAGAGATAAGTGAACCTTCCCAATTAACTAAGTGAACCTTCCCAATTAAATATGAAGAGCTAAGTGAACCTTCCCAATCAAATAGGAAGAGCTAAGTGAACCTTTCCAATTAAATAGGAACTGCTCAATGAACTTTCCCAATTAAATAGGAATTACTCAATGAATTTTCCCTAATTATTTAGAGATTGCTAAGTGAACTTTTCCAACCACATAGGGTTTTCTAAGTGAAATTTCCCAAACAAATAAAGAATTGCTGAGTGGATTACCTTTGTTAAATGTATATGTTTCTCCTTTGATAAACAATCTTAAGTGATGATAGGAGTATGTTACTTTGTGTTTCTTCCTTTCAATTAACATGACAATCAAGTATTATGACATTTGATGTGCATGGATTAGAAATAATTCGTTGATGGATACTTAGAAAAGTATCAGTTTGCTTTGGACTTTGGTTCCAAGATAAAGATATATGGACCAAGCAATGTCCTAAGATAAAAGAAATACTTTGTGCATGTACCTTTGGTGGTAATAGAAGAGAAATGAATATGATAAGGATGAGATGTGTACTCAACTCATATGATGAATACCAAAGTAAGGATTATGGTACCTAAGAAATAATAGATGATTATGTTGGTTACCTATATTAGCCAACTGTGAAATCAATCTTGTTACCTAAAATAATATGGACATCATATGTTAGGGGTTTATGCTTTGCATAAACATAAACATCGATAAGGTTGAACGAATGGAAGGAACTTTGTGTGGACTAAATATCTATGGTATCTCCATGACATTAAGATGTTATGTATAGGCTTGATGGTATGATAAATGATTAAAAATTATCTCTCCTTTTTCCTAGGATTTCGGGGACGAAATCCTTGTTAGGGGTTTATAATTTGTAACATCCCTGACCTGGGTTATGCTTAACCCTAGATGTTTTACTTAATAAAGTTGATTATATGCTTGCTATTATCTCTTGAAAAGTGATTAAGGCCCAAGAGGAACTTATATTTCAATTCTAGTCCTTTCTGAACAATGTTGAAATAATGTTTTACTTGTTTTGGACTAAAGTGCAAATTACCCAAGTGGAGGGGTTAAATTGCAAATTTTACATGATAAGATGTTCCTCATGTGTTGAAGCATCATGATAATGAATATGATGTAGAGGTAGGGCTTGTGGTAGCCTGAGTACCAAGAAAGAGCTGATAAAGCAATGTTTGTGCATTAAAACCTAGTTTTAGTGTAATGTGCAATTTACCCAAAACCTGGGGTTCAATATGCAAATTACCACTTCAATAAGTTTCCTTATGTTTCTTGGCATCACGTAGAGCAAATAAAATGAGAGGAGCGTCTCATTTGAATCATTTCGAAGGAGAGAGAATCTTGATATTAAAATAATCAAGATTTAAGCATAATTGAAACCCTAATTCAATTTAATGCAAACATAATTACATTAATTGGATTGCCCTTCAACCAAAACTATAATGGTTGAGTTTGGTTATGTGTGTACGTCCTTGTTCCTTGAAAAGGCAAAGGAAATATCTATGTTAGTGGAGAACCCACTCACATTAAGAAAAGAAAAAGAAATATCCACTCACTTATTGATATTATTATAATATGATTTAAGGTGCTTAAGTTTTCATTTAAATCGTGGATAATTGAGAGGAATAAGAGGAAAAGAGGATAGCCTCGTCCCTAATGAAGAAAAGGGGGAATATGGCAAGAAAGTTGAGGAGATAATTCCTACTTTCTCTCTCTTAAATGAATTTTCAATAAAATTCATATATAAGCTCCTTTATCTTTAAGGTGAAGGGATAATTTCGAAACCCCTTTCACTTATTGCTTGAAAAAACGACCAAGGGAGTTGGGAACAACATGAGGACGACCCCCAACCTGTTGGTAAGCTTCTTGACCTTCATTCACCTTGATTCCATGGTGGAAATCGAAAATCAATGCATGAATTCTTCATATCTCGATCCCCTCTTCAATTCTAACCATTCATTTTCAATCAAAGCTTGAGGACAAGCCTTGGGATAGTGAAAGGAGTTACATCCACCACTGTTGACGTGAGCTTGAAGCTTTGGAGCTCAATTGGAGGTGGGTTTTATAACTTGAACCCTTATTATTGTTATTGCATTCAATTCCTTATCAATTGATGATCCTTTCTCTATTCCCAAAATTTTATTTGGTTGATTGATGCAATCACCATGAAAATCATAGAAAGTTTCGTGGTTTTAGAGCTTGATGATGATGAAATCATCATAAGCACACACCTCCCCAAATATCTATTGCAAATGATTTCAAATTTATAGTCCAAACGGTTTCACCAAACCATTTGGAGACCAAACAGTTTGCAAACCGTTTGGTGATTTGAGTCCCAAACCGGATGAGAGTGTTGACCATTTGGATGGGTTGACCATTTTAGGTCTAAACCCTAGAAAATGTTGGATGATGATCCAAGGGTTCCAATTGATTGTTCAATATAAATACAAACCTCCAAGTGGAAACCATAATCGGCTAAGTGCTGAATTTGCAATTAGTTAAGTTGATGTTTTGGGTTGATTAGTCCAAACGGTTTCAAAACCATTTGGAGGTCACCCCAAATGGTCTCAAGACCGTTTGGAGGTCAACCAAGACCATTTGGAGGTCTAGGGTTTTGAATATGGTTGAGTAATTGAAGAGTTAGAGATATCAAATCAAAGTGCTATCAATAGCTATGTTGATGATCAGTCCAATGATGCAAACCCTACTTGAAATTCACAAATTTTAATGAATGATGAGGCAAACGGTCTCAAGACTGTTTGGAGGTCATCCAAACGACCTCAAGACCGTTTGAGGTCAGGTCATGACATAGCTAAGTGGCGATTCAATGATTTCAATCGAATAAGTTCCACAATGTCAACCATTGATGGTTCCTCGATTTCAAAACCCTAATTGATGGTGTCTTGATTATAAACCCTAGTTCAATTGGGTTCAAAAACCTAATTGAAGGTCTAATTGAAGGGTGATTTAATGGTTCAATTGAATAGTAAATCAGTGGCTCAATTGATAGATGGTTCAATGATTGAAACCCTAATTTGACTAAGTGATGGAAGACCCTTTTGGTCCATTCGATTTTGAGAAGGTTTGGACCAAATGGTCTCAAACCGTTTGGTGACCGAAGATCATTCGGTTTCAATATGTTTGTCTAAACGGTTTCAAGAACTAACCTTGCTAAACAGTTTCAAACCGTTTGAACTTAATTGGTCAAGACCATTTGAGGTCTAAGTGACGAAGACCGTTTGGGGTCTAAGTGACCAAGACCTTTGAAGTTCAAATTGGCTAAACCATTTGGACACCTAATATGATTAAAGGTCAATTAGCTACTTGATTGATAATGATGTAGACTAAAGGTAATCATAATGGTTAACCCTAACTATGTGTACTTAAATGAAGAGTTGACCTAGATCAATCTTGGAGTACTTGACATCCTAGAGAGGATGAGAGAGAGAGAGGAATGCTTATATAATTAAGCCCTAATTCTCTCATTATGAATAAATATGTAATCAGGGTTGGATCCATAATAATGAGATCATGAAACCCTCATTGAAAATATTAATGAGCTCTAACCCTAAACTAGGGAAAAGCTAGGTGAAACCCTAATTGAGGAAGATGTCAAGTGAAATCCTAATTTTAGGTAACACTATGTGAAACCCTAACATAGAAGGATATTATGAGAAACTCTAATGAAGAATTATGTTGTGTGGAACCCATATTTATGGGAGATGCTATGTGAACCATAATTTATAAATATGGAAAATCCTATTCCTAATAATGGAATAGTGATTAAAATATTGACAAATGTGAAACCTAGATAGGTTGATAATGATTACCCTTATATCAATAGTTCCTAACTCAAGAATGAGTCCATATCATTGGCAATGGTTGAATATTCTAAATAAAGTGACTAATGACCAATACCTTACATGATATATGTGATGGACTGGTGCATAAAGTATTAGGATGAGGAATACCCTAATACAAGCTAAGTGCATGAACTCAAGTAAGATAATGGTAATGAGGGAAGTGATATATCAAGATATGATAGATATCACATCCAACACCTCAAGACTGATATACCTTGATGTGTTTTAAATCCAATATGTTTGGATGAGTGACACATGAAGTGTGTCATGTCAATTGTTATATTGAGATGTAATGCACTTTAATAAGTGTAAGCTAACATGATTTATGAAAAGGTTAATCCAAACCAATAAACTATGATGCAATCATATTCTGATAAAGATGAGACGGAAACTCATACTTTGTGTTGATAATTCATTTAATGATGAATGATGAGAATAAATAAGTATGATTGAATACATATGTTATCAATATTGGCTCCTAGCTGTGTGAAGCAATTAAATAGGATTTGATTATTAATAATATGATCTTGAGAACCTATATGGTTATTTATGGAAAATCCTAATCTAGGGTAATGATGTGTAAATCCCTAATATAGGATGATGAATGTGTTACGAAACCCTAATCTAGGATGATGTTATGTAATGTTACAGTAAACCCTAAATTGGGTAAAAGAACATGATGAACCCTAATCTGATGTGAATAGTGCATCCTAACCTTAAATTCGGTAATAGGATATAATAAGCTCTAATACAGGGTAATGCTATGTGAAGCTCTAAAACAGGGAAATGCTATGTGAAACCCTAATACAGGGTGAAGATATTGAAGACCTAACACAAAGTAATCCTATGTGAAGCTCAAATACAGATTGATGAGTATGAATGTAATAAGAAAACCCTTGTATTGCATGGTACTGATATATAATTATTATCATGAGTACTAATCATGCAGGTATGTTAAAATAATGAGCATATCTAGGTATGTGCTATGATGTTCTGTATATTGAAAATGTTTTATGGGCTTCATAAGCCATAATATGCCTTGTTGCTTATTAAGGGGTGATAAGAGGTGATATGAACTTTGTGAACTATGTGGAATACTATGTGTAGTAAGAATCATAATGTCCTCAGTCAGATGACCTGAATGTATTAAGTTACCTAATAAGTGGTAACAAGTATTCTATGATGAGTTAAAGGTTTGAATAACCATATTCTATAATCATGATGATGGACTTGTTAAGAAATGGAAATATACTTGGTGAGATGAGGGATCAAGATCCCAATACTTTATTAAAAGTTTATGGCTACAGGCCATGACTCCACAAAGATAATGCCATGCATTAGCTATGAGATCTAAGCTGAAGAGAGTATATGCTGCAGGTATAACTCTACAGTGAATAAATGTTATACATGTTCTTCATATTCCTTAATGGATAAGTGACATTCTGCTCTATCAAGTTATAGCTGCAATGCTTTAGATAAGAATAATGTTCTAATATGTTAGATAATGAAATAACTAATGTTAAACAATTATGATTCCTCTGTCCAGGTTTATTCTATTAAACTGCAATAATAATGTTTCTGGAGGAGAGTTATATCTCTCACTGGGACAATTTAAAATTGTCTCACCCCTGTGGGAATCACATTTTTAGGTGGACGTGGACGAGGAGGCAGGAATCCTTCAGTAGGTGAAGGACAACAACAACAGAAGTAGGAACAACAATGATTTCTTAGGTGGAGACACTGGCTGTTATGCCCCTGATAGATGTGCATAGAGTCCTATGTGTTGTATCTGTACTCTCAGGTCCTCAGAGTAGTAGTTAGTACTTTCAAGATTTTGGTTCAGTGCCTCGAGATTTTATACTGTCTGTGTTTAGTTTAACATGGCATTTGATGCTTGTAATTCTCAGAAAAAGATGATACAGGATATGTACTTGTAAACTAGAATGTAAATAAATTACTTCAGTTCTTTGTGAATGAGTTTTCCTATGTGTTGACCTCTTTGTAAAATGGTTTTATTTTTTTGTGATTTTTGGTAATCCGCTGCTTAGTGATCGCTTTCGCATTTAGTTAATCATGTTTTTGTGAGTTGGATGCCACACATAATGTAGTGTTGTCCCATCATTGGGCTTGGGCCACCTTCCCTCTAGGGCTTGGTGTCATGTCAGTCTTCTCTCCTAGGCTTGACCTTTGTGATATTCCCCTCCAAGGGCTTGATCCTAAACAACTGCATTGTGGACTTAGGCCACCTTCCCTCCTGGGCTTGGTGCCTACCTAGTTTTCCCTCCTGGGCTTGACCATTTCATGACCTTCCCTTCTGGGCTTGTGTTGGGTTTTAGGGGAGGCAGAGAAGGTAGCGGAAAAAAAAATTTCTCCCCAAACCCAGAACAAGGAAACGCGTCAACGTCTATATAATAGGAAAGGATGGTTTGTGGAATCATACCTTGTCCCGAGGCTTGCTCGGCGATAATACCTCGCGCCTTACGTGATCTTCAATTCTGGTCTTGGACGGTGTCTGTGCAGCTCCTGGTCGCACCAGGACTGACAAGATTGAAGGCTGTCCTCCTAGCGGCAGAAACCTCCCGCCTCTGAAGTAGTCCACATGGACCACCTTGAACTCCACACTCCTTGTCCCACAAGGAGTTGGAAGGATTCGCACCCTCCTGTTGACGTACTAGTCACCAACACACTCTCCTGCTGCCAGTTGCAACTATAGTTGTCTTTCCCTTGTTATGCCTCCCTTATTGGGTAGCACTTGCTCGGGCTCTCTCAGTTACCAAAACTAGAGAGAATGAAAACTTTGCAGAGCAACTGGTTTGCACTGAGTTGTACTTTGAGAAGCCCCCAATACCTCTATATATATAGGAGGGTCATGGGACAAGGTTCTCCATCACGGGCAATATGGGACTAAAGCAGGAGTAGAAGGGTTCGAGATTTTCCACCAAAAACAACCAACTCGCAACCTGAACTGATCATTTCACAATTGAAACGGTCGGTTGGGGATCTGAACTGGTCGGTTGACACTCAACTGATCGGTTGGGACCCATGAGCCAGTCGGTTCACTTCTGAACCGGTCGGTTCGTGGTCCTGACCAGTTCCCGATTGACTTTCCAACTTTTGTTTCTAATTGGTATCAAATACCAATCCTTATTCCAATCAAATTGGGAAAGTGAAATGAAAGGAAAATTCTCACCAATCCTACTTTCCCAACTTGCCCGGTTGCAACAGTTGAACCGATCATTTCAACACTTGAAGCAATCGTTCACCCTGCACTTGAGCCGACCGGTTCACCAAGCTCAGCCGATCGGTTCATCACATGAGCCGATCAGTTGGGAGTGCAGATTGTGCAGAATCAGTCAATTGTGATTTCAATCAATCCGATAATCCAATCAATGTATCCAACACCTTGAACCTTATGACATTGAGATATCAATTGATTGAGTGTTTAATTGAACTACTAAACTCCTTTAGTAATCAATCTAAACATTATTTGTGGACAAAACTCCTCTTCCAGGTTAAATCCTATGTGTGTGACCCTGCAGGTCCATTTCACGTTGGCAGTGAAAGTCCATAACACTTATGACTTCACAAGCAAAGAGCGGTGCCTAGTCACACATCAGTGCTACCCAAGTGAAAGTAGAAAGTTGGAGAACAACTTTCGATCCTACAATCCGTGAATGGTGTTACAACGAATGTATAATTCCTTTGTCACTGATATCCCGAATGAACTCGAGGCATGGAACAGTCATCCTGTCAACGTTCATTCGCTTTCTTGATCTCAGAGCAGATTGGAAGAGATATGTATGACATCAATATCACATACTGATTCACACATGCGTGCGCACGCCTATTTCAATCCTACTCATCAGGTGGCCTTGGATATCAAACTCCCTCAGGAGGGACAAATCCCATATCTATCACTCACCCCTCAAAAGCCTCATGTGTCAAAGCCACCCAATCATCACCTTTATAACAACCCATGTTTCAGGACTGCGTTTGATGATGTCAAAGTGTGCCTAATGACATGTGTTGAGTGTAGTGATTTTAGGTCAAAGAATCACACTCACCACCATCACTGTGAGTACTGACTGTGACTACCATGTCATGGTTCCATGTGTCAAACTCACGGTGGGTCTGTTCGGTACACTTGTTCTCTAACAAGTACCTATGTGTTTGGTTTGATATCTCTATATCATGACTAATGAGATTCTGTCATCAACCAACAACACAATCTAGCCTTGTGTGTCATTGCTGTCTATCTACCTTCCACAATGACATCCGACCATGGACATAACAAGAATGTACAAACTCATAGCATCTGTATGATCTCATCGTTCAGGTCCTTAACCTGAAAGCATACGTCATTGAGTACTGTCATTCTCTAGACATTCAATCTATTCTATCACTATCTCATATGACTGAACCAGAAAGAATTGGAAGCTTTCCTTTGATGTTTATCAAATCAATGTTACTGTATCCAACCAATCATCCCATGATTGGCTCTCAGGGCATACACACCAACAGACTCCCACTTGCAATGTGAGCCAATCACCCTTGAATCATATTCATAGTGATCTTCAAACATGTCTCACATGTTACTGTGCTCTAGTGCTTAACATAGTGAGTAATGGAAACACCTTGCCAAAGTCAGTATAAATTGCATGTCTCTCATCTCTTCACTGTACGTCACACGTATGAGATGGAGGTGTCGTAATATGCGATCTACTATTCCTTTGCTAACCTTTAGCCACATTGCATGATCAAGGATTCCATACTTGTCATCAATGAGCGGAATATAAGTTCATCTCATGAACTTCCAGATCCATATAGTATCCACTGCTATTCTCTAACACATAGATACTCGACATTTCCTTTTAAACGGCTTTATTGGAACACTTCCAATTATCAACAAACTTTCACTTTTATATATCCTATATATATTTTGCAATTAATTTTCTGTCCTATTGAAAGTTCACATCAATGTAACTCTTTACATTGAACTCTTCCTTATATCCATAGAACTAGTACTTCACAAGTACTTATCAAGTTCTCATGGTATTCCAGTAACCCTTACTGGAAGTAGACAGACATCCACTCGCATGTCTCACATACGAGTTATCAGGATGAGCACATCATATTGCTATGTCCTACATACAAGATGATGAATGCATTTTGTTCTTGCCATGTCGATACATGCAAGTTAATGGGATGATTACATAGATGATAGATCCATATATATTCTTAGTGTTTCCATTCTTCATAAGAATTGAACACTTGGCCTTGGGATACTAACTCCATGTAACATGGACAAGTTTTCTCCCACTGAATCTGTGCATACTGAACCCTTCAGTACAGATTGCCAATGTATGCTTTCTCCTTACAGGTCAAGAGGTTTTCGAGAACTATCTCTATATATCTCTATTCCTATCACATAGGAAACATCTCTATCTTCCTTAAAGATAATTTCCACTTTTGGATTTCCATTCTAGAACATTTACATTTCACATCAACATGTGGAATGTGAATACGCTCCCACTAAATCACAGATCCCTTCTTTATCTTTGACATATTAGTCAAACCCTTTGACTATATTATCAAAGTAAAGATCCAATTATGAGTTGCTTGTACTCAATCAATCACATTGATTAGTCCATTGTAACTTATAGACTTCATTTGCATTAGTGGATTCATAAACCTTATAGGTTGTGTCACGTACACATCCTTGTTTTATTCCTCATAGGAATGCAGTTTTAGTATCCATATGCCAAATGTCTTAGTCATCAACAAGCATCATCCTTGTCAAAATGTTATCCATGTGTCTTAACACTTAAGACTCATTTGCACTTATGGATTTCATCCAATGAGTGCTACCATCAAGGTCATACCTTATGGTTCACATGGATTTCATTTTAGGATGTAACGGTCATAAACCATAACTCAAAATTTGGTTCCTCATATTCATCTAGATAGTTGATTCATCTCATGAACAACTCATCACATAGATAATTGAGGTGTATATGTCAAGGATATAAGAATTCACAACTTCTTGTGATTCTCAATGTCCTTTATTAGTGAGGGGTATTCTTTTATTAAGAAGAATTTAGTTATTTGATAATCATTCTCTAACTCCTTAGAGTATGATTCCTTCTTAATTTAGACATCACCATGCCTTAATCATGAGATCACTATGATACACTATCATAATTACTCATAAGGATCTCAAACATTTGGTCCAAGTATTTCATTCATTAATCTCATCAAGAATTAACACTTTACCAAATTTGCACTTCATCTATGATAATCTTGAACACTTCAAGATATTCATATTGGTATTTCTCTAAACACCATTTTTGAAGTATTAGCATATACTCCAATAGGTATGTAAATACATCACATGTATTATACCTAATTGGATAATCATTCTCCCACTACCATTAGTGAAGATTGATTAATCATGTACAAGAGATTCATGTCTCTTACTGGTTCTCTAACCAAAAGAGTCTAGATTTATCCATCACATGGAAACTAGAAATGAATTTCTCATGATTTATGCAAATTTGATTGTTTGAGTTATCTATAACTTTTAGGTATCATTTTATATTATGCATACCATGTACCACAAGATAAACAAGACATTGCCACAAAGATCATATCTTTAAGATTGAAACATCAACTTTATTAATTGCCATCATTGTCATACAATATGCAAAAATAAAGTGTTTCTATCTATTGTCAATATATGAAATAGCAGTTCTCAACTCTATTTCGTACCCTTTAGGCTGAAATAAATTGAAAGATACTCCTATCTATGGCAGAAACACTTGCTCCAATGATGGGTACTTCTTTCTTGGTCCTTTCACAAAGGTCATCACTTCTTTGCAGATATTGCATATCATATATGACATATCCATATCTTGGTATCATATACCTCAGATTAAGAAGCGGTTCATTTCATGATACCTTAGGTGGAGATCTCCATTCCCTCCTTCATCTTCTTTTGTTCTTCCAGATATAGAGGGAAATTCCCTCATACACCCTTTCCCCATGTGCCACGAGGTTGAAGACGGCTTGGGCTGCTGGCTAGCATCAGAACACTTCTTTGCTTTGCCCTTACCCTTGCCCTTAAGACTTACCTTTCATTGATCTCATCAAAGAGTAGGGTTAGTCTTTCTTCATATTTGCCTCTACTGTCCTCAGCATGTCCAACAACTTTGTCAATGCTTGTCAAAGTTGTTCATGTTGTAGTTTATCATGAACTGTATGATTCTCACAACATTTGTAGTATCATACCAATAGCCAACTCTTGGCTCAGAGGGAATCCTTCTTAGTCAGGTATTCCACATACCCAATCATATTGAGTGCGTGAATACCTTACTGGATCTCCTTCTGTCATGACATACTAAGACAGTGTCCTTGAGACATCATATGTCTCATGTTGTCTCTGCAACTCACAGTTTAGAGAACACAACATCAAGCACTCATCAATGTCATCCTCGGTATGCTTCCATAGCATACTTTCATCCATTGATGTGGTGGGATTGAGTTCATCTGGTCTTGGTATAACTAGGAATTGGAGCTTTCACTCTTTGAGAACACTTCTCATCATCCTAACCAGTCGTGGAATTATTCCCATTTAATTTGTTGATCTCAAAGACCGATCACAAATAAAGTGATTTGTTGATTAACCATTTATTTTAACAAAAGGAAATATATGCAATTTTAGTCCAAAACTCTTTTGACTTGTTTGATTGATTTGAAAATTTGACGATATAATTAGGCCTTTAATTGATTATCGCTCCCACTATTTTTACTTCAAATTGATAGCCCTCACCATCAATTCGGAAGATTACAGCGTACAACCTTCTAGTGGGCAAGATCCTGAAATCCTCTAAGCCATGGACCAGCTAGGGCTGTCACCCACAACATAGATCTCTCAGGTAGGCAACTCTTACCAATTGCATCATATGCAACTCTTGATAAGATGTCATATGTAACTCCTTGCCATGATCATCTCTATGCCTCAAGGTACTAGATCCCATCTAGATCACCTTGTTAAGTCCGACCCAAAGCAAACACGATGAATATGCACCCTGCTAGGGCAGACCCACATATTCATCCTTCACGCTTCCATGAGATAGATGGTGCAACACGCTAGGGCGTGCCCACACTTGGTCGATCAATTTTTTCACGTGTGTCACATTTGGAAGGCATCTAAAACTTAATATTTAATGAGGGATTTGATTTTTAAAATACATATACATATCCAATCACCATAATACATAGTACGTATCATATACATGCTATATCCCACAGAAAACATGCAAAACGATAAAAGCGATGATTATGGACATCCTAATGTGATTCCTCGAGCCAAGAGGAATCATGGTCATCTAGGTCTACATCACATGCAACCTGTACAAGATGAACTCTGTGCTTTTCCTTCGGAGTAGATCAACTCATCACATGATCGACTTGCTCATTCTGGACCGGTCGTCTGGGTGCCACCAGCCGATCGGTTGGCTCCTCCAACCGATCGGTTCGCTCGGTCATCATGCATCTCGTCATAGCCACCACCCACTCGTCTCGCTCCTCAAACCGGTCATCAACCGATCGGTTCACTCCTTGAACCGACCGTCTGGAACGTCAACCGATCGGTTCAAGTCTTGAACCGATTGTCTCAGCTGTCGTTTGGATGTCCTTCATTCTTTGACATAATAGGAAATAAAAACTATCCTAATTTTACATTGTAAAAGGAGAAACCTAGAGTTACATTTGAGGGGAGCAAAGGTAGGAAAGAAATTTCAAATTATTTCGAGTTACATCAGGAATAGGAGAAGGAAGATCGGTGCGCAGACCGAGATGCAAGCAACCACATACAACCATACACAGATAGGGTTTATTGGCCATTACCACACTATACATCCACCACAAAACTCGTTTAAGGGCGACGCGTATCGAGTGCATTAATAATACATATCATATATGTAATTGGGATTTGTGGATTTAGGATTGGACATGCATAAAGCCAATTTTATTCGCATCGTATGCAATAAATAAATGCGAAAAACCAAAATCGATCATATCGATATTCCTAAAATATAGAGCAGTTGAAGTGGCTCTGATACCACTGTTGGGTTTTAGGGGAGGCAGAGAAGGCAGCGGATTTTTTTTCTCCCCAAACCCAGAACAAGGAAATGCGTCAACGTCTATATAATAGGAAAGGATAGTTTGTGGAATTATACCTTGTCCCGAGGCTTGCTCGGTGAAAATACCTCGTGCCTTGCGCGGTCTTCAATTCCATTCTTGGACGGTGTCTGTGCAGCTCCTGGTCGCACCGGGACTGACATGATTGAAGGCTGTCCTCCTAGCGGCAGAAACCTCCTGCCTCTGAATTAGTCCACACAGACCACCTGGAACTCCACACTCCTTGTCCCACAAGGAGTTGGAAGGAGTCGCACCCTCGTATTGACGTACTAGTCGCCAACACACTCTCCTGCTGCCAGTTGCAACTACAGTTGTGTTTCCCTTACTGTGCCTCCCTTATCGGGTAGCACTTGCTCGAGCTCTCTCGGTTACCAAAACTAGAGAGCGCGACAACTTTGCAGAGCAACTGGTTTGCACTGAGTTGTACTTTGAGAAGCCCCCAATACCCCTATATATAGGAGGGTTATGGGACGTGGTTCTCCATCCCGGGAAATATGGGACTAAAGCAGGAGTAGAAGGGTTCGAGATTTTCCACCAAAAACAACCAACTCGCAACCTGAACCGATCGTTTCAGAACTGAAACGGTCGGTTGGGGACCTGAGCCGGTCGGTTGACACCTCAACCGATCGGTTGGGACCCATGAGCCAATAGTTTCTTTCAGATTAACAACTCATAATTCATTATGGTCTAATCTCCATATGAACCCCTTTTATTATTAATTCTACCTTGATTTGATTGAAAACCCTAATTTCTATATTAAGGTTATTTATCCACAAATTAGGGACTTTAATGCTCAAAATAGCTTATAACCATGAAAACTCATTTATATACATTTAATCAAATAATTAAAGCCATTAGTAATCCTAATTACCATCATTAGGGTTTCAAGGCCCATTAAAGCCTATTTATGCACATAAACTCTAAATTAAATGATTTATATGCAAAGTTCTTTCTTTTTGTCTTTAATGTTCCTTTTTATCATTAACAGGCTAACATCAACTTTAATCATTCATTAAACCCTATTAAATAAATTAATCAACTTAAAATAGGGTTCTTTAAGCATTAATACATTAAAGTTGATAAATTACACTACTTTTCGAATTGTAAGAGGAATCAGGCTTCAATTATATTTTTAATAGATTCCCCTCATTTTTCTGAGCAAGTTTCATATTTTATGCATAATCATCCGAGCTACGAATCATTAGTTATGAATTTAGCAAAAACACTTACTTCAGGCCAACGAGGACGCGCCACATCGCTTCTTTCTTTGCAACACCCAGCCACCCCAAACATAATAGAAAGACCCTTATACCCCCCACTTAAGTCGTCAGTTCAGTATACCCATGAGGGGTAGAAGCGTCCAGCTTCCGTGGTCGTCTTCTACCTCCGATCTGCCCTACTTAGCCGCGATTTGCAACCCTACGTGGGGCTTTCTGCTCCTCCCTGGACCTCGAACCTCGCCACCAGTCCTCGCCCTCTGTCCTCCATCCCTCCGCGCACTTGGGGCACCACCTAGTTGCGGCCAGGGCGGCCACAAACTTGATCGACAGGGCAGATTCTTGTGGCCGTTGCTACAACCTAGAAGTTGCTGCTGTACATGGTCTAGGACCCAACTTTGATGGGGAAGCTACTCTTCAGTACCACAGCACTCCAGACTCCCATCTAGATGGCTCCTCGACTTTCCATTGCTCCAGGGAAAGCACCCTCTTCATGGCTAGGGTTTGCTCGAAGGAGATGAAGAAGACGAAGAAGGAAGAAAGGAGTATTTGTGGGATCTCTCCCTCCTGGACTCGTCCCAGAGCTCTCCCTCCTTTTATAGAGGGGGAAACGAAGCCTTATGATGGTTTTCCTTGAATTGCCAAGTCCCTTTCCTACTAGGAAGTTATATTCCTTCATGAAAAAGCAACCTTTCCTCTCTAAACAAACTCCCTTGGTATCCGTTATTCCTTAGACATTAGGATTTCGGAAATAACTTCTTTTATTCTTTTATTACTTGCCCTTTATTCCAATGTCACGAATTCTATTTTCATTTAATAGGAAAATACTTTCTTTTTATCAATATCACAAATTTACTAATAATGTATCACATTATCTTTTTATTTCGAAAATTTGCTATTTTCTCTTTCCTCTTTCTTCATTGGGACTCCTTGGATCCCAAGGAACTCTATTATTTCGCAATCCTTTTTATCGGATACTCATTATCCTTCTAGATGCATCTAAATGCATTATTCTTCATTTTCATGTGTATTTCTTATTAAAATATTTCATTTTAAGGATTCCTCTTTATTTCTCTTTTATTTTCCTCATTAGTATTCCTTTTATCATTAAGAATCCTTGGAATATGAAATTCGACTATGGATAACTCAATTATACATCTTTTCACTTGTTTTCCACCTTTTACCATTGTTTTCAATTTCTTTCTTAATAAAGAAATACTTAATTGATCTTTTCTTTTCTTATTGCTTTCTTTTTGCAACTTTGGACTCCTTGGAACCCAAGGAACCCATGTGGCACGAAATCCACTTTTGGATTAATTTCTTTTGCCTTCTAGAGGTTTCCACACCTTTCTTTTCTCAAAAACTCAGTTATTCATTTATTAATTGGATTTCCTTGTTATTGGGCCCAATAGCCAATAAAGCCCACAACACAATCATCAAGGCTATTGTAAACGAAAAACAAATTATATCTTTATTTGTTCATTTATCTTTATTATGAGAAATTACATTTCTCACCAAATGAACCCAAAATTTGGGGTTGTAACATCCTTCCCCTCTTATACAAATTTTTCCCTCAAAATTCCATCAAGCAAACAAACCGTTCAGGATAAGCCTTTCATACGTCCATCAGGGCTCCCATGTGGCATCACCCTTTCCATGGTGCTTCCCAAGAACCTTCATCATCTCATATTCTTCCATCTGAGTTCTTTCATACCTTGGTATATCATACCCTCATAGGTGACTCAGGACATTTCAACCTCTCAAAAGCTGAATAGGTTCAAGGCTCAGGACATGGCTTGGGTACCTCACATAGTGCTCTAGATCGGACTCATGGAACACATTACACATCATGTTATCCTGAGGTGCAAGTCTAAACACAACCATCTCCACCCATTCATCTCAAATGGACCCATATATCGGGGACTCAACTTTCTCAGCTGTAGCTTAGAGGGGTCGGATTTTCACATCACATATTCTCCCACAGTGAACCGCATGTCGGTCTGCTTTGCATCAGCTCGTGACTCATGTCAGCCCTTGCACGATCAAAGCGACTTCATCTGCACACATTGTGGTTCTTTTCTGACCTTCACGAGGCCTCCTTCACCAACATCATCTTAATGAAGTGGTGTCCAACACAACCTCTCTATAAGACTTCTTGCATCCCGATAAAGGTTATGGTGGTTAACATCACATCTTAAGAACTGTCTCTATGTATCACCCTAAATGAGCACACATGCTCTCATCAGACCCTCTAGTCTAGATCATACTGTCCATTAGTATGGGGCGATAAACTGTACAAACACGGAGCTCTACATGTATCTACTTCCACCTCATGGAAGTGAACCTTTAGGTCACATCAAGAACTTTTGAATTTGCATCATGGTGTAGTTGAACCATCTCTTTTCATATGTAGTTCAACCAGATCTGTCCCTTGACAGAAATCTTCCTTTCTCATGTCATCTAGGTAAGGCGATCTACCATAACCCATATTGTATCTTGACCTTCTTGGTCTAGGAGAGACTCACAACATCCATAATGATGAACTCCCATTCCCTCTCGGGAACTCTTTATACTTTATATCCATGCACTGGGTTAATGGTGTTCGTCCTTCACCTCCTGGCTTGCATGACCACATGCTACATGCAACTTTGTTTTAAGCATCCAGATTGCTACCATCACTTACTATCTTTGCAGTACCAAGGTATATCATGACCTCCTGTATTGTTATGATTCCTCAAGCTTGATACCTCAGAAACCCTAAACCACTCTCAAAAGGGTTTTATTACCTTCCTATCCAAAGAAGTGTATCTGAGGTTCTATCACCATCATTTTACTACATCAAGGACTAAACTGGATACCCAAACAACCATTAACTTGTTCAACATATCTTATTACATCCGAGTATTAGCCAGAACACATTTTCTTTCCAAACTTAGGGTTAGCCAACAACCTCAACTTCTTCTAGTTTCCAGCTAAACAAGGAAGCTATATCTCAACCAGAGTATTCATTACCACCTCTCATCCTTAAGTGTTCGGTAACATACACCTCCATGTATTATACTTATCATCTCATCTCAAACTCTACGTCTATCTTCTTTAAGAAGCTCTGAGCTCATACTCACTGTGATCGAACTCGACCTTGGTTAATTTGCAAATTCCTCATAGTTCCTGATAAAACATCCTCATAAGCTAACTACACTACCTCTCTTAGTGTTTGCGAACCATCCATGTATAATTCACTTCACCAGGGTATGTTATCATCTCTATCCTCATACCTTGTAGCTACGTTCCAACTTACATCATCTTTATCCTTGGTGTAAGGCATGCGTACTATCCTATCTCTCACTCCCATAACAAGAAGAAATAAGCATTTGGCTACAGTCCAAATACAAAGTTCTTCCTATTCCAAGAGTAGAGATGGTACATCCCACCTTGCCAGTACACCTTTAAAGCAGAGTTGAAATGTGCCACACCTGTCTCTACATCACCAAAATCATGATATCAAAGTTGCTTCCATGGAAAACTGGTCTCTACTTGGGTTACTATACAATCCTCGATCATCCCCTCTTGGTCTATAGGGTGCCGACACTTTTTGGGGTCATCCCTCTTCCCTCATGCATTAGAGAGTTCCCTACTCATCTGCCCTTTGGGTCCCATGAGTTCATGAAGGTGATCAATCTCCTAACCCATGACCCTCAGACAATGATAGTTGTTACGTCTCGACCCTATGGTCATGTACAACTAGGGAATTAGGCAACTCCTACTTCCATCGGTCTTATCCCTACCTGGCCCTAGGATAGACTTAGGATTTCTTATAGTACATGTTCAACTTAGAACCCTACCCAAGCCTTCATCATCTCTCTCTACATTCACGACTGACTTTCATCCCTTCATAGGGGTCATGGCAACCTGCCTACCTTGGTCAGGCCCCATACCGGTTACCTCTATGGTAACACATCCACATGCACTTAGAGATGGTTATCTATGGGTCTACAGGTTCACTCTTGTGCCATGTACTTTTCACTTAGCTTCTCAAGATCCTATGAACTTCATTAGGTTACCTCAACACCAACAAAACTAGTATATACCCAACCAAAGGGTCCCTCTCCCAGGATGGGAGGAAACTACAACTCTTGACAACAAGGTCACAACCGTCCTTAGGATTTACATTCACATGAGCATGCTTAACCCAATAGCTACTAAGGCACAAGCAGACCACCTATTAATCCATGCTAGGTCACACTTGTTCTCTTTCCTCAATATTAGATCAACTTAGTTGTGAGGGGTTCATTAAACAAACCCTTAACTTAAGGGGTTTCCTCTACCTCTACACATGAGGAGTACCATGCTCGAAACTATAGGGACTCAAATCTCATCACGAGCATTGGATACGCTGCTTCCCCTCTTAGGCCTAGGAACCCTAGGTTCACCTTTGGGTGTCCACTGCATGCTCAATCTCTTAACCAAGAATCAAGCATGTCCAAGATATGTCATGTACCTCCATGATCCTTCTACGCGAGTAACACTTCGGAGTTGAGTCTTCTTCCAGGACAACCAACTAGGTATAAAGCCTCACAATTGGGTACTCAAACCTCCTCATGGTCTAAAGCACTCTTTATCTCAACCAGTAGGTACTCACATATACCATGGGTACATAGGTACTAGAAGCATCATCCTTCTTCTAGGGTTTGGTTCCTCTAAAGGAAACTAAGATATCATCAGCCTTCCGGGATCAAACATAAGGTAACCACTATCATCCACTTAGGTCACATCATCCTCAACTACCCACTATTCCTTATGTCTCAGAATCTAAGCTTCCAATCCTCTTGCTTGAGTCTTTCTTTTTCTCTCTGGAGCTAACTCCACATCCAACCTTACTACCCGATATCCTTTCTCCATGCAAGCTCACTAGCATACCTCCACATGGGTGAGGCCTATGCTCGAACTTATGTTTGCTCAAGGACATTCATAGCCCTTTATGCTTATTTCATAAGCCATCCATCATGATCTCTTAACCAAGGTCTCATCAAGCCATACCCTACTTGCCTAAGCCCATAGGGTAACTATAGGTTCTCCTCTAACCTCATCCATGAAGGATCTATCCTTCTCTATAGCAAGCATGACCCTCTCCAGGGTTGGGTCGCCAAAGGTACTACCCTCTTATGGAATCCCAAAGGTATGTCCCACCAAACACTCGGTCAACCAAGACACCTAACTCATCATGTCATCTTTCTCTAACCTTCACTTAGGGTTAGGGTTAACATCATCCTTGAAGGATGTGCTAGGTCTCTACTTTTAATGGAGGTCTCTACCTCCAAGACTAACTCTCTCTACTCATCCTCCTACCAAGGAGGTCTATCCTATGGTCTCTCCTGAGGGCAATGACAACTCATGTCATATGACCTAAGCATGTATCTATTCCTTTACGCTTACTCTATTAAGCTTATGTCCATGACATCTTATTTACATGCTTTTCATTAATTTTTTGGAGGATTCCTTAGACCTTATTAACCTTACCCATACCTCGAGAGGGTGAGGAGAAGAGAGAAAACCCTAATCCTTAAGGTCCTTAACAGAAATTGAGTTGAGAAGGGATGAACAAGATGAGAGGGTCCTAAAGGTATCTTATTTCGAGTCATATCCTAAGACATCGGCCAGGCAGTCACACAATCTGGGAGTCCTCGTATTCCGACTAGCGGTGCAGAGGAAAATATTGCCAGCCCCCGGATGTGATCCTTTTCTAGACACCTCAATCTTTCGGACAATCCTCTAATAACTCCCTTGGGTTCTAAGGAATTTGTAAAATTTAATAATTATTATAGATTAAGTGAGGAACCTTAGCTCTGATACCAATTGTAACGACCTCGCCTCCCGGTAACCCCCAATTAAGGGAGACCCAAAGGTCAGAGCCGTTATTCAATTAACAAGATCTAAGGTTCAACAAATAATCAATAACAATTATGAAATTCTAAAAACTAACTGGAATTTGGTATAAAATTAAAACTTTACTTACCTTTGAAAACCTTGGAAATCTATCTATCCTGATCTTGAATCATTCTATCTAATCCTCCTTGCACTTTATTTCTTTTTCCGCAATGTGTCACTTTACTGTTTGTTCTTTCAATAGTTGTTCCTAAAACGCCGACAAACAAAACGTCAGTCAGTATATCGAAATATACTGTTATGTGGGAACAACCAAAATCTTGCAAATATGGCTAACAATTTAATAATCACAATCAAATTAATTAACAAGCCAATTTACATTTTTTAGTATAACATTCTCCACCGCTTTTTCCCTAACCCTGGCATACCCACCTTAGGGTGCCCTTTGCCAATGACTTAAGGCCACCTTCTCAATCCCGAGCTTGGTGCCTGGGGATCACCACTCATGGTGCCCACTAGTCATGCAATATCATAGGCCACCTTCTTGGTGCCTGGGGTCACCACTCAAAGCGTCCATTGGTCTACCCATCTGGGCCTGAACTTTGGCATCATCCATCAGGGTGGCATGTAGGTGCGAGAATCCATACTTCTATTTCTTTTTATGTGATAATCATAGTGACTTTATGATTTGCAAATATGAACATCCAACAGATAATTTGCATTCAATGCGATTAACCATCTAGAAAATCATCGGGAAACTAAGGAGGTTATTCATAATTAACCACATACCTGAATCCAGAGCAACTTGATTGTCCAAGCAATAAGGATAAAGAACAAGAAACAAGCAATCAACAATATCCTAAAATTAATGCATGGGATCCAAGTGTTATAGTTTATCCAGAACATTCTAAAGCTAAACTTGGATTCCACCTTAGGCTTTTTAGACCACATTAGGGTTTTATTAGGGTTTTTGCCTCCATAATGCTTTTATCATATTAAATGCTCTCTTAGTTCATAAACCCTAATTTCAACATCATAAGCCCAATTAAAGTCGATCATTTCTCTTTTATACCAAAATTACCTTCTTTATCCTATTAAGTTCTTTCAAGGTCATTAGACTCAATTATCACCTTTAGTTTCTTTCAGATTAACAACTCATAATTCATTATGGTCTAATCCCCATATGAACCCCTTTTATTATTAACTCCAACTTGATTCAATTGAAAACCCTAATTTCTATATTAAGGTTATTTATCCACAAATTAGGGACTTTAATGCTCGAAATAGCTTATAACCATGAAAACTCATTTATATACATTTAATCAAATAATTAAAGCCATTAGTAATACTAATTACCATCATTAGGGTTTCAAGGCACATTAAAGCCTATTTATGCACAAAAACTCTAAATTAAATGATTTATATGCAAAGTTCTTTCTTTTTGTCTTTAATGTTTCTTTTTATCATTAACAGGCTAACATCAACTTTAATCATTCATTAAACCCTATTAAATAAATTAATCAACTCAAAATAGGGTTCTTTAAGCATTAATACATTAAAGTTGATAAATTACACTACTTTTCGAATTGTAAGAGGAATCAGGCTTCAATTATATTTTTAATGGATTCCCCTAATTTTTCTGAGCAAGTTTCATATTTTATGCATAATCATCTGAGCTACGAATCATTAGTTATGAATTTAGCAAAAACACTTTCTTCAGGCCAATGAGGACGCGCCACGTCGCTTCTTTCTTTGCAACACCCAGCCGCCCCAAACATAATAGAAAGACCCTTATACCCCCCACTTAAGTCGTCAGTTTAGCATACCCATGAGGGGTAGAAGCGTCCAACTACCGTGGTCGTCTTCTACCTCCGATCCGCCCTACTTGGCCGCGATTTGCAGCCCTACGTGGGGCTTTCTGCTCCTCCCTGGACCTCCAACCTCACCACTAGTCCTCGCCCTCTGTCCTCCATCCCTCCGCGCACTTGGGGCGCCACCTGGTTGCGGCCAGCGCGGCCAAAAACTTGATCGTCAGGGCAGATTCTTGTGGCCGTTGCTGCAGCCTAGAAGTTGTTGCTGCACATGTTCTAGGACCCAGCTTTGATGGGGAAGCTACTCTTCAGTACCGCAGCACTCCAGACTCCCATCTAGATGGCTCCTCGGCTTTCCATTGCTCCAGGGAAAGCACCCTCTTCATGGCTAGGGTTTTCTCGAAGGAGATGAAGAAGACGAAGAAGGAAGAAAGGAGTGTTCGTGGAATCTCTCCCTCCTGGACTCGGCCCAGAGCTCTCCCTCCTTTTATAGAGGGGGAAACGAAGCCTTATGATGGCTTTCCTTGAATTGCCAAGTCCCTTTCCTACTAGGAAGTTATATTCCTTCATGAAAAAGCAACCTTTCCTCTCTAAACAAACTCCCTTGGTATCCGTTATTCCTTAGACATTAGGATTTCGGAAATAACTTCTTTTATTCTTTTATTACTTGCCCTTTATTCCAATGGCACACATTCTATTTTCATTTAATAGGAAAATACTTTCTTTTTATCAATATCACAAATTTACTAATAATGTATCGCATTATCTTTTTATTTTGCAAATTTGCTATTTTCTCTTTCCTCTTTCTTCATTGGGACTCCTTGGATCCCAAGGAACTCTATTATTTCACAATCCTTTTTATCGGATACTCATTATCCTTCTAGATGCATCTAAATGCATTATTCTTCATTTTCATGTGTATTTCTTATTAAAATATTTCTTTTTGAGGATTCCTCTTTATTTCTCTTTTATTTTCCTCATTAGTATTCCTTTTATCATTAAGAATCCTTGGAATACGAAATTACACTATGGATAACTCAATTATACCTCTTTTCACTTGTTTTCCACCTTTTACCATTGTTTTCAATTTCTTTCTTAATAAATAAATACTTAATTGATCTTTTCTTTTCTTATTACTTTCTTTTTGCAACTTTGGACTCCTTGGAACCCAAGGAACCCATGTGGCATGAAATCCACTTTTGGATTAATTTCTTTTGCCTTCTAGAGGTTTCCACACCTTTCTTTTCTCAAAAACTCTGTTATTCATTTATTAATTGGATTTCCTTGTTATTGGGTCCAATAGCCAATAAAGCCCACAACACAATCATCAAGGCTATTGTAAACGAAAAACAAATTATATATTTATTTGTTCATTTATCTTTATTATGAGAAATTACATTTCTCACCAAATGAACCCAAAATTTGGGGTTGTAACAGATAGCATAAGGGATTTGAGTAGGTTATACTCAACCTTTCATTTTCATGTATATATAACTATTGGGTTCATATATTTCTTAAGAATTATTACCTAAGGGTCATGCTCCTCATGCACTCATGCATGGAAGACTAGGTCACCTACACCCATCCCTTTGTCTTATTATTCGTAATTTCAAGTTTCACATGAGTAGTGTCCCATACTACCACACCGTGGTCATTATTTAAGATTAAGATTTTAGGGTTAGGGTTAGGGGATATGCTATATTTCTAAGAGTTTCCATAACCCTTGACCTTCTTGAGTTTTCATACCCTAATCCAAGTCCTTCCTCTAAGAAAGGGCTTACCCATACAAGTATCTTTCTAGTGTCTACCCTATCTAGAGGGACCTACACAAAAGATTACATCTTTTCACGTATTACTCCTCTAATTAATAATTTCTTTTGAAAGCTTTTTAAGCAAGAGATGAGAAGTAGAAAAAAAGTGAGATGAGAAACTTAAAAGACACATTAGACTTTACTAATTTTTCTCTTAAATTTCTAAGGATGATTTGAAATTATAAACTATTAAGTATTAGTTGATGAATCTGTGCTCTAATACCAAATGTAACGACCTACACTTTGAGTGTCTAAAGAACTTAAAGTCGCGAATCGTCACTCATAAATTCTAAGATCAGATTCATGAAATAATACAAAATAGTAAACAATTTCCATTAATGAACAAATATTTACATGTTTACATAAAAAGCTCCTCTAAGGAGTTACACAATTGTTAAACAGAATTAACTTTTACATATGTGAGGATAAACCAGTAAGACTAAACCTTCATGATTAAATTGTAGTGTCTTCAACATCTCTATCTGTACCCTCATGTCCATGAATCAAGTATATCTGATACCTAAAATACTGACAAATAGATACGCGATCAATATATTTCTATATTGGTACATGGATTCAAACAATAATTACAAGTAAAATATATAAGCAAACATCTTTATCTTACATATAAGAACATAAACTCATTTTCATATTCTAACCCTTATCTGGTCTACTACCTCAGGTGTAATCACTGTCCCTCCGGGGCTCGTGTGCATTACCCTTATGATCAGTCTAAACCAAGGTTCAGAATGTAGTTATTTACTTTACATGATACTCATAGGAACTTTATAGTTTGAAAGAAGTAAATAAACAACCAAGCAGTTTATTTGTCGTTCAATCTCATCGAGAAACATCGACAATCTTGGGATTCAATATATGTAATCATCAGCGTAGCCACATACCTTATGTCATCATGGAAACCATGCAGAACATCATATACTTTATGAGTGTATCCAAACATCCAAGCAACCAAGCATATAATCAACAATATCTGAAACATGCATAATGCATATGTGTAACCATGTATTTGCATTACATTACTCAGATCTAGATTCACTCCTAAACTAGGGTTTATGTTATCTCATGTTTGGACTAGGGATTAGGGTAACAAACCCTATTTCCAACATCGTCTGGTTTCTAAGATTAAAGTTTTAGTTATGTATATTAGGTGAAACCCTAATCATCGACTTAAGCATATCACATTATCAACATTAAGATTATAGCAAGATGTCGACATTAGTTTGGAAACCCTAAAACAACATATATAAGATTACTAATCTGGAATCATCCATTATTCATCATTATCAAGATTTTACTCGTTATACATGGCAAGATCAGGTGTTAGCCTAACATGAACGAATCTATACCATTAAGCAATCAGATTAAGGCAAATCTAGGTTTTCCTTTTCATTAAACACATTAGGAAATGTATAGCCTATACTTTTTGAACATGAAGCATAATCAGGTTCTGAGAGTATTTTATTTGGATTTCTCTCATTCTCCTAATCAATTTTCATATATAATATGTCTCCATCGTAGTTACCGATTATTTTCTATGATTTTCACACGCTGACACGTCAACGTCTCTACAAGCTAATTCACCACGTGGGCGACTACTGAAAAACATAATTAAAGGACTGATTTACCCTTACATGTATGCAGAAACTCAGGGCTATGTCGTTAATTTAACTCAACTCCATCCCCAACCTCGCGTCGCATCCCTCTCCGTGACGCAACCCGCGTGAGACCAACCTTCTACCGAGTCCTACTGCTCATGGACTACTTTTCGTACTTGAGACCTAGCTCTCCGCAGCACGACACCAGAGGCCCAGTGCCATCTCATGGCGTCGATCATCCGGATCCGTCCTCTCCTTCCCCAGGGTTCCGCTATGGCTGCCTCCCGCCAGCGTGCATGCCCACACGGCGATGTGGCAGTGCACCTCCGCTAGCCCAGCTGCAGGGCGCCGCCATCCCAGCACCACCGGTCATCCTAGAACAACACTCTCTGTCCTCCATCACCAAAGTCGCAAAGGTAGGCTTCTCTTTCCTCCGGTCTTCACCAGCTGCCGACTTGGTTCCGGCCCGTACTCCCTTCCGTCTGAGACAACCAGCACAATCGCAAGTCCTATGACACCGACGTTGGCTGAGGGACCATTGCTTTTCTGGTCTAGTTCTATTTCTGCCTTTTGTGCATGTAATCCCATTTCCATGTCGATTATCTTTGCTTTTAGTTAATTAGCAAATAATCAGCCACGTCAGCGTGAGTTTGTTCACGACGTGGCCAAAGTGTGTATTGATTCTGTTAGATAGATAGGTAGCTGTGAACACATAGTGGGCTAACTCGAAGGCGTGATCATGGCGGCATTATAGGAGTAGGTGGGCGAGTGCCGTAGCTGAAGAATAGGTGTTTTCTATTATGTAACAAATGGCTCAGACCGTATAAGAAGGGAATCAAGATAGAAGAAAAGCTGCATCGTTTTCTCACAGCAAAACAACGGTGTCTCTGTGTTTTTACTTCTTCCAGTTTTCAGTCGATAACGAGTGTTGTTTACGAGCTCGACCATGACAAGTGGTATCCGAGCGGCAACCTTCCTGTGCATATGGCCTCTATTCCACTAGTTTCTCACTCGTCACCACGACATTGCGAACGAAGCTCAAGGAGACGGGGTGACCGAGGCATGGTGGTTCAAGAGCGAGTTGTGAGTGAGTCGAGCAACACCGTCATCTACCCAATGTTGACGACAACGAATTACATCAAGTGGGAACTTGTGATGAAGATCAATCTGTAGGCCCAGGGCCTGTGGGACGCGTTCGACGACGACAGAGAAGCAACATTTCGCGACGACAAGTTGGCGCAAGCTGCTATTCTTAGGGCGGTGTCGCCTGACATGATCGACACACTTGCTGTCAAGAAGACTGCTAGGGAAGCTTGGGACGTCATCAAGCTGATGCAGATGGGGGTGGACCGGGTCTGTGAGGCCACTGCCCAGAAGCTGCGATCTGATTTCGATGGGATCTCTTTCTACAATGGCGAGACAATCAATTCCTTTGCAATGCGCAACACCACCCTCGCCAACAACTTCCGCTCGCTCGGGGACACGCTGGAGGAGGAGAAGGTGGTGAAGATGTTTCTCCATGTGGTACAAACAGGGTACACACAAATCGCTATTGCAATTGAGACCCTGCTCGACTTAAAAACCATGTCTGTTGATGAGCTGGCTGGAAGGCTGCGCTCAATTGAAGAGCGCTACGGCCTCAAGGACGCCGGTGGCTCAAGTGCTCGCCTACTCCTTACGGAGGAGGAGTGGCAGGCGGCACGATCACGCCAGCAAGGGCAGGGCTCAAACGACAATAATAACTCAGACGGTGGAGGCAACGACAAGCGTGGCAGTGGCAAGCCACGCACGAGGGACTGACTGAACAATGATCGTGGCAGCTCTGGAGAGCGCGACATGTCCAAGGTGAAGTGTTACAACTGTAACTTCACTGGACACTTCTCCAAGCACTGCAGGAAGCCACAACGCAGCGTCGTGAGCGGGCTCACTTGGCAAAAGTGGAGGACGAGCAACTGACACTACTATTGGCCCGTACGTGTGAGGATCTGCACGGCCCTGCTCTCCTTTTGGCTGAGACGTGTCAGGACCAAGGAGACCAAGGAGACGCAACGGAGTACATGTACCTCAATGAAGAGCGTGTGATCCCGGTTCACGCTGGTGTGGGGGTGTGGTACCTGGACACCGGTGCAAGTAACCACATGACGAGTGACAAATTGATGTTCACCTCGTTCGACGAGAAGGTAAAGGGGACGATGATATTCGGAGTCGGCTCAGTGGTTGAAATTTGTGGCTGTGACTCTATAATGTTTGAGTGTAAGGACAAAGGGCACAGGGTGCTCTCTAAGGTCTACTACATACCTTGGTTGCAAAGCAACATTGTGAGCCTTGTCCAGATTGTGATTGAAAATGGAGAGTTGCTTCTATTCGATCGGCAACATGTGCTCCTGGCACGAGTGACCCAGTCAAAAAATAGACTGTATACTTTACGTCTACAACTGGATATACCCGTGTGCTTGCTATCCAAGGCCGATGATAAGGCATGTCTATGGCATGGTCTCTATGTCCACTTGAACTTCCGTTCATTGAGGAATTTGGCACAACAGAACATGGCTGAAGGCATTCCCCTCATAGATCGTGTTGAGCAATTCTGTGATGGTTGTGCTCTCGGCAAGCAACACCGCCTACCGTTACCGCAGGCATCAACATATCGTGCCAAACATGGCCTGCAGCTAGTCCACATTGATCTTTGTGGCCCGATCACACCTGCAACAGTGGGAGGTAATCAATATTTTTTGTTAATAGTTGATGATTATAGTAGATTCATGTCGCTAGAGGTGATCAACGCTAAGAGTGAGGCATTTAAATGCTTCAAGAAGATCAAAGCTTTAGCTGAAGCTGAGCTCGGATGCAAACTACAAGCGTCTCGCTTGGACCATGGCGATGAGTTCAGCTCCACCGCATTCCGTGAATACTGTGACGACAATGACATCAAGCATTGCACTACCACACCTTATTCGCCACAACAAAATGTTGTTGTTGAATGCCGAAATCAAATGGTGGTCGAGATAGCACGCTGCTTGCTGAAGAGCATGGCAGTGCTAGCTATGTTTTGGGGTGAGGCGGTGACAATTGCGGTCTACCTCCTCAACCGGGCACTGACACGTAACCTTGACGGCAAGACGCCGTATGAGGCATGGCACAATCACAAGCCGGCAGTGCACCACCTCCGCATTTTCAGTTGTGTAGCATTCGTCAAGAAGCTCGGGCCCGACATTGATAAGCTTGCAAATTGCTCGACGTCGATGATCTTTAATGGCTATGAAGGCAGAGAAAAAGCATATTGGGTATTTGACCCAGTGTCCAACATGCTCCATGTGACGCCTGATGTCATTTTTGAGGAGAAAAGGAAGTGGGATTGGGAATCAGCTGCACACAGTAATGTGTGAACCCAAGCCACTACGTTTGAGGTGGAGTACCACAATGTGCAAGACACAGGCACATCAACCTCAGCATCCATGCCACAAAGTGCATGCCCACAAGTGGCACTACCTCACACTCCTTCTCGAGTTCCTACTAATCAGGGGTGGGCAACACCACTGAGCAGTGACCATGAGCACCACGACCTCGACGACCAGCCTTTGCTCTACCGTAAGTTGTCAAGCATATTCAGGGAGCTCGATGGTAACAACAATGAGCACAATGACCTTTGTATTCTTGCTGCCGAGGAACCTACAAGCATCGACTAGGCCCTCAACGAGATGTGTTGGAGATGCACAATGGATGACAAGCTGGATTCCATTCGTAGCAATGGCACGTGGGAGCTCGCCACACTCCCGGACGGCCACCGAGCCATAGGGCTCAAGTGGGTATTCAAGCTGAAAAAGGATCCTGATGGAAATGTCATGAAGCATAAAGCTCGACTCGTAGTAAAGGGATATGCTTAGCGACAAGGGGTGGATTTCGATGAAGTTTTTGCACCAATGGCTCGCATGGAGATGGTGTGGCTATTGTTGGCTCTTGCTGCACATAACGGGTGGCAAGTGCACCACATGGATGTCAAATTGGCATTCTTGAATGGCGACCTCACTGAGGAGGTTTACGTGCACCAACCACCCAACTTTGTTGACGTCAAAAATGAGCACAAGGTGTTCAAGATGCATAAGGCATTATACAGGTTACGACAGGAACCACGTGCTTGGAACGCCAAGTTGGATGCATCGCTTGCATCTCTCATCTTTGAGCGCAGCCCCCTCAAGTATGTGGTGTATAGGAGGACCAACAACACGTTGACGCTGCTGGTTGGTGTCTATGTGGATGATTTGATCATCACTGGTACCAACGTTGAAGACATCAACACTTTCAAGAACCAGATGTGTGATCTGTTTGACATGAGCAACCTCAGTCTCTTGTGTTACTACCTTGGGATAGAGGTCAAGTAAGAAGGTGGGGCAATTAACCTCTGCCAAATACGCTGGCAAGATCCTTGAAGTGGCTGGCATGAAGGGGTGCAACGCATGCCACACACCGATAGAAAATTGGCTTAATCTAACCAAAACAAACGTTGGCATCGCCGTGGATGCAACAAAATACCAAAGCATTGTGGGTAGCCTCCGCTACTTATGCAACACCAAACCCGACATCACATATGATATTGGAATAGTAAGTAGATACATGGAGGTGCTAACGACACCACATTGGGTAGCGGTGAAGCAGATCCTGCGCTACATTAGTGACACCACTGGATATGGGTGCTGCTACAAGCGGGTGGGCATGACAGAGCCTACACTAGTGGGGTTTAGCGACAGTGACCTCGTCGAGGACGTCAACGACCGCAAGAGCATGACTGGAGTGGCATTCTTCCTCGGCTCGAGCATCATTACTTGGACGTCCCAGAAACAAAAAGTTGTCGCTCTCTCGTCTTGTGAGGCATAGTACATCGCAGCGGCAATGGCAGCATGCCAGGGCATTTGGCTGAGTTGGCTTCTTGGTGAGCTGGTCGGACGAGCGCCGATGAAAGTAAAGCTGCACGTGGATAACAAATCGGCAATTGCTTTGAGCAAGAATCCAGTGCATCACGAACGAAGTAAGAATATTGACACTCAGTTTCATTTTTTCCATGAATGCATCGACGATGGCAAGGTTGAAGTTGACCACATTGGCACTGATGGGCAGCTTGCCGATATCCTGACCAAGGCACTCAGGCGTGTCAAATTCGTTGATATGAGACTGAAGCTCAACGTCATTGAGATTAAGTCCATGCAACGGGATCAAGGGGTGAAATGTTGTGCATGTAATCCCATTGCCCTATTGATTATCTTTGCTTTTAGTTAATTAGCATATAATCAGTGACATCAGTGTCAGTTTGTTCACGACGTGGCCAAAGTGTTTATCGATTCTGTTAGATAGATAGGCAGCTGTGAATGCATCGTGGGCTAACTCGAAGGTGTGATCATGGAGACATTATAGGAGTAGGTGGGTGAGTACCATAGCTGAAGAATAGGTCTTTTCTATTATGTAACAAATGACTCAGACCGTATAAGAAGGGAATCAAGATAGAAGAAAAGCTTCATCATTTTCTCGCAACAAAACAACGGTGTCTCTGTGTTTTTGCTTCTTCCAGTTTTTAGTCAATAGAGAGTGTTGTTTACGAGCTTGGCCATGACAAGTGGTATCATAGCAGAAACCTTCTTGTGCCTATGGCCTCTATTCCACCAGTTTCTCACTCACCACCATGACGCCGCGGACGAAGCCCAAGGAGACGGGGTGACCGAGGCATGGTGGTTCAGGAGCGGGTCATGAGGGAGTCAAGCAACACCATCATCTACCCAATGTTGATGACAACAAATTACATCAAGTGGGCACTTGTGATGAAGATCAATCTGTAGGCCCAGGGCCTGTGGGACGCGATCGACGACGACAGAGAAGCAACATTTTGTGATGACAAGCTGGCACAAGTTGCTATTCTTAGGGAGGTGCCGCATGACATGATCGACATGCTTGCCATCAAGGAGACCGCTAGGGAAGCTTGGGACGCCATCAAGCTGATGCAGATGGGGGTGGACTGGGTCCGTGAGGCCACTGCCCAGAAGCTACAATCTGATTTCGATGGGATCTCTTTCTACGACGGCAAGACAATCAATTCCTTTGCAATGCACATCACCACCCTGGCCAACAACTTGAGCTTGCTCGGCGACACACTGGAGGAGGAGAAGGTGGTGAAGAAGTTTCTCCAGGTGGTACCACCAGGGTACACACAAATCACTATTGCAATTGAGACCCTGCTCGACTTAAAAACCATGTCTGTTGATGAGCTGGCTAGAAGGCTGTGCTTGGTTGAAGAGCGCTACAGCCTCAAGGATGCCGGTGGCTCAAGTGGTCGCCTACTCCCTACAAAGGAGGAGTGGCAGGCCCGTGCACAATCATGCTAGCAAGGGCAAGGCTCAAACGACAATAATAACTTAGGCGGTGGAGGCAACGAAAAGCGTGGCAGTGGCAAGCCACACGCGAGCGACCGACTGAACAATGATCGTGGCAGCTCTGGAGAGCGCAACATGTCCAAGGTGAAGTGTTACAACTGTAACCTCACTGGACACTTCTCCAAGCACTGCAGGAAGCCGCGACGCCAGCGCTGTGAGCAGGCTCACTTGGCAAAAGTGGAGGATGAGCAACCGACACTACTGTTGGCCCGTGCGTGCGAGGATATGCATGGCCCTGCTCTCCTTTTGGCTAAGACATGTCAGGACCAAGGAGACGCAATGGAGTACGTGTACCTCAATGAAGAGCGTGTGATCCCAGTTCACGCCGGTGCAGGGGTGTTGTTCCTGGACACCGGTGCAAGTAACCACATGACGGGTGACAAATTGATGTTCACCTCGTTCGACGAGAAGGTAAAGGGGACGGTGAAATTCGAAGATGGCTCAGTGGTCGAAATTTGTGAACTCAGCTCTATGATGTTTGAGTGTAAGGACAAAGGGCACAGGGTGCTCTCTGAGACAAGGGTTCAGGATTTACAGTTTAGGGTATACAGACACATTCATGTCAAAACTCAATAGGGCAAAAATTTCATATATATATATATACAATGTGTGTGTATATACATATATATATATATATATATGTATATAAGTATATATATATGTGTGTGTGTATATATATGTATATATATATGTATATATATACATATATATATGTATATATATACATATATATATGTATATATATATGTATACATATATATGTGTATATATACATATATATGTATATATATACATATACACACACATTATATATATATGTATATATATGTATATAGATATTAAATAATGAAAAATTTTAATATAATAAAAAATATAAATATTACATATATATAAGAAGGACGAATTCTAATTTTAGGAAGAAAATAAATATTGCATCCAACTTCATCTACACATTTTTTTTTCAAATCGGTGTGTCACATGATTGCCTTATTAGATTTACAATACTAGTTTGCAATCGAAAAAAAAAAATAGATACAACATCTCCCATAAGTATATGTATTGCACAGAATTAAGGATGTTATAGTTGTATGTGAAACTTTGTTATAACATATAAGGTCAATTTTTATAATTCTCAAAAGTAAAATCATAATTGTATTTTACACAAAAGAAGTAATTTGTGACTCAACTAATATGACATATTTTTATTAGATCCTTCCATGTTTTATTATATAGTATATAATTTTTAAAAGTAATGACAAAACTATGAAAAAAAAAATAAAAACAAATGCATTTTATCACCTTCGCATGATTTCTTATATAGTATATGCATATTTATTAGAACATAGAAAGACAAATTCACAATTTCAAAAAGTAAAAATAAAATTATGTTTTACATGCCAGTAACGGTTTGTAACTAAAAATGAAAAACAAATCCTGAGTTTTTTACATATATATGTGTGTGTGCGGGGGGGGGGGGGGGTCAATGAAATTAATATCAGATTTGGCCTCACTCTCCTCTATATCTTCTATTTGCTGGCTCGCCCCATCACCTCCTTAGCTCCTCTGTTAACTCTTCCCCCACAAGCGACAATCTGGTGCAGAGTCACCTACAGGAGCAACTGTAGTGGCTGCAAGCATGTCGCCGCCATCCTATCCATGTCTGCCTCTTCTCCACATTTTCCCTCCTTTCAATTTTCTTCTCAAGGATGATTTCCGCCAGTATTAGCCTCCAGGGAAGCCCGAGAAGGCGGGCGGGTGGTGGCGAGGATGAAAACCTTCCTTTTACTTGTTTTTTCCGTTATTATGGAGATTGGAGCATCCTCACGCCCATGAAGATCCTCCCATCTACCACTACAACCTTGATGAAGATCCTTTAACCTCCCTGAGACGATATTCTTCTTCGTCATTAATTATACAGGTGCCACCCTCATACTCCCTTAGTCCCTCTACTGCCTCCTCCCTTCCCTGTAGTTGCATAGGCCTTACAATGCTAGAGCCCAGAACGGGTGCTGAAGAGAGGCTTGATTCCATAACATATTTTATTTTATTTTTCTGGCATACAAATTAATTACTACAAATTTTATAGAATCTGACCAATCAGAAATCCCAAAAAATACAAGTAGGGAAATCTACAAAGAGCAAAAATAATTTGAGGAGGCCAAATCCGTGCCGACCAACTAGACTGGGCCTACACAAAGTCTGGTGCAAGATTGGACTTGGCAAAAAGACTCAATTGCCCTCGTTGGGTAAAGCCAAAAGACATAGAAGAGAAGGGCAAATATGTATTATCAGTGGTGAACTTGTTCCTCTCCCTTGATTATCGACAAGAGATGAAAACCCACAACAATGGGAACCCAACCACAACCCCATTCCAGTGAGGTGGGAAGTTAGAATTAAGAGGGAAGAACAACACAAAAACTATCAGAGCTAGTTCAGGGGTTCCTTGCGAGGATATAGATCCAAGAAGAATGAAAACTATGGGGGAAACTAGAAGAACAGTTAATAGGAGTGTAGACTGACCAAAAGAACAAATCCATGAATCACCTGATACCAGAGGGACTTGACTCATTCTAAAGCTTTGAAGAACCCCCAAAAACTCCCGAATGTCATTTTTTGAGGGGTTCTGATGGTGTGAGTTACATTGCCAATCCGGCTCTACTACTCTCTGAATACGTGGTTGGGGGCATCTCTGTGGAAAAGCACAAAGGTAGAAGAAGAAGCGTTCAAGTTTAGAGGTGTAGGGAGAAGGTACGTGTTATGTTCTCAAATTTGGTAAAATTGAATGATATAAATATAAAGTATGATTGGATAAATAATTTTGTCTAATGATATAACTGTTGGAATAATAGTGTTAATTGCCTTTGTGGTATGGGTGCTTGTGGTAGAAGATGAATAAATAAAATGAATTTGTACATGAATAAAATATAATGATTTTTGAAATATTACCTAAAAGAAATATGGAACAATATGTAAGTTTGCATAAGAAAATAAAGTACATGGTGTTTTAGGTAATTAAAAGAATAATTATTTTGCCGAGAGGGGAAACACAATGTTTTAAGAATCAGATGAGAATATTTTGTTTTAACCTTTGATATACTCAAAAATAGTAATGAAAAGAGGAATATTCTAAAAGTGGGAGGAAACATACGTTTCTTAGGACAATGATAATTGTTTTAAATAAATGTCTAAAAGAGCATGTTTTGTATGGAAAAGATATCCCATAAATCCCACACACCAAATGGATTGGAAAGGAGTTTAATGTATTCCTATTTTGGGTTTAACGGATATATCAAAGAGAGAGAGAGAGAGAGAGAAAAGGGACTATCTAGATCACAATTATAAGATTTTCTGAAAGATTGATAACCAATTAGTGGCATATGTTAATATGCTCTCCCAATAGTTTTGATGTGCCAAGTAAGTAAAATTAGTAGCCAATCTTGAATATAAGAAGTTCTATTATGGAAAAGATATCGAACATGTTCCTTTTGGGCAATTATGTAGTGCTTTTTTCCATAAATATTTGTCCATAGTCGTGAATGATTAGTAGAATGTAAAAAGGAATACTTGGAATATGTCCTACACTTGTGTACTTGAATAGGGAACAATAGGACTGCAAAGTAATTAAAGAAAACAAAAATGGAGGAGGCATAAGTTCATACAGGTATAAAGAAAGGTCTCATGAAGCCAATATATATAGGGGTATCGGGCTTCATCTTTGTCAGAGGAACCTCTCCTTTTTCATTACAGACAGTCTTCCTCCTACTTTTAGGGTACCTAGATCTCAGGAGAAGTGTCACCACTTTGGACCTTTGAGAAAATGTTATCAACCCTTCAGCCTGAATGCTGCCTTTTATGTTTGGGCGACGATCATGTTACTAACATGGTCTCAACCATCGTCTCCCTGGCGGGTTAGGTTGAAGCACTTTGAAAGAGCAACAAAAGGTGTAGTTTTCCTCTCCCCTTTTGGAGTCTTCATGACCACCTACGATCTGGAGGACTTCAACCACCAGGTTCATAGCGAGAGCAGTAGTCGATCCCTCTCTAGGGAAACCAGGAAGCCAATGTTAGAAGGGAAGGCCACCGCCTACAGACGAGAAGCAGAAGGGAAGGATGGAAGATGAGGATCGCGGATGGTAGTGTTGTGGCCGAGCTCGTAAACAACACTCGCTATCGACTGAAAACTGGAAGAAGCAAAAACACAAAGACACCATTATTTTTCTATGAGAAAATGATGTAGCTTTTCTTCTATCTTGATTCCCTTCTTATACAGTCTGAGCCATTTGTTACATAATAGAAAAGACCCATTCTTCAGCTATGGCACTTGCCCACCTACTCCTATAATGCCGCCATGATCACGCCTTTGAGTTAGCCCACGATGCGTTCACAGCTGCCTATCTATCTAACAGAATCAATACACACTTTGGCCACATCGTGAACAAACTCACGCTGACGTGGCTGATTATTTTCTAATTAACTAAAAGCAAAGATAATCAACAGGGCAATGGGATTACATGCACACAATTTCACCCCCTAATCCTATTGCATGGATATAATCTCAATGACGCCGAGCTTCTGTCTCATCTCAACGAATTTGACACGCCCGAGCGCCTTGGTCAGGATATCGGCAAGCTGCCCATCAGTGCTGATGTGGTCAACTTCTACCTTGCCGTTGTCAATGCATTCACAGATAAAATGAAACTGAGTGTCAATATGCTTACTCCGTTCGTGATGCACCAGATTCTTGCTAAAAGCAATTTCCAATCTATTATCCACGCACAACTTTACTTTCATCGGCACTCATCCGACCAGGTCACCAAGAAGCTGACTCAGCCAAATGCCCTGGCATGCTGCCTTTGCCGCCGCGATGTACTCTGCCTCACAAGACAAGAGCATGACGACTTTCTGTTTCTGGGATGTCCAAGTAATGATGCTCGAGCTGAGGAAGAACGCCACTCCAATCATGCTCTTGCGGTCGTTGACGTCCCCAGTGAGGTAACTGTCACTAAACCCCACCAGTACAGGCTCTGTCGTGCCCTCCCACTTGTAGCAGCACCCATAGCCAGTGGTGTCGCTGATGTAGTGTAGGATCTGCTTCACCGCTGCCCAATGTGGTGCTGCCGGCACCTCCATGTATCTACTTACTATTCCAACAACATATGTGATGTCATGTCTAGTGCTGCATAAGTAGCGGAGGCTACCCACAATGCTCTGATATTGTGTTGCAGCCATGGCGATGCCAACGTTTGTTTTGGTTAGCTTTAGTCGATTTCCATCGGTGTGTGGCATGCATTGCACTCCTTCATGCCAGCCACTTCAAGGATCTTGCCAGCGTATGCACTTTGGCAGAGGTTAATTGCCCCACCTTCTTGCTTGACCTCTATCCCAAGGTAGTAACACAAGAGACCGAGGTCCCTCATGTCAAACAAATCACACATTTGGTTCTTGAAAGTGTTGATGTCTTCAACGTTGGTGCCAGTGATGATCAAATCATCCACATAGACACCAACCAACAACATCGACATGCCGTTGGTCCTCCTGTACACCACATACTTGAGGGGGCTGCGCTCAAAGATGAGAGATGCAAGCGATGCATCCAACTTGGCGTTCCAAGCACGTGGTGCCTGGCGTAACCCATATAACGCCTTATATAGCTTGACCACCTTGTGCTCATTTTTGACGTCAACGAAGTCGGGCGGTTGGTGCACATAAACCTCCTCAATGAGGGCATCATTCAAGAATGCCGATTTGACATCCATGTGGTGCACTTGCCACCCGTTATGTGCAGCGAGAGCCAACAATAGCCGCACCGTCTCCATGCGAGCCACTGGTGTAAAAACTTCGTCGAAATCCACCCCATGTTGCTGAGCATAGCCCTTCTCTATGTGTCGACCTTTATGCTTCATGACATTTCCATAAGGATCCTTTTTCAGCTTGAATACCCACTTGAGCCATATGGCTCGGTGGCCGGCCAGGAGTGTGGTGAGCTCCCACGTTCCATTGCTGTGAATGGAAGCCATCTCGTCATCCACTGCGCATCTCCAACACATCTCGTTGAGGGCCTCGTCGATTCTTGTAGGTTCCTCGGCAGCAAGAAGATAGAGGTCATTGTGCTCAGTGTTGTTACCGTCGAGCTCCCTAAATATGCTTGACAACTTACGGTAGTGCAATGGCTGGTCTTCAAGGTCGTGGCGCTCATGGTCGCTGCTCGGTGGTGTTTCCCACCCCTGATTAGTAGGAACTGGAGAAGGAGTATGAGGTAGTGCCACTTGTGGGCATGCACTTTGTGGCATGGCTGCTGAGGTTAACGTGCCTTTGTCTTGCACATTGTGGTACTCCACCTCAAACATAGTGGCTTGGGTTCACACGTTACCTTGTACAGCTGATTCCCAATCCCACTTCCTTTTCTCCTAAAAAATGACATCACGCGTTACATGGAGCATGTTGGACACTGGGTCAAATACCCGATATGCTTTTGCTCTGCCTTCATAGCCAACAAAGATCATCAGCGTCGAGCGATTTGCAGGCTTTTCGATGTCGGGCCCAAGCTTCTTGACGTGTGCTACACCGCCGAAAATGCGGAGGTGGTGCACTACCAACTTGCGATTGTGCCATGCCTCATACGGCGTCTTTCCATCAAGGTTGCGTGTCGGTGCCCGGTTGAGGAGGTAGACTATAGTTGTCACCGCCTCACCCCAAAACGTAGCTGGCACTACCATGCTCTTCAGGAAGTAGCGTGCCATCTCGACCACTATTTGTTTTTGGCATTCAACAACACCATTATGTTGTGCTAAATAAGGTGCGGTAGTGCAATGCTTGATGTCGTTGTCGTCGTAATATTCACAGAATGCGGTGGAGCTGAGCTCGCTACCACGGTCTGAGCGAAATCCTTGTAGTTTGCGTCTGAGATCAGCTTTATCTAAGGCTTTGATCTTCTTGAAGTGATTAAATGCCTCACTCTTGGCCTTGATCACCTCTACCCACATAAATCTACTATAATCATCAACTATTAACAAAAAATATTGATTACCTCCCACCGTTGCCGGTGTGATTGGGCCACAAAGATCAATGTGGACTAGCTCCAGGCTATGTTTGGCACAGTACGTTGATGCCTGCGGAAACGTTAGGTGGTGCTGCTTGCCGAGAGCAAAACCATCACATAATTTCTCAACACGATCTATGAGGGGAATGCCTTCAGCCATGCTCTGTTGTGCCAAACTCCTCAATGAACGGAAGTTCAAGTGGCCATAGCGACCATGCCACAACCACACCTTATCGTCGACCTTCGATACAAGTTCTTCCCCAAAATCCCAGATAAAGGGAAACATATATTATCCATGCATCATATCATCAAGTCTTCACATAAAATCTCAATGTCATGTTTATGCAAGGCATAAACCCCTAACATATGATGTCCATGCTATATAATATAGTTAAAATGACCTTACTAATTTAGGGTACAAATATGATTTGCACCCAAATGACATGAAATCGAGCGCCATCATTTTTGAAAATTTCTATGAAACATCTCATTTTGGCGTCAAAGGATTTTATACTCAGACGCATTAAACAAGATCACACATGTTTTGGGTCCTCTTTTTACAGACCACACTAAGCACCAAAGAATTTCACACCCAGATGTGTGAAACTAGACAACACACATTTACAGTTCCCTTTTAGCAGTCCACCCTAGGTACGAACAGATTTCACACAAGATGTGTCAAATTGATTCACACATTTTTCTTTTGAAAAGGACACTTGAGCGCCAAACCATTTTGTTCCTTTAAGTTCCAACCAAATTTGCACCCACTAGAACCACATTGGAACATAAGAGAGGGCCACATGCCACCCCATGGTTATCTAAAAGAGAGTGTGGGATGTTAGTTTTGATAGAGGGGATAAAACTACCTTGACAACTCTCTTCACTCTAGAAAAGGAGAATATATAGAGGACCCCCTACGAAAGCTCCACCGAATAGAGAGGAGAAGAGCAATGTCTAAAGAGAAATAGAGCGAGCGAGCTATATATATATATATATATATATATATATATATATATATATATATATATATATATATATATATATATATATACAGAGAGTGAGAGAGAGAGAGAGAAGACCATTGCTTTGTGAGAAACCTGTTCACGCTTTTGAAGTGCCAAACTAGTTGGCACCCATAAGTGCAAAAGCATTCATCACCAATGAAGTATGGATTAGATCGACATCAACTCATGATCCTACCCTATTTCTAGAGACTTCCCAAAGTATGAATCCACTTGGCATCCAAAAGTGTGAAATATTTTCTCACACGAAATATAAAGCAAGGTGAGAGAAACATAAAATTGTTTTCTTCCTTATTATTTACACAAACATTTTGAATGTAAACCCCCACAACACTGCTTCGAACAGACATGCCATGATATTGATTTTCAACCCTTTCCCCATTTGTAAGTGAGTATGTCGAATTTAGGTTCTTGTATGCTGTCCTTCCTTATCCACACACAAGTGACTTCTTTCTAGTTCTCTAAATAAAACTTGATGACGACTCCAAACAACCCTTTCTTGTTTGGGATTTCTAATGAAAACAAAATGAAGACTTCATTGGGGACTCATCACACACAATTTGCAATCTTTGTCTTTTAGATTGGCTAGTACAAATCTATTTGGTACCTGTCAACACAAATTGATTTTGCACTAAGAACAAAGTTTTTTTCTTCCTCCTTCACAAATTCATTCACGTCCATGATACATCTGATGTTCAATTTGATAACCTTCAATTTTCTTATAGTATGAGTAGATCAGTGTAGATCTATTTCACACTTTATTGTTTTGTGACACGATCCTGGTGCAAAACTAGTTGGCATGTGGATTTGTTTCTTCCTATTTTTATGTCAGATCAAATGAGGCATGAATTATATTCAAGTATGATCTTGGCACAAATTAGATTATAGTTAGTCTATATATATTTCAAGTTCATTAAGAACATACCTTAAGTGTTGAGTGCAAAAGGGTTTGGATTCTGAAACATTAAAAAAAAATAAGACCTGATAAGGCAAATATTTATTCACTTCTAAGATCTACACAAATTAGATAACAATTAGTATATAAATAGTTCAAGCTCACTACGTAGATACTGCTAAGTGCAAAAGGAATTGTCACATGTTTTTTTTTAAAATTTAGATCTAATAACCCACAAATCTCATTCACATTTAAGATCTTTACAGATTAGATGACAATTATGTATGTGATCATTCATATTCATTAATTTCAAACCTTAGTTTTTGAGTGCCAAAGGGTTTGATACCTGAACCATTATTTAGGTACAATTTCATATATTTCATTCAAATATGGATTTTTTACATTTAGATCTTAATTAAGCACAATATCTAATGATTTCAATGGTTGTTTGTTGAGTGCAAAATATTTTGACACTTGAACCATTATTCAGGTACAATTTCACATGCTTTATTCAAATCTGGAACTTTTAAGTGTATATCTTGATAAAAACACACAATCTCATGTTCAATGTTTCTTTCAAATCCTAAAGTGTTGTTTGTTGAGTGCAAAAGGGCCCGACACTTGAAAAATTATTTAAGTACACTTTCACATGTTTTGATTGAATTTACACTAGTTTAAGTCTAGATCTTAGAGAATCCTACAATTGATTTATAGAGTGCCAAATGTTTTGAGACATAAAATAGTGCTAGGTTCAATTCTACACGTTTCAATCAAATCTGGACAACTTTGAGTTTAGAATTTGATAAAGCATGCAAAATAATATTTTTAAGTGTTTATGCCAAATTCTAAGAATGTTTTACATTTAGAAAGGGTTTGGCACTTGCTATGTGCAAGTTTGGTTGACACTCAATTTATTTCTATCGTATGTAGATCCAGTGTAAATCCATTTCACACTTGTACTCAAATACAACCCTAAGTAACTCAGTAAATGCGTGATTATAGAGAAATCAGTTTGAACTGTATGATTATCATGATGGTTTTAGGGATTGAAGTATTTGTTTGATAGGGGTTTTTCAATAAAGTTTGACTTTGTTTTTTCTTCCCCACATTTGAACAGTCGAATAACTGGTCGATCTTTTTATACCTCGAGCCCAATCTCTTACCCTTTCATTGATTAAAGCTTCTATCTAATTGAATATAACTATTTGCATGTTTATTTATCATTTTGTTGGGATACTAAACATGTAAAATCATCATCTTTCACATGCACATGTACCATTTTTCTATCGGACACGAGTAGAAGACTGTTGTCACTCATGATGACACTCTCAAAATGGTGTGGGGATGACATGTATGGGTACTACCACCACATTCTTGGCTACATGCAAAGACCCAAAACTCTTGCCCCTCTCCTAGTACAAAATACTGATTTCCGTCGCTGTAACTACACAATATATTTAGACTAGTACCAAAATAAGAAGAACGTGATACTCTGAGAGCAAAGATATCATAGATACTATTAGAGAAGATAATAATCACCTATTCCATATATGTATCCTACCATCTTAAATGCTTGCATGAGATATAATTCATGTAGTTAAGTAAGACTCTAGAAATATTCCCCAAGTCATAAGCAAAATGGGATTGAGCGTAGGTCATTTTGCATAATTCTGTGTAGATATCTTTTGCACATTTCAAAGCATATCCTTGATGCACAATTTAGTGAAGATCCATTTTGCATAATTAAGTATAGATCTATTTTGTACAATTGGGCGTAGATCATACTCACACCAGACTATTCACATGTCAGATCTACTCTATTTCAAACACATATCATACAAACTCATATCATGTTGAAGCTCTACATGAGATTCAACCTAGTAAATATAGTATTATGCAAAACCCATATTGCAATAAAGCCATAACCCATATCAAAACAAGGTGATACTTGAGTTTCAAGCCGATAATTCCAATCTCATAAATAATAGTCTAAGTCAAGGTTTTGTTCAGATTAATCATTATCATTTGAGTACAAATCCTTTTGTAGAATCAGTACATATCTATTTTGCATATTTTAGCGCAAATCATGTTTGCACACTTGGGTGCGGATCAAGTCTGCTCCAGACTGAAAACCTATCAGATCTTCTCTCATTGAGATAAATCTGTGTTACAATGAATTTCTGAATGTGTTTCAACCTAGTAATATGATATCATGCAAAAATAACTTACATTGAATCTCTACCCAAGTTTCAACCTAGTAAAACCAATGTCATACAAAATCCATACTAGGTTTAAATTTTGACATGGCCAAACCTTATCCTTAAAATTATGGGCCACATCAAAACTATTTTCACCCAAATTACATGGAAGCTCTATATGAGTTTCAACTTAGTACATATAGTATTATACAAAACCTAGATTAAGTTAAGATTTTGACTTGGTAAATCATTATCATTTTAATGCATATCCTTACTACACATTTTAGTACATATCCTTTTTGCACAAGTGAGTGCAGATCTATTTTGCACATTCAAGAATTGAGGATGAGTAGTTTTAAGAATGAGTCTATGCTTCCTATCTACAACACCATTTTATTCATGGGTTTAAGGGCAACATTGTTAGAAAATAGTTCCTTGAGAATTGAAAATCTCACACATGGTACTAGATGTGTGCTCCTCCGCACCATCTACACAACACACACATACATATGAATTTTTTGTATTGGGTTTTAATTCTATTGTAAATGATTTCTATCTGTGTGGAATTTTAGACAAGTTGTGCATGAGATAGATCCATGCATATTTTGTGAAATCATAAATAATAGTTACACAATATGGAAATCTACTTCTAGGGATGATAGGTGCAAGCCCACAAATATTAGAATGAACAAGACAAAAAGTTTACTACTTTTATTGGTTGAGTTTTAAAAAAGAAGATCTACAACTTTTGTAGGTCTGCAATAAGTTCACTCTTGTAATTGAGCGGAAGTACGTAATGCATCAAGAGTGCCAGACTTAATAAGGCTAGTACGATGACTTTGAGATATATATATACTAATCTGTGATGCCACAAATTTGGTGAGAGCATTACTCCAATAGAGGCAGTGTGGGTGGTGTTTGGAATGTGAATACTAGACATATGATACATATCACCAACTCTAATTGCAATCTCAATCTCTTGGCCTGAACATGGGTCCCGCAACAAGCACCAATCTTTATAGAAAATTACTTGAAAGCTGGAATCACAATTTTTTACAATAGATACAAGATTCATATGCAAGTTAGGAATATGAAAAAGTTTGGGAAAATTAAGATTTCCACGAATTGGTGATTGAGGCATAATGTATCCAGTCTGAGATATATATCTGTAAGTGAGCTATTTAGTTGTTGTAGAGAATAACAATTCCTCAACATATAAGACTTTGTCACATGATGTGTGGCACTTGAATCCATGATCTAGGTGTTAGATTTTATTCCATAGTAGAGGAAGACGAAGATGAATCTACCTCTCCAATGCTTGAAGATGTGAATTATCCATCACGACCCATCTTCATAATTTGGCATAGCATGATTGCAATCTTTATGAGAGACAGAGTTGCTTTTATAGTCCCACTTGCTATAGCAATAATGTTTATTGTAGTCGGGGTAGTGACACACACAGTTCTTTTCTTGATAAAGATTTTATAGGTAAAGGATATGGAGAAATTCTCAATGAGAGAAAGAACTATTATGCTATCCTGATAGAGATTTGTGTGAAGCTTGTAACATCCTGTGACTAGATGAATTTTTTGTGACAATATGTACGCATAAGATGATCATGATATTTCATCCTTGCAATAGTAGCGGTTGTAAGAGCAATGTCAACACCAGACGTGACATGAGGCATATTGTGCATTGGCGTTGTAGTCTTGATGAGCCAGAAATGAGTATCTTCTACCAGGAGTTCAGAAATGATGGATTCTAAAGAAGTCTTGGACGATAATTGTATGATGTTGGTCACACAAGGCTTAAATTTTGGAAATTTCCATAAGGAATTAGTACATCTGAAACTCCTTGTTGTGTGGTGCCATACAGAGCATGCATGCTTGTTGATGTTGCCAAGACGTCAGAGACTACACATGTGTTCATAGAATTCAAAGATGGAAAGATCACCTTGTATTGCTTGTGCTACCTCCATTATAAGTTGAAATTTGTGAGCGTCATTTGATTGGGTGAATCAACTCTCAATACTGGCCCATATGGAAGCAGTGGTGGTGTGTACTTCAATGATGCCATTAGGGAGATTGATGTAAAGGGAATTGATGAGTAGGACATAATTTGTTCGTCATGAATCTGAAAACCTATAGAGGGGGGGTGAATAGAGTTTTATAGATAATTTAACAATTATTGCACTTCAACAACCACAAAGAAAATATTGGACAAGGAGACACAAGGTTTAGAGTGGTTCCAACTATAGCAAATACTATAGCCGTCAGTCCACTACCCGGTTGCTTACCCAACCGGGATTTGAAAAGAAATTTATTTTATTACCTCTTCAAGGAATTTACATAAAATACAATCTCTTTTCCTAAACCCTTCAAGCAGCCTTCACCTAGAAGTAATCGCCAACCTTGAAGCAGCCTTCCCTTGAAGTAGATGCACCAACTCCCGTTGCACCAGCCTTCTGAAGTAGCTTCCCTGCGATAGCCTTCTTGAAGTAGCTTGAAGTCCCCTTCTCCACCTGAGAAGTCAACCCTCTCCAATCCGCAGCCTCCAACCCTAGGAGTAGCAAGGAGAGTACACAAGATAAATAGGAACAAGAAAGGAAAACAGAAATTACAACTTATCCTTTAAGCCCAAGGCTTGATATGCCTAGATCAAGCGTAAGATCTCCTAGCCAAGTATGTGAACTTGTGATTGCTGTAGGTAGGAGAATCTAGCCTATAGGACACGAGATTGAGCTAAGGAGAATGTAGGCCAATGATCACAGTGCTCAAATTTTGCTTGCAAAAGATTGCTCAAGTATGCTCAAGTGTATTCTCAAGTGTAACAAGTATGTTCTAGTGTCCTATGGCTTGTCCTATTTATAGGAATGGCCTAAGTATGCTTAAGGACGTTCTAGACAACTTCTAGGGGGTTCCTAGTGCTTAACTAGCCGTTAGGAATAAGTTAGGCGCATTAGCAACGGCTAGTTAATTAATTCTGCAGTTGCTGTCAGAGACCATCTCGGTCGAGGACTTGTCGACCGAGATGCCCAGTCGGTCGAGGATTTGTCGACCGACAGGCTCTCTGGATTAACGTTGATTTGCAACTGTCAACTGCTGTGTCTAACGGCTACTTTTGGTCAATCTCGGTCGAGAAGTTTGTCGACCGAGAGTGTCTCGGTCGAGGAGTGTGGTCGACCGAGATTGACTCTGTTTTCAATCTTTTAATTAAGATACTAAGTATGTGCATGAGTGTGCATTATGTGATGTATTAGAAGGAGATGACCTAACTAAGTGTGGTGTTTAGCTAGGGAGATCTAACGCTTGATTTACATGAAGTCTAAGTACTTGTACATTATATATTTGTACAAGTTTACAAATGATTACATTGTATGACATTTATAAACATTCAAGCGTAAGGATTCCCTAGAACTTTGTCATCACCTTGTTCCTGCACACTTAAGTAGCTCGTTAGATTAATAAGAATGAAATGTTTGTCATCATCGAAACAAAGGGATTTATCATAATATCCAATTTATCCAACAATCTCCCCCTTTTTGAAGATGACAAACATTTCCTAAATATGAAATAAGGAAATATAAAGCATGTGAGTTTCATACCTGAAAATTTACCTTTTGTAGCTATTTATGTTTTTCAAGTGAGTGCTGGCCAAGATGTGATGAAACTCTTTTATATTCTTTCTCCCCCTTTGTCATTTCAAAAAGATATCCAAGTTGAATGTTTTATTTTTCGTTTCCCCCTTAATATAATGCTCCCCCTTAATTAGATATCCTATTAGGAACATGGATTTTTATCTAATTTATCCACAATTTGTTTCTTAATCATTCGCAAAGGATGTTAAGCTTTGAAATGATATGAGATTCCTTTAAGCATACGATGAATGTATATTAATTTCTCATGAATCAAAGGATGTTAAGCCCTAGATTAAATGAGAATCCTCTAAGCTTAGATTACATAAAAATGTCTCCATCTAAAAGCCCTATTTTGGGTAGAGAATTCCTGTAAATACAAGATACCATTTTCAATAAATTCATAAATTTCTTGAAAATTTTCAGCTACACAGAATATTTTTGTAAGCTTCTTTAATCAAATGGTCAAAGTTTTGATAATATCCCCTTTTTTCTTATGCTTTGCTCCCCCTTAGATAGATGAAAGTTTGAATACTAAGCAAATATATAAGATGTCCAAGATTTAACAAAGATGTATGCAATTTATGTTAATCTGGAAAAACAGAAACCCAGTCGGTCGACAGTTGCTCGACCGACAATGTTCTCGTTCGACTTAGTTGCTCGACCGAGAATGTTTCTGGAGAACTGTTTTGTTATTTGAAAATTTAATTTTTGATTGTAATAGTTGCCTGTTTGAATTATTATTCCCTTATTTGTTATGCTCTACAATAATGAACTTATAATCCATGTTTTGAAGATGTCTCATATGCCAAACAAATAACCATGTGAATAAAAAAATGGCAAATTTCATTCAAGAGCATGAAGAAGATTACAATCATATAGAATTTGACTAATCATTTTCATTACAACTATTACAACTCCAAAACTTCACAGGAAAGATTTAAGAATTACATCGATGTCCGGATCTTTCCCAAGGAATGGCTCGGCTCCATAGTATTGGACCAGAGTTTGCCAATCCAAAGCACCAGTTGTAGTCAACGCATATGCTTCCAGGAAAGTGGGAACTCGGTCAAATCGGAAGTGAGCAGCTATGTCTTGCAATTGTATGGAAGAAAATTGAGTATGTGCAAGATCCATTGATGGTGAAGATGGAGGTTGGTAGTAGTTGTATGAGGGGTTAAATGGGTTGAGCATGCCAGGGTTTAAAGAATGCGGATATTCATCGGTTTGGCCAGGAGAAAGGTTTTGCATTCTTTGATTTAAGTATGTCATGGCATGGTGATTGTAGTTTAATTGTCTGCTAAGATGATATTGGGAGCCAGCAATATAAGTAAGGGTATTTTGGATGGGATCAATGGAAAGGTTAGTAGGAGGAGGGGGTGGTATATCCTGACGTGATGACTCTCCTTCTACTCTTGCCCTTTTATGGCCAAAGTCAATTCCCATCTTCTCTACGGTGTTCTTACTTATCTTTGGTGGTCTACGCTCCCATATGTATCCCATATCTTCAATGTTTGACTTAAGAAAATGTTGAGTAATCTGGCATACAAAATCGGCATATGGTGGATTGCCAGAAAACTCAAGCATATTTTTAAGTATTATGCGAATGAAGTTGATGGGAATTTCTTTTATTATAGCATAAATTAGACACATACGGAAGATAGGAACCTCGGATTTATTGGCTCGTGGATGTATGTTGGTGGAAACAATGAGGTTTACTATTCTACATGCCGGTTTTAGGTTTATTGCATAATAGGTTCCCCTATCTTCATGACAAGTGGTATTGGCTTGAAATATGGCTCTTTTTATATCACTAAGACTAGTGGTGTGGTCATCATGGGAAAATAAATTTATTGGATTGCCGGTGGTAAGGTCAAGGAAATCTTGATATTCATCGATATCAATTTCAAGCATGTCAAGAATATCCCCTTCGGAAAATTTAAAACTATGCCCATTGACCATGGTGTAGAAGAATATGGTGTCATTTTCGGTGTGGGATAGAAGATTGGCATAGAATTCGTTGACCACCTTAATAGAATAGGAAGGAAAGGATGGATTGATGAAGTCCTTCAGCTTTTGTACTCCAAAGAGATGCTCCAGGTCGACTATGTTGATGAAGTCCATCACTTCGACCGGACGTCGGGGAAGAGGAGCTTTAGAGGAAAGCCGAAAGTATCTATCTCCAGCATCTCCGTCGACGAAGGCGATGTCATTGATGATCGTCAGTGGCGGAGTGGCTTCCCGATCTTCTCTTCTTTTTCTTCCAGCAACTTTCTTCTTCCCACGGACAGTTGATGATGAGGCCATTGTGTTTCTTGAGAGTGGAGAAGAAGCAAGGAAGATTTGAGGGTAAGAGTGCTGAAGGATTGCACGAAATTGCACTAGAGATGGACTATGGAAGCAAGGAAATGCAAGTGTGAGTAAGTGGCTCGTTTTTGCACTTATTTATAGAATTCCAGCGACCCGGTCGGTCGACGACTCGTCGACCGAGCGTCCGCAACGGTCGAGTTGCAGACGCGCCACTTGGTCCTCCAACGGTAAAGAAAACGGTCATAACGGTCGGGTCGCAACTGTCATATCCAACGGCTATTTCTCGGTCGAGCGCTTGTCGACCGACGTTGTCTCGGTCGAGCACTCGTCGACCGATAGTTCGTCCGATACTGAGTCTGTTTAGAATTTGTCGGTCGAGTGAGATGGGCTGACCGAGTGATTCTCGGTCGACGAAGTCGTCGACCGACAGACTTACTGAGTTCAAATTTTTTGACTGAATTTTAATGCAAATCATAGAACATTTTTGTAGAGCATATGTATATGTATATTCCAAGGGAGTAATAATATTTAAGGCTTCTAATTACCACAAATGATTTGACGTTTTGATTTAAAAATATGCTAAGATTAAGTTCAATAAAATAATGTTCAAATAAACAATTTTTATCAAAGTTTATTTTAGGTCGCCCTTGATTACGACCATAGCGCCCCTTGGTCAAATTTTATTTTAACCAAGAGGCATATTCTGCAGGTTTCCAGTATGAATCATTCATATGCGAAGTATGAGTTCTGCAGATAGCTTGCAAATATCAATTTGAGACTCATTAAAGTGTACTAATTATGAGAGCTTAATAAGGACATCAAATATGATGAAGCATATTCAAGAATAATATCCATTCATGAATTTAAGATTACTTTGGATAGACTAAAATAAGTGATGCTTAATATAAAAGCACACAAAAATTTATTTGAAACATTTTATTCATTGCAAGTATTTCTGAAAAAGAAATGTGCAATAAAAGAATGATTAAATAGAAATGTAAGCATGATCAGTTAAGAATAATTTTCACATACAATGTAAAGATTTACAGCAGTCTGAGAACAGTGATATGCTCGGTCGACAATTGCTCGACCGAGGATTATTCGGTCGACAACTTCTCGACCGATCAAGTTTCTGGAAACTGTTTCAGAAATATATTTCAAGTGCAATATAGGCTGTATCTTATTCAAAGATCAGTTTGAGATAAACATATGTGTATCAAGGTGCTATTAAATCTTTTAATTTTTGATTTTGTTATCCCTAAATGTTAAGTTGAGATAGACATAAGGATATACAAATTAAGGTCTTTGGTCATATCTCAACTTAGTCGAACCTATTTAATTTGGGGTTTTTGGAACCCATACCATCTCGACATGCTTTTTCTTGTATGGGCATGAAAAAGAATAATGTCCAAGGCGTGAGCAATAATGACAACAAATTGAATCAACCTCAAGCCTTTTTCTATGGTTTTGATCTAGGTTATTCTTGGGTATATACATTTTTGTGCCTCTAGGTATATAAGCAGATTGACTCGCTTGTGTTCTTCTAGGTTGTTGATGGGATTTCTCATTAGGCTTATAACCTAGTCCTCTTCTCCCTATTTGATGATAGGAATTTTCTAATATTCTATCAAGGATTCCATTTTTGCTTAACTTACTAACTTCTTGTTGCAACTTAACGATCTCATCCATTCTTTTCTTGATGTCTAATTTTGCTTGGTCTAGATTGGATGATAACATATTTCTTTCTTTCACTATATTGTCATAATCTACATGGGTGCACAATATAGGTTGTTTTTGAAAATCATTTAATTTTGTAAGCAATTCAGCTTTTTCTTGACATAGAAGATCATAGTTTGTTTCTAGAGTAAAGATCTTTACTTCACTGTTACTTAGAGATGATTTCAAGGTACGATTATCAGACATAATGCTGTCTTTTTCAAAACCAAGAGTATTCAATTTAGCATATAAATCGTCATTTTCGGATGTAAGAGCAAGAAGTCTAGCATTTAGATCATCATTTTCTTTACTGGATTTCTTTAACTTCTTTTTGCATTCAACATATTTATTATGTGTTTCTTCAATAATAGCAACTAACTCCTCCTTGGGTAAATCAAGCAAGCTTACCTCTTCTTCTTCTTCCTCACTTATTGTAGCAACGAAACACTCTTTATGTGCATCTCCTTTCTTTGACCTCCATGGACATTTAGACGTAGAGTGCTTTGTTCCTAAGCACCAATTGCAACTTGTCAAACTTTGGTCCATGCTCCTTTTCTTGTGGTTGTAGTCACCTCCTCCCTTTATCTCTTCAAGACCTTGTTAGGGCTCCTTGAAGCCTGCTCTGATACCAATTGAAAACCTCTAGAGGGGGGGTGAATAGAGTTTTATAGATAATTTAACAATTATTGCACTTCAACAACCACAAAGAAAATATTGGACAAGGAGACACAAGGTTTAGAGTGGTTCCAACTATAGCAAATACTATAGCCGTCAGTCCACTACCCGGTTGCTTACCCAACCGGGATTTGAAAAGAAATTTATTTTATTACCTCTTCAAGGAATTTACATAAAATACAATCTCTTTTCCTAAACCCTTCAAGCAGCCTTCACCTAGAAGTAATCGCCAACCTTGAAGCAGCCTTCCCTTGAAGTAGATGCACCAACTCCCGTTGCACCAGCCTTCTGAAGTAGCTTCCCCTGCGATAGCCTTCTTGAAGTAGCTTGAAGTCCCCTTCTCCACCTGAGAAGTCAACCCTCTCCAATCCACAGCCTCCAACCCTAGGAGTAGCAAGGAGAGTACACAAGATAAATAGGAACAAGAAAGGAAAACAGAAATTACAACTTATCCTTTAAGCCCAAGGCTTGATATGCCTAGATCAAGCGTAAGATCTCCTAGCCAAGTATGTGAACTTGTGATTGCTGTAGGTAGGAGAATCTAGCCTATAGGACACGAGATTGAGCTAAGGAGAATGTAGGCCAATGATCACAGTGCTCAAATTTTGCTTGCAAAAGATTGCTCAAGTATGCTCAAGTGTATTCTCAAGTGTAACAAGTATGTTCTAGTGTCCTATGGCTTGTCCTATTTATAAGAATGGCCTAAGTATGCTTAAGGACGTTCTAGACAACTTCTAGGGGGTTCCTAGTGCTTAACTAGCCGTTAGGAATAAGTTAGGCGCATTAGCAACGGCTAGTTAATTAATTCTGCAGTTGCTGTCAGAGACCATCTCGGTCGAGGACTTGTCGACCGAGATGCCCAGTCGGTCGAGGATTTGTCGACCGACAGGCTCTCTGGATTAACGTTGATTTGCAACTGTCAACTGCTGTGTCTAACGGCTACTTTTGGTCAATCTCGGTCGAGAAGTTTGTCGACCGAGAGTGTCTCGGTCGAGGAGTGTGGTCGACCGAGATTGACTCTGTTTTCAATCTTTTAATTAAGATACTAAGTATGTGCATGAGTGTGCATTATGTGATGTATTAGAAGGAGATGACCTAACTAAGTGTGGTGTTTAGCTAGGGAGATCTAACGCTTGATTTACATGAAGTCTAAGTACTTGTACATTATATATTTGTACAAGTTTACAAATGATTACATTGTATGACATTTATAAACATTCAAGCGTAAGGATTCCCTAGAACTTTGTCATCACCTTGTTCCTGCACACTTAAGTAGCTCGTTAGATTAATAAGAATGAAATGTTTGTCATCATCGAAACAAAGGGATTTATCATAATATCCAATTTATCCAACAGAATCTACCACTTTGTTAATTTTTTTTTTTAAGTTACCACTTTGTTAATTCAATATTGATGATATCACCATATTTATTATTAGATGAAAGGTATTGCGAAGGAGTTTTAGATGGGTCCAGATGAGAGAACATGATGTCTGAGGAGGTAACCCCAATAAGTTTCCAGCCATGGGCCGTTGATCCTTCACAATGTGCAAAAGAATTCTTGATACATGATGTGGGAGGATGTAACGATACCACTTCTTGGTAACCCCCAATCAAGGGAGACCAAGATGTCAGAGGTGTTATCCCAAAATCTAGGATCAATGATTTAACAATTAATCAGAAATAATTATCAAATTCTACGAAAACTAAACTTGAAAAGTTGGAATAAAAAAATAAATCTTTTTGCATACCTTGAAAATTCGGATTTAGACTTCTATCCACCAAACAAGTCTATCTAACTAATCCTCCTTGAATAGATTAATTATATCTTCACAATATTTCAATTTACTATTTGTCCTTTTTCAGAAATGTACCTAAAATGTTGACAAACAAAACGTCGGTCAATATATTTATATACTAGTATGTGGGGAACAATCACAATTTCACAAATAGTTTCTAACAACCTAATTAACACAAATAATTGATTAACAACCCAAATTACACTTTCAATGTGACTTCTCAACCGCTTTTGCCCTAAACCCTAGATTACCCTCTCTTAGGGTTTTGTCCTTGCAAGGGACATAAGACCACCTTCTCCATCTTGATCTTGGTGCCTGGGGTCACCTCTCTAGGTATCCAATGGTCATACCTTCCCTCCCGGGCTTGGTCTTACAACATACATTAGGGTGGCATGTAGGTTCAAGAATACACATACATAATTAATTATGATACTCATAGGGACTTTATAGGATTGTAGAATTGAATATCCAATAGTTTAGGTTGCAATCACTCGATAAAACATCTGGGAAACACCATGAAACTAAAGGAGGTTATTCATAAGTAACCACATACCTATTCAGTCAAATCAACAAGCTAATAGTAATCCAAGCAAGAAAGTGTCCAGGCAAGCAGTTCAATCCTCACACACAAGCAAGAATCCTAAAACAATCATATAATCTATTTACTATTCATTTTATCAGGATCTATTCATTTGAATTTGCTTCCTAGGGTTTCCTACTTCCTTTTAGGGTTTCATTAGGGTTCATCTTCGTTACTGACACTATAAACCCTAAAACAACAAAACTAATCACAAAACCTAACTAACTTGTTAAATCCTTCCTAACAGGCTTAGGATCCACTCATAATTACATTATTTCAAGGAATCTCAAATTAATCATGTTAATCACTCTTTTTACCCTAGATTAGGGTTTCTATATGCATTATCATAGACTCATATGTAAAACCCTAAAATAAGCAAATCATTATCTAATATTAGATTCAAGTCTTACTTTACCTCTCAGCAGGTTACTACCACTCAAAATAACCTATTAAGGACTCTAGATTTGATTTCTAATCACAATTAGGGTTTTTAACCAAAGTTTAATGCATCATATGATCAACTTTAGAAACTTTTGGAATTAGAGACGAAATCAGACATTGATAACATTTTTATTGGATTCTGCACGTTCTCCTGATCAATTTTCATATGTAACATGTCTTCATTAAACCTACCAATCTTTAGATATGAATTTTGCAAGAAAAATACATTTGGTCCAATGTTGGAGCGCCACATCAGTGCTATATCCCACCCTTCTCTTTTCCATGTGGACCCCGGCCAGTCGATGGGCTTCGACCCTCTTAGCGACATGCTCGCTCGGCTGGTAGCTTGGGAAAGGCACACAAAGATGCGTCTGCCCTCCGCGCTAAAGGGTCCGACGCCTCAAGTGTCTGGGGTAAAGATGACGTTTTGCCCAAGGTCATCCCCTTAGCTGGAACACCACGAGACCTGCTTCTCATAGCGACAAACAACAGTCAACTTTGCAGTTGATGTTGTGCTCATCCATGTTCGGGCAATGGGGAAAGCCTTCCAGGCCTTCACGAGACTACGCCGAATTCGTTGGCATATTGAGATTCGCCGGAGATGGGGGGGATTGGTGGGATGAGAAGGATGTCCTCAGGGGGAAGTTGCTACCCAGTCCAGAATTGATTGTGCCACTGAGATCGTGAGGACTAGTCAGTCATCTCAGAGGTGATTGTGCCTCCGTTGGGGACCAACAAACATCCTTTTATAGGTGGAGTTCCACTAACAAGGTCCTGCTGCTACTAGGATTTGGGTGAATCCCCTAGAGCTCCTCAAACTATTGAAATCTTAGGTGAGATAGGTGCGGATTTTGCTCCCAAAACTATTGGGACACTTTCCACAAACACTCGTGTAGAGACCATCGAGGAATCAAATCTCAAATCTCACTTCCCTCTTCCTTTTCTAATAGAAGAGTGCAAAGAACAACCATCGTTGGATCCCAGATCCAACGACTATCATCCATGCACCAAGAACACTTATTTTAGGTTAATTAGATAAATGTGACATTTAATACATTACACGATTATCTCTCCACTTTAGGCTAATTTCTAAAAATCATAACTCATTATTCCTTTAACCCTTTTCAACCAAATTTTAAGGGAAACTTCCTCTTGGATTTATCTACTCGCATACCAAATTTGACTCCCAAATTCCAAAGGAAAGGGGCATTATCTTTGTGTGCAAGTTATCCTTTAATAATGCTTATTTAATTGGTATTTTCTCTTTCTTCTCCTATTGTCTTTGCAATTTGGACTCCTTGGAACCCAATAAATCTCAAAGGTACGAAATCCATCCTTGAAGGATAATTCTTAGCCTTCTAGATGCTTCTACATCTTTTTTTCTCATTATCTTAGTTATTCCTTTACACTTTAGGAAAATAAAAAAAATCATATCTCCCAATCCGTTTATCCTTTTAATCTCAAATTTTAGGGAGAAATCCATGATGAATTAAAATTCATGTGTGAAAAGTTTGGGACTGAAAATAAAAAGTATGAGGGAATTTTATTCATATGTAAGTTATCTCTTAATAAGACATATTTTTAAGCATATTTTCTCTCTCTTAACCTTTTATTTTCTTTATTTGGATTCCTTTTACCATTAGAAACCATGTGGACTTGAAATCTCATCCATGATGTTTCCATTATACATATGTCGACATACTTCTCATATTTTTATCATTATCTCAAATTTCCTTCCTAGTATTGCATTATTTGATTTCTTCTTTTTCTTTTAATCATGTTGGACTCATTAATATATTATGATCCATGAAATTACATGCAAAAAGGAAATATTGCAAAGGGAATCCATTCAATACATATAATTCACACAATTCCCATAATCATACATTTATTGGGGAAATTGCATTTCCCACCATATGAACCCAAAAATTGGGGTTGTAACATCCTTCCCCTCTTATAGGAACTTTTCCCTTAAAAATTCTGCCAAACATACAAACAATTAGGATAAGACATTTCCCAAGTCCATCATCGACTCCCATGTGGCTTCACCCTCTCCATGGTGGTTCCAAAGAACCTTTTTCATCTTATATTCTTACATTTGAGTTCTCTCTCACCTTGGTATCTTGTACCCTCATAGGTGACTCAGGATATTTTAGCCTCCCTAGAAGCTCAATAGGTTCATGGATCAGCTCATGGCTCAGGTACATCACATAGTACTCTAGATCAGACTCATGGAACACCATACATCATGTTATCTTGAAGGGTATGGCTAACCATAAGCATATCCACCAATCCATCTCAAATGGACCCATGTATCGGGGACTCATCTTTCTCATCTATAGCTCAGAGGGGTCGGTGTTTTCATAACACATATTCTCCCACAGTGAACTGCATGTCAGTCTGCTTCGCATCAGCTCATGACTATTGTCGCCCCTGGGCTTTCTCAGCCATTGCACGATCAAAGAGACTTCATCTGCACACACTGTGGTCTCTCTGACCTTACAAGGTCCTCTCACCGACATCATCCTAATGAAGCGGTGACTGATACAACCTCCCTTACAGAGCTTCCTACATCCTGACACTAGATATGGTGGCTGTCATCACAAACAAACTCTCTTAGGGAAGGAACTGCTCCCATGTATCACCTGAACGAGAACACACACTCTCATCAGACCCTTTAGTCTAGATCATACTCTCTTGACCATCTATCAGTTAGGGGTAATAAGCTGTGTTAAACTTCAATCTGGCATCAAGTTCTTCATGTACCTACTTCCACCGCATGGAAGTGATGCTGAGGTCATGCTCCAGATATTGAACTCGATCATGGTGTAGTTGAACTATCTCTCTCTCATGCATATAGTTCAACCCGATCTATCACTTTAACAATGCTCTCCCTCTTAGGCAAGGGGTTAGGTCAACTTGGTAAGGTTATCTACCATAACCCATACTACATCCTAACCTCTCTTGGTTTAGGGGAGACTCACCTCAATATCTATGGTGAGCTACTCCTATTCCCTCTTAGGGACTCTTCACTATCCGTAGCAACTCACTGGAATACTGGTGTCACCTCTTGGCATGTATGGCGACAAGCCACATGCACTCTATATACTTCTTCATCTCGATACTCAAAATGCACTTTTATTATCTTAGTAGTACCACAGTATATACCAGACTTATAATCATGATCTCATTCATACCATGATTCCTCAAGGTTGACTCCTCAGAAACCCTAAAACACTCTAGTAGCGAGTTTCACCACCTTCTTTTTTGGAGAGGTGTATCTGAGGTTCTACAACCATCATTCTATCACATTAAGGTCTAGGATGGCTAACCAAGCAACCACTAACTTGACCAACGGATCTAGTTGTATCAGAGGGTTAGCCCTATATGTCTCACGAACTTAGGGTTCACCTAGAAACCTCTTCTAGCCTCTCTACTTGCTAAACAAGACATGTGCGTCTCGACTAAGAGCATCCATTACCAACTTACATCCTTATGTGCTAGGTAAGACATAAACCTTCATATACTCCACTCACCATCCTCATCTCGGGTATATGTTTAACTAAGTCAAGAAACTTCGAGCTCATCATCTTAGTTATCAAACCCAAACTTATGACTCATAGATTCTAAACTACTTTTGGTAAGAACGTCCTCATATGATGACTACCTTAGTTCTCTCTGTGTTTGTAAACCATCCATCCCATGTACTCTCCAAAAGGCATGATACTTCCTCTATCCTCAAATATCATATCAATGATTCAACTCACATCATCGTTATCTTTAGTGTATGGCATGCATTTTGCCCTATCTCTCACACCCATAACGAGAGGAAATAAGCATTTGGCTGCAGTCCAAATAAAGAGTTCACCCTATTCCAAGAGTAAAGATGGTACATCACACATCATCATCACTCTTTCCAATCTAAGTTGAAACATACTTCACATAACTCCTCACCATGAACATCTCCATTATGTGTCTACACCCATAGGAAGACTTTTCCCACCACCTTTTGGATCTTAACATATCTCCTTTATGTACAATCCTTAGTCATTACCTCAAGATCTCTAGGGTGCCGACACTTTTGGGGTGATCCGACCCTTATCCATCTAAGGAGTGCCTCTCACTTTTACCCCTTAGGCCCCATGAAATCATGAAGGTGGCCAACCTCCTAACCCATGGTCCTTGGGAAAAGGTAGCTGTTACCTCCTGACCCTATGGTATCGTGCATCCAGGGAACAAACAACTCCTACTTCCATCAGTCTTATCCCTTCATGACCTTAGTATTGACTTAGGATTCCATCATAGCACATCTCATTCTTGAATCTTTACCCAAAACTCCATCATCTCTCTCGACACTCATGGTCAAACTTACATCCTTTCATAGGGATCATGGTGACCTACCTAACTTGGTCAGGCCCCATAAGGTTACCTCCATGGAAACATATCTTCATGCCCCTTAGAGATGGTCACACAAGGGTCTATAGATTTGTGCTCATACCATGTGCTCTCAACTCAGCTCATCAAGCTCCTATGACAGACCTCTTTAGGTTACCACGAACCTACACAAAAGCTGCACATCACAGAAGGGTCCCTCCCCAGGATGGAGAGAAAACTATCTCTTGATAGCAACAAAGGTCACAAACATCCATACGTCCAGGGTTTACATCATCATGTGTGGGCTTAGCCCTATCATGCTACTTAGGCATGTAGCTAGAAAGAAGACAACCCCTTAAGCCACTCTGGGTTCCTTGGTATAACATGCTTGTTCCTTATTCCTCAACATGGACCCACTATCATGCCTGCATAAGTAACTAACATGGGTGAGGGGTTCAACAAACATATACCTTAGTCCAAGGGGTTTCCTTTCCCTCTAAACATGAGGGGGTTCCATGCTTGAATCTGTAGGAACTTAACTTCTTCATGAGCATCAGGTGGACTAGGTACTACTACTTACCCTCTTAGGTCTAGGAACCCTAGGTTCACTCCTTATGCCTCAACTGCTTAACTACATGCTCAACTTTTCAATCATGACCCAATCATGTACAAGGGATATCATGCACTTCCTACTATCCTTTCATGTGAACAACACCTTAGAGTCCTACAAAAGGAAAACCAACTCAGTGTGAGACCTCATAACTTGTTACCATACCTCCCCAGGGCCTAAGGAACTCTCCTTTCTATACCTATAAGGTAAGGTAGGTACCTATAACTTCCGTACATTAGTTTAAGATGCCTCTTTATCTTTCTAGGATTTGGTTCCTCTAAAGGCAACCAAGGTACGACAAGTCTTCAAGGATCGCACAGGAGAAACCATAACTATCTACTCAGGAGGGTTTTCTAAAACATGTTATAACATACCCAACTTCCCAGGATTCCTCATGTCTTGGATTCTAAGCTTCCAACCTTCTTTCTCAGGTCTTGCTCTCTCTATAGATCTAACCCTACAATCGACCCTACCATTGGAGGTTCTAAGAAGGTGGATTAAGCTCTTAAGGATACATGCATACACCTACATGGGTGAAACGTACGATCCAAACCTATGTTCGATCAAGATTATCCAAAGCTCTGCATGTTCATCTCCTAACCTGTCAGGCATAACCCTTCTGACCTAAGACTCAACCTACTTCCAGCACTGCTGACATTCTCTCCTACATAGGTGCATGCTCTTCGATGCTCATATATGCCCATAAGGGTTTCTATATGGTCACCACTATCCTCTTTAGTGAAGGAGCTATCCTTCACCCTAACAAGCACGACCCTTCCAAGGTTGGGTCGCCAAAAGGCACTAGGTCAACCAACCTCACATAGATCATGCTTCTCAAGGGTACTCAAAACCAGTATGCATGTCAACCCATGTACATACATGCATGGTTAACTATGATATCCAACTCATCTTCTCATCCCTCTTTCTAACAACCACTTAGGGTTAGGGTTAACATTGTCCTTAGAGGATGCATCATGTCTCTACCTCTTCTTGGAGGCCTCTTCCTCCAAGGATGGCTCTCTCCTCAACCTCTTGATAGGAAGGTCAATCCTCAGATATTTCTTGAGGGCATGACAACACACGCCATGCAACCTTAAGCATGTAACTAATCCTTAGTTTATGCTTAAACTATTAAACTTATGTCCATGACATCTTGTTTACATGCTTTTCATTGATTTGGTGGATGATTCCTTAATCCTTATCGTACTTACCCTGACCTCAAGAGGGTGGAGAGGAGAGAGAAAACCCTAATCCTTAGAACCTTAATTGAATTAGGGTTGAAAGGGGACGAAATAAATGAGAGAGTCCTAAAGGTATCTTATTTCAAGTCAAGACCTCATACTTTGGCCAGACAGTCACACCGCATTTGGGAGTCCTCATGACCGACTAGCAGGGCAGAGGAAAATATTGCCATCCCCCAGACCGTGATCCTTTTCTAGACACCTCCGTCATCAGAAAATCCTCTAATGACTCCCTCGAGTTCTATAGAGTTTGTAAAATTTAATAATTATTAAGGATTAAATGAGAAACCATTGACTCTAATACCAAATATAACGACCTCGCTTCTTGATAACCCCCAATTAAGGGAGACCAAGAGGTCATAGGCGCTATCCCAAAATCTAGGATCAATAGTTTAACAATTAATTAGAAATAATTATCAAATTCTACGAAAACTAAACTTGAAAAGCTGGAATAAAAAAATCAATCTTTTTACATACCTTGAAAATTCGGATTTAGACTTCTATCCACCGAACAAGTCTATCTAACTAATTCTACTTGAACAAATTGATTGTATCTTCACAATATTTCAATTTATTATTTGTCCTTTTTAAAAAATGTACCTAAAATGCCAAAAAACAAAACGTCAGTCAGTATATTTCTATACTAGTATGTGGGGAACAATCACAATTTCACAAATAGTTTCTAAGTACCTAATTAACACAAATAATTGATTAACCATTCAAATTACGCTTTCAATGTGACTTCTCAACCATTTTTGCCCTAAACCCTAGATTATCCGCTCTTAGGGTTTTGTCCTTGTAAGGGACATAAGGCCTCCTTCTCCATCCTGCGCTTGGTGCCTGGGGTCACCTCTCGAGGTGCCCAATGGTCTTCCCTCCAGGGCTTGACCAAATCAAACCTTCGCTCTGGGGCTTGGTCTTGCAACATACATTAGGGTGGCATGTAGGTTCGAGAATACACATACATAATTAATTGTGATACTCATAGGGACTTTATAGGATTGTAGAATTGAACATCCAATAGTTTAGGTTGCAATCACTCGATAAAAACATCTGAGAAATGTCGTGAAACTAAATGCAATTATTCATAAGTAACCACATACCTGTTCAGTCAAATCAACAACCTAATAGTAATCCAAGCAAGAAAGTGTCCAGGCAAGCAGTTCAATCCACACACACAAGTAAGAATCCTAAAACAATCATATAATCTATTTACTATTCACTTTATCATGATCTATTCATTTGAACTTACTTCCTAAGGTTTCCTACTTCCTTTTAGGGTTTCATTAGGGTTCATCTTCATTATTAACACTATAAACCCTAAAACAACAAAACTAATCACAAACCCTAACTAACTTGTTAAATTCTTCCTAACATGCTTAGGTTCCACTCATAATTACATTATTTCAAGGAATCTCAAATTAATCATGTTAATCACTCTTTTTACCCTAGTTTAGGGTTTCTATATACATTATGATAGATTCATGTATAAACCCTAAAACACGCAAATCATTATCTAATATTAGATTCAAGTCTTACTTTACCTCTCAACATGTTACTACCTCTCAAAATAACCTATTAGGGACTTTAGATCTGATTTCTAATCACAATTAGGGTTTTTAACCAAAGATCAATGCATCATATGATCAACTTTAGGCACTTTTGGAATTAGAGACGAAATCAGACATTCATAAAATTTTTATTGGATTCCTCATATTATCCTGATCAATTTTCATATATAACATGTCTTTATTAAACCTACCAATCTTTAGATATGAATTTCATAAGAAAAGTACCTTTGGTCCAATGTTGGAGCGCCACATCAACGCTATATCCAACCCTTCTCTTTTCCACGTGGACCCCGACCAGTCGATGGGCTTCGACCCTCTCAACGACATGCTCGCTCGGCTGGCAGCTTGGGAAGGGCACATAAAGACGCGTCTGCCCTCCACGCCAAAGGGTACGACACCTCAAGTGTCTGGGGTAAATATGACTTTTCGCCCAAGGTCATCCCCTTTGCTGGAACACCGCGAGACGTGCTTCTCACATCGGCAAACAATAGTCAACTCTCTAGTTGACTTTGTGCTCCTCCACGTCTGGGAAATGGGGAAAGCCTGCCAGGCCTTCGTGAGACTACGCCGAAGTCGTTGGCCTATTGAGATTCGCCAGAGATGCAGGGGATCAGTCGGATGAGAAGGATGCCCTTCGGCAAGGTGGGAGGACCAGATTCCAAGGGTAAGTCACTGCCCAGTCCAGAATTGATCGCGCCACTGAGATCACGAGGAATAGTGAGTCATCTCAAATGTGATTGTGCCTCCATTAGGGACCCTCAAACCTCCTTTTATAGGTGGAGTTCCCCTAATAAGGTCCTGCTGCTACTAGGATTTGGGTGAAGCCCCTAGAGCTCCCCAAACTACCGAAACCTTAGGTCAGATAGGTGCGGATTTTGCTCCCAAAACTATTGGGACACTTTCCACAAACACTTGTGTGGTGACCATCGAGGAATCAAATCCCAAAATCTCGCTTACCTATTCCTTTTGTAATAGAATAGTGCAAAGAACAACCACCATTGGATCCCAGAGCCAACGGCTATCAGCCATGCGCCAAGAACACTTATTTCGGGTTAATTAGATAAATGTGACATTTAATAAATTACATGATTATCTCTCCACTTTAGGCTAATTTCTAAAAATCATAACGCATTATTCCTTTATCCTTTTTCAACCAAGTTTTAAGGGAAACTTCCTCTTGGCTATATCTACTCACATACCAAATTGAGTCCCAAATTCCAAAGGAAAAGGGTATTATCTTCGTGTGCAAGTTATCCTTTAATAAAGCTTATTTAATTGGTATTTTCTCTTTCTTATCCTATTATCTTTGCAACTTGGACTCTTTGGAACCCAAGAAATCTCAAAGGTATAAAATCCCTCCTTGAAGGATAATTTTTAGCCTTCTAGATGCTTCTACATCTTTCTTTTCTTATTATCTTATTTATTCCTTTACACTTTAGGAAACTTACAAAATTCATATCTCCCAATCCGTTTATGATTTTAATCTCAAATTTTAGGGAGAAGTCCATGATGAATTAAAATTCACGTGTGCAGAGTTTGGGACTGAAAATCAAAAGTATGAGGGACTTTGCTTCATATGCAAGTTATCTCTTAACAAGACATATTTTAAGCATATTTTCTCTCTCTTAACCTTTTATATTATTTATTAGGATTCCTTTTACCATTAGAAACAATGTGGACTTGAATCGAATCCATGATGATTCCATTATACATATTTCCACATACTTCTCATATTTTTATCATTATGTCAAATTTCCTTCTTAGTATTTCATTATTTGATTTCTTATTTTTCTTTTAATCATGTTGGACTCATTAATATATTATGATCCACAAAATCAGATGCCAAAAGAAAATATTATAAAGGGAATACATTCAATACATATAACTCACACAATTCCCATAATCATACATTTATTGGAGAAATTACATTTCCCACCATATGAACCCAAAAATTGGGGTTGTAACAGAGGAGGTTATTGTCGATATTGTTGGCTTCCATTGTAAAATAATAGAAGAGAGAAAATGAGTGACAACAATTCTGAGATGAATCACGACCTCTAGAAACGAGTGTTGTCAAGAGACTAGATGACCAAAGACAACATTTTAATGGGTGGGGGAAGGATAAATCAAATCCTAACCTTATTGTGATACAATATGAATGGATTGAAACTAAAATACATGTATGTTTCATTATATTTTTTATAAGGGATATGCCCCTTTATATAGGAGAGAAGACCCTCTTTACAATATGATATGAAAGAGGATATAGAAATCTAAGAGACACGAGAGAAATGATAAATGTAATAATGTGTGATAGAAATTGACAATCAACAATATAAATAGAGTTAATGGTCAACAATATAGATATGTTTGGTGCGCTCCCGCTAGAGGGTTATGACACCGGCCAACTAGGGTGGCCGAGTGCAATCCACGAGGTTGGGAGGCACGGGATGATGGATGGGATCCTTGCTTTTGAAATTTATATGGTCCCAAATCAAGTCTATCACTAAAACTAAAACAATGCGCCCGCAAGCGTACGGGTTACTGTTGTAGTATAGATCAAGGGCAAGATGCGGGGTCGAACCGCGGAGATAGAGGGGGCGCTTGAGTTAGAAAGCGTGAGCTATGTTACTTATGCGGAGCTTAGGGTTTTTAGGGTTTGAAGGTTTGTTTGATTGATTAAGCTAAACGAGCAAGTAGGAAAAGCAATGTAAAACTAAGTTATCAACAGGTTAAGTGAGAAATCTAAGTTAACGAGCTATCTAACCAAGAGCAAGAATGAATTATACCAAACTAAGCAAGCAACTAACAATTTAGAGCCTAAGTTAATGACTAAGCAAGATGAAAGATCTAAATTAACACTAGCTAACAAAACGAGGCAATTGATTAAGTTAGACTAAAGCAATTGAACTAAGCTAGCATTAACATGCAAACTAGACAATTAGGGTTTTAAAGCAATTAGATGAAGGAGGTGGGCCGTTTGGGAATGTGACCTTGACATTAGTTGGGGGATGTCACCATAATAAGCAATTAACATATCTCATTCTAGATTACCAAACCAAACAACAAGGTGGGTGCTATGAGAATGTACCCTAAGCTACTAATTGGAGAACTAGGGCTAGGTGTAATTCTCATAGGACGTACCAAGTCTAGGTCTCTAGGATAAGTGGTATTAGTCAATTGAGGACCAAGGGTAAGGATGGGAGTAGAGATGAGGGTATTTGACCTCATGCCACTAGCCACCTCAGCCTTTAGGAAATCCTAGGCAATTGCACTAATCACATTTATACTAGTCACTTAGAACTCACATTTGCATGTAGGAAGAAGGTGATTATGTAGGAAGATAGGGGGCTAGCTAGGGATCCTAATTAAGGACCTAGGAGCCAATCCTATGATAGCTACATAGAAACCAAAACATCCTAGGGACAAATGTCTTCAAACACCACAAGGCAAGCAATTAATGTAATTAAACAACAACCACATGCACAAGTAACGGGAAATGAGATATAAGCAAAGGCAATCATCATAGAAATGAAATATGTTCATTACAAATTATATCCCCCCAACATGGTATCAAAGTCACATTTTTGCCCCAAATAGCTCATCCAAGGGGGCTTAGCTATACATGATCAAACTAGGAAAAGAAGGGGATAGAAAAAAGGAAAATGCCATGAAGCTCGATGTAGTGGCCTCCTTCTTCACCTCCAAGCAGCTGCAAACGACCTCCCTCCTCCAAAGGTGCAGGGGTGCATGAAAATGGTGGAATGGATGGATAGAAACCTAGAGAAACTAGGTTTCTATGGTGGAAATGAGTGGAAAATGGATGAAAATGGGGTAGATTACAAGGAAATGGGTGGATTGGAGCAAAGGATGCAATGGCAGCAGCTAGGGTCGGCTGGGAGTGCTTTTTTTCGAGCCCTAGAAGCAACTAGTTCTTATATAGGAGCTAGGGTTAAGTGGGGGTAAAATAGAAATAACAGTGGAAAGTTATGTAGGGTATGTGATCACCACGGTCGTGGTGGGTGTGCCACGGCCGTGGTGAGGGTAGTGGGGGATGACCGTGGGGTGGTGAACATGGTCATGGGGTGAAGGCAGTGGTGAAAAAGCAAAGTAGGGTGGTGGCCACGGCCGTGGCGGAGTGCCACGGTCGTGGTGGGTAGCATGCACCACGGCCGTGTTGGGTAACACAACCATTTTGGAGGAGTCGGGCTGACCGTGGGGAGGGGCCACGGGCGTCTTGATCAGCATCGGCCACGGTCGTGGCGACTTGGCCACGGTCATGGCTTTCTGGGCAACTTCCCTGTTGGAAACTAATTTTTCACAATTTAATTCCCACGACCGTGGTAGGGTGCCACGGCCGTGTTCTCTTCTACTGACCACGACCGTTCTGATGACCACGGCCGTGGTGTCTTCAAGGGCCACGGTCGTGGCAGGTGGCCACAGCCGTGGGATTTTGTGGATTTCCCTGTTGCAGCCTGTTGGAATTTGGCAATAAAGCCACGACCGTGGCATTGGGGCCACGGCCGTGGTGAGGCTTGACTTCTTGATTTTGTTTCTTACTTTGTCAATTTCGGATGTCTTCGCTCGGGGATGATTCTTGGCCACTGGAGGTAGGTTGAGGGAAAGTTTGGGGCCTTCTTTGGGTTCCTCCCTCTCTCTCGTCCATCTAAGCATGGTCCAAGTACCTGAAAGACAGTGCAAAGAACATCCGTAATCATATTTGCAATGATACTCATATTGGGGGAAAATACTTGCAATCTAACATGTTTAGATGCAACTTATATACAAAATGGCACAGGATGGAGCCCTAAAATAGGGCTGCATCACCACCCCAAACTTAAAACATACTTGTCCTCAAGTATGCTCCAACTTAATCTCTCTTTTCCGTTCTTTTCAACAAAAACAAATGACAAATGCAAAGCAGCAGAAGATTATTGAATATATGGTCTTGGAAATGACTAAGTGCATGTGTCTCACATCTCTCCTCTCCTTCTTTCACAATCCAATCATGAACTGAGCACTGAGCATACAAACTTAAAATATAAAGCATAGAAACACAAGTTGTCCACATGTCCTTTATGTTATTCCGGGTAGACCGTTTCATGTTGGTGTTAATCACAGGTGACTAGGAGCGTTGTTTTACTTTCATGCATTTGGTCTTATGCTTCAAACCACACTAGATGATCCACTTGGCTGTAGAAAGGGTAAAGTGAGCTAGATTTGATGTTTTCTAGCTCAATGTGCATAAAAGAAGAAGAAAGGGTTGCGGTAAGATTTGGAGTGCTTTTACACACTCTTCTTTTCTTTATTTGAATGCTCTTAAACAGGAGCATCCTTTTATTTTATTTTTGCTTTTCTTTTTCTTTTTCTTTGCCCTTGGTATAGATAGGGCATATGGTGGATGGAGTGAAATAGGGAGGTAAAGATGTGGTCACCCCAAACTTTTGGAGGTGGCCACGGCTAATATGTGCACTTTGGCATCTTTTTATGAGGCAGAGGGGTATGAAGATGGTGGAAGAATAGTCAGATCAAAGAGGGGTCATCAATGTGGTTTTCAACATAAGGTACCCTGCATGAAAGCTAATTCAACACTTCACCAAGTAATATCACACCACATGATAGAATGAACACAAAATTCATATTTCTACCAAGAGATTCCATTGGCTTTAAGCATTTGTCGCTTGCTCAATTCATGATTCAACCAAAGCATTCACAGGCTTAAGAGATGTGGTTCACATGTAAAAAGTCACAAATAAGGCCATCTATCAATAAGATCTAAGAATGTAGCATGCATTTTTCACGAGAGTAAACCATTTCATTTCAAACATTGGAGATTAAGTCAAAACATCCTATCGGAGCAAGAATATTCAAATCTGGGCAAAATTGGCCAAAATGGTGCTAATTTGCACTGAGTCACATCTAAACCTACTTTAGGGAATTTAAAAACATAAAGCAATAAATCCTACTTAACATGCACAAGAAATTATCAAAACTACATGAGAATGCAATGCATGGTATGAAGAAACAAAAATTTTGAAAAATTACTCAAAAATGCAGAAGTTAACTACATGAATGCGTGGATGCAAGCAGGCACACAAGGTTAGGGTAATCGAGTATGGTAATTCAGTCAAACTGTTTGATCATCTTGCAAAAATTCAGCACAAGGTACGTAGAGAAAAATGCGGCGAAAGAAGGCTTACCGCCCTACCACCCCAAACTTTTAACTCATGATGTCCTCATCATGAAATAGAAGTTTAGACTAGTAGGGTAAAAATGCGTGGGGTTGCGAAAGGCAACCGGCGAGAGCTGGAGTGGTCAAAGTAACTTTTAGGTGAGCAGGACAGGGCCACCACGGCCGTGCTGAGCAGCACGGCCGTTCTGGCTTTCTTCCTGTAGCTTCTCCATTGAGTTGCAATCTTTTCTTCCACTTTGACCTCCGTCTCGGATAAACTCTTCAGCTTCGTCTTTTCTTTCTTGTGCCTGTGCTAAAATGATTCACAAACAGAAAAACTATCAAGTATAGTGTGTGTGTGTGTTTCTTGGAAACCAAAAGAAAGTATGGTAAAAACAAGGTTCGAGAATCTCAAACCACATGGGTTGCCTCCCACAAGCGCTAAATTTATAGCCTTCAGTCGGGCTTGTTGCTCTTTTTCATCATGTATTGACACCCACGGTGTCCTCCTTCTCTTCTACGGTGATCCTGTCGAGCGCTCTTACGACATGTGCTTCGTCCCAAGGAGTGTACATGGAATAGAAGTATGGGCTCGATCTCCACAGCTCTAGAGGGTCACGATAGCACAAACTCTCGCCGAAGTCTTCATTGGCCAGCTCATCTCTCTCTTCTTTGGTGAACATGAAGAAGTCGAACTTTTTCCTCTTGTAAGTAACCGTTAGCGTGCCCTTGCGGATGTTGATTTCAGCTCCCGCAGTAGATAGGAAAGGTCTACCCAATATGAGGTACTCTTCTCCATCAATAGGTGCGGTGTCTACTATCAGGAAATCAGTCACATAGGCAATGTTCACTCTTTCATCCATCGACACTATTATGTTCTGCATGATTCCCAAGGGATTCCTTTTGGTTCCTTCACCCAAGATAATGGCGCACTCCACTGGTTTCATTTTATTTAGGCCAAGCCGTAGGTACATGCTCCATGGCATGATACTTGTTCCTGCACCTAAGTCAATGAGAGCGTGCTGGACGGGTTGTGTGCCAATGAAGCAAGAAATCAGAGGTACTCCCGGATCACCTCTCTTTTCTGGGAAGCCATTGTCATAGATGAAGTTCACAGATTTTGAGGCAACAATCTCTTCGGTCGGCAATAGCACTAACTTTCGCTTTCCCATGCATATGTCCTTCATCAATGAAAAGAGTGATGTAATGCCTATTATTCCCCGCTTCAAGTTTCCTAGGAGATTCATGACATTTCCTCCCCTTTTTTGGAGAGTTGAACCTTCATGGGGTTGCTTCCCGTCTTCATCAACTATCTCCACTGTACTGGCTGGAGCTTGCGGAGGGGTGATGGCGACACTAGTATCATGTAAAGATCTTGGTTTCCATAAGGACATGGATTCAAAAGTTTCTATGTCTATGATAATTTCTGCATCCCCGAGTGAGGGTGGAGACAAAGATAGTGCCTCTACATTCACGTCTGGTGCAGTAGCAATCTGGGTGTACCTATCATTCTCTGGTGGTGCTTGGGCGGCAATTCCTTCAGAGTCTTCTTTATCTTTGCTAGATCCCTCACATATCGGGCTTTTGTTTCCAACCTTAGTCACTTTCTTTCCCCTTTCTTCACAGCCTTGAGCAGTTTCTTCACCCCATATGATAGTGATCATACTCACTTGCTCATGTGCAGATGGAGGAGCTTGTGAGGACAGAGGTGGTGGTGGTCTTTGCTGGGGAGGATTAGGATTTTGGAGTATGCAAATTGGTTGTGGTGGAGGTGGAGGTTGGTAAGTATGTGGAGGTGGTGGGTATTGGTAGTTTAGCAGGGGTTGGTGGGATGGCAGAGCATATGGGTGCGGTGGCCCTTGATATTGAGGAAGTGAGGTTGCTTGGCCACGTGGTGGGATGTATGTGGCTTGGTTGGCAGTCACACAACCCCCATTGCTGTTAGGATTCGTCATAGGTTGAGATGGCAGTCTCCCCTCTTCACGACGAGCAAGTGAGATAGAAATTTGGTCGAGCCTTTGCTCAAGACGGCTGATGTTCTGTCCTTGAGAAGACACCTCTCTCTTTACCTCATCTAGATTCCTCAGTCTCCCGAGTACTTCCTCTTCGAACTTTGAGTTGTAGCGTGGCTTTTGCTGCCCCTGTCCTTGTCCATCCTCATTTGTTTGTTTCCACGAGAAATTTGGATGGTTCCTCCACTCGGGAGTGTAGGATTGGGACATCGGGCCCTGGTTGTTGCGGCCACCAAAGGAATATAGAGCATTGACCTCCTCGTCTATGGTATCAACTGCCCTTGTGGGATGGTTAGAAGGGCCACCAGCTTGATGCTTCATCCACTTCATCATCTCGGTCATCATTGCCATCATGTCGGGGTCGGTGGCATTGCGTGCGGGAGCCACGGAGGAAGGTGGAGGAGTGTAGTTCCGGCCGCAATGCCCCCCTTTAGTGGAATCTCGGTGGCGAGAATTCTCAGCAAGATGCTCAAATAACAACCATGAGTCTTCGGGCGGCTTTGCCATGAACGTGCCCCCACAAGAAGAATCTACATTGTTTTGACTCTGCTCCTCAAGCCCAGTGTAAAAGGCCTGAACTAGCTGCCAAAGAGGGACCTCATGGTGAGGGCAGTCACGAGGCAACTTCTGGAACCGCTCCCATGCCTCATGGAAGGGTTTGTTCTCTTTTTGGGCGAAGGACGTGATGCACCTTCTCATGTAGGATAACTTGGCTATCGGAAAGAACTTCTTTAGAAACTCATTCTTTACTTCATTCCATGTGACGAGCTCGAGCCTCAAAACGTACCACTCCTTGGCCTTATCTTTGAGAGAGAAGGGAAAAAGCGTCCGCCTAATCGAGTCGTCTGTGGCGGCGGGCGTACGGAATGTGGAGCACGTTTCCAAGAATGCATCTATATGGTGATAAGGATTTTCGTTCTCCATTCCGTAGTACGTGGGAAGAAGCCCCAAGAGTGCTAGTGGGATGGAAAACTGCTGTCCGGGCATCTGATCCACCAGCGTGGCTATGGGGGAATTGTAGTTCCCCGGCGTGAAATACTCATGAAGCGGGCGGTGCGGTGGTGGAGGTGGAACATCCGGTGGTGGGTTGTTTTCGGCCATCTCGGCCCCTCGATGTAGATTGCGGCACGCTTGATGTCTTCTTCTCCCAATCTCGGGGTCATAAACCACCAAGTCGGTGCAAGTCGAACGCGTGCTGCGCATGCACAGCTGTCACCTGCGCAAATCACAAACAAACAACAAAGAGCCAAGTTAGTGAACCAATATGCAAGAGTAACACAAAAAATAAAGAATAGCAATGGTGAGGGCAAAAGGAAAGGCTAAGCTACGCTATCTAACTAGACCGAGCGCCTCTAGTCCCCGGCAACGGCGCCAGAAAGCTTGGTGTGCTCCCGCTAGAGGGTTACGACACCGGCCAACTAGGGTGGCCGAGTGCAATCCACGAGGTCGGGAGGCACGGGATGATGGATGGGATCCTTGATTTCGAAATTTATATGGTCCCAAATCAAGTCTATCACTAAAACTAAAACAATGCGCCCGCAAGCGTACAGGGTACTGTTGTAGTATAGATCAAGGGCAAGATGCGGGGTCGAACCGCGGAGATAGAGGGGGTGCTTGAGTTAGAAAGCGTGAGCTATGTTCCTTATGCGGAGCTTAGGGTTTTTAGGGTTTGAAGGTTTGTTTGATTGATTAAGCTAAATGAGCAAGTAGGAAAAGCAATGTGAAACTAAGTTATCAACAGTTTAAGTGAGCAATCTAAGTTAACGAGCTATCTAACCAAGAGCAAGAACGAATTATACCAAACTAAGCAAGCAACTAACAATTTAGAGCCTAAGTTAACCACTAAGCAAGATTAAAGATCTAAATTAACACTAGCTAACAAAACGAGGCAATTAAATAAGTTAGACTAAAGCAATTGAACTAAGCTAGCATTAATAAGCAAACTAGACAATTAGGGTTTTAAAGCAATTAGATGAAGGAGGTGGGCCATTTGGGAATGTGACCTTGACATTAGTTGGGGGATGTCACCATAATAAGCAATTAACATATCTCATTCTAGATTACCAAACCAAACAACAAGGTGGGTGCTATGAGAATGTACCCTAAGCTACTAATTGGAGAACTAGGGCTAGGTGTAATTCTCATAGGACGTACCAAGTCTAGGTCTCTAGGATAAGTGGTATTAGTCAATTGAGGACCAAGGGTAAGGATGGGAGTAGAGATGAGGGTATTTGACCTCATGCCACTAGCCACCTCAGCCTTTAGGAAATCCTAGGCAATTGCACTAATCACATTTATACTAGTCACTTAGAACTCACATTTGCATGTAGGAAGAAGGTGATTATGTAGGAAGATAGGGGGCTAGCTAGGGATCTGAATTAAGGACCTAGGAGCCAATCCTATGATAGCTACATAGAAACCAAAACATCCTAGGGACAAATGTCTTCAAACACCACAAGGCAAGCAATTAATGTAATTAAACAACAACCACATGTACAAGTAACGGGAAATGAGATATAAGCAAAGGCAATCATCATAGAAATGAAATATGTTCATTACAAATTATATCCCCCCAACATGGTATCAAAGTCACATTTTTTCCCCAAACAGCTCACCCAAGGGGGCTTAGCTATACATGATCAAACTAGGAAAAGAAGGGGATAGAAGAAGGGAAAACGCCATGAAGCTCGATGTAGTGGCCTCCTTCTTCACCTCCAAGCAGCTGCAAATGACCTCCCTCCTCCAAAGGTGCAGGGGTGCATGAAAATGGTGGAATGGATGGATAGAAACCTAGAGAAACTAGGTTTCTATGGTGGAAATGAGTGGAAAATAGATGGAAATGGGGTAGATTGCAAGGAAATGGGTGGATTGGAGCAAAGGATGCAATGGCAGTAGCTAGGGTCGGCTGGGAGTGCTTTTTTTTAGCCCTAGAAGCAACTAGTGCTTATATAGGAGCTAGGGTTAAGTGGGGGTAAAATAGGAATAACAGTGGAAAGTTATGTAGGGTATGTGATCACCACGGTCGTGGTGGGTGTGCCACGGCCGTGGTGAGGGTAGTGGGGGACGACCGTGGGGTGGTGAACACGGTCGTGGGGTGAAGGCAGTGGTGAAAAAGCAAAGTAGGGTGGTGGCCACGGCCGTGGCGGAGTGCCACGGTCGTGGTGGGTAGCATGCACCACGGCCGTGTTGGATAACACGGCCGTTTTGGAGGAGTCGGGCTGACCGTGGGGAGGGGCCACGGGCGTCTTGATCAGCATCGGCCACGGTCGTGGCGACTTGGCCACGGTCGTGGCTTTCTGGGCAACTTCCCTGTTGGAAACTGATTTTTCACAATTTAATTCCCACGACCGTGGCAGGGTGCCACGGCCGTGTTCTCTTCTACTGACCACGACCGTTCTGATGACCACGGCCGTGGTGTCTTCAAGGGCCACGGACGTGGCAGGTGGCCACGGCCGTGGGATTTTGTGGATTTCCCTGTTGCAGCCTGTTGGAATTTGGCAATAAAGCCACAACCGTGGCATTGGGGCCACGGCCGTGGTGAGGCTTGACTTCTTGATTTTGTTTCTTACTTTGTCAATTTCGGATGTCTTTGCTCGGGGATGATTCTTGGCCACTGGAGGTAGGTTGAGGGAGAGTTTGGGGCCTTCTTTGGGTTCCTCCCTCTCTCTCGTCCATCTAAGCATGGTCCAAGTACCTGAAAGACAGTGCAAAGAACATCCGTAAGCGTATTTGCAATGATACTCATATTGGGGGAAAATACTTGTAATCTAACATGTTTAGATGCAACTTATATACAAAATGGCACAGGATGGAGCCCTAAAATGGCAATGATACTCATATTGGGGGTCCAACTTAGACTTTTTTTTGAAACAGAGGTAAATATCTAATTGGACTTGAGATAACATCCAATAAGATATGATATAATGTACATTTAGACTGGAGATAACATCCAATTGGAACTAAGATAACATATAATTGTATCAAAGATATATCTAATTCGACTTGAGATAACATCCAATTGCGTCTGAGATAACGTACAAGAGGAAATGAGATAACATACAATTATACAGGAGATAACATCCAATTGGAGATGAGATAACACACATGTAGACATGAGATAACATACAATTGTGCATGAAATAACATCCAAGTGGAGTTGAGATAAAACATCCAATTGTACATGGGATAACATCTAATTAGGCTAGGATAACATACTATTGGACCTAAAATAACATAGAATAGTACATTAGATAGCATAAAATTGTACAGGAGATAATTTTTTTTACATGAGATAACATCTAATCAGACTAGAGGTAACATACAATTAGACCTAAAATTGGACATGAGATAATATCTAATTGGACATGAGATAACATCTAATTTGACCTTAGATAACATACAAGTGGACATGAGATAACATAAACTTGTACATGAGATAAATTAGGCTCTTGATAATATACAATTGAATCAGAGATAAAATATAGTTGAATAGGAGATACTATACCGGAGATAATACACAGTTAGACGGAGATAATGTACAATTGACCGGAGACAACACATAGTTTGACCAAGATAATGTACATTTAGACCAGAGGCAACATACATTTAGATCAGAGATATAGGACCAGAGGTAACATATAGTTAGATCGGAGATAACATACATTTAAACTGGTCATAACATATAGTTGGGTTGGAGTTAACGTACAATGGGACTAGAGAGAACATACAATTTGGACCAGAGATATTGTATAATTTGGCCAGAGACAACATGTTGTTAGACCAGAGATAAAGTACAATTGGACTAGAGATAACCTATATTTGGATTGGAGATAGCATATAGTTGGACCATAGATAACATACAATTGTACTGAAGATAACGTACAATTAGACCAGAGATAACATACAATTGGCTCAAAGATAATATATAGTTGGACTAGAGATAACGTACATTTAGACTGGAGGTAACATATAATTGGACACGAGATAACATACAATCAAAGATAACATATAGTTCAATCAGAGATAACATATAGTTGGACTGACGATAACGTAGGGCCAAAGATAATGTATAGTTGGATTATTAATAATGTACAATTAGACAGGAGACAACATATAAGATAACATATAATTGGACATGAGATAACATACAATTAGACCGGGGATAATGTACAATTAGACTAGAATTATAATTAACATATATTTCTCTCTCTTCTTTTTTGTTTTCTTCCAACCACTCTCTCTTCTCTTTTAGAGTGTATATTACATTTCTCAAAAGTACATCGACGTTAGTCATATTTTTAAAATTTTTAGTAATCCATCAAGTTTTATTTTGTTAAAATTCATAACTATTTGCGAGTTATAAGCAAAATCTCTCTTTTTAGATTCTTCTAGTCACATTCTGTCTCTTATTTTAAATGTTATATTATATTTTTTAAAAATATGTCGACATAAATATTAATTTAAATTATTTTTTGCAAGGAACATCATAATTTTTATTTCGTCAAGAAATTAATTACGATTTAAAAATTATTAACAAAAGTATATTTTCATTTTTTCTTTCTTATATCTCTTCCCACATTTTCTCCCCCACTCTTCTCTCTTCCACATTTTTTAATCATCATGTTTTCCAAACATTTTTTTTCTTGGATGGATGGACAATTAAGGGTTGGATGCACTAGCGTAACTTGGGGGGGAGAGTACCAGGGATGAAACCCCCCGCTTCAAAGATAAATTTTTATTTATTAGTTATTTAAATAAAAAATAAAAGAGGTAATAATTACTCTTGTAACTTCACTAGTACAGAAATTACCTTTGACGTCGGTTAAATAAGGCTTTTGACATCAGTTTCCAAGTGACACCCAAGTCAGAGACACTAAAAGTAGATGTCTTAAGCATCGATTACAAAACCGATGACCTAGAGCCATCCCCAATTGCAACTAAAAAAAGAACTGCCAACAATGGGGCCATATGCGTCAGTTATTCATAAAAAATTGATGCCATTCTCCATCCTAGACCATAGTTGTCGGTTGTTTACAAATAACCGACTCCGTTGACCACCTTTATTGACGTTTTTTGTAACTAACAAACAACCGCTAACAATTGGACCATAGGCGTCAGTTATTCATACAAAATCGACACTCGACTCCATCTTGAACAAAAAAATGGCCCCCGGGTTAGACCATAGTTGTCGATTTTATTTAAATAACCGACGCCATTGACCTCAATTTTTTGACATTTTTAAATAACCAAAAAAATAACCGACACCATTAGAACAAAAGGCGTCGGTTTATTATAATTAACCAACGAGTTGAACGTTCGTTGTTGGTTTTTTTTTCATTTAACCGACGACTATGTTTTTTTCTTCTTCTTATCAGGTTGCAGGCCTACTCCCCGGCTGGTCAGTAGGATGCAGAACCTATAGTTTTGAGCTGTAGGTTTACAACATCCTCTGATTTTAGCCAACAATAGGCCAAAAACATGCAATATTTACAAGATGGACAATATGATATATATAGATCATGTGATTCACACATGTATAAGAACATTTAATTCATTCATATGATTCACACACATGTAGCAACCCGCAGTTCAATTCATTCATCTCTTTTTACATTCACACACATGTAGAAGCACATCCATTCATTCATCTTTTTCACATTCACACACATCTAGAAGTACATCCATTCATTCATCTCTTTTTACATTCACACACATTTAGAAGCTCATCCATTCATTCATCTCTTTTTACATTCACACACATGTAGAAGCACATTCACACACATGTATATAGATAAGACAATTCAAAATTCATTCATACACGTATATATAAGTGTGTCTTTCAAAGTTTAACATATCATCAAATACAGAAAGATATTATGGCATCAAAGTTTAGAAATGTCATTCTTTGTCATCATCATTATCGTCATCAGTACTCCAGTGATAATAAAAAATTTCCAGTGCTTCTAAGGCTTTTTCCCATTGTTCTCTTATATCATCTAATTGTTCCATCGTATAGGGACTATGTACATCTAATAACTTTTCACTCGTATTGAAGTCACTAGTTTTAAGCACCTGCAAAGAGAATGACGTATATAATTAATAAGATTGATATATTTCATATTATCTAATGAGACTATATAATATATATAATTAATAAGATTGATATATTTCATATTATCTAATGAGACAATAAAATACTTGTTATATGTTATCGATATCCAGTGCAACATATCTGTCAATTAGGTCCATATATTGCATCACATAGTATGCACATGCCCAACCGTTGTCTTGTTTATCACACTATAAATTTCAACATACAAAATGTTAATAAATAAAAATAAGTATAGTTCACATAAATAATATATACATTGGAGTCAGGAAACTACATTCACATTCTCCCAAACTAACGATTTATTCTTTGTCTTGCACACATTTCCTCCAGATATTTTGAAATCTTTTAAAGCTCTACATGTTAATGTAACACATTAAATTGCATTACCAAATAGTAATGTAATAATAGATGTTAACGGATATAAATATGAAAATTTTTCACATGAATAATGACATTTTCATTACGTGTCCATATATGTCTAATTGCTTCCCCTCAGGATCTAGATAATAAACAGTGAATGTCTTGGGGACAATAACCAGTAACTCCTAATGCTTACCACTAGAGATAAGAAAGTTAAAAACATGTAACTCAAAATCAACAATAAAATGTAATTTTCTTAAGTCCAAATTATAAGTAAAGTAAACTTACTTAACATTGAATGGAGCTATTATCACACTCTTCTTTTTTTACCAAAATATTTAAAAGCGATAGAGCAGTATAAGGTAACTGATGAAGGATCTTTATCTATAAGACTGATCAAAGATGGAATTAGAAATCTCACATGGGTAAACAAAAATTCTATACAGATCTTGTGTAGGTGGATGCAAAACATATATTACGTATGCATTAATATATAAGAAACCAGATCACCGTATATAGTAAGGTATATAGAAATATAAACAAGATCTCACCATATCCATAGCTCTATAATATATGTATTCAGCCAATCATACCTAAACAACTCCAAAATATCTTGTATAAATATAGTGTTATCGTATGATTGGCCCGCAACATCCTTCGGAATATAAACATTTATAGGACACATTTTGTTATGTTTTCCTATCCATATTGCTATACCCCTACAATTAGGACCTATAGAGTCGTATAGGTCCTTTGTAAGCCAACTAGGTATTGCAGGAGGAGGTGGAGGTGGAGGTGGAGCTGTAGTGGGTTTCTTCCTTTTCTCCTGTATATATAATTTCATATCAATTGACTTATATATACACGTTAACAAATTAATGTAATGTTAAATTTACCATACATGATCAGTATAGACGACATCCATTTTGGGCCATAATATCACTCCACCTTCTGCTTCACCAAGCGTGTCAGCATCTGGGTGGGCATATGACAATGGATGCTTCCTCCAATGAGGGAACACGAGCCTCAGGCTCACACAAACATAACCATCGGGTATTGGAGTGCCATGAATTGTGTGCCCTGGAAGGCATGGGTAAGCCTCGACCTCTGCAACGATGAATTCTTTAAATCTTAGACGACATGATCTCAACTCCTACAAATTTACATAGAGTATGTTATATACATATAAATAAACATATCATCTTGAAAAGACTAGCTACTATGTCATAAAAATACTTACAACGGATGTGGTGGTGGGTCTATAGGATTACTCCCAACCACCTCTATTGTAGGGGAAGAGCCGCATGACAGATGTACTGTCTGAGTGGCAGCCTGAGACGCCTGCCACTTGCTCATTGCTTCCTGGACTCTCTTATCAATTAACTCATCCACCTATACATGGACAAAAGAAAGGCTAGCTTTTGATTATTGAATTCCCTTTGCAATAACATTCTAAAAAAAGAATAGGTTACCTCAGCTTTAGAAAATCTGACTTTTGGGACATGTTTGCGTTGTGATGGCCCAAAGAATGCTTTTATGTCCACACCAACGCATGTAGCCTTAACACGTCCAGGATGCTCTGGGTTACCAAGAGCAACTGTCAATTCATCCCTTGTGCCCTCAGTGATGAACTTGTCTTGCTTCCTCTGCTCATGAAGCTCCCTCTAATCGCCATCAATAGAAATTGGTAAGTAAACATAACAATCATCAATATCGAATGCTCTGAGAGTTGAATTTTACCATTTTTGCAACCACCTCAATAGTTACGGGCTTGGTTATATCTCCTTTCTTGTTTTACCTCCCAACTATCCATACAACATGGCGAGACAGAGGTGCAGGAGTAACAGTAGAGGACTCACCAGTCTCCTGATTAGTAGTAGACTTAGCATCAACAACATCCAGTAGTTTTTGGCAAATGCCTGCATAGCCACTTGGGCCCATCGTGTGGTCATGCACATTCAATACACGCCTTTCTCTTTGAGCATTGCTGATAGCCTTGTTAGTAAGCACATTGAATTGGTTAGTAACACTAAAGGTCAATCATGAATATGTGAATTTATAAGAATTGGTTAATACCTTGAATTCATCGGTATTTCTCCCGATAACAAATTCCTCCCAGTACTTTGGTTCCAGGTAGTCCCATTACTCAGTGGCTGACTTCTTCCTATTCTCAGCATCTAGAATATATATTCGGGTGAGATTTATCCTATAGTTCCTTAGGACCCTCCCACAATGCTGCATCACATTTTTATGATGTAGGCTTTCATCCAGTTCAAATATACTCTGCAAAATGTCATATATTTAATAGACTAGTATATCCTAAAAATTAGTATTCTATAAAATATAATTGCAAATGATAATAACTCACACATAGTTCTTTCCATATTAAGTCTTTCTTCCCTTTAGGAACATTATGCCAAGAAAATTCTAAAAAAGGACTACAATGGCTACGAGTAATAACCCCAAGATATGAAATAAATGAGTTGTGGTTCACTCCAGCTGGATTTCCTACATGATCAATATCCACAACCAGTTTTGGTCCATTGCCCCTTTGTTGTAATAACTTGTTCATCATAGTTATGCCCCTCACTTTTTCAATTTTTTTGCTTCTCAAGTAGTGTTTCAAGGTTTTCAGCAGGTACATCCTCAACCTAAAAATTGGTATGTTAAAAAAACACTTATAGGATATAACTTATAAATGGACATATAGATAGATATCCATTGAACACTTTGTGCAACCTTTGGTAGGGATGGAATTTTGGAAGAAACCTTTGATGAATAAGATATAGAGTCTTGACGCCATGTTTTACTCATATTGAATCAATGTTTTCTTCACATATAGGACACACTTTAGATCCTTTGACACTGCATCCAGATAAATTCTCATATGCTTGAAAGTCATTAACAGTGCAAAACATCATATCGTGCAAATGAAATGTCTCTGTACATGAAGCATCATAGGTCATCACAGCTTCACCCTAGAGTTTTTTTAAGTCATCAATCAGAGGTTCAAGATAAACGTCGATATCATTTCCAGGTTGTTTAGGGCCCGATATCAACAATGATAGCATAACGTACTTATTTTCCATACACAACCAGGGAGGAAGTGACGCGGTTTATTATCACACTAACAAATTCACTCAGGGTTGAAATCCCTAAGTTTTTACCAAAACCTTATGTAATAATACCTCCCGTAAGTGGACAGGTCTTATCGCAGTATAGTTAAGGATCGAATCCCAAAGGACAACATTTTTAAGAATCATTCCTAGTCTAGTCTAACTCAAGTAAGGGTAATATTTAAAACAAAGGTTGAGTTGAGATTAATTAAACTAATTGCAAGAAAGTAAAGAGTAGAATTAAAGTTGAACTAGATTAATGATATGGAATCACTGGGATGGTCCCAGGTTTCACCACCACTACACATGCAAACACATCCAAGCATTAACCATCCATGCAAGATATAACAATTCAAATGGAGATGCTGCAAAACCCCCCATACCGGCGTTAGGCTTGCGTAAGCATCACCTTAGGTATCAGATGTCTCGTCACCATCCAGATCACTCACTTACGACTCTGAAGATATAGAAATCCAACTAAACCTGTGGCCCTCCCTGAGGGATGTTTAGGCACACATAAGCATCACCATGGGCTAGATAGCTCATCCCCTCACGGATCATACAAATACGACCTCAAGGAATCCCATTCAATTTCTAGTCAGGGAGTCAACCACCTTAATCGAAAAGCAAGTAGGCAATTCATCTATAAGAAAACATCGATGATTAACAATGAAGATACAGATATCCAACAGAAGTTATGGCCCTTCCTGAGGGATGTTTAGGCCACAGAAGCATCACTGTAGGCTAGATGGCTCATCCCCTCACCGATCATATACTTGCAACCTCAAGGAATCCCATTCTATTTCTAGTTTGGGAGTCAACCTCATTAATTGACATTCAATCCTACATATTGAAGTTCTCACAACATAGAAAAGAATAAGATAAAAGCAAGAAGGTAAGCAACCTACAAACATTAATGATTAATAATGAAATGAAAAGTTATATACATTGCCATGGAATGTTTAACAAGAGAACATGCTTGCATGTGCAGTGGGGCTAGTCCCCACACCCCAGTGAAAAGAAACTACTTTCTCATGATGTGAGAAACAAGAAGAATAAGAGAGAGGGAATATTCTGCCATGGGCATGATGCAGAAGGTAGTCATAGCTCGGTAAAGATGATGCGGTCTTCTACGTCATATCGGAGCAGATCTGGACCAGGAGGAAGAACCACCAAGGCAGACAGGGCGGATCTCCTTCTCTACCTTCCTTCTCATCTTGGCCTCCTTGCTCACAATAAGAGGAGAAGTTGAAGTGGCAATAGCGTGGATGTATGTGGATGGATCTGGATCAAACCTTGTATTTGGGCAGCCTGGTGGCGTCCTAGATCTGATGCCTAAATGAGGACCCTACTGGTCCTATTTATAGGCTTGGATGGTCTCTTCACGTTTTTGACGTGAGGATACTTCACACAGTTTTGGGTCCAAATAGTTTGGAATAAAGTGACTCCAAGACCGTTAGGATGAAGATCAGTTGGAGGCCGATTGGAGTGACCAAACGGTCTTGGAGACCGATTGGAGTGACCAAATGGTCTTGGCTTCAACCAGTCTTCATCCTAACGCTCGTGGAGTCTTAACGGTTTTGGGACTCACATCAAACAGTCTTGGAGATTGATTGGACTGACGAAACGGTCTTGGAGACCGATTGGAGTGACCAAACGGTCTTGGCTTCTTTGATCTAACAATCTTGTATACTGATCGGTTTTGTGCCCCAAACGGTTTGGGTCTCCGGCATTCTTCTCCTCCAAATGGTCTTGTGGTCGTGCACCACCAAACGGTCTTGAGGATTGATGGTCTCCAAATGGTCTTGAGGATTGATGGCCTCCAAACGGTCTTTGGTCCAAATGGTCTTGGATCCAAATGGTCTTTGTCATCCAAACGGTCTTCGTCGTCCAAACGGTCTTGAGATGGCGACTGCCCATACGGTCTTGGGACTGTGAGGCTTCAAACGGTCTTGAGACCATATGGAAGGGGAAAGCCGTAAGGGTAGAACGATAGGAGGGGGACCGAGTGGGGAGGTGAACGAGGGGCGTTGATCCATGATCATGTGGTGAGGGGAAAGCCCAAGATCGAATGAGGTGAAACCGAATGGATTAAGATCGATTGAGCAGACCGAATGGGCAAACCATTTGTTCAAGACCATTTGGTCAAGACCGAGGCTAAGAGGATCTTCAGTAGGGGTAAATCTAGGGTTGAGTGAAAGTGGGCCCCAACTGAAGGTTCACCCTCATCGTGACCAACATAATCTGCATGAAATACATATAAAACTAGTTTATAACTTGATAATCTGATCAACCAAGCAAAATTGCACATTATAAGATTTAAGGAGATGAAATTGAATGTATTTAGTCGAATTGGGCCTAGAATGGTGACTGAAAATCATGATGAATTTGGATTCATCAGAATACCCCAAACTTAAACGTTGCTCGTCCTCGAGTAACACAAAATCTGAAATAGTCACCAAATTAATGAATTTAATTCATGTGACTGCCTCATCTTCACATCACGATTTGTTTTCTTTCTGGATAGTATGACTAAGCACCTCAACTTCCTGAATCCACTGAACACATCTTACAATATCTTTGTTCCTGAGTTTGTTTTCCAACATCACTTCCATTCACTTTTTCCATGAACAAGCAGTTCTAAGAGTTTCGTAAGAGTCTAGAGATACCTGTAGAACAACAAGTGTGCATCTGATCTGACACTGGTGTTTTTCAGGATAGTGGAGGCATTTATTGTGCCTTTAGGTAGAAAAGGGAGTGAAGGGAGGTGTGGAAGGAAGAATTAAATCTCTCCTCTATTCGACTCGAGATTTTTATCTTATGAATTGCAATTTCATTGATTGCATTTTTTGTGTGCAAATCTCTCCTCTATTCGAATCGAGATTGCATTTTCTTTTTGTGTGTACAATGGTATCTTTTCTTAATGGTATGCCCCTATTAATTTGTGAGGGGTATGGAAGAAGCGAATATAGAGGGAAGTGGTGTGCCACCCTGAAGTTAGGGTTTAGCACTATTTTGGCTATTTTTTGTCTCTTTTTGATGGATGGAGGGGTACAAAGATGATAGAAGAAGTGTAGAAGAGAGTTCAGATCAGAATGCAACTTGATTTACAATTCAGTGCATCAGGTCATTCTCTTTATCGTACTCTACTCAAATAATGACTTGATGATGATCCGGTGGGGATTCCATATTATTGTTCCACTAGTAAGTTAGGAAGCACGACATGTTTGATCCATATTAGTTTGATAGACACTTGCCATTTTTGCATAAAGATCATGATGTTAAGATTCATAAGCTTCACAACATGATTTCAATCAATAGGCTAGTTTCAAAAAGTGGTCCTTTTGAGGATCTGCTTCGAATAAGGAGGGTATAATGATTCAAAATGCATAAAAAACTCAGTAATGGTTTTTAATGAAACAGAAATCGTCAAAACTTCATCAAGTATGTGTTCAATTTCTTTGAAAAACTTTTAAAATTTTTGAAAATTTTGAAAATTTTGGTCAAAAATGCAACGATGAAATCTTAAGTCTGAAATAGATGGGTGAAGGTGGGAAGTAAAGTACATACCATCCACCCTCCACCCTGAACTTAGAAATTTTCTTGTCCCGAGCAAACTCTAAATCCGAGATGGAGGGGAAAATTCATGCCAGTTGGACCACAAGATGTTATTGCATTCCAATTAGCATGCATCCTCCATCTGAAAATCTTAAAAATGAAGACTAATCAGAACTCAAGATAGCATCTCGCGATGTGATTTTTATTTAGTGAAAAATTATCTAAAAAGTAAAGCAAAATTAAGGAAAATTTCTAATTCAAAAATTAAAAGTAAAATGAATTTATTGATCGGGTTGCCTCCCGACAAGCACCTTTGTTTTACGTTGATGGCTTGACTGAATCCTTCAATTTTACGGTGGATATGTTGGTTTGGAAAGATTTATCGATTTTTCAGTGCTAGTATCCGTTGAGATGAAGTATCTCTTCACGCGTTGTCCATTTTCCACAAAATAGCCTGACTTTTCACTCCATAAGGAGAAAGCACCATGTGGGTAAATACTCTTGACAATGTAAGGTCCAGTCCAGTGAGAATGGAGTTTCCCTGGGAATAACCTCAATTTGGAGTTGAACAGAAGAACTTGGTCTCCTACTTGTATATCCTTTCTTTTTAGACGACCATCGTGTCAAAGTTTCGTGTGTTCTTTATAGATTTGTGCATTCTCATAAGCTATCATCTGGAGTTCTTCCAGCTCCTGGAGTTGTAGAATTTTGGCTTGGCCTGCTTTCTTTGTATCAAAATTAAGTTGTTTTATTGCCCACCATGCTTTGTGTTCGAGTTCGAATTTCCATATATTAATCGAAAAGGTATAGTTCCAAGGGGAGTTTTAAAAGCGGTTCGGTAAGCCCACAAGGCGTCATTGATTTTCACTGACCAATCCTTACGGTTGTGGCCGACTGCCTTTTCTAAGATACCCTTGAGTTGACGGTTGGAAACCTCTACCTTCCCACTTGTATGGGGATGGTAGGGTGAGGCTACCTTGTGTGTTACACAATATTTCCTCAACAATGCTTCAAAGATTCTTTCCAGAAAATGAGAACCTCCATCGGATATCACAGTGTGTGGGACTTTGAAATGGGGGAAAATAATATCTTTGAACATCTTGATGACGGGTTTGGAATCGCTAGTGACAGTTGGTATGGCTTCAATGCATTTTGAGACATAATCCACCGCCACTAGGATGTAGGAAAATCTATTCAAAGATGGGAATGGACCCATGTAGTCCACACCCCAAACATCAAATATCTTGACTTCTTGCCACAATTCCAACAACATCTCATCTCTCTATGCCATGTTACCCGTTCTTTGGCACTTGTCACATGATAAAACAAAGTTGTAGGAATCTTTGGATATGGTTGGGCCAAAGAATCCACATTGTAAAACTTTTAAGGAAGTTTTCTTAGAACACATATGGCCTCCAACTGGGCCTTAGTGACATTGCTCTAAAATAAGTTGAGCTTCTTCCTCAGCGATACATCATCTGTATAGAGCTTGAAGAGGTATGGCTCATCCCAGTGATACTGCTTCACATCATGCATGAATTTCTTCAGTGCATTTCTGGTGCATTTAGGGTGGATAATGCCAGTGGCAAGGTAGTTTACATAATCCGATTACCAAGGGGTAGATTTTGAAACTTTCATTAGTTGATCATCCAGAAGAGATTCGTTAATCGAGATCCTCTCAGTTTCTAGAGCGTGGATGCAGCTGAGGTGGTCTACCACAATATTCTCTGTACCTTTCATATCTCTTATCTCAAGATCAAATTCTTGCAATAGGAGAATCCATCTAATTAACCTGGGTTTAGCATCTTTCTTCACTAGGAGGTAACGGATAGCGGCATGATCCGTGTAGACAATGACTTTAGAACCAATGAGGTAAGATCTGAACTTGTCGAAGGCATACACTACTGCAAGAAGTTCTTTCTCAGTAGTTGCATAGTTCCTCTGAGCTTCATTGAGGGTCTTCGATGCATAGTAGATCACATAATGTTTCTTTTATATACATTATCCTAAAATAACACCCACAATGTAATCACTGGAATCACACATAATTTCAAATGGGTGATCCCAATCGGGAGCTCTGATGATGGGTGTTGTTGTAAGGGCATGTTTCAGGTTATTAAAACTTTTGACACATTCTTCGTTGAAATGGAAATCAGCATCCTTTAGTAACAAATTTGTCATCGGCTTGGTTATCTTAGAGAAATCATTTATGAACCGTCTGTGAAAGCCTACATGACCTAGGAATGCACGAACTTCTCTTACATTTGTTGGAATAACAAGTTTGGAAATCACTTCGATTTTTGCTCGGTCTACCTCGATACCTCGGCTGCTAACTCTATGACCAAGGACAATGCATTCCTTTACCATAAAGTGACACTTTTCCCAATTTAACACAAGATGTGCTTCTTCACACCATTTAAGGACAAGGGAGAGGTGCTTTAGGTAGGAGTCATATGAATCTCCATACATAGAAAAATCATCCATAAAAACTTCCATAATAGTTTCAGTGAGACCCGCGAATATAGCTTCCATGCAGCGTTGGAAAGTTGCATGCACGTTACAAAGATCGAACGACATTCTTTTAAAAGTATATGTTCCAAACAGGCAAGTAAAAGTCATTTTCTCTTGATCATCTGGATGTATAGGTATCTGATAGAATCCATAGTAGCCATCGAGATAACAGAAATACTCTTGGTGGGCCAATCTTTCTAAGATTTGGTCAAGAAAAGGCATTGGGAAATGATCCTTTTGAGTCGCCTTGTTCAACTTCCTATAATCAATACACATCCTCCACCCTGTGACTGTTTGAGTGGGGATGAGTTCATTATCTTCATTTCAAATCATAGTAGTTCCACCTTTCTTTGGGACAACATGCACATGGCTTACCCATGGTGAATCTGAGATCAGATAGATGATACCTGTCTTGAGAAACTTTATAACTTCATGGCGAACAACTTCTTTCATATTCGGATTAAGCTTCCTTTGGTGTTCAATAGTTGGCTTGTGATGTTCCATCATAGGGATTTTGTTCATACATAGTGCTTGATTGACCCCATTGAGATCACTCATCTTGTAGCCTATGGCTTTTCTTCTTTCTTTTAATTCTGTCAAGACTTTATCTTCTTGTTCAGCCGTTAGATCAGAATTTAAGATGACTGGGCATACTTTGAGGTCATCTAGAAATATATACTTCAATCCTTTGGGTAAGGGCTTCATTTCAGGAGCATGTGATTTTTCACATGGTTCTTCAGTGACATCCACATCTTTGAGTTCCTCAATTTTGGCTTCAGGATCTTCTTCAATAGTATCAAGGTGGAGAACACAATCCTTTATTTGTTCATCAATGGAGTTATCAGCAGATGGGTTTGTTAGAGCCACTTTTAATGGATCATCTTGTTCATAATCCTCTTGCATAAGCAATGTCATATTCTCTATACACTCAATCAAGTATACTTCTTCTTGCATACTTGGTCTTCGCATACTTTCAAAAACTTTGAACTCGAGGGTTTCTTTACCTAGTCTGAGCAATAAGGTTCCTGCTTCAACATCAATTAGAGCTCTTACAGTGGTGAGGAACGGACGTCCAAAGATGAGAGGGTATCTAGTGTCTTCCTTTATGTCCATGATGACAAAGTCATAAGGACCATAAGAATCTTTTCCTACCTTGACAAGGACATCCTCAATGATTCCTAGGGGTAGAGTCACAATGTTATCTGCAAGTTGTATGGTCATGCTAGTTGGGATAAGTTCAACAAACCCTAGCCTCTTGCAAAGGCTGAGTGGCATGATGGAAATGCTAGCACCAAGATCGACCAATCCTTTCTTACATGAAGAATCACCGATATCGTAAGAGATTCCAAAAGATCCTGGATCTTTCTGTTTCTTTGGCATCTTACTCTGGATGATGTCTGAAGTGGTAGTAGCCAACTTGACTATCTCATACTCTTCAGTTATATATTTCCTTGTGAGAAATGACTCAAGTACTTCATCCAGGCTGGTATCTCAACCAACACATCCAAAAAGGGTATATCAACATGAAGCTTTTTCAAGGCTTCCTTGAACTTATTGAAATGAGTATCAAGCTTGGTTTGCCTTAAACGAACATGGAAAGGGGGCCGAGGCTTGTATACTGGCACATCTGGCTCTAGTATTTTGGTTTCTTCATCAGTAGGTTTTTCTGGACTTTCCTTGTCTGTCTGATCAGTAGTTACTGCCTCTTTTGGTTGAGACTTAGGTGTTTTAGAGTCTTGGACAATTATAGGTTCATCCTCGTCTGTAATAACCACATGTGTCTTGATAGGAGGATCAAAATAGTCTTTTCTAGACCTAGTGGTGACAACCTTTAGCTGCTTAGGGTGTTTAGGGTTATTTTCTGGTTGGCCAGAAAAGGCTCCAGCAGGTGGTTTCATACTAGCTGCAAGTTGAGCTAGTTGAGATTCAATAACCTTCTGATGGGCTTGCTGGTTAGCTATCATGGTTTGCTGAGACTGCAACATCTTTTCAATGGCCATTAGCTTATCATCAGGGGAGATAGTACTGGCTTGTTGCCCTTATTGTGGGTTCTGGTATGGGACTTGGCTGGGATTCTGGAACTGAGAGTTATTCCGGTAGTTGTTGTAGTTCCTATTCTAAAAGTTACCCCTAAAGTTTCCTTGATTCTCGAAATTTTATTGTTAGTTATATTGGAATCCTAATGGGCCTCGTTGCTGATTGTTTGAACCAAGTTGTAGCGAGTTTTCCACTCCTGAATGATTTTCATATCGAAAACTAGGATGGTTCCTGTTCTGATTCGGGTTGTAATATCCTTGACCTGGGATGGTGTTGACGACATTAAGATTTTCCATTTGACCATTATCTCCTTGTCGATAAGAATTGCTTAAAACAACATCATAAAGAACATTGCATGCTAATGTGGAATGATCAGTGCCTTTACATGCTTTATAGAATAGTGAAGCTGACTTGATCTATTCTTGTTGTCGAGGGGGTGAGTGTCTTCTTTCATAAGAAGCCAGAGATGATTTTATATGATCTTGCTTGGCAACTAAGAGTTTGAGGGTTTCAACGATAGACTTGTACTCTCGAATAACTTCTGCCATAGCTACCTTTAACACTCCTTTGCCCACAAATCTACCCCCAATTAGCTTGATTTTCAGCTCCAAGGGTGACAACCTTCCATGCACTGGCATAACTCTGACGCATGAAGTTTTCTCTGGATGAGGAGTCTAAAAATCTCTTGATATCATCATCCACACCCCTATTGAAGATCTCGATAACCTGATTTTTAGGAATGTCGTGGTGTGGACACTTGCGTAGAAGATCCTTATATCTTTCCCATGCTTCAACAAGGGTTTCTCCAGGGGCTTGAGTGAACATGGTTATTCAACTCCTAATTTGATAAGTGAGAGAAAGAGGATAGAACTTTTCCAAAAAAATATTTTGAAGTTGTTCCCAAGTGGTGATAGGTTTACATTGCAAGGAGTTGTACCATCTTATAGCTCTATCAGCAAGAGAATATTTGAAGAGATAGAGTCGGATGGCATCGTATGAGACTCCATTTTGCTTTGTCATAGAACATAGATCGATAAATCTTAGAAGATGTTCCTGACTATCTTCTCCTTGTATACCATAGAATGGACTGTTTTGAAGAAAGGTGATCCAGTGTGCTCGTATCTCAAAGTTTGGGGCATTGATGGGAGGAGGTTGTACTGGGTGATGAACATCAACAACTTTAGGAATGGAGAATTCTCTAAGGTCCTTCTGCAGTTCTACTGCTTGTGCTGTTGCTTGAGCTGCTAGGATCTCTATTTCAACTGCAGATCTGGCTTCTAGCATAAGCCTATCTCTTTGTGTAGCAAGGGCTTTTGCTATCCTTTGGGATATTTTCTCCTCTTGAGCCATTCTTGCTTGGTTCTCTCTTTTCTGACAACGAACGGTTCTATCTATCTCGAGATCAAAGCTAGCAGTGAGTCTGGGACTATTTGAGCGGTGCATGCACTAGTCTTTGTTGGTGCTTGGGATGGAAAGATTTTTTAAAAGTAAGATTGACAAAGTAGAACCAAATTCACGTAGATGATCGATTGTTTCAAAAGAAAAAGAAAATTCTAGATTAGCCTCAAGATAACTAGATTTGCCTAACTGATTCTGTTGTTCCCGACAACGGTGCCAAAATTTGACGTGGTTTATTATCGCACTAACAAATTCACTCAGGGTTGAAATCCCTGAGTTTTTAACAAAACCTTGTGCAATTATACCACCCGCAAGCAGACGGGTCTTATCGCAATATAGTTAAGGATCGAATCCCACAGGACAACATTTTTAAGAATCGTTGCTAGTCTAGTCTAACTTAAGTAAGGCTAATATTTAAAACAAAGGTTGAGTTGAGATTGATTAAACTAATTACAAGAAAGTAAAGAGAAGAATTAAAGTTGAACTAGATTAATGATATGGAATCACTGGGATGGTCCTGTGTTTCACCACCACTACACATGCAAACACATCTAAGCATTAACCATCCAAGCAAGATATAACCATCCAAATAGAGATTCTACAAAACCCCCCATATGGGCGTTAAGCTTGCGTAAGCATCAAATTAGGTATCAGATGTCTCGTCACCATCCAGATCTCTCACTTACGACTCCGAAGATACAAAAATCCAACTGAAGTTGTTGCCCTCCTTGAGGGATGTTTAGGCACACAAAAGCATCACCATGGGCTAGATGGCTCGTCCCCTCACGGATCATACACTTACAACCTCAAGGAATCCCATTCTATTTCTAGTCAGGGAGTTAACCACGTTAATCGACAAGCAAACATGCAATTTATCTACAAGCAAACATCGACGATTAACAACAAAGATACATATATCCAACTGAAGTTGTAGCCCTCCCTGAGGGATGTTTAGGCCATAGAAGCGCCACCGTAGGATAGATGGCTTGTCCCCTCACGGATCATACACTTGCAACCTCAAGGAATCCCATTATATTTCTAGTTTGGGAGTCAACTGCTTTAATCGACATTCAATCCTACATATTGAAGTTCTCACAACATAAGAAAGAACAAGATAAAAGCAAGCAAGTAATCAACCTACAAACATTAACGATTAATAATGAAATGAAAAGTTATATACATTGCCATGGAATGATTATCACGAGAACATGCTTGCATGGGCAACGGGGATAGTCCCCACACCCCAGTGAAAAGAAACTACTCGCTCATGGTGCGAGAAACAAGAAGAACAAGAGAGAGGGAAGATTCCTCCATGGGCATGATGCATAAGATATTCGCAGCTCGATGAAGATGATGTGGTCTTCTACGTCGTGTCAGAGAAGATTTGGATGAGTAGGAAGAACCACCAAGGCAGACTGGGCGGATCTCCTTCTCCACCTTCCTTCTTGTCTTGGCCTCCTTGCTCACAACAAGAGGAGCAGGTGAAGTGGCAATGGCGTGGATGGAGCTGGATCAAACCTTGCATTTGGGCATCCTGGCGGTGTCCCAGATCTGATGCCCAAATGAGGACCCTGCTGGTCCTATTTATAGGCTTGGATGTCCTATTCACATTTTTGACGTCAGGATAGTTCACACGGTTTTGGGTCCAAATGGTTTGGAATAAAGTGCCTCCAACCGGTCTTCATCCAAACAGTCTTGGAGTCTTAACAGTTTTGGGACTCACGTCAAATGGTCTTGGAGACCGATTGGACTAACTAAATAGTCTTAACATCTTTGCTCTAACGATCTTGTATACTGATCGGTTTTGTGCCCCACACGGTTTGGGTCTCTGGCGTTCTTCTCCTCCAAACGGTCTTGCGGTCGTGCACCTCCAAACGGTCTTGAGGATGGATGGCCTCCAAATGGTCTTGGGTCCAAACGGTCTTGGATCCAAATGGTCTTGTCTCTAAACGGTCTTCGTCATCCAAATGGTCTTGGAGGTGGCTGGCCTAACGGTCTTGAGATGGGCGACTGCCCATACGATCTTGAGACCGTATGGAAGGGGAAAGCTGTAAGGGAAGAAAGATAGGAGGGGGACTGAGTGGGGAGGTGAATGAGGGATGTTGATCTGGGATCGTGTGGTGAGGGGAAAGCCCAAGATCGAATGAGGTGAAATCGAATGGATCAAGATTGATTGAGCAGACTGAATGGGCAAATTGTTTGGTCAAGACCATTTGGTCAAGACCGAGGCTGAGAGGACCTTGAGTAGGGGTAAATCTAGGGTTGAGTGAAAGTGGGCCCCAACTGAAGGTTCACCCTCATCGTGACCAGCATAATCTACATGAAATACATATAAAACTAGTTAATAACTTGATAATCTGATCAACCAAGCAAAATTGTACATTGTAAGATTTAAGGAGATGAAATCAAATGTATTTAGTCGATTTGGGTCCAGAATGGCGACTAAAAATCATGATCAATTTGGATTCATTAGGAAGATGGTATATAACAAGCATAACAGGACAAGTACTATGTTGGCTGCTCAATGTCCCGTACGGATTCATCCCATCGGTACAAAGCCCAAGTCTTAGATTCATGATTTCTTCACCAAATTTAGCGTACAATAATTCAATCTTATTCCACTATGGGGAATCAGGCGCATGTCGTAGGATCCCATCATTATTTTTCTTAACCTCTGCATGCCACCTCAAATTCTTTGCATCAATCAGATTGGAAAATAAGCATTGAAACCGTGGTATTATAGGTAGATACCCCATCACCTTGCCAGGAGAACTAGTTTTGGACTTCCCTAAAGTCGTCATTTTATACCTTGACACACCACATTTTGGACAATCTTTCAAATCCACATAGTCTTTTTGAAATAACACACAATCATTCAGGCATGCGTGTATCTTCTTGGCCTTCATTCCCATTGGGCACAAAAATATCTTTAACTCATATGTTGAGATTGACAACTCATTTCCTTTAGGAAGAATTTCTTTCAACAAAGACAACAATGACGTGAAGCTTTTGTTGCTCCATCTATTGTTACACTTCAGCTTATACAATCTCCACACAGAGCTAAGCTTCGTAAACTTAGTAAAACCTATGTATAACGGTATCTCAACATCATGCACAATGTTCCTAAATATGGGAGGTGGATCGGTGTGCTCTACCCCACAACTATCCAGCATCTCATAGATGATGTCTACTGGAACTGGTTCATTCACATCTACATCATCGGAGGCAATTTCTTCTTCCACACAATCATTGGTATCGACATCTACTGATTTCAGGTTTGAAATATCTCTCCATGCCAGTACCATTCTATATAGCCTTGTACAATCCCGTTGCACATGACATGATTTTTGATTTCATCACCAGTGCTGACTTTCAAGTTATGACCGCAATGCCTACATGGACAGTAGAACCTATCTCCAGGTTGTTTCCTATGTTCCTCCGTAAATCTAATAAACTGATCAAGACCAGAAATAAACTTTGGGGTACATCAATTTCGAATGGACATCCATGATCTATCCATTCTATGATCAAAGAGAAAACAAGTATATATTAGGGTTTAGGGTTAAAAGATTGTGGTTTAGGGTCTTATATATAATAAATGTGTACCACCTATCCCATTCTTGATCACCTAATCTCACTAGTAAGTGTATAATTTGTATTCGATTTTCTAGAAAATTTTGCAACATTTCCTCGCAGTTCTCCAAGTACACTGATGTACATGGGCAAATGCCCACCGACATATGTACTTAGAGAACAAACGGGGAAGTGCTGATAAAACATCATGAAAACTGAATATACATCATACACTTACATCCTAAGTGAGATTAAATGTTCAAGAACAGTCCCAAACTAGGGACTATCTAAGAGTTACTCCTAATGAGTAAATCTTAGACGGGTTTCTAGGTCAAAAAAATACATGTATGTTGTCATTCCTATACCTACAATCACATTTTCATTATTCATATCCTAGGTCTTGCGTATCATTTAATTAAATTCATTCTTCCATTTGGATAAGTTCATTCATTCATCATTAACCCTAATTAATCAGTAATAACCAACTACACAATTTGAAGAATAATTATGTATTGAATTAAGTTAAATCTTATAGAAATTAAGTGCAAATATAATTAATTAAGTTCATTCATTCCTCATTAACCCTTATTAATTAATATTAATCAACCGTAATTAATCAATAATTATATATTAAACTAAGTTTAATCTTAGAGAAACTCACCACACTGGTGGAGCAGGCTGTGGTGGAGGCAACCGGAGGTGGAGGTGGTCGCAGCTAGAGATGAAGCAAGTGGCGAGCGGCGGTGGCAGAGATGACTAAGATAAAGCTAGCTATGTAGCAGATGGAGAGCGATGACGGGGTGGCGGAATGTGGCTGTGTTCGTTGGCGGAGATGACCAAGCAAGTGAGTAGTGGTGACAACTAAAGCTCTAGCAGCAGGCGACTGGAGTGGCTCCTCAGCAGCAGTAGCTCCACAGTGGCAGCTCTGCAATAGCAACAGGAGCACAATGGCAACACAGCTCATTAGTAGTTGCGACAACGGAGACAACAGAGAATCGCGAGACCTAAGTTCTTGAGCGGCAATAGAGAATTGAGAATGAAACAGAGAAGGGGAAGAGCCTGGCTCGTGCGGGTGCTATTAAGTTAACTATCAACGTCAGTTGTTCCAAAAATCCGACGCCTAATAGCAATAGGCGTCGGTTCCAAAAGAAAACTGACACCTATCTACAACTTTAAACAAAAAAATTTGCACCTGGTCTGGTTGTTCGTCGTTGGTTTCTACATCCAAAACTGACATCTAACCATAGAACCTGACAAAAAAATGTTCTTGAGTTACGATCATAGTTGTCGGTTGTCAATAAAAAACCGACGCCGAATATGAAAATTGGGGGTGGGGATTTTTGTGAGGACAATAGAGAAGCATATCTGAGTAATCGTGATGCCGTTGCTGCCCACCTCAGGACCGCTCGACGTCTACAGTAGGAATTCTGGATCGTTGCCCTAAACCCTAAATCCTAATGCACGACGACATGACAACAACGTCACATCCACAAAAGAGCTGCGGTGTGACAGATTTTCATCACATCCACACACATGATCTCGGGGAGTAACAACTCCAATCGGTAGGTATGAATCCTAATAAAAAATTATTTCAATTTCTTATATTTTATATAATCAATGTTAAAATTGAATCGATTCTAATATCCATTTATGTAATTATATTATTTTTAATGGTGTTGAGTGTGAGATCATAGTTGGTTAACTAATGAACCAACTAATAAACTTCATTAGGTGCCCATTTATCTACTTCGGGTAATAGAAAATTATATAGAAAAAGTCCAAGGAGCCGTTTGCGTTTCAACTTTTAGACAATCAGAATTTAATACGTACCTTTTACACTTTTGGTAATTCAGCTCCTCGATTAAATAAGGCATGCTGCAGAACATGTGTCGGGAGCCCCATTCCTACGAAAACATGGTGATTAGGAAGCCAACCGATTTTGGCAAGTCTTGACGGAGCAAACTTTGGTTGCTAAATCTGTACAATATGATATTTGTTCCACCGTCCACGTACTAACTATAATACAACTACTACTGTATAAGAATGCCACATTTTTAAATTCCTCTCCCAAACTTGGCCTAATTTGTTGAACTTAATCCCTCCTATTATGATTTTCTAGATCCGCCAACCAAGTTTTGCATGAGCATGGAAGCAAAAGGATAAAAGTCGTCCCAATTATCCTCCCTTTTGGCCTCTATATAACATTTTCCATAAAAAAATACAAGACATGTGAATATTATTGGTTAGGGGGACGAAGGGGGCAATGGGATCAGAGCAGCCTAAGCACACCAATTACAATTAGGAAAAAATTACACATTTAGTTAACAAAACATTCTTACATGAAATATGCCTGCTTTCATCCCTTTGGGCTTTTTGGAAAGGATTGGATGTGCACTGTGCAGTCGTGACATCACTGCACAAATGGGGGAAGACCATGGCACCCCAAAGACTCACATGTGTACCATCTTGCGTTGCTATCTCGATAAAACATATATAAGTAAGAACTAAGATTTGGGAAAGCTCATGCCCATCATGCCCACCTTCACGCATGCCCAAATCAGCCTCAAAACTAGCCCCCAAACCGCCACCACGTGGCAGATGGTGATTGGGTATTTTTTTTTAAATTATACAATAGACAAATAAATTTGTTTAGCTTATAACTTTTGAACCATAATGAATTTTGTAAATGAAACAAAAACCCTTAGTTTCGTCACAAAAAATGCAATCTAACAAGCCTAATATTGACATATTTTTGAGAAAAAATACAAAAATGATATATATAGGTTAATTGACAACCAACTATGGCACCCATAAATGGTTATTGATACCCAAAAATGGTTAGTTGACGCCCAAAATAGTTCATTGACACCCAAAAGTATCAAGATGACGCCTAAATAAGGTATTGACTACCAAAACAACTATTTAACCATTTTTGGGTGCTATTTAGCCATTTTTGGATGTTATGGCGCCCATAAATGACTATTGACACCCAAAAATAGTTAATTGACGCCCAAAATGGTGCATTAACACCCAAAAGTATAAAGATGGTGCCTAAATAAGGTAATTGACTTCCAAAATGGTTCATTGACACCCAAAAGTTTAAAATGACGCCCAAATAAGATATTTTTAGATGCTATGGCACCCATAAATGGTTATTGACACTCAAAAATAGTTAGTTGATGCCCAAAATAGTTCATTGACACCCAAAAGTATAAAGATGACGCCCAAATAAGGTAATTGACGCCCAAAATGGTTCATTGACACCTAGACATTTAAAATGATGCCCAAATAAGGTATTGACAACCAAAACAACATAACAACACCCAAATAGGTCCGTTTGACACCTAAGAACCACTTAATGGCACCCAAAATGGTTTATTGACACTTAGAATTATAACGATGCCCATAAATGGCTATTCACACCCTAAAATGGTTAATTGACACCCAAAAGAGTTCATTGACACCCAAAAGTATAAAAATGCTCCCAAATAGGTCTGTTTGACACCTAAGAACAATTTAATGGCACCCAAATATAATTGTACACACCAAATAAGGTATAAGGACACTTCACGCCTAATAATAACTTATTGGCACCTATAAATGACTAATGACACCCAAAGATGGTTAATTGATGCCCAAAATAGTTTATTGGCATCCAAAATAACCTATTCATATCATTTTTATATTTTTTCGTTAAAAATATATAAATATTAGTCTTATTGGAATGCATTTTTCATAACAAATCCAATGGTTTTTGTTTTGTCAAAAAATTCATCACGGTTTAAAAGTTATAAGAAAAACAAATTTATTTATCAATTACACAACCTCCACGTACCCATCCAATTAAACTCCACCACATCACCCCCACCCCCAAAAAACCACCCACCCACCCCAGCTGGCCACGCGTAGCACCTTGCGTGAGGGTGATGCGCGTGACCAACTAATTTCTGTATCAGTAATCTTCCTGTAACATCCCAAGATTTTAGGCCTCAGATAAAATAATCTTATAAGGAATGATTGAACTACCCATATCACCAAGATGCACTTCCTTTTCCGGGAGCCCATCACTAAAGAACTTCATAGTTAAGCATGCTCAGCTTGGAGTAGTACTAGGATGGGTGACCAGTCAGGAAGTTGACCCCGACTTGCGTGTGAGTGAGGAAAAAGCGTGTAGTTAAGGCTAGTGGTGGTCTGTGGGGTCAATCATCATTCCTGAAACTTTGCTAGAGCCTTGGGCAATGGGCCCAGACATTACAAATGGTATCAGATCCAATTCCCCTCCAGTAGATGGGGCCTACATGGTCATGTGGCATGCTTGTCTTGAGCCGTGCGGTCCAGGCATGTTGGAAAGGGTTATACATGGTTGACGTAGCCACCCTTGCGCTGGTATTCCGTAATCGGGAGCTGGGTGCCCATGGGCCATTCTGGGTCTGCATTGAAATGGGGTGATATTATGAGGCCATACAGTTGAGTCTTGATGAGGACGTCAAGAGTCTAAGTAGGGGAGATTGTAACATCCCAAGATTTGAGGCCTCAGATAAAATGATCTTATAAGGAATGATTGGACTACCCATATCACCAAGGTGCACCTCCTTTTCTGGGAGCCCATCATTAAAGAACTCCATAGTTAAGCGTGCTCAGCTTGGAGTAGTACTAGGATGGGTGACTAGTCGGGAAGTTGACCCCGACTTGCGTGTGAGTGAGGAAAAAGCGTGCAGTTAAGGCTAGTGGTGGTCTGTGGGGCCAGTCATCATTCCTGAAACTTTGCTAGAGCCTTGGGCAATGGGCCCAGGCATTACACTTCCACACTCTTTAGTTGTCAATCAACTATTTCATGCGCATTGACAAACTACATCTTGATTTAGGTCAAACTAATTGGTTGATTAGTTTTTCCAAAAGTAGGTTGTATATACAATAGCACTTAAATTGTACAAGCAATGTTTCTTGAAGATAAAGTCTTGTCTCCTCACCGATGCATCTTAAGAAGCTTTTATTGAATAAAAATTAGGTTTTGCATCGTTACATGCAACAACAACATTACAAACCAGATCCAGATAAGAAGCAGAAGAATAAATAATGCATGAGAAAATAAACTGAGTTAGGAACCTGACCAGATCATTCGTTGAAAAATGAACACTTTTTACTTAAAGAAATCAACGCCGCATGGTCCTCCAGGACATGCGTTGTTCTCCCAGTTTACCCGGTCACAAACTTGTAGAGAAGCACGAACGGATGCACCACCACCAATGCAGCCCAGTAACCGCATGAACCACCGCCACACAAGTTGCGTCTCAAAGGAAGAGGATGAATGACTTTGTCGGTTCCAAGAGAGATATCTCCAAGTGACAACAGGAGCGACGATGGTAGACTTCGGGATTAGGGCTCGCTAAACACTCACATGAACGGATGACGATTGTGTTCGAAAGAGATGTGTTTAACCTTAATGACCGAAGGTCTATTTATAGCCTTACACGGCACACTAATCCTATTCCCATTAAGACGTGACCACTCGATTTCTCTTGTACATATTGTAGAAAATTCCATAAAAGAGACACTTTCCAGTCAGGATTAATAAATCCAAATAGAAAAGAAATAATTAATTAAATGAGTAATTAATTACGTAGTTGTATCCTAGTGCAAAAAGAAGATGGAAGACGGAAGACATTCTCCACAATCCACAAGCCACAAGCCCGAGGCCGAGCTTGTGCCCGACCCATCCAGGCCAGGCGACGCGAGGCGAGGCGTGGTGTGGCGCGTGCTCATGCATGCAAACGTGTGTGTTGTGGTCACCCCACCCACCAAGGAGGCAAGCATACCCTCCTCCTTGGACCACTTGGACACTAGTGCCCCATGTGATCCTACATATAAGGACCATAAAAGTTCTAGGAGTGAGCAATATGGGATAAAACTTCTTTGCCATTTGCACTAGAGATAAAATTACTTTTCTCACATGTGCTAAATGCACTACATTGGGCTTAACCCATACTATATACATGTCTTCTACAACTGCCAATTATCTAACAATCCCCCACAAAGTCCAATGTATAGTGTGCTCTACCATTCAGTCCTCCATACTGTGCTTTCAGCAGATACCTTTCGGTTGGAATCTACCTAAGTTATCCAACTGTGACCCCCGTAGGAACTAGGTGAACAAAAGTCTTGAACCTGAACCTTGGGTACAAGAGTATAGGTTGATAACAACACAATAAAGGCATGGTAGAAAAGAAAACAATGCATTAATGCCATGCATACAAAAAGTATCTGATGATTGATATTAGAGAACAACCCAATTCTCCTGTTGAGGCCTACACAACATCAATCACTTAGTTGGAGTCTCCAAGGATGTACTGCTAACATCCCTTCCTAAGACTTGACACCATTCAGAGACAAATCTCTTACTAACTTGCAGTCATGACACTAACATGTTTCCTAGGGGATAGACACACAGATGCATGAAGCATCAAAGTAAATTACATAGTGTCATCTGATTCACCCGACAACTTGTTATTACCACATTGAACCCAATTTGTGGGATCTCCACTCTTTTGGGTTGGGTTGCTACTGCATGCAAATCTATAGGGTTTTCAGTCCCATCCCCAACCTAGATTTTTCCACAAGCCAAGGTAAGTCCTTTAGTGAAAGGATCAGCTGTATTATCTTTGGTACCAACATATTCCACAACCACGACCCCATTAGACACTAACTCCCTTACAAATTTCAATTTGACTTGGATGTGTCTAAGCTATTTTTGATTGTACTTGGAGCTCTTTATCTTAACAATAGTTGTAGTGCTATCACAATGAACTAAAATTGCAGGAAGCGACTTCATTACCATAGGTAAACTGGACATAATTCCATGTAGCCATTCAACTTCCAATCCAAATCATCCAAAGCATACAACTCTGCTTCAAAAGTGGACTGAGATAATATGGTATATTTTTTAGACCTCCAAGAAACAACTCCTCCTCCCAACAGGAATACATATCCTGAGACACCATTATTCCCAGAATTCATGGCAATCCAGCTTGCATCACTATATCCTTCGACTAGAGAAGGATGTTTACCATAATGCAACCCAAGGGAACAAGTTCCCTTGATATACCTCAGAACTCTGTCAAGAGCTTCCCAATGGGTCTTGTTGGGACAACTAGTGTATCTACTTAACTTGCTCATGACAAATGCAATGTCTGAACGTTTGCAGTTCATAAGATATATCAAACTTCCGATAATCTGAGAGTATCATAATTGAGACACTGGAACCCTAGTCTCATTCTTGAACAAGGCCTTGGATGAATCATATGGAGTCTTAATAGGTTTACATGATGTGTACTCAAGCCTCTCCAGTATCTTATAAACATAGTGAGATTGTGAGAGAGTTATACCATCAGTAGACCTAATGATTTTAAGCCCTAAGATCACATCAGCGATACCCATATCCTTCATCTCAAACTTGCTACACAAGAATGACTTTGCCTCATTTACTACTTTCATATCGGAACCAATAAGCAGGATATCATCAATGTATACGCATAACAAAATGAATCCATCATTGACAATTTTATAGTAGAGACACTTATCAAATTCATTAGAAACAAAGTCGAACGATGATATCATAGAATCAAACTTCTCATACCATTGCTTAGGGGCTTGTTTCAAGCCATATAATGACTTAACATGTTAACACACTTTGGACTCATTCCCACAACCCATAAATCCCTCAAGTTGTTCCACATATATCTCTTCCTAAAGATCACCATGTAAGAATGCGGTCTTCACATCCATCTGATGGATATAGAGATTATAAATGAAAGCCAATACTATAAGCACTTGGATTGTGGTCATACAGGAAACAGGTGAATAGGTATCAAAATAATCTATTCCTTCCCTTTGTGTGTAACCCTTAGCAACTAACCTAGCCTTATAATTATTGATTGTCCCGTCTACATTAAGTTTCTTCTTAAAGATCCATTTACAACCAACTACAAAACAACCAGGAGGCAAATTCACCAATTCCCAAGTTCCATTCGAGAGAATTGATTGGATTATATCATTAACAACTTCTTTCCAAAACTTAGCTTCTGGAGATTCCATACCTTGTTTGAAAGATACAAGATCATCCTGAATATTGTCAGTGAGAAACTCACTTCCAAAGTCCTTGGATATCCTAGGCCATTTACTTCTCCTTGGTTCAACTATTTCTTCAGAATCATCAGATTCAGAAATAGCTTGTTTTGAGTCGCCCCCTACATTTGTCATCCTTTCCATGTGCTCAGGAATGGAACCTGTGGTGAATGAATCTTCTTGAGACACTTCATTGGGCATACCGGTTTTCATGGGAAACACATCCTCAAAGAATGTAGCATCACATAAATCCACAATTGTATTGACCTCAATGTCTGAGATATCAGATTTTACTATCAAAAATCTATATGCATAACTTGTCTCTACATACCCCAAGAATATGGCATCAACCATTTTTGGTCCCGATTTCTTCCTTTTGTGCTCAGGGACAAGTACCATATCAAGGCACCCCCACACTCGAAGATATTTGAGACTCGATTTTCTTCCTCTCCATAACTCAAATGGACTACTCTCTACATGTTTATGAGGAACTCTATTCAGAATATGGCAAGCCATATTCAAAGCTTCCCCCCACATGAAGTTGGATATACCTGACGTCTGGATTAAAGAATTAACCATATCTATTAGGGTTCGGTTTTTATGTTCAGCTATCCCATTAGATTGTGGTGAATAAGGGGCGGTAACCTCATGAACTATACTATGTAATTAGCAAAATTCTAAAATCAAGTTCGAGGTGTATTCTCCTCCCCTATCAGACCTTAACTGTTTAAGTATTTTTCCAGTTTTAGTTTCACCTTCTTTCTTATAAATTTTAAATTTATCCAATGCCTCATCTTTACTTCTAAGTAAAAAGACATAACAATATTTACTCGCATCATCAATAAAAGTTATAAAATAACATTTTTGATCCCTAGTAGCAATTCCATTAAATTCACATATATCCATATGCACTAAATCCAAAATTTCCAAATTCCTATTCACAGAATGAAAAGGCTTCCTAGGCAGTTTAGCTTGCACAAAGATTTCACATTTATTATTGCTAATTTCAGATTTAGGGATTAAATTTAGATTCATCATACGCTTCATTGAGGCAACATTAACATGTCCCAAGCGTGAATGCCAAATGTTGGATGATATAAGATTCATGCATACAGAACTATAATCATTCAAATTTAAAATGGAATTTGAAACAGGTTCAATAAAAATCTTAATTAAGTTCTCCACATCACATAAATACCCCTTGCCAAAAAATAAAGAATCACAAAGATGTGTAATAATAGCCTTAATACATTTGCAGTCTACTCTATAACCTTACCGAACTAAAATTATGCCACTAAGGATATTGCGTCAAATGGTTGGAACATGTCTGACCATATGAAGAGTCAACACCTTCCCGAAAGGGAACTTGAAGTCCACTCATTCTTTGCCTTTGACTTCTACAGAGCTGGAATCGCCCAAAGTCACGAACCGACCTCAAGAGGCCTGGTAAGACACAAATAGGGACTTATCAGCACACACATGTACATTAGCCTTAGTGTCAATTATCCAATAAAGTGGTTCAAAAATAGAAAGGATTTTAGGTTTAGTAGACACATACCAATCATTGAGGTTCAAGGATGTAGTCATCATGTTGAACAAAACCTCAGTTGCAGATGCGACAACTTTCTTTGCCTTCTTAGAAGGACAATCCTTGTTCCAGTGGCCAACCTGTCCACAAGTCCAACAAGGTTTGCTCTTCGGTTTCTTCTGGATCTTGGCCTTAGGTTTATGTTCATTCTTAGATTTCTTATTTTTGGTGGTTTTAGCAGTAGTAAAATTAACAGTAGGGTTTGCATCAGTAGGCACCTTGACCGTCTTCTCCTTTAAGTGTTCTTCTTGTATGTTTATATCCATCATTAGTTCTTCCATTGTATGTGTCCCTTTGCGGTGCTTCAGAGACATACCAAACGATTCCCATGACTTAGGGAACTTTTCTATGATAGACATAACAACGAACTTCTCAGGCAATACCGTCTTGGCATCTGAGAGTTCATGAATTAGGAGTTGAAGATCGTGTGTTTGATCAGAAACAAACTTACCCTCTACCATCTGAAGCTTAAGAAATTTAGACACGCATTATTTTTCAACACTTTGGTTTTCAGTACTAAAATTCTTAATTAACGATTCCCACAAAACTTTGATTGTAGTGACAGACGACTTTGAGTAAGAGTCATACAGTTTATTATTTAAAGCAAACAGAATCAAACTGTGGCACATTTTGTCACCCTTCTTCCAATTAGTAATTATATTTGCATTATCAGGAATAATATCATCAAATTTAGGTTCTGTCTCTTCTAAGTACTGATCAAAACCCACAATATTCAGCCAAATTTGCATCTGACTATGCCAACGAGCAAAGTTGGTACAAGTAAAATTTTCAGGCATACTGCTGGTATCAATTTTATTTCCCAAACTACCCTGACCGATCATTGTTAATTAACGACAGAAATTGATTTCTTTAAGACTGTTGAATAAAAATTAGGTTTTACGTCGTTACATGCAACAATGACAGATGTAATAAATTAATGATTACATGCCAGATCTAGATAAGAAGCAGAAGAATAAACAATGCAGGAGAAAATAATTTGAGCTAGGAACCTTACCAGATTGTTCGTTGAAAAACAAACACTTTTTACTTAAAGAAATCAACGCTGCACAGTCCTCCAGGACAGACGTTGTTCTCCCAGTTTACCCGGTCACGAACCTGAAGAGAAGCACGAACAAATGCACCACCACCAAAGTAGCCCAGCAACCGCAAGAACCACCGCCTGACAGGTTGCGTCTCGAAGGAAGAGGATGAACGACTTTGTCGCTTCCAGGAGAGAGATCTCCAAGCGACAACATGAGCGATGGCGGCAGACTTCGCAATTAGGGCTCACTAAACACTCACACGAACGACTGACAGCTGTGTTCGAAAGAGATCTGGGTTATGCCCCACTAATCCTAATCCCGTTAAGACGCGATCACTCGGTTGCTCTTGTACATATTGCAATTTTTTTTACAAAAGTGACACTTTCCAGTTAGGATTAATAAACCCAAATAGGAAAGAAACAATTAATTAAATGAGTAATTAAATACATAGTTGTATCCTAGTGCAAAAAGAAGACGGAGCCCGAGCCCGTGCCCGGCCCGGCGAGGCGTGGCATGGCGCACACGCCCGCACGTGTGTGTGTGTTGTGGTCACCCCACATACCAAGGAGGTGAGCATACCCTCCTCCTAGGACCTCTTAGACACTAGTGCCCCATGCGATCCTATATATAAGGACCACCAAAGTTCTAGGAGTGAGCGGGAAATTTTTTTTCTACCATTTGCACTAGAGACAAAACTACATTTCTCACATGTACTAACTGCACTATATTTGGCTTAACCATGCTATATACATGACTGCTACAACTGCCATCTATCTAACAACTTTTATGACTTTACGGAACTTGTTAAGTTAATTTCTTGGTATCTTGTCGAGGTGATGGGAATGTCAAATGTCAATGGTGGCAACTAGTGTCACGTTTTCTGGAATTTAAAGAGGAGGCCAATGAGAGCATTTCATTTCTCCTATATATATATGCTTGAATGATGCTTCTGCGTCTCCCTTGCTTATAAGGGGCCAGTCGCGGTGCCCGGATTTCAAAGTGGTGAAGGCACACCTATAAAACATATTTTACTAAAATAAATGATGGTTTATACTGAAAAATGATTACAAGATTTTTAAAACATTAATAAAAATGACAACTAATACTAAATTTACAATATACATATTATGATGCGCATGGCATGGCGGTGGCGCTGAAAATATGTGATGATGAAAACTTGGCAGTTGTCATTATTGAAATAGACAACGCACGCCTAGTGATGATAGTATGCCTAAATGCAAAGCATCATTGCCAGCTTATACCTTATATTCGAGAGATTTGAAGAGTTCTAGAGGACTACACGGTGACAAGTCATGTTATCTACAACGAGGAAAATAGTATGGCGAGAGTTCTTAAGAGATGGAGGTTCGAAGGTGAGGAAGTGACGCTGGTTAGAAGCTCGATGGTGTGACCGAGGTACATGAGGGGCCAATATTTGATGGATAAGAAAGGGCTTTCCGTACATTAGAAAGGTATGGAAAGATACATAGCGTTTACAAAGAGTGTTTTTTCCCTTCTTCGTGCTTTTACTTGTACATGTTGTACATGTGGGCTTTCTTTGAATTTTTGATGCTTTTTTTAGTTTTTTCTTTTGGTTGATGTGGAATCCTTTGCTACTAGTGTTATACTTTGATCTTAGGGGTGGTTTGGGTGCTGACTTCTTGAATCCCGACGATCAACATAGCAAATTTTTTATCAGCGGTAATATGTTGAGCTGTTGTCGTTGTTTCAGGGGGCGGCTGAGCAACGTGATGTTGTAGGCGGGTGTCAGCCAGTCTAAGGAATATCAGAAATAGCACGAGAAGTGTGGTAGTTGTTCATCCCGCCAAATATGACGTGATTAGAGAAGCACGCCGTTACTGTTACGACAATTCAGGAGCAATAGTTCTGAGTTCCGCTTACTACACCACCGTGATCAAATATAATACCAACTACCAGTATTCACAAAAACAGCGACCAAACTTAGGGTTTTTCTCAGTGGAGGACCGGATGAATACATATCTTCTAGTTGAATTTATTAAAAATATATCATATCTCGCGGATGGATCTCCAACTGTAGCAAGATGCCGAAGCAAATTCGTGAGATCAAGGACTTCCTCCTCACTGCAAGGAGGAATGACGCTCGCTCTGTCAGGATCAAGAGGAGCAACGACATCGTCAAATTCAAGGTTAGGTGCTCCAGGTACCTCTACACACTCTGTGTGTACGATGCTGAGAAGGCAAGCAAGCTGAAGCAGTCTCTTCCACCAGGCTTGAATGTCCAAGAGCTGTGAGATTGTGGTTCTAGGTTTAAATGGTTCCGGCCATTTTCAAGATGGATTCCTCCTAGTTTCTATCTAGGTCGTGACGCTTGGACCTCTTTTGATTTAATTACAAAAGATTTTGAGTTGTAGGTGTTACTGAACTGGGGATGAATGACATGTAAGGACCATATTTGGTTTTTTCAATACAGTTAAGATTTGCCTTTGCTGAATAACCTTTGCCCGCTGTTTAACTGCGACTCGCTCCAGCTACACTTGTTGGGTGAAACTGGGTTTCTAATTGTTGATATGTAATGATATTGTACATTGCAAATTTACATTTTAAACCTGCATTGCATGTGGATTTTGACCGGTTTCTTTCTAAAAAAAAAGATATCATAGAGGTTCTCATCGAAATTGCAAAGTTTGAAAGTCTTTGCATGATAACCCACGTTTCACAAATTTTTTTGAAGATATCTCTTACAACACATACCACCAACATTGATTGAGATACTCATCATCCATCCTATTATATACAAATAATTATATGAAATTTCATTATAGGAAATAGTATCGCGATTGTAAGTCAGGAAGGAAAAGAAAAGAGTATGGTAGAAAAAAAAGCAAAGAAGCAACGGGACAAAGAAAAAAAATTAGCCATGAAAAAACCAACCAATCATGTAGTTTCTCCGTATGTGACTTGTAGGCCTGGTGACTAGTGTTTGTCTCATAGCAATGGGAGCACATGCCCAACATCCGGTCTCATCAATTGAAAATTGTTGCTACATGTTTTTAGTTTGTTACCAATGAACCAAGACCACTTGCACACTTAGATCTGCTGGTTATACATTAGAAGACACACAAACTGGTTAAAGCCTAATAACGTCTAAACTTTAAGACATATAATTGTCATATTCAATCTAAAAGTAAGCATTGACTTTTTTGTAGTATCTAGCACGGATATAGAGTCCTACTAACTAGAATTTCACATAGTTGCAAAAATACTAGGAATTTTTCTTCTTCCAATTTTACCTTTTTGATATCTCATTTGATGGTATATTGAGACATCTACATGTAATCACAATTGTGGTTGAACGCTTCCATTTAGACCCTTCAATCAGATGCTCAAGTAAGTTCTAGAGCCACGACCTATGCTATAACCAACAAAAGACTATACCCATTAAGATAGTAGTAATGTGAAATATTCTATTTTTATTATAAATTTCCACAGTTTCTTTCTTCTGCGAAAAATGGGCGATGCACATACCTCTCCCGACCTTAGTGTGGCTCCACCACTGTAAGTGACACTCATACTTTTGGACAACTGAAACATATAAATAATCCTCCACCCTCTTTCCTTTGACACCTCTAATGCTCCTTTAACTTCTTTGTTCTTATAACATGTGATACTTGCTAGATATTATGCTAGCTTTCTTCTTTTTGCGACATCAGTTCTATAACCAAAAAGACTATAACATACATAATAAAGCTAATGTGGTCCTTGTTTACTAGTATTGATCATACACCTACACATTTCAAGTAAATCGGCTTTCTTTCTTATGCTATATTGCCATCTGTTTTATGCAAGAACCTACAAGATGTGTATTATAAAATCCCTACTAATTAAATGCATGGTCTATTTTGAAGCATGTGTACTGGAACATATGTGTGTACTTTGAGAGATAATCTTTTTTGATGTTGGCATCACAATGGTGTGGGAGGTGTGTCCAACCTGCATTCTTGTCTTTTGTGAACACAATATTTAAGTGAATCTTATGCCTCTAGAGATACATAGATTCAATGTGATCCATAGGATCAATACATTATAAAAGAGATAGAATGGTATTGAATTGTAGATCCAAGGTTGAAGAGTTTTGAGAGGGATATGTGCTCTTGGACTTTCCAAGGAGATCTGAAAATTCTCCCTATGTGTCTTATATCTACTATTGTAGTTGAGAAGTTGATTAGACATGCTTGTGAGGATTCTTTGGCACATGTTGTTGATACCAAGGTAGTGAGTCCTAGTATCCATGATGTGTCTGTAGTATGTGAGTTTGAAGATCTCTTTCCATATTTTCTTTACGGTGTTGCACCTCCTTTAGAGATTTATGGTGAGATCAATCTTATTTGTGGCACACAACCCATAACACAAAATACAATTAGGATGGCTCCAATAGAGATTAAGGGGTTAAAGAAGCAGCTTTAGGAGATTGTTGGATAAAGGTTTCATATAGCTGAGAACATGCCTACGGGGTGCTCCAATTCTTCTTCAAGAAAAAAGGATGGTTCCATGAGATTGTGCATAGATATAGAAAATTGAACAAAGTCATAGTGAAGAGAAAGTACCCTTTCCAAGGATCTATGATTTGTTTGATCATGTTAAAGGAGCTATTGTGTTCCCAAAGATAGATATGCGGTCATGATACCACCAATTGATGATCATAATGGAGTTAACTACCTAAAACAACCTTCAGAACTAGGTATGTTCATTATGAGTTTTTGGTTATGTCATCTGGGCGCACATGTAGCTTTTAGGAGCTAATAAAAAGGGTGTTATAAAAGTCTCTAAATTAGTTTGTGGTGGCCTTCATTAATGACATATTGAATTACTCTAAGGATTGAAAGCAACATGAGAAACATCTCTGATTGACATTGAGATTGTTGAGTGACACCATTTATATGCAAAGTTTAGGATATGCACATTTTGGCTGATTGGAGTTTCTTTCCTTGTTCACATGATATCCAATAGAGAGATTTGTGTAGATCCCAAGAAGATGGAGTCAATGGTGATAGGGGAACAACCTAATACTCCAACTAAAGTAAGGATCTTTCTTGGTCTAGTTGGTTATTATAGGCAGTTGATCAAGGACTTCAATGAAATAGCTTTTCCATTTACTAAACTGAATAAGAAAGACGTAACCTTTGTGTGGATAGAGATATTTAAATAAACTTTCTTGCCGTTGAAGAATTAGTTCACATCTGCATCTGTGTAAGTAATTCAATAACCTGGGAAGGGCTACATAGTTCTACATGATGTGTCAAAATAGGGTTTGTGGTGTGTGCTGATGCAAGATAGGCATGTGATTTCATTTGCTTCCAGGCAGTATAAGAAACTTTAGGAGAACTATTCAATGCATGACCTAGATTTAACAACAATAGTCTTAAAACTAAACATATGGAGGAATCATCCTTATGGGGAGAAGTTCTAGATCTTTACAGATCACAAAAACATTTCGTATATTTACACAAAGTTTTAGTTGAATATGAGAACACCAGAAGATTTAGAATGAGATGATATGTTATCATAACAAGATGATAGTTCCCTATGTTAATGATTTGCAAAAGATGGTGATTGAGGAGGTACATACTTTAGTTAGTGGGATGCAACCTGACAATATAAAGATGTATTATACACTCAAGGATCTGTATTGGCTGCCAAGATTGAAGAAGGATGTGGTAGGATTTCATGATCAAGTGTCATTCGGTTAGAAAGTCAAAGAAGAGTATCAAAGGCTAGCATGAATGCTACAATCCTTGTCAATCATAGATATAAGTGGGACCATGTGACCATGGACTTCATGGTTGGTGTCCCCTTAATAGCCAAAAGACATGATTCCATACATGGAGTGTTCAATAGATTGATGAAGGTAGCCCACTTCTTTCCACTTAGGACCACCTACACCACTAGGAAGTTAGCAATTATATACATTGATGACATAGTACATTTGCACAGGGTACCGGGAAACAACAATATTTTACATGGAACCAAAATGTAGAAGTAGATTTCAGGATCGTCTTTAGTTGGCTTTGGGAACAAAATTAAAGTTCAAAAAAACTTTTCATCCACAGAAAGACACCTAGTCTAAAATAATGATACATACTCTAGAAGACCTTCTGGGGTCATGCATTCTCTAATTTATTGGTAGTTGGGATGTTCATCTTCGCTTAATTGAGTTTTCCTATAATAAAAACTACCATAGGAGCTTGGATATGGAACCATGTGAGGATTTGTACAGGAGGTGTTGTAGATGTACTCTTTGATTATATGAAATGAGTATCAACTACTAGTTCCATAGGTAGTTCAAAAAAAGAAAAAAATATCAACACAATCAGACAACAATTGAAAGCGGAACAAGACATGCATAAATCTTATGTAGACAATCATCACAGATCATTGGAGTTTCAGGTAGGAGACCAGGTGTACCTTAAGGTGTAACCATTGAAAGGAGTTCTAATATTTTCTAAGAAGGGTAACTTGGAACCTAGGATCACGGGGTCTTACCATGTTATCACCCATGTTGGGAAATTTGCTTATACGCTAGAGTTGCCACTAGAGTTGCACAAAATTTATAACCTACTCCAATTGTACATGGAAAGGAAGTTCCATCTAGGAATAGAGTAGAAAATTCAACCAGATGAAGTAATATTTGATGATGATATAGCATATGTGGAAGTCCTGGTGTTGATCTTATACAAATAGGTACATAAGTTGAGAAATAAAGGTATAATGCTCGTGACGTGTTGTGGCACCACCATGGTATGGAGGAGGCTACATGGGATCTTGAGGAGGAGATGCACAGGAAGTATCCAACCTTGTTTCCTTAGTATTTGGGGGGGGGAATCCAACTCGGAGGGTTTATAGTCGTAAGGATTCTAAACTAAATTAATCATCAAAACATGTTTTGTTGTGTTCATCATGTATTTGGGTGGTTGATGACATGCACGATTAAGATCAATGTTTAGCTGATTGATTTTTTTACTTATGGGTCTATATGAAATTTGCCCAAGTTGATGGTTTCCCTAGTAATTTGCACATAGCATGTTTGTTCCCTCTTTTTATCTCTTGCTTTAACTTGGTTGGTTGCACTTAGCTCACCTAACCAGGCACTTTGACCTTTCTTTGGTTGGGTACCCATGAAATTGGGTGTTGGTGCTTTACCTACCAATGGAAGATGGTGGAGTGCTTAGAGATGGGAATCTTGAACTGTGAATAGATGGATTGTTGGTTTAGACAACTGATAAATATCATTTCATATGTCTATTAATGATGGTCTCATTTTCTTGAACCGACGACGCTCATTGATGGAATCCCTTTCCCTCATCTACCAATGAAAGGACGAAGCTTCCTATCGACATTGCTATCTTTGTCTGCCAATGGAATGATAGACAGATGAAGACATCAATAGCTTGACTCATGATTGGATAACATTGACCATTCTTTTCTCACTCTTCTAGCACTACAAATACCCCTCTTTTGTCTTACTTTGTCACCTCATTTGTGCAAACTGACCCTAGAGTGTTGAAGTAGCACAACTGTTTATCGATGAAAGTTTTAGTTCCACTAAACTTCATTGATGTTGCTTAATGCTTCCTTCCTCTTCTCATGTGATGATCAACATTCTTCCATTCATATTTACAACCTAAAATCATTTGCCTTTATAATGTGGATATGTTGTTAAAGTGAGACTTCTGAGGAGAAAGCTCACATATCAAAGAGTTTGCAAATAATACTTAGAGCTTGTTGTCTAGCTTGAAGATTTCTTACTGTTCTCTTCGAGTGGACTTGTCTCCAATATCCAAAGGCAAGTAATATAACTTTTGACACATTTAATACCTACCTTATACATTCACACTAAAATTAATGAACTATTTCTTATAATTGTATAAATATGGAATCTTTGTATACCTTTAACTAAGTACAATGATACAAGGTGAATATTCATTGTACTTCATAAATAGAATATTGATGCTAGAAGCATTTTATTTTGATATTTTCTAGATATATTCAACTTAGTATAAAAATGGTGCATGTAAAAGAGGTTCCTTTGTAGATAATGCTGCTCTGTATCCTTTTTACTTGTGTGTTATATGTCATATTTTTTATAAGGACCAATATAAGATTGTATTTAAGAATTTTTACTAGCCGTTAAAATGCCAAAATTATATGAAAATAGATATACTATGTATAATGATGTGTCCTACTCATATCTTAAGTAATGTGCTTCCATGCTTGAAATGGTTAGAGGTAATCTCATCATAGCTCAATATGATAACCTTGCGTTGGGGTTCGACCTTGGAAAGGTTTTGACATCTTAAGAACTCTCTAAAATTTGATTATTTATCAGAGGACTTGGCACAGTAGAAAGAGAATATATATATATATATATCTTGTTTAATTAGTTAGAATCTTGTAATTGTACATTTAACATCTTCTTAAGTTATTGTGTATTTATTAATCATATTCTTGTGTTGTCATTATGAGAAATTTAATTGTAGTAGACATTAAATAATGGATCTACCTAATCAAGTGCAACTTCAATCTATTGGGACCAAAATCCATAGATATGTTACCCTGGATCATTAAGGGCAATAGTTAAATGAGTTAATCTTGTAGCAATCTAAATTGTGAGATGATGCTCAGAGTGGTATATTAGTGAGATTATGGGGGCTTTAGGGGATTATATATATATATATATATATATATATATATATATATATATATATATATATATATATATATATATATATATATATATATATATATATATATATATATATATAATCTAGGCTTGGGACTCGGTAAAAACTAACTGTCTAAAATGGAAACATTTGAGATATTTGAAATGTGATGTAATGGGTTGATACCAAAATTTGGTGTTGTGATATGTGTACCCAGAGTGACATATAATTTGTGGATCCACTCTTAAGCAAATATCCATGATTGATTTAGACTTTGAGGACTCTACCTTTTTTGTTACCTCAATTTGATCTGAGATTATGTGAAGAGATCTAATGGAATCAAGATATCATTAGATATTATAGGAATTGCTAGGATGTCTTAGAAGTAGCTAGCTAGCAATTTGAGTGGTATGACATAAAATGACTAGGGAATGATAAAATGTGTGATCCATCCATGTAGCATATTTATTTGGGTTTATTTGGAAATAGATACGAATTTGGCCTTGATGTGGAATTTTTGTAGTACACAGACATACATACATATATATTGTTGTTGTTGGTTTTTAGGTATACAAAAATCATGTATAGTTCGGTAAGAAAGTAATCTTAAGTACATTATTGGTTCAAGTATCGAAATCTTTACTTATTTATTTGAATGTTAATTATCTATGGTAAGTTACATATGTTTTAGTTATTATACCATATCGTTGGGAATGGGGGTCTCACCCTATGGTTTTCAACATCTTTTAGGTGATTGGAAAAGTTTTCCTAATGGTGAAGAAGGTCAAGCTAGTGGGGGCCAACCCTAATTTGGAGGTAGGTGATATGCATGTGAATGGGTCCTAGAGGCAGGTGACATTTATGTGACCTCCTCCTAGGATGAATGAACTTTCTATATAGGGATAGTGGTCATGTCATATCTAGTAGAGGGATTTGTGCATGTTTTGGTTGATACATGTTTCATTCCTTGGTCATGTCATATCTAGTAGAGGGATTTGTGCAGATTTAAAGAAGGTGGAGTCAGTGCTATTGTGGGAACAACCTAAGACACTAAGTGAAGTGTGGAGGTTCATTGGTCAAGCTAGTTATTACAAATAGTTAATTAAGGACTCAATGTAATACCGTTGACATTGACTAGACTGTCTTGGTACCTTTAGTGTGGATGGAAAATTATTAATGAAGTTTCCAACTTTTGATGTCAAATTGACATCTGCACCTGTGTTATTGCTGACATAGCCTGGGAAGGGAAACATAGTTTTCTATGACTCATAGAAGGAGGGTTATGTTTGTGTTGATGAAAGAAAAACACATGATTGCTTTTTCTTCCAAGTAGCTAAGAAAAATGTCAAGAACTATCTGAAGCATGACCTAGATGTAGAAGAAGTGGTCTTAGCTTTAATTATCTGGAGGAATTATATTTATGAGAAGTAGTGCTAGATATTTATAGACTACAAGAACCTTCAACATATATTCTCAATGCAAGATATGGATATCAAATAGAGCACATGGCTTGAGTTGATAAAGACTACGGCTGCACAATAGAGTTCACCTAGAGAAGGCAAATGTGTTATCATATGTTGGAAAATATGGCAGCAGAAGCAAAGATTTTATTTCCATATTCCCCTTAGATAGTAGACCACGTCAACAACTATGAACTGAGAATGAAGATTGTAAGGTATATACCTGGTCCTGGAGCAAGTCCAACAACTATCCCTTCCTGCAATGTGGTTCTTTCTTCAAGTTTCACCTAGATGGATATCGACAGTGACCTCCTGGTTGATCACCATAGATGACAGTTGACAACATCCTCCTAGCATGTGGTAAAGGCCTCCTCACCTCTATAGTAGTCCATGTGAACCAATGGAAACCCCTATCATTCTTGTAGAACTGATAAGGAGTTGTTCCTTATAGTCAACGTGCTAGTGTCAACTTGCTATCCCTTGTTGACTCTCCCTTACTATACCTCTGTTTGACGGATAAGACTTGCTCAGGTTCTCATGTTGCCACAACTGTGAGAAGACAACAATTTCCAGATCTTATTGTTGTGTCTATAGAAAGCCTTGACTACCCTTCTATTTATAGGAGGGTTAGGGTCAAGATTTCCAGATGGAATGTCATAAATTTTCTAGAACCTGCAAACCATGAACTGGCCAGTTCACATGTGACACAATCGGTTCAACACTTGAAACATTCGATTCACTATGTTTTCCATTCACAATTGTATTGGCTTTTAATATTCGATTAATGCACAACATGACATCGTCATCAATCCTTGATCCAATATCTTTGATCAACCAAATGGTCAGTTCACAACCTAAATCGTTCATTTTAGACATATGAGTCGATCAATTCACTTGTTGAATCATTTGTTTCAGAGTTTTGATTACCAATCTTGTTTAAATTGAATACCTAATAGTTTAGTAATTAAGTTTAAACTGCATTCATGAATAAACTCTTATTCCAGGTGTATCCTATGTGTGTGACCCTATAGATTCCAAGATACGTTGGCAGTGAATGTCCATAGCCAATTTATGGAATCACATGAAATGAGTGGAATCTAGAAAGACATCATGGCTACCGAAGTAATGTAAAAGTTGGAAAACAACTTCAACATATTGTCTGTGATTAGTGTTATAGTGATCGTATAGTTCCTTTGTCACTAATATCCAGATTGAACTTGAGGCATGAAATTGTCACCCTTTTCAACGTACAATCCATGTTACTTGAACTAGAGCACACTATCTAAGATATATGTTAGCTCAATATCACATATTGACTTACACGAGCATGGCCATGCATTTCTTAGTCTCTCTTATCAAGTGTCCAAGATATCAAATTCATGTAGGAGGGACAAATCCCTTCTACATCACTCACAACCATCCCCATGTGTGAGAATGAATCTGAGCATCACCTTTATGGTAACCCTTATTCAAGGTCATGTTGGATGATGTTAAAGTACATCAAATGAAATGTTATGAGTGTAGTGATTTTAGGTCTAAGAATCATAATCACCAACTATCATTATGAGAGATGGACTGGCCACCAATCATGGTTTCCATGCATCACTCTCAAGGTGGGTCTGTTCGATACACTGTTCTCTAAAAAATATCTATGTCTTTGGTTTGATATTACATATTATGACTTAATGAGATTCTATCATCAACCAACACATACTTTAGCCTTATGTGCTATTAATGTCTATCAGCTTCCATAATAACAACTGAATAGGGACATAACAAGAATGTATATACTCTTAACATCCATACTATCTCATTGTTCTTGTCCTCAACCTAAATACATACATCATCAATTAACATAATTCTTTAGACATTTATTATGTCACATCATTATCTCATAATTGAATAAAACTTAATTAATGGGAGATTGGATTTATTATTAATCAAATCATCTACAAGATATGCCATTACAATCATCATATGATTGGCTCTTTTTCATACCAATAGAATCACACTTGCACTGAGAGCCAACTACCCATGAACTTAATCCCAAGTGATCTAACGTGACCTTCATGCTTTTGTTGCAAAAGTGCTTTTGTCAAGGGGCCAACAACATTGCTTTCAATTGGCACTTTTCAAATCTTTACATCCCCTTGCTGATTGATTTCACATATGAGATAGAACCACTGTTGTATGTTCTTAGAACACTGATGCTATCTAGGTTCCTTAGCTTTGTAATAGCTCCATTATTGTCACAATATAGCTCATTTGCATCGTTGATGCTTTGAACCACCATAAGTATAGAAATGAACTTCTTGATCCAAACAACCTCCTTTACTGCATTTGATGCAGTAATATACTCAACCTCAGTTGTAGAATCATCAACTGTCTCTTGCTTGGAACTCTTCGAACTTAAAACTTTGTTGTTTAGGCAAAACACAAATCCAGAATGTGATTTATAGTCTCTGTCAGTTTGGAAGCTTGCATCGGTGTAACCCTTTACCACCAACCATTCCTCACTACCATAAACAAGAAAATAATCCTTAGTTCTTCTCAAGTTACTTAAGGATGTTTTTTATGGTATTCCAGTGACATTCATTGGGATCTAACTGATACCTTCTAGTCATACTCAAGGCATATGGGACATCATGGTGTGTACACAACATTGCATATATGCTAGATCCAATTGTAGATGCATATGGAATCTTACTCATGCACTCCTATTCTTCACAGGAACTAGAACATTGAACTCTAGAGATACTAACACCATGAGACATGGGTAAGTTTCATCTCTTTGATTTCTCCATGCTAAGACTTTTCAACACTTTGTCAGTAACATCCTCAATTTCATAGCTATTGTAAGCTTTGAATGTGGGGTTTTCTGGTAAGTGTATGCCAAGGGACCTAATGAACCTAACCATGGCTAGGTATGTAATTAAGTTCACAAAATTTGTAATACAAGTCATATGGTCAACCAATACACACAATGGCTTAAAAGTGTATGACTGTAGTCAGGTTGAGATGAATATAAATGAATAATTCATGTAAACAATAATGTGACAAATACATAATATGATGACTTCAATTACTGGTTTGAGCTTTAGACCAACTTAGGTCTCATAATTAAGAAAGTAAAGTAATGTCGACCGAATGTATCATATAAAATCTTCTATTGAGGGAATATTGATTCATGCTTTAGTTCCATAATCGAGAATAGATAATGAACCTTTTGAGAGATCAGGGAATGGTCTGGGGGCCCTAGAACCTTATTCAATCCTGATTGGGCCAATGAGGATTCACATATGGGTCCTTGGAGTATAAATTTGGGAATTTAGCATTTCGTGTTCATAATAAACACTTAGTGTAATTTTGATAGATGGATAATTGATATATAAGATCAAGGGAGAAAATTTAGATGTTTTTGTTTTATCTAGTGGTCTAGGTGATTAAATTAGTAATTAACTGGTTTTTATTTAAAAGATAGTTTTGGAGTGTCTATCCAATTAGCTTCTACCTAGAATCTTTCTCATGTAAATATGATGATAATATAGTGGTTTTACCAAAATTCAGAATCATATGGATCTATGAGCTAAGCTATAGAAATATTTCTTGTATTTGGACTATTATGCAAAGGAAGAAAAAAAATAAAAAAAGAGGGGGGTGACTCCAGCCTGCATGGACTGGAGAACCACAACCTCTGTTTACAGGGTGTGAGTAGAGTCCCATGTACCAATGGATCTCACCCAAGATTAGATAGGGAAGAGAATATAAAAGTCCTAGATTTTGGAACACAGGGGTGGTCCTAAGTCGATGCTAGGGTTTTGTGGAGTTGGACTCGAGAAAGGACCGATAAGAATAGGAAGGGGAGCCATGGTGGCTGTAGTAGGGTGGAGGCTAAGGGTTTCCAATTTTGGCCTACTTGCACTCAGCAATGGTGCCACTGAAGCAATGGAGGATGTAATGGGCTAAATCGAAGCCTCGGGGCACGAACCAATGGCATGTCCATCCTGTTCGCGATCAGCAAAAGAGTCCTGGCCGGAAACACCCTATTTCTGGCATGAAACAGGGGAGATGGATCCCCTTTCATGTGCGTGAAAATGGACAAGAGGCATCCGCTATGTTGGGCTGGTTAAAGTGGTATGGAACGTGAGATCCTGGCCATTGGATCCTTTATTGACAGCCCAGACTTCTCCGAATGAGGTAATCTTTCAAAAATCAAATATTGGGTTTGGGAACTCGTATTTTATCAAACAAGGTACCTACAGAAATCTTATGATGTCTACTATCTTATAAAAATGTACTCATGTACTATTTTGAACGTTTTATAATTATTACTAGTTGATTTCTAAAGTATATGCGATTTCAATGTTTGAGGAACTAAAAATAGTAAATGAATTTAGAAATTAATGAATATTTTGTAGTAAGTATACTTTTATGCGATATACATGACTTCAAAACATGATCATCCTAATTTAGATTTTTACTATGGTTTTTTATATAAAACCTAATAAGGGCATTTTGGGTTTTTCACCCATGATCGGATTATACAATGACGTGATATTTTAATACATGATCTTACTACATTGTATGATTACTTTTTTGGATATTTGATGGAGTTTCTTGTGTTATTATATTAGTATTTAATTTCAAACCTGAGTGGCCATTATGAAAGAATAATAGATGATTATCTTGACACAATAAGTGGTATATGTATGCCTAATTAGGTCTGATATTAGTAACGTGATGGTATTCTACTTTGATTTACTAATTGAGTCTGTTAGTTTAGAATATGTAACTATGTTTGAGAATTGTTCTCATTATATGAAGTATATGTTCATATTAGTGCATAAGACGATTTATGTCTTATTTGAGTATAAAGTTTATAGTAACTATATAATAAAGTTTTTATTTAATTTCAACACCAAGATTTTATGGTGATTTTAGATTAAAGATATGTTTGATCTAAATAAGAACCCTAAGTTGGTATATAAAGTTAGAAAGATGGGGTTTTGAGATTTAGAAATAGAAAGAGGGAACATACACTTGGACTAATAAAACTATGATGATATCCATGCTATTAAAGTTATGGAACTTGGAATCAGGACTTCCTTATAGGTGCCCTCAGTACAAGAGGTAAGTGGTCCATGCCCATGAGTATTCATCTTTTAAGCTCAGTATATTTACATGTTTCTTAAGTAAGATTTTCATGATTTATGTGATTCAATGTTCTAAGATTTTCAGGTGAAGATATGCAAGAAATACTCGTACTTATATAATTATGTAAGTTTACATGCTCACTATCTCAAGTAGAAATATGTTTCTCAATATGATTGGGACTCATGGACCATGTCCATGAGAAAATTTAAAGGGTGATGTTTCTATAATATTTCTTACTACTAATTCATATTAATGAATAAGACTAGAAAATAAGACATATAGTCATAGTTAATTAATAATTTGGGATAAATTTACTTCGAGATTTGAAGTATAACTATCTTGTCAAGATTTCTCATATATATATAAATAAATATATATATAATATATATATATATATATATATATATATATATATATATATACAAACATGTATACCTCTCATTACCGAGGGAAGGAGCACAATGAGCGCAAGGAGCTCTGGCGGCACTCCTGCACGAAGACCTAACCAACACCAAGGAGCACGAAGGCCGCAGTGGAAACCAAACCCGTCTGAAGTTCGCATTGTGCCAGAAAAGAAGAACTGGACATCCATGTTCTCCACACTAGTGGGATACGCTACAACACACATCGAGCAGGCTGATCTTGTGCTAGATGATGATGTTATCATCATCCCTCAAGAGGAAGTGGATGCCACGACAACACTCTGGGGGAACACCATCGTTGGTTACATTATTGGATTCAACCCCCACATCCCCACCCTCAAAGATTACCTGAAAAGAACCTGGAAACCATCCGGAGACATGGAGGTGATGAGCAGAGCCAACAAATGCTTCATCATTAAATTTCAAGACATTGGGGATATGGCGACGACTCTAGAAGGAGGCCCTTGGTATGTCAGGGGCAAACTGATGATCTTGAAAAAGTGGGAAAAGAGAGAACCACTTGAGTAAGAGAAATTAAAGGCGATTCCTGTATGGATGTAGATCGCAAATCTCCCCTTGGAACTGTGGAGCGATCGAATGCTAGCCAGGATTGCCTCATACCTAGGCAAACCCCAATGCCTTGATAAGCAAACCAAAGCTCGGAAGAGGATCGACTATGCCAGGATGAATGTTCTGATGTCGATCGATTCAAGCTTCCCAAAACATGTGAAACTGCGCACGGACAAGGGACACGACTACTACATCAGTGTCGAGTATGAGTGGATGCCCAAGAAATGCCCCCACTACGGGACATTTGGGCATGACAAAAAGCTGTGCTCGCCTCATCCCGATGGTCAAACATGAACAAAAGAGATGGAGAAGGAGAAAGGTGTTGAACAACCAGTAGAGAACACTAATAACAGCGTACCTATTCGATAGAATGACGCTGAGAAGGACCAGGGATTTCAGAACCCATCGAGGAAGAACAAGGCTGCAGACAAAAGGAAAATGAGGAGTCAGAAGCAAACCCCAATGGAGAAAGCTACTTCCCCCAACAGATACCATGTTTTGGATCATAATGATGCGGAACAAGGTCAGTCATCAAGTACCCAAACTAGTGCCCACCCTGGTGGCAGACCAGGGCACATGGGCAATGTCTGAACATCCAAACATTATGGCTTGGAATGTTTGTGGTCTATCAAGTTGGGATAGACAGGACATGATCCGAGCAGAAGTAAGAAGGGAAAAGGTTAATCTTGCCTTGCTCTTCGAAGTCAAAATTAGAAGGAAAAACATTCACAAGGCAGTTCACAGAGTTTGGCCTAATGCCAACTGGTTAGAAAACTCTCTGAGCTGTAAGAAGATGCACATCCTGATCCTTTGGGACGATCCTCAACTGAAGATCAAGATGGTTCACCAAACAAAGCAACTGATCCATTTCTACCTTAAGAAGGGAGACAAAGAATGTGAAATTACTGCAGTCTATGCAGCAAATGAGGATAAAAAGAGAAAAACTCTGTGGGATGACTTGAGAAAGATTAGTAACCAACTGAATAAAGCCTAGCTGGTTATTGGAGATATGAATGCTATTAGAGAAGCTTCTGAACGACTGGGAAAAGCTCTACCATCCACAAGATCTATGGAGGACTTTAATCAATTTGTACTTGACACTAACCTCATTGAACTTGCTACTAAAGGACCCTACTTCACCAGGAATAACCAATAGTTGGGTGATAAGAATGTTAGAAGCCGCATTGATAGGGCGTTCTGTAATTCTATGCTCATAAACCAGCACCCTAACTTATGGTTGCAAACCCTTCCTACTATCCACAGTGACCACTTTATACAAATCCTACATCTAGAAGAGGACGAAGGTAAGAAAAGATACCCTTTCAGGTTCTTCAATGCCTGGGTCAAAATGCCTGGGTTCCATGATGTGGTTAGTAAAGCCTAGGATACTAACATTAAAGGTTGCCCTATGTATCAAGTCCACCAAAAGCTCAAACTTACTAAAGCTACTATTCAGAAATGGAATTGGGAGAGAAGGGGTGATACCTCAATCTTGGCTAGGAAGCTAAAGAAGCTCAGTTGAGAGCTGATGAAAACCCTATGGATCCACTCCTATGGGAAATTGCTAAATCTAAATCGGATGAGGCCAAAGAAGCCATTGACATTGAAGAATCCATGGTCAAGCAAAAATCGAGGATCTTTTGGCTAAAGCAAGGGGATAGGAACTCTAAGTTCTTCTATGCCTCCTTAAAAACCAAGAGATACATGAACATGATAAAGCACTTAAAAACTGATGAAGACTCTATTGTTGATGAAAATGCCATCGCTAGCAAGTTCATGAGCCACTACCAAAATTTATTCAATAATAACCATATTGAAACAAACTTCAATCTTAGGGTCTCACATCTCAGTGAGGATCAGATCATCAGTATTACAGTTGAAGTCACTGATGAAGAAATTTATCATGTGGTCAAAAATGCAGATATTGATAAGTCTCCAGGGCCGGATGGGTACAATGCTTGTTTCTATAAAAGCACCTGGGATATTATTGGAAGGGATGTCACCAGAGCTATCAATGATTTCTTCATGAAAGGGAAGCTACTAAAGGAGGTGAACAAAACCTTTATAGCACTCATACCTAAAGTCCCCCAACCTACTAGAGTTGAAGAATGGCGACCTATATCTCTATGTAATTTCATCTACAAGATTGTGTCCAATATTCTAGCAAATAGATTCAGGAACATCCTACCCTCTCTCATCAGTCTAAACCAATGTGCCTTTATCAAGGGAAGACACATTGCTGATGCGATCCTTCTTGCAAACGAGCTTGTCAGTGACTTCAGAAAGCCTCAAGCCAAAGCCAAACTCTGTCTAAAAGTGGATCTTAGCAAAGCCTATGACTCCATCAGTAGGAGACACATTATCAACGTGATGCAGGAAATGGGTTTTCCCCAATGCTGGTTAGCTTGGGTGAATGAATGTTTGAATTCAGCTTCTGTTCAAATTCTTATAAATGGGGAACCTACCCCTATCATCAATGTTACTAATGGGATACGACAAGGAGACCCCTTGGTGCCCTACCTTTTTGTGATAGGGATGCATGCCCTCACAACCATGCTGGAAGAAGAAGTTGAAAAAGGTGACATCATTCCCATCAAGGAGGGCAATATTAAGATATCTCACCTAATTTTCGCAGAAGATCTACTCCTATTCACAGAAGCTAACGAAAGAAATGTTAGAGGCATCCAGAAGATTCTAGAGAAGTTTACAGCTTGTTCTGGGCTTCATCTAAACCCAAGAAAAATCCAACTCTTCCTTAGCTGTTAAGCTGATCAAAAGCTGAACGAATATATGGGGATTCAAATTGCTGAGTTTTCGGTAAGATATCTTGGCTTACCTCTATTTGTTGGGAGAGTAACTAAAGCTCACTGTGTGCATCTCGTGGACAAGATAAAAAAGAAGCTTGACTCTTGGAAAGTCAAACTCCTCACTATGGCCGGTAGATTGGAACTAATTATATCTACTCTCTCTGCCTATTAGTTATTCTGGACTGGTGTCTTTCCTATGCCAAAAACTGTGATAGAAACTATTGATAAGCTTTGCCGCGACTTCCTCTGTGGTGACAAAGAAAATGAAAAGAAGATCCATACCATTAAATGGGATGATATCTGTAGACCAAAGCTTGAAGGATGGCTCGATATTAGGAAGATTACTAATTGGATTGCCGCTGGTCAGGTTAAAAACATCTGGGATATCGCTAATCATAAAGAACACCCTTTGGATATAGTGGATCCACTACAAATACATCAAGAATAGGTCTATATGGACCTACAAATCAAAGCAACACCATAGCTGATTCTGGAGAACCATCCTAAAGCAACGAGATGCAATCCTCCCTCAAGCATGTGTCTCTGTTGGGGAAGGTATACAAATTAAACTCTGGCACGATCCTTGGGTGAATGGCTGTTTGCTTGGGTATGTCATAGACAACAATCTCAAACTCAAAAATGGTCTTCATGACATTGCTAATCTAAATGCTATCATCCTTAATGGAAACTGGAATTTACCCAACTGTAGAGGCATCAAACCTCTGAAAGAAATCTGTGAGAAAATTAAAATCACAGGAAAAGATGGCTGCTACCTAGAGGGCCTTGAAAAAATCTCTCTTCGTAAAGCTTGGGACTTCATAAGACACAAACACTCTATTCTGAATTGGGCTAGATGGCTTTGGTGTTCTAAAGCCCCCAGAAGATACATCCTTCTTAAGTGGAAAGCTTTTCAAGGGAAGATGGTCACCGAAAAATTCCTACAACATAGAGGCCTCAGTCTTGCCTTGAGATGTGGCTTATGTACAACTGATGAAGATAGCCAGAAACACATGTTTTGGGAGTGTGGGCTGGTGCAAAAAGTCTGGAAAACAATCTACATGAGGATTGGAGTTCAACCGAGGACTATGGAAGACATATGCCAGATTACCAACAAAAAGGATAAAGAACTTATCATTACTGGTTTCTATTATATCTGGATTGCCATAAACAATTATGTTTTCAAAAATAGAAAGGTGGACTACCACTCAATCTGCAACAAAATTTTTCATATTTCTGAAAGCATTATGTATAGATAGATCACACTGATCTCTCTTTCATGTACATCTTTTTTTTATAATATTTCTTACTACTGATTCATATTAATGAATAAGACTACAAAATAAGATATATAGTCATACTTAATTGATAATTTGGGACAACTTTACATCAAGATTTGATGTATAACTATGTTGTAAATATTTCTCATATATATATACAAATACAAACATGTATTCAGATTTCAATTAGAATCATGTTTTCTTATATATAGAGAGATCCAAGAACTAGGTAGTTAATCAAATTCTATAGAATGAGTAATATCTAGAAGTTAAGTACAAAGTGAGAATAACATTTTTGAACATATTATGGCATGATCCAATTTTCAAGATAAATGTACTACAAGGATTAGAATGTGTTGTTGATGGAGTTATGATGATAATAGGAATTATGATGAATTAAGTTATGATTAAGTTTTAAGATAAGATTATATAAGATTATTATTTTAAGGTTTAAGTAGTAACATGTAAGCTTATATGTAAACATTAAGATTCATGGTAAGATCAGATTCAATAAGATCTTATAAAGGTTAAATCATCTTGTCAGAATTCATGTTTTTAGATATTTTATACTTGAGAAACTTTCATAAACTTGATTAAAGATACTTTGTATGCTTAGTGTTTTTCTATATCCAGTTCAGATCCTTTTTTAAGCCTTTATACTCTTTAGTCATATTCAGTATCAATAAAGTCATCTCTATTAAATTAGAGTTTTAGATTAAGGTTTATCTAGATAATAAGCACATCAGATTTAGATTTAAACTTGGACTACTCATTGTATGGGTAGGCAGATATAGAATAAAGGAACATGATAAGGGTTTCTGACCTAAAACTCAGTTATGTAGTAATTGAGATGTATATTCATGTTCGAATGTAGATTCAGTTCAAAACTTAAGAATGAGAGATTCTGATTCAGATTTAGAATTCGTTACATGCTCAGTACTCAGTAATCAGGTTCAGTTATCAGTATTCAACTTTGGTATAAGATGAGCTCAAATTTAGTATTCAGTAAGTTTAGACTTAAGTTAATTAATTCAGAACCTTCACATAATACATTATTGTTGGGTTTTAGAGGAGGCAGAGAAGCAGCGGAAACAAAAATTTTCTCCCCAAAACCCAGAACAAAAGGAATCGCATAAACATCTATAAAATAGGAAAGATGGTTTGTGGATGCATACCTTGTCCCGAGGCTTGCTCGGCGACAGTACCTCGCGCCTTGCGCGGTCTTCACCTCCGGTCTTGGACGGTGTCTGTGCAGCTCCTGGTCTCACCGGGACTGAAGACTCCTGGTCTCACCGGGACTGTTGGGATTGATAGTTGTCCTCCGAGCGACAGAGGTCTCCCGCCTCTGCAGTCATCCACACGGACCGCCTGGAACTCCGATCTCCTTGTCACACAAGGAACTAGAAGGAGTCGCACCCTCCTATTAGCGTACTAATCGCCAACTCACTCTCCTACTGCCAGTTGCAACTGCAGTTTTCTTTCCCTTGCTGTGCCTCCCTTTTCGGGTAGCACTTGCTCGGGCTCTCTCGATTACCAAAACCAGAGAGAATGACAACTTTGCAGAGCAACCGGCTTGCACTGAGTTGTACTGTGAGAATCCCCCAATACCCCTATATATAGGCGGGTCATGGGACAAGGTTCTCTGTCCCCGACAATATGGGACTAAAAGCAGGAGTAGAAGGGTTCGAGATTTTCCACAAAAGCAACCAACTCGCAACCTGAACCGATCATTTCACAACTGAAACGGTCGGTTGGGGACCTGAACCGATCGATTGACACCTCAATCGATCATTTGGGACCCTTGAACCGGTCAGTTCACTTCTGAACCAGTTGGTTGGTGGTCCTGATTAGTTCCCGATTGACTTTCCTTCTTTTGTTTCTAATTGGTATCGAATACCAATCCTTGTTCCAATCAAATTGGGCAAGTGAAACGCAAGGAAAATTCTCACCAATCTTACTTTCCCAACTTGCCCGGTTGCAACAGTTGAACCGATCATTTCATCACTTGAAGCAATCATTCACCCTGTCCTTGAGCCGATCAATTCATCACATGAGCCAATCGGTTCACCAAGCTGAGCCGATCAGTTCATCATATGAGCTGATCGGTTGGGAGTGCAGATTGTGCAGAATCAGTCAATTGCGGTTTCAATCAATCCGATACTCTAATCAATCATTCCAACACCTTGAACAATATGATATTGAGCTATCAATCGATTGAGTGTTTAATTGAACTACTAAACTCCTTTAGTAATCAATCTAAACTTTTCTTGTGGACAAAACTCCTCTTCCAGGTTAAATCCTATGTGTGTGACCCTACAAGTCCATTTCACGTTGGCAGTGAAAGTCCATAACACGTATGACTTCACAAGCAAAGAGCAATGCCTAGTCACACATCAGTGCTACCCAAGTGAAAGAGAAAGTTGGAGAACAACTTTCAATCCTACAACCTGTGAATGGTGTTACAGTGAATGTATAATTCCTTTGTCACTGATATCCTGAATGAACTCGAGGCATGGAACAGTCATCCTGTCAACATTCATTCATTTCCTTGATCTTAGAGCAGACTGAGTGAGATGTGTATGACATCAATATCACATATTGATTCATACGTGCATGCACATGCCTTTCTCAATCCTACTCATCAAGTGGCCAAGGATATCAAACTCCCTCAGGAGGGACAAATCCCATATCTATCACTCATCCCTCAAAAGCCCAATGTGTCAAAGCCACCCAATCATCACCTTTATAACAACCCATGTTTCAGGACTGCATTTGATGATGTCAAAGTGTACCCAACAACATGTGTTGAGTGTAGTGATTTCAGGTCTAAGAATCACACTCACCACCATCACTATGAGAGCTGACTATGACTACCAACTCAAGGTTCCATGTGTCACTCTCACGGTGGGTCTGTCCGGTACCTTGTTCTCTAACAAGTACCTATGTGTTTGGTTTGATATCACTATATCATGACTAATGAGATTCTGTCATCAACCAACACACAATCTAGCCTTTAGTGTTATTGATGTCTATGGTTATTTCCACAATAACAACCGACTAGGGACTAAATAAGAATGTATACTCTTAACATCTGTATGATCTCATCGTTTAGGTCCTCAACCCAAAAGCATACATCTAAGAGTAAAATCATTCTTTAGACATCTATCATGTTACACCATCATCTCAGAAATAGTTTAAACATATAGATCGGAAATTGCCTTTATTATTATTCAAATCATTTACAAAGTATCCCATTACAATAATCATATGACTTGCTCTATGGGCATACATACCAACAGACTCCCACTTGCACTTAGAGCCAGTCACCAAGGAATCGCAGTCATTGTGACCTAGCATGACCATCATGCTTCTACTGAGAAAGGGCCTTAGTCAGTGGATCATCTATGTTGTCTTTAGTTGGTACTTTGCAAATCTTCACATCTCCTCGCTGTACGATCTCTCGTATGAGATGGAAGCGCCACAGTATGTGTTTGGACCGCTGATGTGATCTGGGCTCCTTAGCTTGTGCAATAGCTCCATTATTGTCACAATAAAGCTCAATTGCATCACAGCTACCAGGAACTACACCAAGTTCAGAAATGAACTTCCTGATCCACACAGCCTCCTTTGCTGCATGTGATGCAGCAATATACTCGACCTCTGTAGTAGAATCGGCAACTGTTTCTTGCTTGGAACTCTTCCGGCTCACAGTTCCATTATTAAGGCAAAACACAAATCCTGACTGCGATCTGTAATCATCTTTATCGGTTTGGAAGCTTGCATCGGTGTAACCTCTACAACCAGCTATTCCTCACCGCCGTACATAAGAAACTGATTCTTAGTCCTTCACAAGTACTTGAGGATGTTCTTCACGGCTGTCCAGTGAGCATCCTCGGGATCTGACTGGTACCTGCTCGTCATGCTGAGAGCATACGAGACATCTGGGCGTGTGCACAACATAGCATACATGATGGATCCGATGGCTGATGCATATGGGATCCCATTCATACACTCCCTCTCTTCACAAGATTGGGGACATTGAGCTCTAGAGATGGCGACTCCATGTAGCATGGGATGTTGCCTCTCTTTGAGTTCTCCATGCTGAACTGCTTCATCACTTTGTCAATGTATGTGCTCTGACTTAGTCCGAGAAGCCTTCTAGATCTATCTCTATAGATCTTAATTCCTAGAATGTAGGATGCTTCTCCTAAGTCCTTCATTGAGAAAGTATTCCCAAGCCAAGTCTTTACCTTCTCTAAGGCTAAGACATCATTCCCCATCAAAAGTATGTCATCCACATACAATATGAGGAATGTGGTCGAGCTCCCACTAACCTTCTTGTGCACACAAGGTTCAGCTTCATTTTGGATAAAGCCAAACACTTTGAATTCCTCATCAAATTGAAGATTCCAACTCCGAGATGCTTGCTTCAATCCATAGATTGACCTTTGCAGCTTACAGACTTTATTGGCATTCTTTGGATCTACAAAACCTTCAGGCTATGTCATGTACACATCCTCATTTATATTCCCATTAAGGAATGCGGTTTTAACATCCATCTACCAAATCTCATAGTCATAATAAGCTGCAATAGCAAGCATGATCCTGATGGACTTAATCATGGCAACTGGAGAAAAGGTTTCATCATAGTCAACACCTTGAACTTGTCAAAATCCCTTTGCAACCAATCTGCCTTTATAAGTTTGCACATTTCCATCCATGTCAGTCTTTTTCTTAAAGACCCACTTGCACCCTATGGGTTTTACCCCTTCGGGTGGTTCCACCAAAGTCCATACTTTGTTGGAGTACATGGATTCCATCTCGGATCTCATGGCCTCAAGCCATTTCTCAGAATTGGGTCCCTCCATAGCCTCTACGTAGGTAGTTGGATCATCATCTATGATCAACTCACCACCTTCTTGAGTCATTAGGTATCCAAACCTCTCAGGTTCAAGGCAGGTCCTACTAGATCTACGAGGTCCTTGTGTTACCTGAGGAGACTGAGATTCTACAACACCTTGTGAATCTACATGTGATGGAGTGGACTTTGGTCATATAGTTGAGTTTTAACACCATATTTGGATGTGAGATATCTTGGATGATGATAAACTTTTTGATGTATTTTGGACCCATGTTCACAATTAGAAGCTTGGGCTTTGATAAAATGCTATGTCACGCTCATGTGTTAACTGTGTGTTGCATGGATGAGTTTTGAACTGGTTAGTCTCGATCCAGTAGGTAAAGCCTTAACATGGAGATTCCACGGATCTATATCTTGCAATCCTTGGATGAGAATCATTGTATGGCTGTAATAGACCCCTTCCTTAGAATGACGCTGAGATCATGGACCAACCACGTACGCTTGTCTAGGTAGCCACGATCACCATTTCGTGGGGTGACTGGGGCAGGGAATAGGCGGTTCCTTGACTTGCCGAGAAATGCAGTTCAAAGTCTTATACAAGCATGAGACAACTGCATATTTTAGAAAGAGCCGACCTCCCCTCTCTAGCCTCTTCGTCACTAGCGGTAGTAGGCTCCTATAAAGACTTTCACCAGGTTTGCGAGAAGGTGCCACAACCATGCACGGAGGAGCCGCTGAGAAGCCGGCGGCACCGTAGGCATTCCAGAGAAGTGTTTGGTTGTAGCAGATCGTGATTCCATGGTCTCCATCCACGAAGACAGGGAGAATAACCACCCCTTTTCACCATCGCAACAGCAGCCGTGAATGGCAAGCGCCAACTCCTAAAGCCACCAGACACTCCCAGGATGTCGTGACGGTGCTCACGATCAGGAAGAGGCCCCACGCTGGCGGCTGTTGTCCAGGAGACGATGCGTGTTGGCATCGGGCGGATTGGGCGGAGAACGACACCAATCAGGCGGCAACATAGACAATCAGAGGTGGGCAGATCCTCGCCGGATTCGACCACAGCGGCGATGCACCATGGCGGCGCAGACCCAGCCGCGGCGGTGGGCTGTGCAAGGGAGAGAGACAAAAGTCAGGCCTGAGAGCGATGTTCTCACATCCTGAGGTAGCGGCCCTAAAGTGTAAATATCTTGTCGGAGATCTGGCTGCAACGACAGCACACTCTGGAGAAATAGGGAGACCGCGCTAGATGCAAACGAGGAGGAAGATCTCATGGTTAATAGCTCGTCGGAGTCTTCCCTCACCCAGCGGTGCCTGCGTATACGCTGGAACAGATACTTCAGCGTATTTGCGATCGGGAGAAAAGAAGAGTCAGGCTCGTTTAAAGGCGCAGACAAGGCGGACCAATACACTGCTGATCCCACGTCGGAGATATGTCTATGTGGCGGTGCTGAGGACTAGAAGTGCATGGTGTGGGAGGGCACTGAGATGCAAACCGCTTCATCGTTTGCGTGAGGAAGAGGGGAAGGCACGCGGACCGGTTCAGACTTTAGACCTGACGAGAATCAGCTGAATCAAATAGAACCGGGTTCAAAATCCCCGAACTGCCAGTTCAACTAGAAAGTAGCCGAGCCAGGAGCTGAGTGGCCACGTGGCTTTACCCGATTGGCTATATGAGGTAAATAATCAGAAATTGCTCAGTTCTTCAATAAATCAGAGTAATTAGCTCAGTTATCAGAAAAATGCAAATAAGGTACCATTATTCTCAGCAAAATGAGTAGAACACAGAAGAATGAGAATATCAGGCTTTTGATGAATTTGTATCAGTAATATCATGTAAGATGTGTAATGATTGTTTAATGGATAATAAATAGCAAATGATGACATAAAATTATGGAAAAATGTCAATAACTCCATAATAATGTTTATAATGCACCTGGTGTCAATGATGATCATGTTGATGCACTAATTATGTAATTTTCTCCATATGGTTAATTAGGGCTTTTAACCCTAAATAAAATGCAATAAATGCACACATGCTCAATAAATGATTAAATTCACAAAATAAGCTCATATCAGTATATGGAACCTCAGTTTTAATTATGAGATCATAATGATGAACAAAATCCATGTTATGTGAAGATGAATCTTAATACATGTTATAAAACCCTAATCTAGGTTAATGATGTAACCTAGGGTTAATATGTGCACAAAAAGGATATGGAACCTAATGTTCAGATGATGGACTTTGATAATGAGATGTAATATGGAAAATGACATCAGTGAGATAATCATAAGATATGAATGCAAGTAATGATGCACACATCCTAATGAAATAAGCTAAACCCTAAATGGACATGTTTAGGGTTAAGACGAGATGTAAGATGATGAGAACTTGATGTTGATATATGATCTTGTCTTAATCAGGGTTGACCAAGGATGTAGATGATATGAGGATATGATGTTTAGGATGTCTCTTTGGAAGGTACGCCATTACCTCTTACTTGGCTTATTATACAATATGATTGTGTTATATGAGTAGTAAAATACTTGGCATATGGTATTGGATGAAATGATTGCTCTTGTATGATATGTTGCCTGATTTTCCATGCTTATGGCTATGAACACATGAAACATAATATATTTGTTCCATTATATGAAAGCACTATATCTCTTTGGTAAGCATAGTGCTAGTGAGTGATCTATCTCTTTGGTAAGCAGATCACATGTACAATGATCTATCTCTTTGGTAAGCAGATATTGAGGCCTATATGCATCTATCCCATTGGTAGGCAGATGCACAAGCATATAATGGAAAATGAGCTTAAAATATGTATTCTCTTTTCTTAATGAATATCTTTGTGCAAGTATACATTTTTCTTATATTTCTTTATAACTGCCAAGTATTAGTTTTATCTTATTGCCAATATATAATGAGAGGTATATAAAAAGACACGTAGGCGTACTCAGTACAATATTCTTGAAATATTGTACTGACGTGTACCGCATGTAATCTTTTGTTTAGGTTGTGGTTATGCTCTTGAAGATCCAGGATAGTTTAGAGTTGTGTGGCGAGCTGATGTACAGGTGGACCTGTTGTCTTAAGATCATGTTGTTTAGATGTAGTACATGTATATGTGTAAGTTTGCTGTTCAATATGTAATATCAAATGTTGTAACAATTCATGTTGTAATTATATGTTGAATGGTGAATATGTGTGTATAATTTTATTATTATTCATGTACATGTGCTACTGATTGTTTCCTTCTGGCTCCTTTGATTTTCTTCTTCTTAGCCTAGTGTGGGGTGTTTAAATTGGGATTCTCACTGAGGTGAGGGTTTCAATTTGGACGTCACACATCAGATTAAGTTTTAGTAAATCCGGGGACGTCACACTACATTTTCCTCTGGTACATCTACCAGTTCAATGTTTTTTTGTTGGGCTTGAACCTCTTCAAGCTCTATATTCCTCCCACTGCTTCCTTTGGAAATAAATTCCTTCTCTAGGAACACAGTTGTCCTGGAAACAAACACTTTGTTGTCAGTAGGGTGGCATAAATAGTATCCCCTCGTTTCCTTGGGGTATCCAACAAAATAACATTTATCGGATTTGGGTCCAAGATTATCAGGAAACATTTTCCTAACGTAAGCCTCACAACCCCAAATCATCAGAAAAGACAAATCGGGACGCTTCCCAGTCCATATCTCATATGGTATCTTTTGAACCGATTTAGATGGTACTCAGTTAAGTGTAAACACGGCGGTTTCAAGGGCATAACCCCAGAAAGAAATTGGAAGATCAACAAAACTCATCATTGATCACACCATATCCAACAATGTGCGATTCCTTCTTTCAGACACACCATTATGTTGTGGTGTTCCAGGCGGAGTCCATTGTGATACAATACCACTGGCTCATAGAAGGTCCTCAAACTCCTGGCTTAAGTATTCTCCACCTTGATCGGATTGAAGTGCCTTAATACTTTTACCAAGTTGGTTCTGTACTTCATTCATGAAATCCTTGAACTTTTCAAGGGTTTCTGACTTATGTTTCATCAGGTACACATAGCCATACCTACTGAAGTCATAAGTAAAGGTAATGAAGTACTGATACCCACCTCTGGCATTAGTTCTAAAAGGCTCACATACATCAGTATGTATGAGTCCTAATAGATCACTAGCTCTCTCACCTTTACCTGAAAAGGGAGTCTTGGTCATCTTGCCCAACAAACAAGATTCACATGTCTCTATTGATTCATAATCAAAAGAGTCTAGATAACCATCTTTATGGAGTCTAGAAGTGCGCTTCTCATTTATGTGCCCTAGACGACAATGCCAAAGATATGTTTTGTTTGAGTTGTTGAGTTTTTGTATTTTGCTGTTTACGTTGTATACACTTGTCTCTAGATCTATCAAGTATAGACCATAAGACATTGGGGCACTTCCATAAAAGATCCCATCTTTAGAAATGGAACAATTTCCATTCTTAATAAGAAATTCAAATCCATCCTTGTCCAAACAAGAGACAGAAATGATATTCCTATTTATGGCAGGTACATAATAGCAGTTCTTCAACTCTATTATTAGCCCACTAGGTAGAGTTAACTCATAGGTTCCTACAGCACTGGCGGCAACCCTTGCCCCATTAGCAACATGTAGTTCAACCTCGCCTTCCCCCAAAGGCCTACTTCTCTTAAGATCCTTCACATTTGAACAAATGTGAGATCCACATCCGGTATCAAGTACCCATGACGAAGAAGTAGTAAAGTTAATCTCTATCACGTATACACCAGAAGTAGAGATCTCTATCTTTGACTTCTTCTTCCATTGTTCCTTACATCCTCTCCATGCAGAAAAAATTGGTTTAGCGAGAGAACCCTTCTCTCCCTTACCATCTTTCTTCTTCACTAACGCATTAAGTGTACATAGAGTGGATTCAAAGGCTCCTGGTATATCTGGATTGTGCAGAACACTTCTCACAGTCCTCAACCAGTTATGGAATTTGTTCTCAATTAATTTGCCCATTTTAAAAGATGATTCTTTTGCCATTCTATAAGAGAAAATTGCATTTTGTCAAAACACTTTTGATTTGATTTGAATAAAATTTGACGATAGTTAATTAGGCCTTTAATTAATTACCACTCCCACTATTTTGACTCAAATTGATAGCCCTCACCATCAATTCGGAAGATTGCAGCGTACAATCTTCTAGTGGGTCAAGATCCTAAAATCCTCTGAGCCATGGACCAGCTTGGGCTGTCACCCACAACTCAGATCTTCCAGGTAGGCAACTCTTGCCAATTGCATCATATGAAACTCTTGAAAGATGTCATATGCAACTCCTTGCCATGATCATCTCCATGCCTCAAGGTGCTAGATCCTATCTAGATCACCTTGTTAAGTCCGACCCAAAGCCAACACGATGAACATGCACCCTGCTTGGGCAGACCCACACATTCATCATTCACGCTTCCATGAGATAGACGGTGCACGATGCTTGGGCATGCCCACACTTGGTCGATCAAGCTTTTCACGTGTGTCGCATTTGGAAGGCATCTAAAACTTAATATTTAATGAGGGATTTAGTTTTTATATACATATACATATCCAATCACCACAATATATAGTACGCATCATATACATGCTATATCCCACAGAAAACATGCAAAACAATAAAAAGCAATGATTATGGTCATCCTATTGTGATTCCTCAAGCCAAGAGGAATCATAGTCATCTAGGTCTACTACACATGCAACCTGTACAATATGATATTGAGATATCAATTGATTGAGTGTTTAATTGAACTACTAAACTCCTTTAGTAATCAATCTAAACTTTGCTTGTGGACAAAACTCCTCTTCCAGGTTAAATCCTATGTGTGTGACCCTGCAGGTCCATTTCACGTTGGCAGTGAAAGTCCATAACACTTATGACTTCACAAGCAAAGAGCGGTGCCTAGTCACACATCAGTGCTACCCAAGTGAAAGAGAAAGTTGGAGAACAACTTTCAATCCTACAACCTGTGAATGGTATTACAGTGAATGTATACTTCCTTTGTCACTGATATCCTGAATGAACTCGAGGCATGGAACAGTCATCCTGTCAACATTCATTCATTTCCTTGATCTCAGAGTAGACTGAGTGAGATGTGTATGACATCAATATCACATATTGATTCATACGTGCATGCGCATGCCTTTCTCAATCCTACTCATCATGTGGCCAAGGATATCAAACTCCCTCAAGAGGGACAAATCCCATATCTATCACTCACCCCTCAAAAGCCCCATGTGTCAAAGCCACCCAATCATCACCTTTATAACAACCCATGTTTCAGGACTGCGTTTGATGATGTCAAAGTGTACCCAACGACATGTGTTGAGTGTAGTGATTTCAGGTCTAAGAATCACACTCACCACCATCACTGTGAGAGCTGACTGTGACTACCAAGTCAAGGTTCCATGTGTCACTCTCACGGTGGGTTTGTCCGGTACCTTGTTCTCTAACAAGTACCTATGTTCTTGGTTTGATATCACTATATCATGACTAATGAGATTCTATCATCAACCAACACACAATCTAGCCTTTAGTGTTATTGATGTCTATGGTTATTTCCACAATAACAACCGACTAGGGACTAAACAAGAATGTATACTCTTAACATCCGTATGATCTCATCATTTAGGTCCTCAACCCAAAAGCATACGTCATTGAGTAAAATCATTCTTTAGACATCTATCATGTTACACCATCATCTCAGAAACAATTTAAACATATAGATCGGAAATTGCCTTTATTATTATTCAAATCATTTACAAAGTATCCCATTACAATCATCATATGACTTGCTCTATGGGCATACATACCAACAATTATATGATAAGTCGTCATTCAGTAGTCCCATGATGATTTAGAGGCAACTGTTGCCAAATTAGAGGAGTGTTTACTCCAATTCAAAGGTGTTGCAACACCAATTCAGGGCGTAGTCACGCCAATTCAAAGAGTCCTCTGTGTCATTCAGAGGCATGTAGTCCCAATTTATAGGTACCTTGGTACCAATTCATGGCGTAGATATGCCAATTCAGGAGGACTTATTGTATAATGGTGGCCACAGTCAGATTAAAATCATAAGTAAAAGATACCTTAGTTTAGAGCATGCCCATAATCTCATCCATGAGTATAATGAGAGGGAATCTGATAAGATAAGTATGACCCAAACCCTTTGGTGCAGGTCATGAGACCCATGTACCAGGGTACATGTCTTCAGAAAAAAGGTAAAGTAGAAAGATAAGAATTCATATTGAGAGATAAGAGATAATATGTTTCGGATTTTACTCAAAACTTGACGTTAGTTTCATGTTTATGTAGTTCAAATTTCAGTTTTTTAGTCATGTATATTTTAGAATACTCATGCCACTTACTCTAACGATTGTTTTTCCCAATGTCTGGCTGGGGACATGATGTCCGTTGGATTTGGAGAAGCGGAGGATCAAAAGAATAAGTAAACGTCTAGGAGATTTTCAAGCCTGCCTAGTGAGGTGCCATCTACCGAGACGATCCCGAGTTTAGACATCTTTTATTATACATAGTCTTGTTATTAGAGTATATTAGATGACTTGTTAAAACTATGTATGAATTAGTTTTCCAATTGTGCAAAGTGTTTTATTTACTTTAATTGCATTGATAATCATGTTTGTGACACCCCAGTAGAAAAGAAAAAAAATGCTTCCACTCATGTGATATGAAAACCAGGTTGTTACAATATGGTATCAGAGCAATTAGGTAAATGGCCACTAGGAAAATATGATTCTTATAGTCACCCTAGAATGAAGATGAGAGATTAGGGTTTAGGGATAGATTCCCAAAGGAAGGTACAATGACCTAGAATGACTAATAGTTTTCAACTTAGAATAGATATATATGTCAGAGATAGATGTTTACCTATTCGAGGTCTCATATTTCAACCTAACCCTAGCTAATGATGTTGCTTCTCCATTCTCAATGGTTATGGTTAGCCAATTGAGAATTGAAGAGGAATGTTATAAGCACTAGACTTTGATAAACCTCTCATTTCTTACTGGTCCATGTGGTATGGGACACATGTATCAGTAGGTTAATGAGAGATAGCATGTCAGGATCTCACATCTCTGGGTATGTGCTTGATCACCACATATCTAGAATGTAGGAGTACCTACAAGACCCAAGATTAGACGGTCAACTATACCTAATGTTAAAAATTCATGACAAGGTTGAGGTAGATGCCCTAAGTATAGAGCCAAGTTTAGTTTCATAAAACCTAAGTATGAGTTGAGTAATAGACCAAGGTAATAGATAATGCTCACACAAATATTTTATGAAAATACATTACATATATCTTTTCATGCAACATTTTGAGCATGTGTACCATAATATGTTAATTATCAATAATTGAAGAGATAAGAAGAACCCTAAGGTGGGAAGTAGCCTAGAGAAATTTAGAGGGTGAAATTTATTTTAAGGTGGGTAGAATTGTAACATCCTCAATTTCATAGATATTGTATGCCTTTAATGTGGGGTTTCCTGGTAAGTGTATGCCAAGGGACCTAATGAACCTAACCATGGCTAGGTATTTAATTAAGTTCACAAAATTTGTAATATAAGTCATATGGTCAACCAATACACATAATGACTTAAATGTGTATGGTTGTAGTCAGGTGTAGATAAATATAAATGAATACTTCATATAAACAATAATGTGGCGAATACATAATATGGTGACTTCAGTTATTGGTTTGAGCTCTAGACCAACTTAGGTCTCATTATTAAGGAAGTAAAGTAATGTTGACCTAATGTATCATATAAAAGCTTCTGTTGACAGAATATTGATTCATGCTTTAGTTCCATAACTGAGAATAGATAATGAACCTTTTGAGAGATCAGGGAATGGTCTGGAGGGGCCTAGAACCTTATTCAATCTTGGTTGGGTAAATGAGGATTCACATATGGGTCCTTAGAGTATAGATTTGGGAATTTTGATAGATGGATAATTGATATATAAGATCAAGGGATAAAATTTAGATGTTTTTGTTTTATCTAGTGGCCTAGGTCATTAAATTAGTAATTATCAGGTTTTTACTTTAAAAATAGTTTTAGAGTGTCTATCTAGTTAACTTCTACCTAGAATCTTGGCAATGTAAATATGATGATAATATAGTGGTTGTACTAAAATTTGGAATCATATGGAGCTATGAGCTAGGCTGTAGAAATATTTCTTTTATTTGGAATTTTATGCAAAAGAAGAAAAAAATAAAAAAGAGGGGGGCGACTCCAGCCGACACGGACTGGAGAACCACATCCTCTATTTATAGGGCGTGAGTAGAGTCCCATGTACCAGGGGATCTCACCCAAGATTCAATAGGTAAGAGACTATAAAAGTCCTAGATTTCAGAACCCAGGGGTGGTCCTAAGTCGATGCTAGGGTTTTGTGGAGTTGGATGCGAGAAACGACCAATAAGAATAGGAAGGGGAGCCATGGAAGCTGCAGTAGGGTGGAGGCTAAGGGTTTCCAATTTTAGCCTACTCACACTCAACAATGGCATCGCCGAAGCAATGGAGGCTGTGCCAGGACAGATCGAAGCCTCGGGGCGTGAACCGATGGCCTGTCCATCCTGTTTGCGATCACCGGAAGAGTCCTGGCCGGAGACACCCTATTTCTGGCATGAAATACGGGAGATAGATCCCCTTTCATGCACTTGAATATGGATAGGCGACATCCACTATGCTGGGCAGGTTAAAGTGGTATGAAACGTGAGATCCTGGCCATTAGAACCTTTATCGACAATTCAAACTTCTCCAAATTAGGTAATCTTTCAAAAATCAAATCTTGGGTTTGGGAACTCATATTTTATCAAACTAGGTACCTGTAGAAATATTATGATGTCTACTATCTTATAAAAATGTCCTCCAGTAGTGTTTTGAATGTTTTATAGTTATTACTAGTTGATATCTATAGTATATGTGATTTCAATGTTTTGGGAACTAAAAATTGTAAACGACTTTAGAAATTAATGAATATTTTGTAGTAAGTATACTTTTATGTGATATACATGACTTCAAAGCCTGATTGTCCTAATTTTGAGTTTTACTAAGGTTTTTGATGTATACCCTAATAAGGGCATTTTGGGTATTTCACCCATGATCAGATTATGCAATGACCTAATATTTTAATACTTGATCTTACTACATTGTATGATTACTTTTTTGGAGATTTGATGGAGTTTCTTGTGTTATTATATTAGTATTTAATTTCGTACTTGAGTGGCCATTACAAAAGAAGAATAGATGATTATCTTGACACAATAAGTGGTATATGTATGCCTAATTAGGTCTGATATTAGTAACGTGAAGGTATTCTACTTTTATTTTCTAATTGAGTCAGTAAGTTTAGAATATGTGACTAAGTTTGAGAATTGTGCTCATTACATGAAGTATATGTTCATATTAGTGCATAAGACAATTTTTCTTATTTGAGTATAAAGATTATAGTAACTATATAATAAAGGTTTTATTTAATTTCAACACCAAGATTATATCGTGTTTTAGATTAAAGATATGTTTGTCTAAATAATAACCCTAAGTTGGTACATAAAGTTAGGAAGATGGGGTTTTGAGATTTAGAAATAGAAAGAGTTAACATACATTTGGACTAATAAAACTACGATGATATCCAAGTTATTAAAGTTATAGAACTTGGAATCAGGACTTCCTTATAGGTACCCTCAGTACAAGAGGTGAGTGGTCCATGCCCATGAGTATTCATATTTTAAGCTTAGTATATTCACACGTTTCTTAAGTTAGATTTTCACAATTTATGTGATTCAATGTTCTAAGATTTTAAAGTTAAGATATGCAAGAAAGAATTTCCCATACTTATATAATTATGTAAGTTTATATGCGCATTATCTCAAGTAGATATATGTTTCTCAATATGATTGAGACTCATGGACCATGTCCATGAGAAAATTTATAGGGTCATGTTTCTATAAGATTTCTTACTACTGATTCATATTAATGAATAAGACTGCAAAATAAGATATATACTCATACTTAATTGATAATTTGGAATAACTTTACATCAAGATTTGAAGTATAACTATGTTGTAAAGATTTCTCATATATATACAAATACAAACATGTATTCAGATTTCATTTAGAATCATGTTTTCTTGTATATAGAGAGATCCAAGCACTAGGTAGTTAATCAAATTCTATAGAATGAGTAATATCTAGAAGTTAAGTATAAAGCGAGAATAAAATTTTTAAACATATTAAGGCATGAACCAATTTTCAAGATAAATATACTACAAGGATTAGAATGTGTTGTTAATGGAGTTATGATGATAATAGGAATTATGATGCATTAAGTTATGATTATGTTTCAAGATAAGATTATATAAGATTATTATTTTAAGGTTTAAGTAGTAACATGAAGCTTATATGTAAACATTAAGATTCATGGTAAGATCAGATTCAATAAGATCTTATAAAGGTTAAATCATCTTGTCAGAATTCATGTTTTTAGATATTTTGTACTTGAGCTACTTTCATAAACTTGATTAAAGATACTTTGTATGCTTAGTGTTTCTATATCCAGTTCAGATCCTTTTTTTAAGCCTTTATACTCTTTAGTCATATTTAGTATCAATAAAGTCATCTATATTAAATTAGAGTTTTAGATTAAGGTTTCTCTAGATAATAAGCACATCAGATTTAGATTCAAGCTTGTACTACTAATTGTATGGGTAGGCAGATATAGAATAAAGGTACATGATAAAGGTTTCTGACCTAAAACTCAGTTATGTAGCAATTGAGATGTATATTCATGTTCAAATATAGATTTTGTTCAAGAATTTAGAATGAGAGATTCTGATTCAGATTTAGAATTGGTTACATGCTCAGTACTCAGTAATCAGTTTCAGTTATCAGTATTCAACTTTAGTATAAGATAAGCTCATATTTAGTATTTAGTAAGTTTAGACTTAAGATTATTAATTCAGAACCTTCACATAATACATTATATGATAAGTCCTCATTCAGTAGTCCCATGATGATTTAGAGGCATCTGTTGCCAATTCAGAGGAGTGTTTACTCCAATTCAGAGGTGTTGCGACACCAATTCAGGGCGTAGTCACGCCAATTCAAAGACTCCTCTATGTCATTCAAAGGCATGTAGTCTCAATTTAGAGGTACCTTAGTACCAATTCATGGCGTAGATATGCCAATTCATGATGACTTATTGTATAATGGTTTCCATAGTCAGATTAAAATCATAAGTAAAAGATGCCTTAGTTTAGAGCATGCCCATAATCTCATCCATGAGTAAAATGTGAGGGAATCTGATAAGATAAGTATGACCCAAACCCTTTGGTGCAGGTCATGAGACCCATGTACCAGGGTACATGTCTTCAGAAAAAGGTAAATTAGAAAGATAAGAATTCATATTGAGAGATAAGAGATGCCACTTACTCTAACGATTGTTTTTCCCAATGTCTGTCTGGGGACGCGATGTTCGTAGTTTTGGAGAAGCTGAGGATCAAAGGAACAAGTAAAGCTCTAGGAGATTTTCAAGCTTGCCTAGTGGGGTGCCATCTACCGAGACGATCCCGAGTTTAGACATATTTTATTATATGTAGTCTTGTTATTAGAGTATATTAGATGACTTGTTAAAACTATGTATGAATTCGTTTTCCAATTATGCAAAGTGTTTCATTTACTTTAATTACATTGATAATCATGTTTGTGACACCCCAGTAGAAAAGTGAAAAAAAATGCTTCCACTCATGTGATATGAAAACCAGGTTGTTACAATATGGTATCAGAGCAATTTGGTAAATGGCCACTAGGAAAATATGATTCTTATAGTCACCCTAGAATGAAGATGAGAGATTAGGGTTTAGGGATAAATTCCCAAAGGAAGGTACAATGACCTAGAATGACTAATAGTTTTCACCTTAGAAGAAATAGAGATTTTAGAGATAGATGTTTACCTATTCTAGGTCTCATGCTTCAACCTAACCCTAGCTAATGATGTTGCTTCTCCATTCTCAATGATTATGGCCAGGCAATTGAGAATTGAAGAGGAATGTCATAAGCACTAGACTTTGATAAACCTCTCATTTCTTACTGGTCTGTGTGGTATGGGACACATGTATTAGTAAGTTAATGAGAGATAGCATGTCAGGATCTCACATCTCTAGGTATGTGCTTAATCACCACATATCTTGAATGTAGGAGGTACCTGGAACACCTAAGATTAGATGGTCAACTATACCTAATGTTAGAAATTCATGACAAGGTTGAGGTAGATGCCCTTAGTATAGAGCCAAGTTTAGTTTCATAAACCCTAAGTATGAGTTGAGCAATAGAACGAGGTAATAGATAATGCTCACATAAATATTTTATGAAAGTACTTTACATATATCTTTTCATGCAAAATTTTGAGCATGTGTACCTTAATATGTCAATTATCAATAAATGAAGAGGTAAGTAGAACCCTATGGTGGGTAGTAGCCTAGAGAAATTTTGAGGGTGAAATTTATTTTAAGGTGGGTAGAATTGTAACATCTCAATTTCATAGCTATTGTAAGCCTTTAATGTGGGGTTTTCTGGTAAGTGTATGCCAAGGGACTTAATGAACCTAACCATGTCTAGGTATGTAATTAAGTTCACAAAATTTGTAATACAAGTCATATGGTCAACCAATATACATATTGGCTTAAATGTGTATGATTGTAGTCAGGTGTAGATGAATATAAATGAATAATTCATGTGAACAATAATGTAACGAATGCATAATATGATGACTTCAGTTACTGGTTTGAGCTGTAGACCAACTTAGGTCTCATTATTAAGGAAGTAAAGTAATGTTGACCTAATGTATCATATAAAAGCTTCTATTGAGGGAATATTATTCATGATTTAGTTCCATAACTGAGAATAGATAATGAACCTCTTGAGAGATCAGGGAATGGTCTGGGGGCCTTAGAACCTTATTCAATCCTGGTTGGGCCAATGAAGATTCACATATGGGTCCTTAGAGTATAAATTTGGGAATTTAGCATTTTGTGTTCATTATAATTACTCAGTGTAATTTTGATAGATGGATAATTGATATATAAGATCAAGGGAGAAAATTTAGATGTTTTTGTTTTATCTAGTGGCCTAGGTGATCAAATTAGTAATTATATGGTTTTTATATAAAAGATAGTTTTGGGGTGTCTATCCAGTTATCTTCTACCTAGAATCTTGCTCATGTAAAGATGATGATAATATAGTGGTTGTACCAAAATTTGGAATCATATGGAGCTATGAGATAGGCTGTAGAAATATTTCTTTTATTTGGACTTTTATGTAGAAGAAGAAAAAAAATAAAAAAGAGGGGGGCGACTCAAGCCCGCACGGATTGGAGAACCATAGCCTCTATTTATAGGGTGTGAGTAGAGTCCCATGTACTAGGGGATGTCGCCCAAGATCTAATAGGAAAGAGACTATAAAAGTCCTAGATTTTGGAACCCAGAGGTGGTCCTAAGTCGATGCTAGGGTTTTGTGGAGTTGGACATGAGAAAGGATCGAAAAGAACATCAAGGGGAGCCATGGAGGATGCATTTGGGTGGAGGCTAAGGGTTTCCAATTTTTGCCTACTCAGAGTCAACAATGGCACCACCGAAGCAATGGAAGTTGTGTCAGGCCAGATCGAAGCCTCAAGGCGCGAACCGATGGCTTGCCCATCCTATTCGCAATCACCGGAAGAGTCCTGGCTGTGTGACACCCTGCTTTTGGCATGAAATAGGGGAGATAGATCCCCTTTCATGCACATGAAGACAGACAGGCGATGTCCTCTATGGCGGGCTGGTTAAAGTGGTATGGAACGTGAGATCCTGGCCATTGGATCCTTTATCGACGGTCCAGACTTCTCCAAATTAGGTAATCTTTCAAAAATCAAATCTTGGGTTTGGGAACTCATAATTTATCAAACAAGGTACCTGTAGAACTCTTATGATGTCTACTATCTTATAAAAATGTAGTCAGGTAGTGTTTTGAACGTTTTATAATTATTACTAGTTGATTTCTAAAGTATATGCGATTTCAATGTTTTGGGAATTAAAAATAGTAAACGACTTTAGAAATTAATGAATATTTTGTAATAAATATACTTTTACGTGATATACATGATTTCAAAGCCTGATCATCCTGATTTAGAGTTTTAATAAGGTTTTTTATGTTAACTCTAATAAGGGCATTTTGGGTATTTCACCCATGATCGGATTATGCAATGACCTGATTTTTTAATACATGATCTTACTACATTGTATGATTACTTTTTTTGAGATTTGATGGAGTTTTTGTGTTATTATTTTAGTATTTAATTTTGGACCTGAGTGACCTTTATGAAGGAATAATAGATGATTATCTTGACACAATAAGTGGTATATGTATGCCTAATTAGGTCTGATATTAGTAATGTGATGATATTCTACATTGATTTCCTAATTGAGTCCGTTGTTTAGAATATGTGACTAAGTTTGAGAATTGTTCTCATTACAAGAAGTATATGTTCATATTAGTGCATAAAACAATTTATGTCTTATTTGAGTATAAAGATTATAGTAACTATATAATAAAGTTTTTATTTAATTTCAATGCCAAGATTTTATGGTGATTTTAGATTAAAGTTATGTTTGGTCTAATTAAGAACCCTAAGTTGGTATATAAAGTTAGAAAGATGGGGTTTTGAGATTTAGAAATAGAAAGAGGGAACATACACTTGGACTAATAAAACTATGATGATATCCATGTTATTAAAGTTATGGAACTTGGAATCAAGACTTCCTTATAGGTACCCTCAGTACAAGAGGTAAGTGGTCCATGCCTATGAGTATTCATATTTTAAGCTCAATATATTTACATGTTTCTTATATAATATTTTCATGATTTATGTGATTCAATGTTCTAAGAATTTAAAGTTTAGATATGCAAGAAAGATTTTCCCGTACTTCTATAATTATGTAAGTTTATCTGCTCAATATCTCAAGTAGAGATATGTTGCTCAATATGATTGGGACTCATGGACCATGTCCATGAGAAAATTTCGAGGGTCGTGTTTCTATAAGATTTGTTACTACTGATTCATATTAATAAATAAGACTGCAAAATAAGATATATAGTCATACTTAATTGATAATTTGGGATAACTTTACATCAAGATTTGAAGTATGACTATGTTGTTAAGATTTCTCATATATATATATATATATATATATATATATATATATATATATATATATATATATATATAGATACAAACATGTATTTAGATTTCAATTAGAATCATGTTTTCTTATATATAGAGAGATCGAAGAACTAGTTAGTTAATCAAATTCTATAGAATGAGTAATATCTAGAAGTTAAGTACAAAGTGAGAATACAAGTTTTGAACATATTAAGGCATGATCCAATTTTCAAGATAAATGTACTACATGCATTAGAATGTGTTGTTAATTGAGTTATGATGATAATAGGAATTATGATGCAATAAGTTATGATTAAGTTTCAAGATAATATTATATAAGATTATTATTTTATGGTTTAAGTTGTAACATGTAAGCTTATATGTAAACATTAAGATTCATGATAAGATCAGATTCAATAAGATCTTATAAAGGTTACATCATCTTGTGAGAATTCATGTTTTTAGATATTTTGTACTTGAGCTACTTTCATAAACTTGAGTAAAGATACTTTGTATACTTACTATTTCTATATCTAGTTCAAATCATTTTTTTAAGCCTTTATACTCTTTAGTCATATTTAGTATCAATAAAGTCATCTATATTAAATTAGAGTTTCAGATTAAGGTTTATCTAGATAATAAGCACATCAGATTTAGATTCAAACTTGGACTACTCATTGTATGTGTAGGCAAATATAGAATAAAGGTACATGATAAGGGTTTTAGACCTAAAACTCAGTTATGTAGTAATTGAGATGTATATTCATGTTCAAATGTAGATTCAATTCAGAACTTAAGAATGAGAGATTCAGATTCAAATTTAGAATTGCTTACATGCTCAATACTTAGTAATTAGTTTCAGTTATTAGTATTCAACTTTAGTATAAGATAAGATCAGATTCAATATTCAGTAAGTTTAGACTTAAGATGATTAATTCGAAACCTTCACATAATACATTATATGATAAGTCCTCATTTAGTAATCCCGGGATGATTCAGAGGCATCAAAGGATTTGGAGTATGTACGTAGGATTTGTAGCAGCTGAGGATCAAAGGAACAACTAAAGGTCTAGGAGATTTTCAAGCTTGACTAGTGGAGTGCCATCTACTGAGACGATCTAGAGTTTAGACATCTTTTATTATGCATAGTCTTGTTATCAGAGTATATTAGATGATTTGTTTTTCTTTATCAAAACCATGTATGAATCCATTTTCCAGTTATGCAAAGTGTTTTGTTTACTTTAAATGCATTGATAATCAAGTTTTGACACCCCAGTAGAAAAGAGAAAAAAATGCTTTCGCTCATGTGGTATGAAAATTAGGGAGTTACATTGTCAATGTATGTGCTATGGCTTAGACCAAGAAGCCTTCTGGATCTATCTATATAGATCTTGATTACTAAAATATAGGATGCTTCGACTAAGTCCTTCATTGAAAATATATTTCCTTGCCATGTCTTTACCATTTTTTAAGTAGGGATGGCATTCCCATCAATTGTATATCATCTACATACAATATGAGGAATACAATCATGCTTCCACTGACCTTCTTGTAAACACATGGTTCATCTTCATTTTGACTAATGCCAAACTCTTTGACTATTTCTTCAAATTGATTATTCCATCTGTGAGTTTCTTTCTTCAATCCATAGATTGATGTTTGTCTCTTACAAACTTTATTGACTATCCTTTGGATTTATAAAACTCTCAGGTTGTATCAAGTACACATCTTCAACAATATTCCCATTAAGGAATGCAATTTTAACATCCATCTGCCAATTCTCATGGTCATGATAAGTTACAATGGAAAGTATGATCCTAACCATGGCAAGTGGATAAAAGGTTTCATCATAGTCAACACGTTGAACTTTTTTGAAACCCTTTTCAACAAATCAACCTTTGTAAGTTTGTACATTACCATCCATGTAAATCTTCTGCTTGAAGACCCACTTCCACCCTATGTACCACTTTAGGTGGTTTCACCAAGGTCCACACCTTATTAATATACATGGATTCCATCTTAGATCTCACGACCTCAAGCCATTTCTCAGATTCTGGTCCCTTAACAACTCTAGGTAGATATTTGGCTCATCATCAACAACTGACTCATAGCCTTCTTGAGTCACAAGGTAAGCAAATCTATCTGATTCAAGGCATGTCCTACTAGATCTATGAGGTTTCTATCTTACATGAGGAATTTGAGAATCCACAATGATTTGTGACTCTCTATGTTCCTCTTGTATCTGTATAGGTTCAATGATTTGTTGTTGGTCTTGATCCTCTTCGAGTTATACTTCCCTCCTACTGATTACTTTGGAAATGTATGCCTTTTCTAGGAATACAACATCCTTGATAACAATCACTTTGTTGTCAGATGAAGTATCATCCTTTGGTTTCCCTAGGATATCCAACAAAATAATGTTTATTCAACTTGGTTCCAAGCTTTTCAGGAAACTGCTTTCTCACAAAGCTTCACTTCCCCAAATCTTCATGAAAGACACATTGGGACACTTCCGTTACCATATCTCATATGGTGTCTTTTGAACTGATTTGGATGGTACATGGATTAGTTTAAACACTATAGTTTCTAGAGCATAACCCATAAGGAATTCAAAAGATCAGTAAAACTCATTATTAATCAACCATATATAGCTAATTCTTTCTATTACACCATTATGCTATGGCGTTCCAGGTGGAGTCCATTGTAATACAATACCACAGTCTCACAGAAGGCCGTCAAACTCTTAGCTTAAGTATTCTCCATCTCGATTATAACAAAGTTCCTTAATACTTTTACCAAGTTGGTTCTATACTTCATTCATGAATCCTTAAACTTTTCGTGAGTTTTTTACTTATGTTTCATCAAGTAAACATAACCATACATACTAAAGTCATCTACAAAAATAATGAAGTATTGATAACCACCTCTAGCATTTGTTCTAAAAGAGCCGCATACATCTATATGTATGAGTCCTAATAGGTCACTAGCCCTCTCACTATTACCAATGAAGGGGGTCTTTGTCATATTACCCAACAAACAAGACTCACATGTCTCTATTGATTCAAAATCAAAAGAGTCTAGATATCCATCATTATGGAGTCTATGAATGTGATTCTCATTGATATGCTCTAGAAGACAATGCTAAAGATATGTTCTATTTGAGTTATCCAACATACTCTTTTGGTATTTACATTATTAACATTTGTTTTTAGATCTAGAAAATAAAGACCATAAGATGTTGGGGAACTTCCATGAAAGATCTTATCTTTTGAAATAGATTATATATTAAATTCATATCCATCCTTGTCAATACAAGATAAAAAAATAATATTTCTATTAATGGTAGGTTCAAAATAGCAGTTATTTAACTCTATTACAAGCCACATGGACAAAGATAAATTATAGGTTTCAACTATAGTGGCAACAACTCTTGCTCCATTTGCATCACACAATTTGACCTCGCCCTTTCTTAAGTACTTCTTTTCAGATCATGCACATTCAAACATATGTGAGATCCACATCTGGTATCCAGTACCCAAGATGAATAAGTGGAGAAATTTATCTCAATATTGTATATACCCAAAGTGGATATCTCCATCCCCTCCTTCTTCTTCCTATGTTCCTCTAGGTAGAGAGAGAAATTCCTCTTCCAGTGTCTAGGCTAGTGATAGTGGTGTAATTGCCTTCCTCAGTTACCCTCACTTTTCTTTGAGTATAGAAGACTTGGTCTTCTATCTAGCTTTACAACTCTTCTTAGATTTTCTTTTGCCCTTGGACTTCCCTTTTCCTCTTCTCATCATCATTACAGAGTTGGGCCTGTCTTTCTTCTTCTATGCTTCAGCTGTTCTGAACATCCCAAGTAATTTTGACAATGGCTTATCAAAATCATTCATGTTTTAGTTCATGACATACTGGCTGCATGGTTCTGGCTATGAATGTAGAATCACATATGTGGCCAAGTCTAGACCCAAGGGGAATCCCAGTCTATAAAGGTTCTCCACATACCCAATAAGATTGAGCACATGGGGACCTACTAGATCTCCTTCAGGCATGTTGCACTCAAATAACGCCTTGGAAACATCATATCTCTCTTGTCATTCCTGATCTTAATACATGTTCTTAAGATGTGTTACCCTATCAATAAAATACATGTTCTCATACTATGTCTGCAACTTATAGTTCATTGAGCATATCATCAGGCACTTGACCTCTACAACATCTTTAGAGTGCTTGTTGTAAGCATCCCTATCAACCTTAGGCACAGTGGGAGCAGGTTCATATGGCACTGGTGTTTCTAGGACATAAAAATTGTGCTCATGTGTGAGAACAATTCTCAACATCCTCAACCAGTCATGAAAATTATTCCCATTCAGCTTGTCCTTAACAACGATCGATCATAAGGAAAATGTTTTACTGGTTTCATTTAGTTCTACAAAAAATTACAGTTTTTCAAAACACTTTTGATTTGATCTAATTAAAATAAAAATTGATGATGTTTATTTAGGTCTTTAATTGATTATTGCTCCCACTATTTTGTTCAAATTGATATCCCTCACATATCAATTCGGAAGATTACAACGTACAACCTTCGAGTGAGCCAAGAGCCAAAACAATTGAGTTATTACCTTACCAATGCCAATGTCTGTAACCAATTATTAAGGTAGGAAGCTTTTGCCGATTGCATATTATGAAATTGTTGTATAGATGGTATGTGCAACTGTTTGCCATAGTCATCTTCATGCTTCTAGGCACTTAATCTCATTAAGGTCACATAGTTAAGTCTAACTCAAAAGTTAACAAATAGTTGTAACAAACCAGAACTTAGAATGTTACACTATTCTATGATCAGGAAGCTAGTTATGTTTTTTCTTTGGATGTGACCAAACAAGGATTAAAATTTAGAACACATTTGCATAATGATTTAATTGTGTGACAGCATCATGAAAATATATTACATATATTTTATTTACTAACATGATGGATAAATAAAAATGAATAATATGCTTTGGAGTAGAAACTGGTAATTTCATACTACTATTGTCATATAATTTAATTAAAGTGGAATAAATAAACTAAAGATTTCAATTGTGTAAAAAGTGAAATTTTGTTCATATTAAATATATACAACTCTTTTTATAACAAGGTGACATCAAAAGGACTTAATATAATGTTTTGATAAATACAAGGATAATGTGTCAAAATGCATGATGGTGCAATAACTCATAAAAGGAAATCTCAAAAGTAAAATATAATGACAAAACATATCTCTTGGGTGTCAATTAGCTTGGTTGTTAATGTCCACATTATTTTCCTAATAATAATTATCTTAATTCTATTTGGAAAAGTAAATAGGATAAGAGCCAAAAGTATGAAATAAATTACTAAATTCTCAAAAAGAGATCATAAACCTCAAATTCAAAATCCACATACCAAGTTTAGCTTATGCCTCAATTTTCATCTAATTTGGACAATATTAAATATTCTAGTGTAATTTAGGAGAGAGAATGTACTTTTAAGCCCATAATATTAAATAACATGTTAAATAACTCCAAAAGGGAAAATTAATTATAGAATCGTGTTCCTCATGTTTAGGTGTGACAAACTCAATTTTCAATGTGTTATAATATCATATATATGACTTGGAGATTTTTTTGTACCCAAATTATCCCTGAATTTGTCATGAAGCGTATAATTATTTATAGATCTATGGTTAAGATTTCAGATTTTTTGGAGATTGTTTGAAAAATAATAAAATTCATATGTGCCAAAATAATATTTTTTGGATATATTTGAGTTAGATGGCTAACAAATTTATTTTTCGATGAAAATTAGTGGAAGAGTTTCTACAATGGTGTTTAAGTGTGGTATAAAATTTTAGGCCATTTAGTACTTGTTTGATGATTCAAAAAAATTATATAAGAACTATAGTCGACCTAAATTTAATGGTTCAAATCATTTACATTATTTTGATAAAACAATACAACTTTCATATCACAAGATTCCTTTGTGCAAATAAGGTGAAATTCTAAATAGAGATTTTTTATTACAATTGTGATTTTTGATAAAATTAGAGAAATTATGGATTCACTATTTTGAAGATATGGTTTATAAATAGTGTTTAAAATCATGATTGATGAATGATTTGATTTGAAATACATTTTAAAGTGTTCACGGGAAAAAAAGTCTGAGTGAAGCATTTTGTTATTTTATTTAAGGATATGTGCAAATTTGGTAGATAAGAATTTAATTTGGAAATCCAAATGATGTTTTGATGGTTTGGTGAATCTTAATGACAATTATGACTTTTTACACATATTTTGTTAGGATAATTTTTGTAGAACTCCAAATCTTTACATTTACTCTCTTTATTAAATAGATAGAGACATATAAGTTTTATATAATAAAGAAGATCTGGTTAACATTTCATAATATTGGAAGTTATGGATTTTCAAGGTTACAATATTTTGAAAAAGAAAGTATTGAGGTGTATAATGCTGTTTTAAAGTCATGAATTTAGTTTAGTATTAGGTTGGTGGCAAACATGATGTACAGAGATGGTACATAATATTGATATATTAATCACACCAAGGAATTATGTTAGGAGATATAAGACTTTTCTTGCTGTGGAGAAGTTTTGTTTAAAAAACATTTTCATGTAAAGGATTAATTACACTGTGGAACATATACCTTGACCAAAAAGTTGTTTGAATGGTCAAACTAAGTAAATACCAATTTATTTTAATATAATGTGAAATTAAATTATAAAGAAATTTGAATCACAACTTTTCTCCTCTACTTATATAAACACACCTTATTGACTATGTCCATGCACACAACAAACAACTTGGATTGCTTCCTTGACCCCTCTCCTATGATTTTGTCCCAAGGTTGTGACAAAAACATTATATTGCAGCAAGATGGCTTCTTGCTCTTCCTCTTCCTCTTGATATCTGACTTAACACTCAAGTTGAGGTATGTGCATATTTTCTATTATCTAGAACTACTATTGTGACCAAACATCCTTTTCCATATGAGGTATGAGTAGTTATTCTCTTTACCATCATTATGAAATGCTTATTTCTTGGATAATGCTTACGGTTCCTTTGACCCCACCATATTTGTTTTGGATTTTCTCATCCTATTATTTTACATAGACTAAACCTATACTTGCCTTTATCTATTTAGGTACACACTTAGACTATCCTTATTTCTTATAGTAGTGCATATGTAAAACCATGTTTACAAGGGCGTGCTTTTTCACCCAATGTTCTTTTTCATCCATAATTTATAGAGGCGTGCTTTTTCACATAGGGTGTGCTTTTCCACCCATATTTTTAGATTGAGATTAGAACTGTAAATGGATGGAATACGGAGAAGATAAATACTACATCTGATATCTAAATCTGATTTTTTTTCAATCCGATATATGATCTAATATCCAAAGGATAACATGTAATAATATCCAAATTTGATCCAACAAATAATATATGAATTTGGATAAATATCCGATCCTAATCAGAAATCACAAATATATTGTTATAAATATATTATACATAGAAAACATTGATATTAAAAAGCATATATATGATAATATTATATATAGATAATATTATCTAATAATATATGTATATATTTTTCATATTCAGATTTTTCAGAGTGGAAACCACCATATTCGATATCCTATCTAAATTTTTAGATATGAAATTTGATATCCTAAATCTGATTCAGATTATGTGGATGTCAGATTTTTGTTCTTCTTCAAAATTTTGGATTCAAATCCGGATCGAATGTGTAGATTCCAAATATCCATTTACATGTCTAGTTGAGATCCAATGGTGTCTCAAGCCTACTTAAAATAATTCTAGTCTTTGTTTATTACTTGCACAAATTTATTGTTGTTTTTATTAATAATTTTTTTTAAAAGCAATATTTTCCTACTTGACATTGTTTAGTAGACATTCCTCACTCTTGGTCTGATATAATTGTCTTGGAACTTACTTCTATTGATCATTCTTTAATTTGATGCTATTCTTTTAAGCTTCGTAATGTACTGCCTACTTGTTATTTACTACACATACTCAAATTTTATGATGTCCCTTCCTTTTATATTTCCCCCTCTTGGGTGTTGTCTCTTAATCCACCCAGAGGTGGCACAACCTCAGGTGTAGGACTTGGAAGACTAGACTTGGTGACATGAACCTGCTAGGTGAAGCTCTTGGGAGATGGGCTTGAGATATCTAGATATCCCTCTATTTAGATCCTTATGTTGTAACTTTCATGTAAACCCTATATAGGAGATGATGATGTACTTTTATAAAATTGAATATAGTCATGAAATATAATTCCACTACTACTTTGATTATTTTTGTTGGTATGTATGCCTAGAGAGCCAATCATATGATGATTGTAATGGGATAACATGTAAATTATTTGATTAATAATAAAAGGAAAGCTTCCAATTTATTTTGTATATTCAACTATGAGTTAATAAATAACATAATAAATGTCTAGAGAATGATACTACTCAATGACGTATGTCTTCAAGTACGTGACTTGGAAGAAATGAGATCATATGAATGTTAAGAGTACATATATACATTCTCATTATGTCCTTGATCGATTGTCATTATGGAAGGTTAATAGACAATATTGACACATAAGATCAGAAAGTGAGTTGGTTGATGAATAGATCTCATAGTCATGATATGGTGATATCAAACGAAGCACACAAATACATGTTAGAGAATAGTGTATCAGACAGACCCACCGTGAGACTGACACATGGAAGCCATAATCATGGAATTCATAGTTAGCTCTCACAGTGATGGCGGTGGTTGTGGGTCTTAGACATGAAATCACCACACTCATCCCATGTCGTTGGGTACACTTTGACATCATCAAACATAGTCTTGAGACATGGGTTGTTATAACGGTGATGATTTGGTGACTTTGACACATGGGGATTGAGTGTGAGTGATATAGATGGGATTTGTCCCTCCTACAAAAGTATGATATCCCAAGCCTCTTGATTAGAAAGGCTGAGAAAAGTATGGCCATACACATGTGAGTCAATATGTGATATTAAGATTACATATATCTCATGCAGTCTGCTCTGGTTCAAGAGACAAGATTGAATAATAATGAGAATGACTGCTCCATGCCACTAGTTCAATTTGGATATCAATGACAAAGGAACTACACAAACACTATAGCACCATACACAGATTGTAGGTTGAAGTGCCCCCCCCAAACTTTCCATTCACTTGAGTGGTACTGATGTGAGACAATGCACTACTCTTTGCTTGTGATGTCATAAGTTGTTATGGACATTCACTTCCAACTGATATGGGACCTACAGGATCACACACATATGAAACCATCTAGAAGAGGAGTTTGATCTTGAATGATAATTTAATTGATTACTAAAGTGTTTAGGTATTTAAATTCAAACAATGGATAAGATGAATAGAGTGCCAAATGATCAGTTCAAGTGTTGAGGCATCCATTTAGAGTGTTAGGTTGATTGTATTGTGTATTAGGTGAAATTTAGCCTAAAACAACCTATGAGATGACCATATGGCTTGAATAGACGATTGTCTCAGGTGATGTGAGACACTGATCTCACATGCACCAAATATACATCTTGAGGGTGAAATTCGATGCATCGAGGATTGCTACTGACGTCAAGTTGAGTACTAATTGGAATTGAATTTCAAACATATGTGCAAAACTAGAAAGTGTGAAATGACCGTCTCGCGTGCGAGACAACCATCTCACTGGGAAAGATGATAGTTTTGGCGCATGTTGGTTGTGAAACTTATAGAATTATCCCAAACTTCTAGAGGGTGCGAGACAACCTCAAGATCTTCAGGTTCTTTCTACTCCCACTTTAGTCTCATATTGGCTGAAGACTAGGAACCTTGACCCTAATCCCTTCTATATATAGAGGGGTACTGGGGGATTCCTAGAATACAACTGAAACACAAGATATTGAGACTGAGTTGCTATGAAAATTGTTGTCCTCTTTGGTTGTGGTAACCACGAGAGCCCAGACAAGTCCTACTCGACTAGGGAGGAATAACCAAGGGAGAGAAATAAGTGAGGATCATTGTTGTGGGAGAGAAGGTTGGTGACTAGTATACCAATAGGAGGGACAACTCCTTCCTATCCGTTCTAACAGGACGACAAGAGTTCTAGTTGGTCTATGTGGACTACTCTAGAGGTAGGAGTACGTTGGCTATTGTTAGGAGGGCAACATCAACTCACAATCCGTGGTGAGATCTGAGGACACGTTGCAGCACTCGTCTGAGTATCTTCTCCATAGAGGAGAAGTCAGATGAGTCATAGTGCATCTAAGAGCTGCATAGACACCATCCAAGACAAAGTGCGCATCAACATCGATGAGTATTGTCGTTAGACTTGCTTCAGGACTAGGTATATCTTCTTAAAATCATCATTCCCATTGCATAGTTATTGACGCAATCGACTGGTTAATGGGAAAAATATGTCAGTAATTTTTTTGTTTCTATTGCCTATCTGATATCGTTTTTTCCTACAACGGTATCAGAGCCATGCCAATTAATTATGTTTTGAGATAATCGATATGATTATATTTTGATCTTATCAAATTTATTTATTACATATGGTGCGAATATTTAAACTGGTTGATGTGCACGTCTGTCTAAATCAACACATAAGAACCTATATATACATATATATATATATATATATATATATATATATGTGTGTGTGTGTGTGTGTATATATATATGAATATATATGTGTATGTATATATATGTATATATATGCATATAATATATATATATATATATATATATATATATATATATATGCATATATATGTGTGTGTGTATATATATGTATATATATATATATGCATATATATATGTATGTATATGTATATATATGTATATATGTATATGTAAGTATATGTATATATGTATATATATATGTATATATATGTAATATATATATATATGTAATATATATATATATATATGTAATATATATATATATATATATATATATATATATATATATATATATATATATATATATATATATATATATATATATATATATATATATATATGTATGTATATATATGTATATGTATATATATATGCAATTTACACGTGTTTCCATAAAATTGGGTTTGGTGGTGGATGTGAAGCATGGTTGTGGCCAAAACCCTAGATCTATGTGTGCATGGTTGTGGTTATTTATTCCTGTTGTTAATCGTTATACGTACCGAGCCTCTCTCTATCCTTTCCAAATGTAATTTAATGCTCTTCTTCCTATATCCCCTCAAATGTAACTCAAGGTTTTCTCCATGTACAATGTAATAAGAAATATGATACTTTTAATTTTTTTTCGGCGTGAAATGACGATCTGCACAGACAAAATGAGCGAATCATGAGATGAGCCGATTGACTGGAGGACCGAGGAGGCCAAATGATAGGAGGATGAACCAATTGTCAGGGGGCCCAATCGATCGACTGGAGGTGTCCATACATTGCTTGGACTTGAAAACCAGACAACCACTTTTGAAGAGCCCAACCAAGCAACCAAGAGGTGAGTCGACTGGTTCAAGAGTTGAACTGATCAACCAAGATTGGTTTGAGAATAGATTTTCACCAACATTAGGTTGCATATGATGTGGACCATAGGTGGTAGTAATTCCTTGTGGATCCAAGGAATTACATTAGTCTGGCCATAACTATCTCTTGTGTGTTTTATTTATTTCATGTTCTCATTTGTAGTTATATCATGTATACGATACATACTATATATGTGGTGATTGGACAAAGTATATATATTTATACAAACTCCTTCAATTAAAATATCAAGTGTTAGATGCTTTCAAAAAGTGGCACACATGAAAAGCTTGATCGACCAGGTGTGGGCTCCCCAAGGGAGGTGCTCTGTCTATCTCGTGGAAGTGTGATGGCAATATTGTGGGCCCGCCAAGCGGGGTACATTATTATTGTGTCAAATTTTAGGTCAAGCTTGACTAGTGATTGTCAGAGAGTCTAGGCCTAGAGTCATGCAAATGATCATGGTAAGGAGTTGTGCATATCATCTATCCAAGAGTTGCATATGATGCAACTGGCATGATTGCCTACCTTCATAATTGGTCATGAGCGCCAACGTTGGTTGGGTATTGATGCAGTTGTTTTGGAACTTGGCCGACTAGAATATTGTATGTTGCAATATTCCGAATAGATATTGAGGGCTATCAATTCAAATAAAATAGTGAGAGCGATAATAATTAATGACCTAATTAATATCGTCAAATTTATCAAATCAAACCAAATAAAAAATGTTTTGAAAAGGTTACAATGTTTCTTTGTAGAACCAAATGTCAAACACAAAATATGTTCAAATTGTGATCAATCATTTAGAATGAAAAAATGGGATAAATTTCCACAATTGGTTAAGGACTTTGAAAAATGTTCTCATCAATGAGAGAAAGCTCTATGTCCTTGATAGACCAATGCCAAAGGAACCCGCTCCAAATGCACCTCAGGCTAAATGGATGCTTATTGGAAGCATGCCAATAATGCCATAGATATTTAAATACCCAATGAATTGTTGTATGAACTATGAGTTTCTTGAACAACATGAAAACATGGAAATTCTCTAGATGGTAACACATCTTAAGAACCATGTAAAGCATAGAAGGTATAATGTCTCCAAAGTGCTAATTGCTTGCAAATTGATAAACGGAGGTCCAATCGAACCCCATGTGCTCAATATGATTGGATATGTGGAAAGACTAAGATTTCTCTTAGGTCAAGAGTTGACCATTAATATGATTATGCAAGAGTTGCATGAATCATATAGTCAGTTTATCAAATGCTTGACATGTTGATGCTAAAGCAAGGAAGAAGAAGGACAAATCCATGATGATGATCAACAAGAGTGAGTCCTAGGGCAAAAGCAAGGCTAAGAAGTGTTCTGAGGCTAAGCTAAACCCCAAGTCTTCTGCACTCAATATATGGATAAGGGTAAGTGTAAAAGGAATCTAACCTTTTCACTTAAAGGATAAAGAAAAGAAAATGCAACCATTATCACTTGTTTGGACATTTGAAAGGAATTATCCTATTCTTAGAGGATCCCAAGAAGAAGATAGAGATAGAGATATCCACTTTAGGACTTGAGAGGAAGTAGGCTAGAATTGTGAGGAGCAAGAGTTTCAACCTTTACAATTGGGAACTATCATTCATGGGCACATAATAGAATTAGTAAATTTCTATTATGCACTTGCAATTGATGAAAACATTAAATGTTTTGTATGATAAGAACATTATGTTTCATTTTAAAAGGTAAAATCTTTTATGACAATTCCCTATGTCTCACAAACTGTAATTTATAGTTGTAAACACAAATGTGTATGCAATATATGTTGAATGACTTGATGACTCAAACTAGAGAATGCCTATAGAACTATCATCTAGAGCGCATAAATAAGGAATGCATTTCTAGAATCCATATAATGGTTATTTGGACTCTTTTGGTTACTGAACCAATAAAGATATGCATGTCTTATTTATTGGGAAATATGATAAGAGCATCTTCACTAGATGTAGTGAGAGATCAACTATTCCATTAGGAATAGTGCATAATGATGTACAAAGACCTTTTGGAATGAATTCTAAGGTAGTTATAAGTACCTCATTATATTTCATGATGCGATTAGTATATATTGAGCTTTGTATTTAATGAAATACAAGTATGAATCTCTTGAAATGTTCAAGAAGATCATGTTCAAGAAGATCATAAATGAATTACGTAACTAACTTGGTAAAAGTATTAAGGTACCTTGATATGATCGATGTTGAAATATGTAAACCAAAAGTTTGAGGAGTTTTTGGGATATCATGATAGTGTATCATGATGAACTCCACATGAAACACAATGATAATGTATCATTAGAGTGTATCAGAAAGATGGAATCACACCATGTTAAGTCATGGTGTGATTATCAACATATATAACTAATCTTCCAATATTCATTTTGGCACATGTTTTACACCAAAACAATGTACCGTGTAAATTGGTTCAAAAGACACCATATGAGATATGGCATGGGAAGTGTCTCGATATGCTTTTTATAATGATTTGGATTGAAAGATTGTATAAGAAAATAGTTTCTTAAAAGTATTTATCCACAAATCACATGAATGTTATCTTGTTGAATACTACTTATATCCCAACCCGACAATAACTTACTTATTGCTAGGATGGTTGAATTCCTAAATGGAAATTAGTTCTAAAGGAATTAGTGGAAGTAAAAGTAGAACTCAAAATGTTCAAGACAAACAAGAAAAAATAGAACCTAAAGAGGTGCAATAGAAATAAGGAGAATCACAAGTTGTTGTGGAATCTCAAGTTCCTTATATAACACATAGAACTCATAGTTCTTGTAGAACACGCCTTGAGTTTGAAAGATTATGTTATCTTATAACTCAAAGGCGGTGAGTTGATCATAGATATGAGTAAACAACCTACCTATAAGCTATTTAGGGACCAAAATCTGAGAAATTTCTTAAGGCCATTAGATCAAAGATGGATTCCATGTAAACCAGCAAGGTATGACCTTAGTGGGTCCACCTAAAGGGTAAAACCCATAGGGTGCATTTGGGTCTTTGAAAGGAGACCAACATGGGAGGGTATATTGGTTATAATGAGTTTCAAACTAGTTTAAAGTGTTGAACATAATGAAGTCTTTTCACTAGTTACCATGGTTAAATCCATCTGGATCACGCTTGCTGTTGCAGCTTAGTATGACTGTGAGATTTGGCATATGGATGTTAAAACCGCATTCCGCAATTGGAATAATTAGGAGGATATGTAAGTGACATAGGCTACTGGTTTTATAAATTTATTAATGCAAATAAAGTCTATAAGCTATAGAAGTCAATCTATGGATTGAAGTAAGTATCTTAGAGCTAGAATCTTGTATTTAATAGTCAAAAGATTTGACTTGAGTCAGAATGAAGATGGAATCTGTGATTACAAAATATTTAGTGGGAGCATATTAATATTCCACATAATGATGGAGAATGGCGTTCTCATATTGCAAATGTTAAAACCTGGCAAGGAAAGTACCCTCTATATGAGGGGTTTAGGTGAAGCATCCTATGACATAGGGATTGAGGTCTATTGAGATATATCTGGAAAGCTTCTTGACCAAAGTAAGAGCACATACATTGGTAACATGCTCAAAGGTTTAGCATGCAAGACTCAATGTGAGAAAATGTGTTCATGATTAATGGAGTTAATCTCTTAGGAGCCTAGTGCCCCAATTCTTGTGAAGAATAGGAATACATGGATAAGATTCCATATGCATTCAAAATTGGATCTGTCTTGAATACAATGTTATGTACTTATCCCATTGTCTCATATGTATTGGACATAACAAGAACATATACTATTAACTGGTATGTATTGGACATGATGAGAGGATATCCAGTCATCTCATATGTATTGACATGATGAGAGGACACATATATACCTACCTATCAATCTCATATATTTTGGACATGACGAGTGGTTATATGTTATATACAAGTGCGAGTCACTAAACTACCACAATGAACATCCTTAGGTGATTGTAAAGCACTAGAAGGATTCATTCCTTGGGTATGGTGATAAGGAAGAGTTGGGTGTAAAGAGTTACACCGATGTAATCTTCCAAACTGACAAATAGAGGATCACAGTCTAATTAATGTTTGATGAGAACTGTAAGCTAGGAAGGGTTGTGAGCTAATCATAGTTTTTCAAATTTAAAAAAGAATCCAAGTATCTTATAGTGATATATGAACATAAGAGGATACTATATGAATCAAGAAGTTCATATGGGTGAATTTGTGTGAGGTTCCAACCATTGATGACATAGTAGAAATAATAATAACAACAATGGATATACTAGTTAGGCTGGGAAAGTCTGATAGCATATTACAACACTTCCATCTCATAAGAGTATTTGCACATCGAAGAGATGAGAAAAATTGCAAAATACTGACTTAAAGCAAACATTGCTAAACCCGTTATAAAAGCACTTGCGCAATAGAAGCATGATGGTCATGTAAGGTCACTCGAGATGAGATCGGTGGGTGATTCACTATAAGTGCAAGTGGGAGTCTGTTGGTATGTATTCCCAGAGAGCCAATCATATGATAATTGTAATGGAATAACACGTAAATGATTTGATTAATAATAAAAGGCAAGCTTCCAATTTATTTTGTATATTTAGTTATGAGATAATTAATAACATATTAAATGTATAGAGAATGATATTAATCAATAACATATTACTTCAAGTAAGTGACTTGGAAGAGATGAGATCATACATACGTTAACAGTAAATATATACATTCTCATTATGTCCCTGATTGGTTATCATTGTGGAAGGTTGATAGACATCATTGACACATAAGATCATAGTGTGTGTTGGTTGATGACTAGATCTTATTAGTCATGATATGGTGATATCAAACCAAGAACACATATACATGTTAGAGAACAATGTATCAGACAAACCCACTGTGAGACTGACACATAGAAGCCATCATCATGGTAGTCATAGTCAACTCTCACAGTGATGGTGGTGGTTGTGGTTCTTAGACCTAAAATCACTACACTCATCACATGGCATTGGGTACACTTTGACATCATCAAATACAGTCTTGAAACATGCATTGCTATAACAGTGATGATTGGGTGACTTTGACATATGGGGATTGACTATGAGTCATAGAGATGAGATTTGTCCCTCCTATAGGAGGATGATATCATAGGACTCTTGCTTAGTGAGATTGAGAAAAATGTGGCCATACACATGTGAGTCAATATGTGATATTTATCTTATATATATCTCATGCAGTCTACTTTGGTTAAAGAAATAAAATTGAATAATAACGAGGAAGACTGCTCCATGCCTCTAGTTCGATCTAGATATTAGTGACAAAGGAACTATACAAACACTATAATACCATACACCGATTGTAGGTTGAAGTTACCCCTCAACTTTCCATTGACTAGGAACCTCTCTTTGGTTGTGATGTCATAAGTTGTTATATACATTCACTGCCAATGTCATATGGGACGTATAGGGTCACACACATAGGAACTCATCTAGAGAAGGAGTTTGATCTTGAATGATAATGAATTGATTACTAAAGTGTTTAGGTATTTCAATTCATGCAACAGATCAGCTGACTGGACTGCCAAACAATCAGTTTAAGTGTTGAGATAGTTGTTTGGAGTGTCAGGTTGATAGTATTATGAATTAGGTGGAATTCAGCCTGAAACAGCTTGCAAGATGCCCGTCTGGCTTTTCTAGATGACCATATTATTTGACGTGAGATGCCTATCTCACATGCACCAAACGGACATCTCGGGGGTGCAATTCAATTGCATCGAGAATTGGTGCTGACGTCAAGTTGAGTACTAATTGGAATTGAATTGCCAATATATGTGCAAAATTGGAAAGTGCGAAATGACCATTTCACTTAGCGAAATGACTATCTCACTGGGCGAGATGACTACTTTGGCACACATAGGTTGTGAAGCTTCCAGAATTGTTGTGAAAATTTAATATCTTCTAGTCCTTTTCACTCCTGCTTTAGTCCCGTATTGGATGGGGACTGGGAACCCTGACCCTAACCCCTCCTATGTATAGAGGGGTACTGGGGGCTTCCCTGAATACAACTACAACACAGATAATTGAGAATTAGTTGCTATGACAATTGTTATCCTCTTTGGTTGTGGTAATCGTGAGAGCCCAGACAAGTCCTACCTAACTAGGGGGGGATAACCAAGGGAGAGAAATAATTGAGGATCATTGTTGTGGGAGAGTAGGTTGGTGACTAGTATACCAACGGGAGGGACAACTCCTTCCTATCCGTTCTAGAAGAACGACATGAGTTCTAGTTGGTTTGTGTAGACTTCTCCAAAGGAAAGAGTCCTTTGGATTCTTCTAGGAGGGAAACATCAACTCATAGTCTGTGGTGAGATCTGAGGAGCTGTTGCAGCAATTCTCTGAGTCTACTATCCATGGAGAGTAGTTAAATGAGTCTGAGTGCATCTAGGAGATGTACATACACTATCCAAGATAGACTGTGCATCTACATCAACGAGGATTGTTGTTGGACTTGCTCTAGGATTACATATATCTTCGTGAAACCATCCTTCCCATTGCATAGTTATTGACGCGATCTGCTAGTTAATTAGAAATATGTCAGTAAATTTTTTGTTTCCGCTACATATCTAATGATGTATTTCCCTACAATTTTTGCATATCAGAATTTAAGAGGAGAAAAATTTATGTCTATTCAAGAATTCTTGTAAGTATTTAGATAGATGAGATTATTATAAAATTAAGTAGGGAGAGGATCCCCTTTGGGTCCCACTCCTTGAAAGATGGTATCAGAGCCATAGTGGTCAGATTTCTGACTATTTTAATTTTTTCTCCCTAATTAGAACCCTTGCCTTACATAGTCACCCTCTAAGTGAGATACCCCAAAATTGACCTAGAATAATTCATGAAATGATGAAAGGTCAATTCAGGATCATAGGAAGTACGCATAAGAATCATGATGAGTAAACCCTTATGTGCAGATGCTCTAGTTGCACAAACCCTATTATGTAGGTTAGTTATGACATGTATCTTTGAATATAATACGGTTTGAATTGATGGTTGAGTTAGGTTATGAGGACAATGAATTAGTAGGATAAGGAGATCTTAAATGGAAATTGTGACTTGATTTCTCACTTTGATTTTGGGATCCATCTTCAATTTTGTATCATAAAGTTTTGTTGTCAAACTATTTTTTTATAATACTATATGTAAAAAAATGTTTTCTATATTTTATCGAAGTTTTTCTTGAACTTAGTCACAATGAGGGAATAGGTAAAGTTTTAGTGGAAAAAACCTAGAATTAGTGATATAGGTATCCTAAAGCCTAGTTTTAAGGATGAAAGTAATGTAATGCCTGAGTTTTGGAAGGACTATTAATTGAATGTATGGTTTTGTTTGACTTATTACGTAAAACCTTTTAAAGAGGTGGAGTATAGGTGGTTGTTTATGTTGGGATGATTAGATTTTGAGGACAAAATCATTTAAAGGGGTGGAGTGTTGTAATGAACTAGAGCTTAGAATCTTACCCTATTCCGTGACTAGGAAACTTGTTAGGTTTGCTCTTTGGATGTGACAAAACAAGGATTATAATTTAGAATACATCTACATAATAATTTAATTATGTGGCAACAGTATGAAATAGAATACATATATTTTCTTTACTAACATGATGAATAAATAAAAATGAACAATTTGATTTGGAGTAGCAACTGGTAATTTCATATTAATATTTTCATATAATTTAATTAAAGTGGAACAAATAAACTAAAGATGTTAAATGTGTAATAGGTGAATTTTTGTTCAAAGTATATATATATATATATATATATATATATATATATATATATATATATATACAACTCTTTTTGTAAAAAGGTGACATCAATAGGACTTAATATAATGTTTTGATAAATACAAGGATACTGTGTCAAAATTCATAATGGTTCTATATCCCATAAAAGGAAATATCAAAAGTAAATTATAATGATAAAAGCACATTTCTTGGGTGTCAATTAGCTTGGTTGCCAAGTTTCACATGATTTGCATAAATATAATGTAACAACCCCGCCTCCCAGTAACCCTCAATTAAGGGAGACCCGAAGGTCAGAGCCGTTATTCAATTAACATGATCAATGATTCCACAAATAATCAATAATAATTATGAAATTCTACTAATTAACTGGAATTTGGTATAAAATTAAAACTTTACTTACCTTTGAAAACTTTGGAAATCTCTCTATCCAGAGCTTGAATTATTCTATCTAATCCTCCTTGCACTTTATTTCTTATTTCCACAATGTGTCAATTTACTTTTTGTTCTTTCAATTGTTGTTCCTAAAACGCTGACAAACAAAACGTCGGTCAGTATATCGAAATATACTGGTATGTGGGAACAACCACAATTTCACAGATATGGCTAACAATTTAATAATCACAATCAAATTATTTATCAAGATAGTTTACATTTTCAATGTGTCATTCTCCACCGGTTTTGCCCTAACCCTGCCATACCCCTCTAGGATTTCTCTTTTGCCATTGACTTAAGGCCACCTTCTCAATCCCGAGCTTGGTGCCTGGGAGTCACCTCTCATGGTGATCCATAGTCATGCATCATAGACCACCTTCTCATTCCCGAGCTTGGTGTCTGGGTCACCTCTCATGGTGCCCATGGGTCTACCCTCCTAGGCCTGACCTTTATGGCATCTTCCATCATGGTGGCATGTAGGTGCGAGAATACACATTTCTTTATAGTTGTGATAACCATAGTGACTTTATAATTTTGCAAGTATGAACATTCAACTATTTATATTGCATTCAATATGAGGAAACATTCAGAAAACCCTCAGGAAACTAATGTGATTAACCATAATTAACCACATACCTAATTTGTAGATTCAACAAGCTAATAACAATTCCAAGCAAGCAAGTAATCCAAGAAGTAGTTCAACATTCACAGAATTCCTGAAAAGCATACATAACCTATTTACTACACTTTACCAAGAATACATCTATTTAATTGACTTGGATTCACTTTCTAGGGTTTCTAATCTGAATTGGGTTTTATTAGGGTTCTTTTTACAACTTTCCTCCTTCATACCCTAGAACAACAGTTCTAAGTGCAAAACCCTAATTACTCACATATTCACATTACAACCTTTTTATCATCTTAGGTTCCTTTCGGATTAACAACTCCTAGTTCATTATGATCTAATTCAACTATGAATTCCATTTATCATTAATTCCAACTTTATCCATTAGATTTTCCAAAAAACTTTATCCATTAGAAAACCCTAATTATCCTCTTAAGGGTATATATCTATGATTAGGAACTTTTTATATTCAAAATATCTTAGAACCATCATTTAAAAACATGTTACCATATTTTTCGAATTAAATATGATCTTATCCTCTTTTACCCTAAATTAGGGTTTCTAAGTGCTTAATCATTCATAATTGGTGTAAAACCCTAAATCATACAATAAATCAGCTAGATCAGGTTCAAGTTCGTCATTAACTATTCAAAAGGTTGCAATTACTCAATTTCATCAACTAAGCAATATAATCTTATCCAATATGCTCAATTAGGTTTTCTTAATCTAATACATAAGCTATTTTCATTAGATTAAAACACTTTTGCAAATAGTAAAAGATTCAGGTTCTCAAACCAATTTTATTGCGTTCCTCGTATTTTTCTAAGCAACTTTCATGTTTTAACTTTATTCATCAGAGCTTCCTATCAAAAGTTATGCTTTTCACAAGTAAAACCCTTTTTCTGGAATATTTGACAGAGAGAAGATATTTACCAAAAATACTTGGCTGCACGATCGGTGGTCCACTTGGACTACCCGGGATCCGACGATCCACGTCTCTTTGCATGCTTTGCAAAGAAGTTTTCAGTTGGACGCTTCTGCCCCTTCTTCTCTTCATTAGGGTCGGGGGCAAGGAGGTCTATTCCCCCCTAACTCGTCTTCAACCTGGCGCTCGACTCCTGTTCGCGAACCAGGCCTGGCACTGGTCAACTAGAGGGTTGACCCTTGCCTCCACCGCAACCATGGCCTAGGAGCTTGCTCCTTTGGCTCCGCCAGCCGTTGGCGATCCTGGTGCCCCTCTTATCTACCCCCTCCTACGTCCTCGTCTTGCTTGCCGTGCAGAGGGGCTCCTTCCGAAAACAAAGCACGACTCTTCTCCAAGACGATGTCTATCTAGGGCGTGATGATGCCTTCAGTTGGCATCCATCCTTGCAGAATCCTTGGGCGAAACTCACATGATATCCCAAGCCTTATATAGGCATGGCTCACGATGGTCAGGTTCTCCTGCAATAGCTCAGATGTCCAGTTTGAACAGGGATTTGGGCATATCCCTTTCCCATACGGAAACAGGGGAAACTACAGACCATGGGGATTTGGGCATATCCATCCTTGCAGAATCCTCTCCCACATCTAATGGAGCGATCCCCAAGTTCGCATAGGGATTGTGCATCAAGAGAATTGATTGAGAAAATCCCTATTTTGATCATATTTTCCTTGTATTAGGTGAAAAGCAGCCACCGTTGGATCTAAATCCAACGGCTGTCGGGCCATGAGTAAGAACAATTGAATTGTGACATTTAATGTTTCCTTTACACTTTAGGAAACTTACAAAATTCATATCTCCCAAATCCTTTATCCTTTTAATCTCAAATTTTAGAGGAAACTTTAACTTGGCATTATCTACTCGTGTATTAAATTTGAAATCCAAATTCTAATGGAAAAGGGTGTTTCCTTCATAAGAAAGTTATTCATTAATAAAACTAAATTAATTGATATTTTCTCTTTCTTTTGCCATTATCTTATCATCTTGGATTCCTTGGAACTCAAGGAATCCTAAAGGCATGAATTTCCACATTGAAGAAATATCTTCTTGCTTTTATCTTTTTATTTGTGTTTAGTTCACATATTCTCCTTATCTTTTTATTTCTTCATTAAAATATCTCTTTTTGAGGAATTCTCTTTATTTCTCTCTTATTTTACTCATTGGTATTTCTTTTAACATTAGAAATCCTTGGGATACGAAATTCCACCAAGGATAACTCAATTATACCCCTTACGACTTATTTCCCACATTTATCATTGTTTTCAATTTCTTTCTTAATAAATAAATATTTAATTGATCTTTTCTTTTCTTATTGCATTTCCTTTGCAACTTTGGACTCCTTGGAACCCAAGGAACCCAAGAGGCACGAAATTGACCTTTGGATTATATTCCATTGCCTTCTAGAGGTTTCTACACCTTTCTTATCTCAAATTCTCAATAATTCATTAATTAATTGAATTTCCTTATTATTGGGCCCAATAGCCCATAAAGCCCACAACACAATCAACAAGGCTATTGTAATCGAAATCCATTTATTCAAAACAGATTATATCATTATTTTTTTCCAAATATCATTAATGTGAGAAATTACATTTCTCACCCAATGAACCCAAGAATTGGGGTTGTAACAAATAACTATCTTAATTCTATTTGCAAAAGAAAATAGAATAAGAGCCAGAAGTATTAAGTAAATTACTAAAAGTCTCAAAAAGAGAAAATAAACCTCAAATTCTAAATCCACATACCATGTTTAGCTTATGTGTAAATTTTCATCTAATTTGGACAATCTTAAATACTCTAGTGTAATTTAGGAGAGAGAATGTACTTTTAAGCCCAAAATATTAAATAACATGTTAAATAACTCCAAAAGGGAAAATTAATTATAGAATCACGTTCCTCATGTTTAGGTGTGACAAAGTCGATTTTCAATATTTTATAATTTCATATATATATGACTTTGAGATTTTGGTCTATCCAAATTATCCTGGAATTTGCCATGAAGCTTATAATTATTTACAGATCTATGGTTAAAATTTCAAAACTTTTGGAGATCATTTGAATAATTACAAAATTCATACATGCCACAAATAATAGTTTTTTGATATATTTTAGTTGGATGTCTAAACAAATTTATTTATCGATTAAAATTTAGTGGAATAGCCTACACTGGTATTGAAATGTGATATAAAATTTTAGGTTAATCATAGCTTGTTTGATAATTCAAAAAAAATTATACAAGAACTATAGTCAAACTAAATTTAATGGTTCAAATCATTTGCATTATTTCAGTTAAACGGTAAAACCTTCATATCACATGATTCCCTTGTCCAAATAAGGTGAAATTTTAAACAAAGACTTTTGATGATAATTCTGATTTTTGATAAATTTTGGATTCACAATTTTGGAGATATGGTTTATAAATAGTGTTTGAAATCATGATTAATGGATTATGTGATTTGAAATATGTTTTAAAGTGTTCATGGGAAAACAAAGTCTTGGTGAAGCATTTTGTTATTTTATTTAATGATATGTGAGAATTTGATGGACATGAATTTATTTTGGAAATCAGAATGATGTTTTGATAATTTGGTGAATCTTAATGACAATTATCACTTTTTACATATATTTTGTTAGGAGAATATGTAGACCTTCAAATCTTTGCATTTTCTCTCTTTATTAAATAGAGAGAGAGAGAGAGACATAGAACTTTTTACATAATATATAAGATCTGATTAATATTTCATAATGTTGGAAGTTATGGGTTTCCAATGTTACAATGTTTTGAATAAGAAAGTATTGAGGTTTATAATGTTATTTCAAAGGAGTCAATTTAATTTAGTAGTAGGTTGGTGGCGGACATGATGTACAAAGATGGTAGGAATATTGATATATTAATCACACTAAGGAATTATGTTAGGAGATATAAGACTTTTATTACTGTGGAGAAGTCTTATTTAACAAAATACATTTTCATGTAAAGAATTAATTACATTGTGGAACATATACCTTAAATAGAAATTGTTTGAATGCTCAAACCAAGTAATTATGAGTTTCTTTTAAAACAATGTGAAATTAAATTATAATGGAAGTTGGACTAAATTTTTTTACTCTACTTATATAAACACACCCTATTGACTATGTTCATGCACACAATGAACAACTTGGATTGCTTCCTCGACCACTCTCTTGTGATTTTGTCCCAAGATTGTGATGGCAACACAATATTGTAGCAAGATGGCTTCTTCCTCTTGATCTTTGACTTTACACTCAAATTGAGGTATGTGCATCTTTCCTATTTTCTAGGCACTGCTATTTAGACCAAACATCCTTTCCCATATGAGGCAGGAGTAGTTATTCTCTTTTCCATCATTATGAAATGCTTATTAATTGGATAATGCTTATGGGTCCTCTAAACCCACCTGATTTATTTTTGATGTTCTCATCCTTTTATTTTACATGAACTAGGCTTATACTAGCCTTTATCTATTTACATGCATGCCTAGACTATCCTTATTTCTTATAGTGGTACATATATACAACCATGTTTACAAGGGTGTGCTTTTCTACCCAGGGTGTGCTTTTCCACCCATTATTTACAGAGGCATGTTTTTATGCCCTAGGTATGCTTTTCCACCTATATTTTTAGGTTGATATGCAATGGTGTCTCAACCCTTCTTGTAATAATTTTAGTCTTTGTTTCTGACATGGACACATTTATTGTTGTTATTATTAGTGGAAAATTTAAAGGTAAGGTTTCCTTACTTGACATTATTTAGTAGACATGCCTCATCTCTTGGCCTGATATAATTCTCTTGGAACTTATTTCTCTTGATCATCCTTTAATTTGATGCTATTCTTTTGAGATTCTTAATGTAGTGCCTAGTTGTTATTTGCTGCACATACTCAGATTATCTGATGTCCTTCCTTTTGTTTTCCCCCCTCTTGGGTGTTGTCTTTCAATCCACCCAGAGGTGGCACAACCTCAGATGTAGGACTTGGAAGACTGGACTTGGAGACATGGACCTGCTAGGTGAAGCTCTTGGGAGACACACTTGAGATAGCTGGATATCTCTCTACTTAGATCCTTATGTTGTAAATTTCATTTAAACCCTATATGGGAGATGATGATGTACTTTTATAAAATTGAATATAGTAATCTAATATAATTCTTCTGCTAGTTTTGGTATTTTTTCCTATCTCATTTGAGAAGAAATTTTTGTGTGTCTATTAGAGCATGCTTGTAAGTATGTTTGGATAGATAAGTTTGTTCTCAAATTAAGTAGGGAGTGGATCCCCTCTCGGATCCCACTCCTTACAATAGTAATGCACCCTACTTGGTAGGCCCACATAACTACCATCACAGTTCCACGAGATGGAAAATGCACCACACTTAGTGTGCTCACACTTATTCAATCAAGCTTTTCATGAGTGTTTCTTATTGTTAGCATCTAAGACTTAATATTTGATTGAGGGATTTTATATTTATGTTTATATATATATGTATATATATGTATCCAATCACCACATACTTATATGTATCATATACATACTATATTCACAAATGAAACATGAAATTATAAAAATAAGTGATAGTTATGGCCATATTATTGTAATTCCTTGGATATATAAGGAATTATTACCACCTAGGATTAACATCATATGTAGAAACCTATTGTTGATGATGATATATGTTGGAACTAGTTCAGGTTGATCCATTCAACTCGTTAACTGATTGGTTGGCCTCCTAGTTGGTCAATTGATATTTGGTTCAAATGAAGTCTGGACTCCTCCATTCAATTGGTGGGGTTACTAGTCGATCAGTTGGATCTTCCTATTGTCTGGCCTCCTCGATCCTCCATTTGATTGGTTTGACTACTGAAGAATTCAGTTCATTTGGAGAAGAAAGCCTTCTTTTCCATAATTAGGAATTAAATAACTAACCTATTCCTATTTAACATATTACATGGTAATAGAGAAATCTTGAGTTACATTCGAGGGGAGCATAGGAAGGAATTAATTAATATTTTTACAAATGGAAAAGGAGAGAGAGGCTTGATATGCAAAATGAAATATAAAATAGGAATAACAACCATCCAACCAAGTACACAGATCTAGGGTTATTGGCCATAACCATGCTAACATCCACCATCAAAACTAAATTTAGGGCGTTACATATAAATTTCATATATATGTCATATCATATATATAGGGATCATATGTTGTATTTAATCATATATGCACATTAATCATTTGAATATTTTCATCCCAGGTAATAAATAAATGACCAAAGCCAAAATCTGATCATATCGATTAAATCCTAAAACATAGTACATTGATGTGACTCTGATACCACTTTTGGGAAATATGGAATCAGATATGACATTGGAAACAAAAAATTTACTTCCATATTCCCCTTAGATAGTAGATCACATCAAAAACTATAAATGGTGAATGAAGGTTGTAAGATATTTACCTAGTCCTGGAGCAAGTCCAACGACTATACCTTGCTACAATGTGCTTCTTTCTTCAAGTTTCAGGTGGACAGTTGTTGGCAATGGTCTCTTGGTTGATCACCGCAAACAGTGGTTGACAAAATCCTTCTAGCAGATGGAAAATGCCTCCTCACCTCTATAGTAGTCCATGTAGACCTTTGAAAACTCATTTCTTTATTTTAGAATTGACAAGAAGGAGTTGTCCCTTCTAGTGAACATGTTAGCGTCCACTTGCTCTCTTTTGTAGTCTCTCCCTTTCTGTCCCTCCCTTTGATGGGTGGGACTTTCTCAAGTTCTAAAATGTGACATCCCAACATCCCATCGATGAGATAGCTCAAAACTAAGCACGCGATCAACAACTAAACAACCACATAGCCATAAAAGCAGGTAAATTAAAAATGATCTCATATAACCATCATTGTTCAAAAACATATTACATCAAGGTTCACAACCTATGACATATCACATACTATACCAGGTATTCACATCTATATAGTGGCCATCTCCCACATACCTATTACAAAAGATCTTTTCACATGTACAAGCCATATATATACAACCATGACATACTGCCAAAATCTCATAACATTGTATGTATTATCTACAAAACACATTCCTCCCAGACCGTAGAGTACATGGACAACACTAGGACTCTACTACACAATACTAGAAGCTATCCAACCTTCAACAACTATTGATCTCTGAGTTTCTCTTCCTCAACAACACGATCTCTACCACGTCATTGACGACCACTTAAAAATATGCGGAAACCCACAGGATGAAAACCATGTATCAGAGAGAGATATAACTCCCAACCAACAATTATTATTACCACAAATATATTATTCTTAAATAGGATGAGTAGATTTAGCTAAATGAATGATTAAAACTGATTACACAGGTTAAGTAAATTGAACAACTATAGCAGATAAGAATAGTATCATGATAAGAAGAAATATGAAGGACATGTATAACAATTCATTTCTCTTACCTCATTATATAACAACTAAACGGTAATAAAAACAAGTCAAAGGTAAACATCCAATATGAAGCATGTTTAACCCTACACTATTATACTACATGACTATATTACCTCTTTTATTATTCCCCTGAGGATTTGAGACGTACCACCCAAATTCAAAAAACTACTATGGAGTACTATTCAGTGCTATACAAGATCTAGGAAGAGTCAGAATCTAAGAACTTCTCCCCACTTGGTCAGTACGAGTGAACACCACAATGACATATCAGTCAAATTGCCACCAAAGACATATAGTCAAGCTAAAAACACCTAGCTTGCCTTGGTACAGGTCATAGAGCTAGACACCAGGGTAAACCTTGCCACCGAGGTACAACTATAGCTGTTATCACTACTGTCCTCACATATCACATATACAAATACCCGAGACATGACCAAAGACGTTCTCAAATACATTGGGATCTGGATGACAAGGATGTACTCTCCAAGCACTCAACACACTCAACAGTATGTGCTCAGAGCTTCCCTTAGGTATACTCAATTCACTATCTGACAAATCCTGACACTGGAATGGATCTATGGCAAGGAAAACTACATGATTAGGGTTCCACTTGATCAGTGAATTCCAATTGGGTGTCTTTTAACTGCATCAATCAAGTTACATACAAACCCTAAAAAGATTCTACAAAGGTAATGGTAGATTGCAACTTCAGGAGATATAAAACATATGAAATATAAGGTTTATCACTTCACCACATGGTACCATACGACTGCCATACACCGGTCCATCACCATTATTACATTATCATCGGATACCCATGCCTTGTCACATCACACAGAGGATATCACCTTAACTAGAGCGCAAAGCCATTGCCAAGGTCATAAGACCATTCACATTGTTCCCTACAAACACATTATTATTTTTCTATTTTTCATGAAGGCTCATAATTATCATACACATGCCACATAAGAGATATCACAATTAGTCATTCACTATGATGCTTATTCAATAACAAATTAGGGTTACAACATTTAGAGAGAGAAAATACTTTACCATCATGCTAATTACTCAAGAAACTAGACAAAATCATTCTGTACTTTTAACTAGGTTAGATTGCAACATTGTAAACGAATTAGGGTTTCAGATTAGCAAGTAACACTAAACCGTAGTTATCATCATCTCCAAATTTTTTGGAAGAAAATAGTTCCACTATCATCATCATCATATTATCAAAACATGATAATCCATATAAGACAAAAATCACCATCGGTCAGATAAGAAAGGACACATCAAAGACTACTGAAAACTAAGTCATAACATTCTTTGTGACCAAAGATACATGGTACACTACTCCTTCATCATCAACATAAGATTGAGTCACATTGGTGACCGAATAAACTAGGGTTAACCCATTCTACATCTGCTGAGAATGGCAACTTTTAGTGATCGTTGAACCAAGGTTACCCACCCTCAATGATTCACATAGAAACCAAGGTTCAACGTCCACATATAGGCTCAAGTCTTGGCGACCAAAGACACATGAAAAAAAACTCATCGACAACTTAGGAAGAAAAACCGTGACAACCGAGTCATGAGGTAAAACTTGATGATCATCAAAACATCAACATTTAGAGACCAACAGGAGAGAGAAAGATTTATCAACCACACAATCAACAAATTGTACATTACCATGAAACCAAAACCATTAAGGAGAAAAATCTCAAGAAGGAAAGCCACTCCAAAACCCTAAATCAACCATCATCATGAGAGAAAACTGAATTATGAAGCAAGAGAGAAAACCAACATTTCCACCATTATCCTTGTATCCAAAACCTCCATCATCAAGAAAGAAATAAAAACCATGATTATGAGGAAAAAAACCAAATCCTAGCATGTGAATGCATGAATCAAAACTTCATCATCAAACAAGGTAAACATGCACTAAATTAGGGTTTAGTAAAATGGGGTTATCAACTCAAAAATCACCAAGAAACTTAAACCCTAGCTCAAGATATCATCATAATTTTACTTGGAACCACGTTCTAGAGATAGGTTTCATGCAAGATTTAGTGCAACAATAATCGAGGAGAAAGCTATATAACTTGCCTTGGATATGAAGAAACAACTCCAACAACAAGGAAGATCCAAACAAGAAAGAAAACCCTAGCTTGATCACCACTTTGGCCAAGCTAGAACCACCTCGAAGAAATAAGAACAAACCCTAGGTAAAAGGAGCACAAGAAATAGGGCAAAAAACCTAGGCCTAAAACACAAGAAAGAGAGGTGATCTTCATCTCAACTCAAGAACCATCATGGAGAACCATGAATTCACCAAGAAGAGATAAGTTCCTCAATCTCAACTCAAGCGCTACCATGGAGACCCATGAATTCATCCAAGAAGAGGGAGAAGGAAGGTAGGGTATCAAAATGAAGATCAAGAAGGGCAGATCACTTACCTAGACCAAGGAACACCAAACAATCACCAAAGAAGGGTTGCTCCAAACCGTAAATCAATATGCAAAGGGGTTTGGCCACCTTCTCCAAGGTCAAGATTCTTCCTTCACCACCAAGAATAGAAAAGGGAAGAGATATAAGGAGAAGAGAGAAAGAAGAGGGTGCAAAAGGGATCACTCACATGCAAAGAGAGGGGTATATATATACCAGGGTAAAGAGGGGTAGGGAGGTTAGGTGTCATGAAAACATGTGACACTTGTACACCATATCTTTCCCATGCAAGAACTAAGCACATGAATGCATCAAGGGTAATAACAAAGGAAGACCAGTGACCTCACTTTGTCTAATAAAATCTTGGCAACCAATGAGAACATAGCGACCCAAAGGAGATCAAACACAACGACCACATAGAAACCAAACCTTAGGGTTTCTTGTCTCATCGATCACCAAAACCACTAGGAACTCCTCAAACATCATATATTGAAGAAACCAAAGTTGAAGAAACATCATGATGATTACTGAAACCAAGGGAAACCATTGGTCAACTCTCAAGGTCAACATCAAACTAGGGCATCCAAGCAAACCCTAGAACAACAACACATGATCCAACTCATCAAACTAAGTTCCAATCTCTCTCCAATATGATGCCAAAACATGTGAGGCACAACATGCATGTGAAAAATTACAAGATAAACCCTAAACATGGGTAAATTGCAATTAGGTACAAAACAAGCACATAAAGGCGTATCTAGCTCAAATGAAATCCAAACTGGACCAAACTAAGAACATAAACATGTAACATGTTATTAAAGAATATCACATGATTAGATTAAGGTTTTAAGCATCTAATTATGCTAAGAAAGCTAGATCAACTAAAATCTAGGTTAGGGGTCTTACAAGTTCTCACGTGCCCACAGTTGTGAGAAGACAATAATTTCCAGAGCTTATTGTTGTGTCTCTAGAAAGCCTCGACCACCCTTCTATTTATAGGAGGGTCAGGGTCAGGGTTTCTAGATTGATCGAGAGGCAAAGAGATGGAATTTCATGAATTATCTAGATCCTACAAACCATGAACTAGTCAGTTCACTAGTGAATGGGTCAGTTCACACATGAGATGATCGGTTCAACATTTGAACCAGTACATTCACTATGTTTCCTATTCACAATTGTATTGGCTTTGAATATTCAATTATTGCACAACATGACATAAAAATAAATCCTTGATCCAATCACATTGATCAACTAAATGGTCAGTTCAAAACCTAAACCGGTTGATTTAGACATCTGAGGCAATCAATTCACTTTCTGAACCAGTCATTTCAGAGTTCTGATTTCCAATCTTATTTAAATTGAATATCTAACAGTGTAGTAATCAAGTTTAAACTTCATTCATGAGTAAACTCTTATTCTAGGTGTATCATATGTGTGTGACCCTATAGCTTGTAAGTTACATTTGCAGTGAAATGTATGTAACCAATTTATGACATCACAAGCAATGAGTGGTATCTAGCAAGACATCAATTATACCTAAGTAATCTAAAAGTTGGAGAACAACTTCAACCTACATTTTGTGATTAGTGTTATAGTGATCGTATAGTTCCTTTTTCACTGATATCCAAATTGAACTTGAGGCATGGTATCTTCATCCTTTTCAATGTTCAGTCCATGTTCCTTGAACTAGAGCAGATTGTCTAAGATATATGTGAGCTCAATATCACATATTAACTTACAAAAGCATGACCATGCATTTCTCAGTCTCACTTATTAAGTGTCTATGATATCAAACTCCTATAGGAGGAACAAATCCCATCTACATCACTCACAATCATCCCCATGTGTTACAATGTATTCAAGCATCACCTTTATGATAACCCTTATGCTAGGTCACGTTTGATGATGTCAAAGTACATCAAATGACATGTGATGAGTGTAGTGATTTTAGGTCTAAGAACCCCAATCACCACCTATCACTATGAGAGATGATTCTATCTCCCAATCATGGTTTCCGTACATCACTCTCAAGGTGGGTTTGTCAGATACACTATTATCTAACAAGTATCTATGTGTTTGGTTTGATATCACATATCGTGACTAAATGAGATTTTGTCATCAACCAACACACACTTTAGCCTTATGTGTTGTTGCTGTCTATCAACTTTCACAATAACAACTGACTAGGGACATAGAAAAAATATATATACTCTTAAAATCCATACAATATCATTGTTCAGGTCCTCAACCTAAAGACATATGTCATCAAGTAACATCATTCTTTAGACATTTATTATTTTACATCATTATCTCATAATTGAATAAAAACAAAATAAACTGGACGTTGCCTTTATTATTGATCAAATTATTTACAAGATATTCCTTTATAATAATCATGTTATTGGCTCTCTAGGTATTCATATCAACATCATATGCATTGAGATAAACTTCAGTGTTATCATCATCAAGTGCAACACAATTGTACTCTTTAGATTGTGGAAGGAGGAATATGTTGGTGTCATTTCATTAGATGGATGTACAGATCAAAACTCTATGAATGAAGGACTGTTAACTCAGTTCCAAGTCAAGCCAAATTGATACAACAAATGATGTATGAACAACAAACGAAACCATGATACATAATATTAATACATAGATTAGTAGAAAAAAACCATGATGGGTTTTATAGACTAATAATGAGAGACTATATTATCATAATTGGATGTTCTTGATATTGATAGTTTGAGAAAGATGGAGATTAAGTAGGTGCATACTTTGCATGAAATGCACCCCAAAAGTACAAAGATGTATCATAACCTCAAGGATCTATATTGATAGCCAAGATTAAAAAAGGAAGTGGAAGAGTTCATGTGTCCTATCTACCAGAAAGTCAAAGTGGAGCATTAGAAGACAACAAGAATGCTAAGACCCTACTAATACAAAAATGGAAGTGAGATCATGTGACAATGGACTTCATGGTTGGTCTCCACATGACAACCAAACAATATGATTCCATTTGGATAGTGGTTGATAAATTAATGAAGTCAGCATACTTCTTTCCAATTAAGACCACGTACACTACATAGAAGTCAACACTACATACATTGATGAGATATTAAGTTTGCATGGGGTACTAGTGATAATGTAACTGATAGGGGACTACATTTTACATGTAAGCTCTAGGATTGTCTGCACTCGACATTGGGAACACTAGTTAAAGTACAACAAAAATTTTCATATGGAGATCGATGGCCAGTTAGAAAGAACAATAGATACTCTACAAGAGCTTCTATGGACTTGTATTCTGTAGTTTCTTGGTAATTGGGATGTTCATATCAACTTAATTGAGTTTTCCTATAACAAACACTTTTGTAGGAGCTTGAATATGACACAATACGAGTCTTTGTACATGAGACATTATAGATCACCGCATTGATGATATGAAGCAAGTATCAAGTTCTAGGTCTAGAGAAGATTCAGTAAACAATAAAAAAAATCAAGATGATTAGGAAATAGTTTAAAGAGGAACAAGACAAACAAAATCTTATGCATATAATTGTCACAGAAGGATGGAGTTCCAGGTAGGATACAATGTGTATGTCAAGATGTCAACATGGAAAGGAATTATAAGGTTTAATAAAAGGGTTAAATTGGCATTCATGGGGCCTTACCCTATTATCACTCATGTTAGGAGAGGAACTTAAAAACTAGAGTTACCACCATAACTACATAAAATACATAATGTGTTTGACATGTCCATGCTAAGGAAGTGACATCTAGGGACAAACCAAACAATTCAACTAGTTGAATTGCATCTAGATTGTGATATATCATATGTGTAAGGTCCCATGTTGTAATGGCCCCGCCTCCCGGTAACCCCCAATTAAGGGAGACCTGAAGGTCAGAGTCGTATTTCAACTAACAGGATCAAAGGTTCGACAAATAATCAATAACAATTAATAAACTTTACCAACTAAACTGAAAACTGGTATAAAATAAATCTTTTCTTACCTTGGAAAAATTGGGATTTCTAAACTTCTATCCATGAAGATGCTAATCTATCTAATCCTCTTGTGCACTTTATTTCTCATTTAATTCCACATATGCCGCTTTACTGTTTGTTCTTTTCATTTATACCTAAAACGCCGACAAACAAAACGTCAGTCAGCAAGAAGCTAGTATGTGGGGGGAACAATAATTGTGCAACTGTGTTAACAAAGTAATCAGCCAATTATCATTTAACAGACAAGATTACGTTTTAAACCATACTACTCAATCCTTTCATATCCCCTATCTCTGTGCTGTCCCTACAACAGACTGAGATACTACCTCTCTCTAGGTAGATCTTTATTAAGCCCCACATGATCCTACCTAACAGGTAGATCAATATCTAGGGTTGAGTCGCATGGCACTACCCACAGGTAGTCCAATCTCTAACTCAATGTGACTTGATGGACCTACCCCATTGGTAGCCATTTACTAAGTCATCCAATGACCCGATGGGCCTACCCCATTGGTAGCCATTTACTAGGTCAACCCATTAAGCTACAGAGGGGACTAGGATCTGAGCTAGTAGGCATATTTCTTATGTGATAGTCATATTCACATTATACTTTGCATGAATTAAATACATCCAACATTTTAATTCAAGCCACAAGGGAAACATCGATAAAATCCCGAAAAACTAATTTGGGTAGTCATAAGCGTAACCACATACCTATACATGTAGATTCAGGTGCACGAATAATCCAAACAACAATGAGCATGCAAGCATTCAATAAGATCCTGAAACAATTATACAATTTCCTTTTATTACTCATGTCATTAAGATCTATCAAATCTAGCTCACTTCTTAGGGTTTCTAGTCAACTTTTAGGGTTTCCATTGCAATTAGGGTTTCCCTTCATCTTTTACTATTTTAAACCCTAATTATTTCAACATCTAATCCTCAGTTTCGGATTAAAGGCATAATTAATCATTAAATAAGTCCATTAAGCCTCTTTCACATTAAATCTACTATTTTTATCCTTTTAATATGTGACAAGATCATTATTCTCATTTATCGTCAATTCATAGTCCAATTCACATATGAACTCGATTTTCCATTAATTCCACCTTTTATTCATGAGAAAATCCAAATTACTACGTTTAGGGTATTTATCCACAAATTAGGAACTGTAATGCTCAAAATATCTTATAACCATGAAAAATCAGTTCTTTACATGAAATCAAATAATTAAGGTCATTAGTAGTCCTAATTACCAACATTAGGGTTTCAAGGCCCATTAAAGCCTATTTATGCACATGAAATTCTAAATTAACCAATTATATGCAAAGTTCATCCATTTTGTTCCTAATGCTTCTTTTCATCATTAACAGGTTAATATCAACTTTAAACACTCATTTAACCCTTTCTAATTCATTAATCATCAAAGATTAGGGTTTTTCATTGATTAAACTATTAAAGATAGCATCTTTATATACTTTTTGAATTGAAATCAGAATCAGGCTTCAATTTTATTTTTATTAGATTCCCCTCATTTTTCTGAGAAATTTTCATATATAACTTTATATCATCAGAGTTATAAATAATTAACTACGATTTTCACAAGGTTAATTACCTTTGGGCCAATCAGTGGCCGCCACATCAGCCAAACGAGTTGTTTTTTTTATTTGCGGGTTGGGCTCAAACCGTGTCAAAAAGACATTTCTGCCCTCCTCTTTCTTCATTGGAGTCGGGGGCAGAGCGGTCTTTCCCTCCTCTTCTCTTCTTCCTCGCGATGGTCCTCGCACGAGGAGCATCTTCTCCAGCGAGTCAAACCATCGATTGACTTCGTCGATGTGCACCCCTAAACCAAAGGCAAGGATGCGGTTCCCTCTGCCTGTCCATGCCGATCTTGGCCGTGGTCTTCGATTAGTGGGAGGAGGTTCGGAACCTGGAGTCCTCAGCCTCACTCTGCGGCTAAACACAGGAAGGAACAGAGAGGTGAGTAGCGCCTATGCTACGAAATTGATAGCAAGAATATGTTTTGGGAGTCTCGTTGAGCACCAGGGATGAGGTTCCGCTCTTAATGGAAGTTTCTACCCCCTCCTTTTATAGGTTTGGCTCCATAGAGTTGGGCGCCGACCTGCTTTAAGGTTGGGGAAAGTCTCAATAGTTTCCCAAAGTAGATAAAACCGGGGTCGGTTGGATTTGATTCCACACCCCGAACTCATAGGGACAACTTCCTATTGTCGTTGTGAATCAGATCAAGAGTAACTGGCCAAAAAAAAAGGACAGAAATCCCTATCGGGGAAGTTTCCTATTTGGTCCGGATCTAGGAGAAGGTATGAGGACCATTGATCAGCGATCTGACGGTCCTGATCATCCGCTACATTCCTTAGAATATATCCTGGATACATTGCAATATTTAATATGGTTCACTTTACAAAAATCGTATCTCCCAAACCACATGTCCAAAAAATCTCAAATTTGAAAGGAAAGTTATTGATGACTTTTCTATCTTTGTACCAAGTTTGAGACTCAAATTCAAAAGTATGAGATACTTTCATTCATACTCAAGTTACCTATTAATAATGCACATCTTATACTTATTTTCTCTCTCCTATTCTTTTATTTTCTTTATCTAGGTTCCTTTTACATATAGAAACCTTTTTGATACGAAAATACATCGAAGATAACTCACTCATACCTCTTTCCACTTATTTTCCCTATTTTATCATCGTTTTCAATTTCATTCTTAATAAGGAAATATTTTGTTGATCTTTCTTTTCTTATTTCATTTTCCTTGCAACTTTGTACTCCTTAGAACCCAAGGAACCCAAGAGGCACGAAATCCATCTTTGGATTATATTCTTTTGCCTTCTGGAGGTTTCCACATCTTTCTTTTCTTAACAACTTAATTATTCATTTACTAATTGAATTCCCTTGTTATTGGGCCCAATAGACAATAAAGCCCACAAGCAATCATTAAGGTTGTTGTAACGAAATTCATGCATTCAATCAAAAGACATCATTATTTGTTCATTTATCTTTAATATGAAAAATTACATTTCGCAACAATGAACCCAAAATTGGGGTTGTAACATCCTTCCCCTCTTATAAGAATTTTGTCCTCAAAATTCCATCAAGCAAACAAACAGTTCAGGATAAGCCTTTCTGATGTCCATAAGGGCTCCCATGTGGCTTTACCCTTTCCATGGTACTTCCCAAGAACCTTCATCATCTCATATTCTTCCATCTGAGTTCTTTCTTACCTTGGTATATCATACCCTCATAGGTGACTCAGGACAATTCAGCCTCTCAAAAGCCGATTTGGTTCAGGGCTCAGTACATGGCTTGGGTACCTCATATGGTGCTATATATCGGACTTATGGAACACATTATTCATCATGTTATCCTGAGGGGCAAGGCTAAACACACCCATATCCACCAATCCATCTCAAATGGACCCATATATCGGGGATTTAGCTTTCTCAGCTGAAGCTTGGAGGGGTCAGATTTTCACATCACATATTTTCCCATAGTGAACTGCATGTCAGTCTGCTTTGCATCAGCTCGTGACTCATGTCACCACTGGGCTCTCTCTCTCTCGACCATTATACGATCAAAGTGACTTCATCTACACACACCATGGTTCTTTTGTGACCTTTGTGAGGCCTCCTTCACCAACATCATCTTAATGAAGCGGTGACCAACACAACCTCTCTATAAGACTTCTTGCATCCCGATAAAGGCTATGGTGGTTAACATCACATCTTAAGAACTGTCTCTATGTATCACCCTGAATGAGCACACATGCTCTCATCAGACCCTCTAGTCTGGATAATACTGTCCTTTAGTATGGGGTGATAAACTGCGTTGTTGTCGAGTTCATCATGCATCCACTTCTACCTTATGGAAGTGAACCTTGGTCGTACCCAAGAACTTCTGAACTTGCATCTTGGTGTAACTGAACCATCTTTCTCTCTTAAGTAGTTTAACTGAGTATGTCCCGTGAGAGTATTCTTCCTTTCTCATATCATCTAGGTAAGGTGATCTACCATAACCCATATTGCACCTTGACCCTCCTTGGTCTAGGGGAGTCTTACCACAACATCCATAGTAATGAACTCCCATTCCTTCTCAGGGACTCTTTTATCCTCTATATCGATACACTGGGTTACTTGTGTTCGTCCTTCACCTTCTAGCTTGCATGGCCACATGCTACATGCAACCTTGTTTTAAGCATCCAGAGTGCTATCATCACTTACTATCCTTGTAGTACCAAGGTATATCATGACCTCCTGTATTGTTATGATTCCTCAAGTTTGATACCTTGGAAACCCTAAATCACTCTCAAAAGGGTTTTATTACCTTCCTATCCAAAGAACTGTATCTGAGGTTCTATCACCATCCTTTTACTACATCAAGGACTAAACTGGCTAACCAAACAACCATTAACTTGTTCAACATATCTTGTTACATCTGTGTGTTAGCTAAAACACATCCTCTTTCCAAACATAGGGTTAGTCGAACAACCTCAACTTCTTCTAGCTTCCGGCTAACTAGGCAGCTATATCTCAGCCAAAGCATTCATTACCCCTTCTTATCCTTAGGTGTTAGTTAATGTTGAAAACATACACCTCCATGTATTCTACGACCCCGCCTCCCGGTAACCCCCAATTAAGGGAGACCTGAAGGTCAGAGCCATATTTCAACTAATAGGATCAAAGGTTTGACAAATAATCAATAACAATTAATAAACTTTACCAACTAAACTGAAAACTGGTATAAAATAAATCTTTTCTTACCTTGGAAAAACTGGGATTTCTAAACTTCTACCCATGAAGATGCTAATCTATCTAATCCTCCTGTGCACTTTATTTCTCATTTAATTCCACATATGCCGCTTCACTGTTTGTTCTTTTCATTTATACCTAAAACACCGACAAACAAAACGTCGGTCAGCAAGAAACTGGTGTGTGGGGGGAAAGAATAATTGTGCAACTATGTTAACAAAGTAATCGGCCAATTATCATTTAACAGCCAAGATTACGTTTTAAACCATACTACTCAATCCTTTCCTATCCCCTATCTCTGTGTTTTCCCTACAGCGGACTGAGATACTACCTCTCTCTAGGTAGATCCTTATTAAGCCCCACATGATCCTACCTAACATTTATATCAATATCTAGGGTTGAGTCGCATGGCACTACCCATAGGTAGTACAATCTCTAACTCAATGTGACTTGATGGACCTACCCCATTGGTAGCCATTTACTAAGTCATCCAATGACCTGATGGGCCTACCCCATTGGTAGCCATTTACTAGGTCAACCCATTAAGCTACGGAGGGGACTAGGATCTGAGCTAGTAGGCATATTTCTTATGTGATAGTCATATTCACATTATACTTTGCATGAATTAAATACATCCAACAGTTTAATTTAAGCCATGAGGGAAACATCGATAAAATCCTGGAAAACTAATTTGGGTAGTTATAAGCGTAACCACATACCTGTACATGTAGATTCAGGTGTAGGAATAATCCAAACAACAATGAGCATGCAAGCATTCAATAAGATCCTGAAACAATTATACAATTTCCTTTTATTACTCATGTCATTAAGATCTATCAAATCTAGCTCGCTTCTTAGGATTTCTAGTCCACTTTTAGGGTTTCCATTGCAATTAGGGTTTCCTTTCATCTTTTACTATTTTAAACCCTAATTATTTCAACATCTAATCCTCAGTTTCGGATTAAAGGCATAATTAACCATTAAATAAGTCTATTAAGCCTCTTTCACATTAAATCTACTATTTTTATCCTTTTAATATGTGACAAGATCATTATGCTCATTTATCATCAATTCATAGTCCAATTCACATATGAACTCGATTTGCCATTAATTCCACCTTTTATTCATGAGAAAATCCTAATTACTACGTTTAGGGTATTTATCCACAAATTAGGAACATTAATGCTCGAAATATCTTATAACCATGAAAAATCAGTTCTTTACATGTAATCAAATAATTAAGGTCATTAGTAATCCTAATTTCCAACATTAGGGTTTCAAGGCCCATTAAAGCCTATTTATGCACATGAAATTCTAAATTAACCAATTATATGCAAAGTTCATCCATTTTGTTCCTAATGCTTCTTTTCATCACTAACAGGTTAATATCAACTTTAAACACTCATTTAACCCTTTCTAATTCATTAATCATCAAAGATTAGGGTTTTTCATTAATTAAACTATTAAAGATAGCATCTTTATATACTTTTTGAATTGAAATCAGAATCAGGCTTCAATTTTATTTTTATTAGATTCCCCTCATTTTTCTGAGCAATTTTCATATATAAATTTTTATCATCAGAGTTTTAAATAATTAACTATGATTTTCACAAGGTTAATTACCTTTGGGCCAATCAGTGGCCGCCACATCAGCCAAACGAGTTGTTTTTGTTTATTCACGGGTTGGGCTCAAACTGTTTTGAAAAGACATTTCTGCCCTCCTCTTTCTTCACTGGAGTCGGGGGCAGAGCGGTCTTTCCCTCCTCTTCTCTTCTTCCTCGCGATGGTCCTCGCACGCAGAGCTGGTTCTCCAGCGAGTCAAACCATCGATTGACTTCGCCTATCTGCACCCCTAAACCAAAGGCAAGGATGCAGTTCCCTCTGCCTGTCCATGCCGATCTTGGCCGTGGTCTTCCATTAGTGGGAGGAGGCTCAGAACTTGGAGTCCTCAGCCTCGCTCTGCGGCTGGACATAGGAAGGAACGGAGAGGCGAGTAGCGCTTATGCTACGGAATTGATAGCAAGAATATGTTTTGGGAGTCTCGTTGAGCACCAAGGATGAGGTTCCTCTCTTAATGGAAGTTGCTACCCCCTCCTTTTATAGGTTCATCTCCATACAGTTGGGTGCTGACCTGCTTTCAGGTTGGGGAAAGTCTCAATAGTTTCCCAAAGTAGATAAAACCGGGGTCGGTTGGATTCGATTCCACACCCCGAACTCATAGGACAACTTCCTATTTTTGTTGTGAATCAGATCAAGAGTAACTGGCCAAAAAGAAAGGACAGAAGTCCCTATCAGGGAAGTTTCCTATTTGGTCCAGGGCTAGGAGAAGGTATGCGGACCATTGATCAGCGATCTGACGGTCCTGATCATCCGCTACATTCCTTAGAATATATCCTGGATACATTGCAATATTTAATATGATTCACTTTACAAAAATCGTATCTCCCAAACCACATCTCCAAAAAATCTCAAATTTGAAAGGAAAGTTATTGATGACTTTATCTATCTTTGTACCAAGTTTGATACTCAAATTCGAAAGTATGAGATACTTTTATTCATACTCAAATTATCTATTAATAATGCACATCTTATACTTATTTTCTCTCTCCAATTCTTTTATTTTCTTTATCTAGGTTCCTTTTACATATAGAAAGCTTTTTGATACGAAAATACATCGAAGATAACTAACTCATACCTCTTTCCACTTATTTTCCCTATTTTATCATCGTTTTCAATTTCATTCTTAATAAGGAAATATTTAGTTGATCTTTCTTTTCTTATTTCATTTTCCTTGCAACTTTGGACTCCTTGGAACCCAAGGAACCCAAGAGGCACGAAATCCATCTTTGGATTATATTCTTTTGCCTTCTGGAGGTTTCCACACCTTTCTTTTCTTAACAACTTAATTATTCATTTACTAATTGAATTCCCTTGTTATTGGGCCCAATAGCCAATAAAGCCCACAAGCAATCATCAAGGTTGTTGTAACGAAATTCATGCATTCAATCAAAAGACATCATTATTTGTTCATTTATCTTTAATATGAGAAATTACATTTATCAGCAATGAACCCAAAATTGGGGTTGTAACATCCTTCCCCTCTTATAAGAATTTTGTCCTCAAAATTCCATCTTTTATAGTTTGAGATCACATAACTAAGTGTTATGAACTTTTATAGTTTGAGAATCAATGGAAGAGTGCTTTTCATCGATTGAGAATCAATGGAAGTCTTATGCTTTTTCATCAATTGAGTACAAATGAAGAGTACCTTGTATTTCTTTTCCGTTGAGAACTAGTAGGGTTGCTTGCCTTTCCATCACTAGAGGACCAATGGAAATGGCTAGTCTTGTGGCCTTCTATGCTTTTTGTTAGTTATCTACCAATGAAACATCTATCTGGCTAGACATTGAAGTTTCATCAATTGAGTACTGATGGAATTGGGCGTTGGTTTTGGATACCAATGAAACATGGTGGAGAACCTATCGATGGGAATTGTGAGCTATGAACCAATGGTTTGACAATGTTGAAAATCAATGAAGATCCCAGTATATGTCTATTGATGAGGAACCTGAGTGACTGAACTGAGTGATGGTGCTCACTAATGGAATCCCTTTCTCTCATCTACCAATTAAAGAATAAGGATGCTCACTAATGATGTTTTAGCTTTGTCTATGAATGGGATGATAGACTGACAAAGACACTGATACGTCAATCGCTGGTTGGATGGATTTGACCATTGTTTTCTCTCTCTCCTAGATCTATAAGTACCGTCTTTGCTCTTTGTTTTTGTCCTCATTTGTGTGAGATGACCTGAGAGTGTTGAAGCAATGCAGGATGCCATTTGTTGATACCATTAGTTGACATATAGTGATGAATGTTCTTCCATTAACCTTCATTGGCAATGTTTCTTCCTTCCTTTCTCCTCTCATGTGATGATTTACACCCTTCCTTGTATCTTTCAAACCTACAGTTATTTTGCTTTAGAACATGGATCTACTTTCAAAGTGAGATTTGTGAGGAGAAAAATTAGATCTTGGAGAGTTTGTTTTATCCTCAAATCTTGTCATGAATATCGAAGATTCTTGATGTCCTTTTCAAGTGGACTTGTTTCAGCTATTGTAAGGAACATGATATAACTTTTGATAAATTTAGTACATACCGTATTCAAGCACATCAAAATCTTGTTGAAATATTTCTTATAATGTTCTAAAGAAGGAATCTTTTTGTAACTTTAACTAAGTGCTATGAAGATACAACATGCATATTATCTCTTGACTTCACAAATAGAATCTTGATGCTAGAAATATGTTAGTTTGGCATGTTCTTATCTTTGTTTAGATTAGTATGAAAATGATGAGCATCAAAGTGGTGCCTTTGTAGACAATTATGCTCTATGTCCTTTTGGCATGTGAGTTATATGTCATATTTTTTGTAAGGTCCACTCTACAGGGGTTTTAAAGTCTTTCCACTGTCCATTATGCTATCAAATTATATAAAAAAGATCTACTATTTTCAATGATGTGTCCAACTTATATCTTAAGTGATGTCTTGCAATGTTTGAATGGAGACAAGTAATATTGTGGTATCTCAATATTATACCCTTGAACATGGTTGATCTCAAAATGGTTTTGACATCTTTATAACTCTATGAAGTTTGATTCTTTATGATAAGCCTTACTGTGGTAAAAAGGGGAGTGATTACATACTCTGATTTGAGTAGTTAGAATATGTAACCCTAGATTTTTCATCTTCAAAAGTTATAGTGTAATGAATAACCATATTCTTCTACTTCCGTTTATGAGAAAATTGTTTGAGGTAGATTTAAATAATGGTTCTAACTGATCAAGTACAATTTCAATCCATAGATCCATGAGTTTGTTGATATGTTTCCCTAGGTCGTTAGGGGGATTAGTGACCTGAGTTAATGTTATAGAAACCTAAATTGTGAGAAAATTCTTAGATCCATATACCACTAATTATATGTAATTTTAAGGGATAGTATATCCTAACATATTTAATCTAGGATTGGTACTCATTATAGGCTAATTGTTCTATATGGAAAGGTTTGGAACATTCAAAATGTGATGTAATGTGTTGATTCCCAAGTTTGGTGTTGTGACATGTGTACACATGACATTTTTATTATCTGTGGTTCCACTCTTACAAAAATATCCATGGAAGACTTAGCCTTTGAGATCTCTACCTTTTTGTCTTCCTAGATTCAACCTGAGTTTATATGGAGAGACCTAATGGAATTAAAATATCCTTAGATCTTGTATGGATTTCTAGGATGGCATAGAATCATCTAGCTAGCAATTTGAATGGTACAACTTAAACAACCCAATGTATCATAAAAAGTGTAAAATATCCATGTAACATGCGTGTTTAGGTTTATTTTGTGATACACATTGATGTGTGATTTTCTTAATATACATATGTCGTGTATATGTGTATATATACATACATATGCACATCGACATATACATGCATACACACACACACACACACATATATATATATATATATATATATATATATATATATTGTTTTTGTTGTTTAGGTGGCCACCATGTATCATGTGTAGTTTGGTAGGCATGGACCTTTTAGATTATTGGTTCAAGTATCTAAATCTTTACTGCTTCATTAAAATTCTTATGATCTATGTTAAGTGATAAGTGTATATGTTATTATGTTATATTACTAGGAGTTGGGGTCTCTCTTTTGGATCTCCACATCTTTATATGATTGATAGAGTTTTCCTACCAGTGGCAGAGAAGATCAAATTGTTGGGCGCCTGCACTAATTTTGGAGGTAGTTGATGTCTACATAAGGGTCTCAAATGTAGGTGACGTTTATATGACCTCATCACGAGATCAAATGAAGTTTATGTATAGGGATAATTTTCTAGTATCATTCAAATACACTCAAGTATGAATAGGAAAGTTTGGTATATATTTATGTACCTGGTTTGATATTTTAACATGCATTCATGGCATGTAGTGACACAATTATATGATTTGTAAGATGCATGTATATGTTAGGAAATGATGCCTTTTCGAGAACCATGTGGCATATATTATTATGTTGTAATAATGTACATATGCATGTGATGTTTTTGTGGAAGAAGTATAAAGGTTTTATAAAATTATTCTTGATGATGAATGATAATGTTGGATCTGAGTTCTTTATGTAGTTTATGTTGATTAATGAGTTTCATTGGTTTTAATTGGGATTTTGTTTTGACTCATCTCAATCTTGTACAGTTGCAATGTCACAACTAGAGAAGTTTTCCAATAGAAGATTCCCAACTTCATATGAAGTAAGAACTAAAAAATAACTTAGAATTATTGCATGTTAGTAAAATGAACCTCATGAAGGAAAATGGAAAACTTCTCAAATGTCTAGTCATGTATTAGTGGAAGGAATGATATTGTTTTATGAATATAGTTGTTTATCTCAAACCATAGAGTAAGCATAATGTGAGAGGAATTAGTGTGAATGTTCCTAAAAGTGACTAAAGCATTTAAATTACATGATATGTTAGGATCATAGATTTCTACAATTGGCCCCAATCATATCACAGAAGCTTTGTAATAAAGACATATTAAAGGAAATTTTAATCGCTATTAGGATTGTAAACAAGCACATACATGGGTTTGCAAACCTCTTCTTCTCCCATAATATGTGGTAGGTCATGTATTATTCCCTAGTTTCCAAGCATTTAGATGAAATATTCTTAGAGTTTTAATTTTCAAGAACCAATTGAAGAATGTTGATCATGTTTTCTTATAGTTCACCATTTGCATACATCAATTAGCTTAGTGACTGTATTTCCAATACAACCTATCTATTGGCATGATTAAGGAGATATTCAAGACTGCTGACCAAATGTTCATTCATAATGGTATAAGAAAATCCCATTTACCCTTAAAGATAATATTACTATACGCAGTTCCAATTTAAGAATGGCCTACTTACCATCTAAGTAGATAAGAATATAGCTTGATTAGATAATAATATTACAATATATCGGATGACATGTTAGGTATAATCTCAATTTATCCATCCTCAACCTACAAAAATGTGCTATTTCCAACATCAAGATTAGATAGTCAACCACAGACCACCTTCCACCTCACCAAAGATCACCTACTAAATTGATTGTTTCTGATACACCATAGTGCCACACAGAGACAAATCAACATCATTGGGGAAATTTGAGCCCTTACGACCTCATATTATTTGACACTACTTATTCCAACTATTTCTACAGATGACAAAAACTTAGATTGCTTCTCTAACATTGCAAAGTAGACTCAAACACGAAGATCTAGTTTCCATCTCTAGATTGAGGGACATGTCCCTTAACCCAACTACTTGTTCATATAATTGCAATATTATGTATATCTTAGCCTTTTTTTTCTTCTATTGTTTAATAATGATCTTGCATTTGAAATCCTATTATGAACCAAATGGTGCACCCAATTCCGTCCAATGTTGAGGGCCGATTGACTCCCGTTGAATTTACTTGCATACCAATAATTAGGGTATATTAAAAAAAATTCAACCTCCAATTAAGCCCTTCACAATTGCATCATGTATAACATTTGTTTGATAAATTCACCTTCTAAGCCTTAATTAAAACACATTCCAAACTAATGATGGGTGTCACATGGGTCCATCAGTTTATTCGCCAAGTGTATCTCAATATCACTCTTATACATAATCCATTCACTCCTCAGTCTCGATTGAAACCTAATTATTGTACATTCAACCTAATTTGGGCATAATGGACATCATGGACCAATTGAATCTATCCAAGTGCCCATCCATAAATTCACTTATTCATTAAGACCCTATCACAACATTAAGGTTCAAGGAAAAATAGATTGTATTTATCCAATTAAGGGTGTTGATTTTTTTTCCAAGTTATTGTTTATATGTGAAGCCCACTCACCCCAAGAGCATGTATCTCCCAATGTAACCTCTTCCACATTGCTCCTCCAATTGGGCATAGTGGTGCCACTTGAACTTTTATTTGTATTATGTTTACAATCATGTGATTATATTTTAGACATTGAAGTACTAGTCTTGACATTGAATAATCAGAGTCACAATTTTCTAGAACAAGATTTATCCGCCAACACTATATATGTTGATGACAATATGAATTTTTTGTGTGTAGTAACATAAAACTAGGATAGTTGGATCCATGGGGATTTGAAACTAATCATGCCTTTCTGGTCTGATATCTCAAACAAAGGTGTTGGATATTTCTACGTGGTTTGGAGGAGTAAATAGAAAGTAAGAGGAGAAAAAAGGAAAATTTAAGAGATGGGGTTTTGGGAACTCATTTTAACTATGGACATGGGTGAAAGATTATAATTGGACTATTCCCACAACTCAGTTTGGGAAGAATGATGCCAACACCTATTTCTGGAAAATATCTTCCAACTGAAAATGTGAAGGTCCATTCAAATGTTTTTTTCTCAACGTATAACATTAGCTATTATTCATCCCACACTCTATAGAAGGACAAATTTTAGAAAAATAAATGTTGGTATCCCCATGGAGCCAAGTGGATTTAATTGAAGATAAATTAAATCTCAACATAGCATTGAAATAGAATTTTTCTATATTATCTGCAATAGAATTATAGGAGTGTGGGATAAAGGAAACATGGGGTTTTCCCACCTCGTTGCATGGTATCACAAACTTCCTGAAGATTGGTGCAAATTTTGTATTTGTGGGAGGAACCTTACCAAGAGCATGTATTACCAAGGTTGCATCTGACATAATGGCTAGGGATGCCATCCCATAGAGTTTTTAGAGATCTAGAGCATTGATGATGCCTTATAGTTGTGCTTATAATGCTGAGATAGTGCGGCTGGGTGAGATATAACCCATTATTATCTTATAGTGCATATACACAATGTGTATACCAATCCCTACAAAATGGGAGGGATGTTTGTAGGTTTCATCAATGGACATAAATAGCTCGTGACCACCAGGTGGACTTGTTGAAAAGATGGTCTCAGTAGGAGGTGGTGCAATTGTCTTAGGATTAAGGATAGATAAGGATTTGCTTTAATGAAGGTCAACCGAACTAAGTCATTTTTCCCTTTCTCTAAGTGAATCATGTTATTCCTATATTTCCATATAGCCCAACTGGTGAGGATAGGCAAGAGGGCCGTCAGGGTATCACCTTTCGAGGTGAAAATGTTGTGAATCCACTCCTCTTTAGTGAGGATAAATAAATATGCTTGTATTCCCAAGGCCAGTCAAATTGGTTTACTGGTTGGGCAGCCACAAGGAGAATGCACTAGGGTGTCCTAGACATTTGAATAGACAGGGCAATTTTTTTTTCAGTTGGAATGTGTCTACAGACTTTTTCTATGTTTGTTAAGAGAGCAAGATGTAGAAGAAGGCATAGATACACTTTTGAGTGTGCTAGGAGACATGATTTCCATATGTCTTTCTAGGATTCTTTGATGGGGACATCTATTTGATCACACAACCATTGGTAGGCTGATTTAGTTGAGAATTTGCCGCTAGAGTTCAATGGCCATTGCCATGAGTTTGTTCTAGTTGATGGTTCTGTTGGGAGTATATATTAGATCTTGGGCCATGCAGCCTGAGGGAAGTAGGTATGGATCAATGACCAATTCGAGTCACTATTGTATTCTACCATGGCTGCCACACATAGGTTGTTAAGACACAAAGGAGGTGTGAAGAAGGGTTCAAGCTCAGTAATGGAACAACCATGTAGCCATTTGCTGGACCAAACATTTATTCTAGTGCTCGAGTTGATAGTGATTTGAGATGAAGCCTTGATGGAATGAATGTGTTTCTTGATGATAGACCATATATAAGAGTAAGGATTCTTACTGATGACATCATTGGAGATTATTGTTCAAACTAAATGTAGACCCACAAGGAATCTAGATTGCTCAAGAACTACCACATGTTCCTGAGCATTAGAGATGTATTTTGATCCCTTACATATTTTATACCCAGACCACCAACATCCTTAGGCAAGGTCATTTTCTTCCATGATACTAGTGACAGTCTTTTTTTCTCTCTTCCCCTAGACCAAATGAAGTTCTTCACATGCCTGTTGATATCATCATAGTGAGAAGGTGATAATTGAACTGACTGCATAGTGTATGACAAAATAGCCCGATGAGTGGATTTAGCTAAGGTGATCCGTCCAGCTAGGGAGAGTTGTTGAGCACACCAGCTTGTCATGCGACCTTTTATAGCTACAACAATAGATTCGTGTGTTAATTTATTCACCCAATGATGCAGTATGAGGACACCTAAGTATCAACCAAGATCTAGGATACTCGGGATACCAAGTCTTCAATAGAAGGAAGAGATCTTAGAACTAGTAGGGCTCAGTGAGAAGAAGCTATATGATTTTTCCTTGCATATAGTCTGAATTTAGAGCGAGAAAAATCTTTCAATACTATGTTGATGATTATGGCTTGTTTGTTGTACACTTTGGCCATGAGGAAGATGTCATCAGCAAACATGACATGTGGGGGCACCATTGCATGATAAGCATATAGGTTGTCAATCTCAATCCGTGTTAGATTGTGTGACAACCTGACTTTATCTCTCTACACAAAGGATAGGGGCTAATAGGATCCCCTTATTGAACATCCTATGTATCTTTGAAAGATTCCATAGGGAAACCTTCTGATGTAGCTTTGAAAGATTCCATAGGGCAACCTTCTTACAGGTTGGATGTTTGACCACTAGTGATGATCTGCACGATGATAGTGATAATATTTTTTGACAATCCAATTTTGAGAGTGTAAAGGACAAATGACCAATGCATGAAATCAAAGGCTTTATAAGGTCTAGTTTGATAAAGACCATCTTCTTTATAGATTTCTTCCACCCTCATGGTGTGTATGACTTCTTAGACAAAAAGGATGTTGTCTATGATACACCTTCCAGGGATGATTCTAGAATGGGTCTCAGACACCAAGTTGTTGACAAGTGGTTTTATACACTCGACAATAATATTTGAAATCAGTTTGAAAAGGAATTGTTTAGGGACATTTGACCAGATGTCTCTACAATGTTGTGGTTGATTCTTATTTGGTGGCAACACCATATAGGAGTCGGCAAGATATTTGTCAATGTTACTTGTAGAAAACACATGCCGAGTTGTATTGCTTATCGATGGTCCCACTTTAATCCAGTTAGCTTGAATAAAGGAGTTGCTGCCTCCATCATGTACATGATATGTCTCAGCTTGTCCAAGATCGATATCTGATCGATGTGGTTGCATGTATTTAGGTCCGATTGGATGAAGAGTCCCACATATGTCATCACAACAACTTGTTGTACATTGCTCGTTGGTGAAGTCATCTTGAGATCTTAAAAGAAATGGCAAACCATCACCTTTATCTATTCCTAGGAGGTGATCTAGTCCCCAGACACGCCCTTTAGATGAGTAATTTTGTTGAAGTGGCATCTTGCTTTTACGAAAGTATGGAAAAATTGGTGTTCCCATTGCCCAAACTCAACCAGTTAATACTGAGCTTCTGTTGCTAGTCTGCCTCGTCACATAGGAGGATGGTGTATAATATTCTTGCATATTAAGGGATAATAGCTCATTAGATAATATATTCACAAGGTTAGTATGTACCTAACAAGTGTTTAGCCGGCGCATGATTTTATTCTTTAGATGATTCTGCTTCTTCATCTGCTTGGCATCCCACCTGGTAGCAATGTCTTGGAATGCCAGTAGGGCCTCAAGGAAGAACATGTTTGAGTCCCAGGTTGAGAGGAGGTCCTCTCTAAAGGTTGGGATCAGGTTCCAGCTGGCTTTTGTTTGGAAAGGGAGAAAATGGGTATCCTGGGCGTTGTTGTTGTAGACTAAGATGGGGTTGTGATCGTTGTAGATGGGGGGGGTAGGATGGAGATCGAAAGGCCATTGGAAATAGCTAGCCATTGATCATTTGTAATTAACAAATCTATTTTCTCCATGGAAATAGCTAGTTGTCTTTCTTTCATGTCGACTACTCCAGTGGTTAGAAGAAGAGAATTAAATTATTTGTTGTATATTTGATCAAAGTAGTGACCACCTTGATTTTCAGATCAATCCAACATAGTGTTGATATCAGTAACAACTGAACATGAAGCAATAATAGTGGAATATATCTCAGTGAGACATTTCCAAGTTTATCTCTTTAAAAAGGATTAGGATTGCAATAGACAATTGTGAGGTGCCAGGCATCGTTCACTTTATAGTGGATGAATTGGTAGTGGCTCTAGATGACTTCAATGGTGCAATGGGCTTCATCCCAGAGTAACCAGATGCCCCATGAGAAGCCAAGTGCTTTAACTCGATGAGAATAGGAGAAACCAATTTTCTTAATAATGTTGGCAGCCTTAGGACCACTCACACAAGGCTCGACAATGGTGAGCAAATGCAATTTGTAATGACACTTGCAATCTTTCAGGATAAAAATTTTCTTTTTGAGGCAATCCCCTTGTATATTCTAGCACTTGATCATTAAATAAACTATAATGAGAGGGAAGGGTGTGGAGTATCAAGCTATAGCTACGCACAGACTTACAAAAGTATCATCACTGGCCATTTCATTATCAATTACCATGACAAGTTCTTTGTGGATGTTCAATAGCCATTTTGCCTCTGGAGCCTGACCTAAGTTCCTGAATAGATGAGCCAATTTTCCTTTTATCCTTTCCCTACCAGGGATGACAATTTGATAGATAATTTTCTATTTCAAGGGATGACACCTACACCACCACCTTGCTCACCCCATTTAAAGGGAGGGTGTTGCTGGTTAATGACAACAAGTTCATCTCTTGCCACAAACAGAAAAGGTGGGTCGGGGTCCAAAATTTACTACCTAAATGTGTTGTTCTCGTCATCCACCAGAGATACAATAGTGTTACATGTTTGTGGGCCACTGTTAGTGACTCGGGTTGATTGATGCATTGGGATCTTGTTCTTTACTATTGCCATGTCTTGCTGGAGAGGTTAATATTTCTTCTTTTACCTTCTATTTTGTACATACTCACACTTCTCCTATTTTTTTGTTCGAGGGGTCTTGTGGGATCACCTCCACTACTTGCGTGTGGCTATCTTGGCCTACAATTTCTCATCCATGTTCTTTCTCTTCCTAGGCCTAGTTGTTCTTATTTTTTGGAATTGAATGACACTTAGACATTTTAACATGGATTTGCATGGTATAAGTGGTTGGGTTAGCCAGATTAGGGCAAGTAGAGGGAGACATGTCAGTGCGAGTGAAGGGGGTCATGAATGTGCAGTCTTTAACTACATGTCTGACTCTCCCACAATGCATGTAGGTCACTGGTCGATTCTCACACTCTAGCCTATAATCCTCTCCATTCCGATATATTGCTAGCAGTAATGGCTTGGTGGTTTCAACCTCCATCGCTAGACGTGTGAAATCCCCTATGACCAGATAGTGTGGTGGAATATACTTTGATTGTATTTCCCACTAAAACACCAATGCTACTCAGTAGTTGATTCTGGTATAAGAACATCAGTAGATCCAGAATCCTCACCCAGACCACAAGCTTCCTAGAGACATGGTCGATAGGCCTGAAAAATGATGACCAAGACTGCATAATAAGTAGTTTACAAAGATAGTCCAAGGACCTTCCCTCATGGCATGCATAAAGTCTTTATGGTTGCCTAACTAGACCACAAGCTTCCTAGGGATATGGTCAATAGGCCTAAAAAATGATGACCAAGACTGCACAATAAGTAATTTACAAAGATAGTCCAAGGACCTTCCCACATGGCATGCATAAAGTCTTCATAGTTTCCTAACTAGATGATGAAGTAACCCATCTATAGGTCCACAACAAGAAACTGCTTAGTGGGTTTCGTTAGAGTTCAAATCTAGTTGATAAGGAAGGTGAAACTGACATTAATACCGACTAATTCAACTACTACTACGAACCTCCATGGTTCTAGAAAGGTAAAGCATCATGGTTAACAATGATTTTTGGAAGGACATCACTGTGATCCACTATGATGTCCTTGGCTTTCATGGCATCGAGTGAGATTAAGTGTAGGGGAGAAGAGTTTCCTTTCGCCTGACCCCCTGTTACGTCCCAGTATGAGATGTGAGGGATAACATGAATGTTAGGGTTTTTACCGTTGGTACTTAGGTATTGTCTTGATGACCTTCATCCATGTTATCCTATGTACCACCATGGGCAGGGGCCTTTCCTTTGTCTTCATATCCAAGGTAATGATTATCATCTTCTTCTTTCGACGGTCGAGTGATGTTGAAGTTGTTCCTACTAGAGCTTCATCACCCATGGCCACTGGCACACTATAACGATTGGGCCCACTGCCCAAAGCTCTAGTAGAGTTTCAGGAATGACGACTTTCCCCACAGACCACCACTAGCCTTAACTACACGCTTTGTCCTCACTCACGTGCATGCCATGATCAACTTCCCGACAGGTCACCCATCCCAGTACTACTCCAAGATGAGCACGCTTACTATGGAGTTCTTTAGTGATGGGCTCCCGGAAAAGGAGGTACACATTGGTGATATGGGTAATCCAATCATTCCTTTTAAGATCATGTTATCTGAGGCCTCAAATCTTGGGATGTTACACACACCTTCCTCGCATGAAACCCTAGAAGAGTGTTCCCTAAGCACAATCCGATGCTCTTTGAGTGGTTTGTTTTTGTGCTACCATGTTTTGATCATAGAAGAAAATAATACACAAGAGTTGTCATCCATCGATTTGGACTGGTGGACATGGGGAATCCAATCTACCCAGACCCGTCTATTATCAATTTTGGACTTATGTGGGAAGTCTACTACTCTTGCAAGTTTATCAGGTCCCTCTACAAACAAGTGTTGACTCCATATACAACAAGGTAGCTTATTGTAGGGAACCACAATAGACAAGCCTCATGACTAGGGTTGCGTCAGCTTTCCAGAAAGATGACCAAACAATGAGTACATCCCATAATTAATGAGAGAAAATCATCTAATCATGTGTGGAGAGTGTAATGCACATCTGATGTGCATGGCTGTTTGGTTTTGTTGGGGGGGGATACTAGTTTTGTGGGAGTGACATGACATGCCTTAATGGGTGGTACATACATGTTATGAAATAGATTAATACATTTGTTTTATTTATAACTTTTGAACCGTGATGAATTTTTTGATGAAACAAAAAATGTTAGATTATTTAAAATAAATACATTCCAACATGAGTAATCTTGATATATTGTTAAGAAAAAAATATTAAAGCGGTATATAGAGGTGATGTGACGAGAGAGAAATTTATTTTGTTTATAACTTTTAAACCGTGTTGAATTTTTGAATGAAATAAAAACCATTAGATTTGTGATAAAAAATAGATTCAAACAAGACTAATGTTGATATACTTTTGAGATAAAATGCTGTAGATCTTTATTTTCTCACATATAAAGAAAAATAAGGAGAGAAGTAAAGAAGAAAAGAGGAGGTTATTGATGATGAAATATTAGAGAAGCAAGGAGAAAAGTGATGGGGGTAGAGGAGGGAAGTGAGAGAACTAAATAGGAGTGTACTCATCAAATAAATAGAGTGTAATCATCATTAATAGGTGCATACTTGATATTTATAGGAGTAAATTCAACATAAATGGGCACACACACATAAAGTAGGTGCTTATAAGAGGTGGGAAGTGAGAGAATTAAATGCAAGAGATGAGGGAATTAGATGCATATTCATGATCATTAGGTGTGTATTAACATATAAAACCTCCCAAAAATCACTAAAAATCTCCCAAATCCAATTAAATATCACCTAAAAAATGGTCAACAGGCGCCCAAAAAGGGTGAATATATATACCCACAAATAAGTAAAAATGCAAAAAAATGGCTAAATCGTGTAAAAATCACTAAAGGCATGTAAAATTGATGAATATGTGTCCAAAAACAAAGTTCTTATAAAAGATGGATATGCACCTCAAAATGGCAAAAATGTGCCCAAAATTGGCTAAATAGTGCCCCAAAATGGCTAAAAAGCCCAAAATTGAGGAATAAGTACCGAGAAACAAAGCTCTTAAAAAGATGAATATGCACCCAAAAATACTAAAAAAAATGCACAAAGATCACTAAATAGAGCCCAAAAATGGCTAAAAGTGCCCAAAAATCACTAAAAGCCCTAGAATTAATAAATACATGTCCACAAACAAAGAACTTGAAGATGATGATAATGGATAAAAGCACCCAATAATGACAACATAGTGCCCAAAATTATATTTATATATATATATATACTTTTATATATATATATATATATATATATATATATATATATATATATATATATATATATATATATATATATATATAGAGTCAGGCTAGAATACACTCGAGTGTATCCGAAGCGGAATACACTCAAGTAGTTTTTCATGATGCAATATTTTTTTCGAAAATCTAATCCGTTGATCTTCTTAAAAATCTTGTGAACAACTCATACGCAAAATTTGAGCACATTTGGATATGTATAGCTTATGTCATCAAGACCACAAAAATTATGCATTTCAAATTAGTTTCGCACGTCGATTTTGTTTCCCTTGGATGAGTGACTTACACGCATACAAATGGGCTCAAAATTTGTAAGTAGCCTAGTTATAGTATGACGGTGAAGATCAACGGTTTACATTTTGCAAAAAATAGTCTTGATATGAAAACACACTTGAGTGTATTCGTGCGATCCGTACACTCGAGTGTATTCTAGCCTGACTCTCTCTCTCTCTCTCTCTCTCTCTCTCTATATATATATATATATATATATATATATATATATATATATATATAGTCAGGCTAGTGTACACTCTAGTGTACTGGAGGCACCGTACACCTCAGTCATTTTTGAAGATGCAATACATTTTTGAAAAATCTAAACCGTTTATCTTCTTAATTATCTTAAGAAAATACTATATAATAAATTTTAGCTTATTTGGACACTTATAGGTCGTGCATCTGAAGGAGGCAAAAATCATATATTTCAAATTAGTTTTGTGCGTCCATGTTTTCATCCTTGGATGAGTGACTTACACTCATCCAAATAAGTTCAAATTTTGTATGTGACCTATTATTATTATAACCATGAATGGATTAGATTTTTGAAAAACATGGTCTACATAGGCAAACACCATTGGGGTGTACGGCGTGATGTGTACACTCGAGTGTATTTTAGCCTGATATATATATATATATATATATATATATATATATATATATATATATATATATATATATATATATATATTGGGGTGTATGGCATGATCTGTACAATTGAGTGAGCCTGACTATATATATATATATATATATATATATATATCCACATATAGCTAAAATGACCTACCCAGTTTTTCACACTTATCCATTTACTAGGCGCCATTTCATGGGGCAATGACTAGGTTCATCATGTTTGGCCACCATTAAGTATTTTTGGGTGTAAACTACCCATTTTTGGGCAAACTTACCCATTTTCTGGGTGTCATTTCATGAGGCACTAATTATGTTCATTGTGTTTGGGAACTACTAAGTGTTTTTAGTGTTAATTACCTATTTTGGGCGCACTTACTCATTCACTGGGTGTCAAATGGATAAAAGTGCACAAAAATAGTTGAAATTGCTAAAAACTAATAAATACACGTCCAAAACTGATTATATATGAATACTCATTAATTCCTTTATATTTCTTCATAGTTCCCTCCTCTTTTCTCATACTTCCCACTACTACAAAAATTACTTATAATGTCACATTTATAGGCATCGGTTGTATACAAAAACTGACGCCTAATCTATACATCGTCAGTTAAATAAAATAACCGACGTCTATCCGGGAAGGGAGACCAGACACGGGTATCACTTTTTATTTAGTGTCAATTTCTTAATAAGAAACTGACGCCTAAAATTGACCACCAAATCCAAATTTTCCAGTGAAAATAATTACCTCCAAAATTTAACATATTCTGTGAGACAGAAATTTGACCAATTTTTATCATCAGTTGTCATACAATTACCAACGGCGATGTGTTTTCACACACTTAACCGCGAAAATTTTCACCTCCCTTCTGCGTCAGTTTTTATACGGAAACTGATGACTATAGTGTTAACTTGAGAACATTTATTTTTGTCGGCATATATAGATAGATGTCGATTTTTCTAGGTGGAACCGACGACTATCAACTAATAGAAGTGTCAGTTTCTTGTTGGTAATTGAAACCTATAGTTTTAAGCGTCGGTTAGTTCTAATAATCGATGCCTATTGTTAACTTAACAACACTCGTGCGAGCCAGACTCTTCCTCCTTCTCTATTTCATTCATTCTCAGTTGAGGGTAAGGTCCGATGATTCCTCTGCTCACCGCCGCACGTTTCTCTTTCTATCGCCGTCTGTAGGTCCTCCATTGCTGGTCGTCGTCCCTACCCTCCGCCTTCTGTTGGTCTGCCGCCGTACATCTGCTGGTCTGCCACCGTCTGCTGGTCCTCCTCCGCCAGTCATCACCGGTCTGCCTTCCCTGCCGCCGGTCCTCTTCCTCCAGCCGCCATCCGGGCCTCTTCCTCTAACCGCTCACCTCTGCCACCACCGCTTGCTGGTGCTCTGACCACTACTCTCCAGGCTGTGAATCTCCTACTCCCTGCTCTCCAGGTCACTGCTCTGACCACAGCTCCCGCATGCCTATTCACCGCCTGCACCACCACGAAGGCGTTCTTCCTCCGCCCTCAAGATACCCTGCTCCTGCTTGACCACCATTGGCTGGCCCTTTTGTCAATAGGGTAATTTTTGTCATTAGTGAACTTAGATTGTATTTTTGCAATTAAGGTTACACATGCAACATATTTTCTAATTTCCCATTTGTAGTAGCACGGACTAAGAGAGTCTCACTAAAATTGATGCTTATTGACACCTAATTAATTCATTATAATAGAATTGCATTGATTGCACTTGTGCTCTTGGGCTGAATTGAGTTGTTGTGTCATCCATTTGCGTTGTTGACTTGCATATATTTGTTCTTTAGCCTTCAAGTGAGATATAATCTCACTCTCCCAATGTGCCATTAGGCTTCATTTTGATTCAAATCTTGTACTTGCATATATTTGTGCTTCTAATCCTCATGCTTGACCTAATTCAGTAAATTTTGATGCCTGTTGAAATAAGATTCAACTTGTCCATTCTAGCATCCTAATTTGATTTGATTATGTGCTTTGAACCTTGAACCATGTGTGTTAAAGATACATTGATGTTAAATATCAAACTTAACTCACATGTGGGTCTTCTATTTCGAAAATGATAATGTGAACTCCTAAACCAGTAACATATATTATTCTTTGTGCACCCAAATACCTTGTGAATCATGTATGCACCCTAAGGTGATTCAATGCCTAAATCTTGATTTGAAATATGACCTAGTATGTATGTTGATATATGAAGCTCTAATGATAATGGTGAAATGGAGTGGATTTGAGGTGGATATGTGGTGGAAATGGTAGGGTAGGTTGGTCACCACGGCCGTGTTGGTCTGCGACGACCGTGGTGAGGGTAGTATAGGACGGTCATGGGGTAAGAATACGGTCATGGTATGGGGCTGGTGGTATGCTATGTTGGTGGCCACGTCCATGGCAGAGTGCCACAGTCGTGGTGAGTGAGTGGCACCACGGCCATGTTGGGTCACACAACCATTTTGGAGGAGGGGGATGTTGTCATGGGCACTTCCCACGGCTTGCACCACTTGATTATCCTTTAAACTTCATCATTCTTGGATGTCTTTGCTTGGTGATGAATCTTGGCCATTTGAGGTAGGTTGAGGGAGATTTTGGGACTTCCTTTGGACCTCCCCTTGAGTGGAGGAGCCATAGAACTCCTTCTTTCTCTCTCTTCCATCTAAAGCATGGTCCAAGTACCTAAAAACAGTGCAAAGAACATCATAAGTGCATTTGGCAATGATAATCTAACATGTTTAGATGTGATTTAAGTACAAAATGGCACATGATGGAGCCCTAAAATAGGGCTACATCACCCCCTGATTTAAATCTTTGATATATGGAATCATGGTTTATTTACTATTTAGTATTTACTGACAAGCATGATTAAATGATGCTACACAAAACTTAGGATATGAATGATGAAACTAGGATTGTAGGTATAAGAATGACAATATACATGTATTTATTGGCCTAGAAACCCATCCAAGATTTACTCATTAGGAGTAAATCTTAGATATTCCCCAATTTGGGACTATTCTTGAACACCTAATCTCACTTAGGATGTAAGTGTATAATGTGTATTGGGTTTTCAAGAAAATTTTGGTAGCATTACTTGGAGAACAATGGGGAAATGCTGCCGAAATTTTCTTGAAAACCAAACACACATTATACACTTACTAGTGAGATTAGGTGTTCAAGAATGGGATAGGCGGTACACATTTATTATATGTAAGAATGACAGAACATGTATTTGTTGGCCTAGAAACCCGTCCAAGATTTACTCAATAGGAGTAAATCTTGGATAGTCCCCAATTTGGGACTGTTCTTGAACACCTAATCTCACTTAGGATGTAAGTGTATAATTTGTATTGGGTTTTCAAGAAAATTTCAGTAGCATTTCCCCATCTGTTCTCTAAGTACATATGTACTTGGAGAACAGTGGGGAAATGTTGCCGAAATTTTCTTGAAAACTCAATATACATTATACACTTACTAGTGAGATTAGGTGTTCAAGAATGGGATAAGTGGTACACATTTATTATATATAAAAATGACAACACATGTATTTGTTGGCCTAGAAACCCATCCAAGATTTACTCAATAGGAGTAAATCTTAATTATATATAAGACCTTAAACCCTAAAGTTTTAACCATGCTTAAACTCTAATCTATTAACCCTAGACCCTAATCTTGTTGTAATATATACTTGTTTTCTCTTTGATCATAGAATGGATAGATCATGGATGTCCATTCACAATTGATGCACCCTAGAGTTTATTTCTGGTCTTAATCAGTTTATTAGATTTTCCGAGGAACATAGGAAATGACCTAGAGATAGGTTCTACTGTCCATGTAGGCATTGCGGTAACAACTTGAAAGTCAACACTGGTGACGAAATCAAAAGTCATGTCATGTGTAATGAGATTGTACAAGGCTATACAGAATGGCACTGGCATGGAGAGATTTCAAACCTGAAACCAATGGATGTCGATAGCAGTGCTTGTGTAGAAGAAGAAATTGCCTCTGATGATATAGATGTGAACGAACCAGTTCCAGTAGACATCATTGATGCGATGCTGGATAGTTGTGAGGTAGAGCACACCAAAACCGATCGACCTCCCATGTTTAGAAACATTGTGCATGATGCTGAGATACCATTATACACAGGTTGTACTAAGTTTATGAAGCTTAGCACTGTGTTGAGATTGTATAAGCTAAAAGCTAACAATAGATGGAGCGAAAAAAGCTTCATTTCATTGTTGTCTTTGTTGAAAGAAATGCTTCCTGAAGGAAATGAGCTGCCAATCTCAACATACCAGGTAAAGTAATTATTGTGACCAATGGGAATGGAGGCCAAGAAGATACACACATGCCCGAATGATTGTGTATTCTTTCAAAAGGACTATGTGGATTTGAAAGATTATCCAAAATGTGGTGTGTCACGGTATAAATTGATGACTACGGGGGAGTCTAAAATTGGTTCTCCTTCCAAGGTGATGTGGTATCTACCTATAATATCATGGTTTCAATGCTTGTTTGCCAATCTGATAGATGCAAAGAATTTGAGGTGGCATGCAGATGTTAAGAAAAATAATGATGGGAACCTACAACATGCGTCTGATTCCCCACAGTGGAAGAAGATTGATCTATTGTACCCAAAATTTGGTGAAGAAGTCAGGAATCTAAGACTTGGGCTTTGTATAGATGGGATGAATCTGTACGAGACATTGAGCATCCAACATAGCACTTGGCCAGTCATGCTTGTTATATACAATCTTCCTCCCTGGCTGTGTATGAAAAATAAGTACGTTATGCTGTCATTGTTGATATCGAGCCCTAAACAACCTGGAAATGATATCGATGTTTATCTTGAACCTCTGATTGATGACTTAAAGAAACTCTGGGGTGAAGGTGTGATGACCCATGATGCTTCACGAAGAGAGACATTTCGTTTGCACGCTATGTTGTTTTGTACTATTAATGACTTTCCAACATATGGGAATGTGTGTGGATATAGTATCAAAGGAGCTAAAGCATGTCCTATATGTGAAGAGAACACTGATTCAACAAGACTAAAACATGGTAGAAAGACTATATATCTTGGTCATCGAAGGTTTCTTCCAAAATTCCATCCGTATCATAGGAAGCGCAAATCATTCAATGGATGGAATGAGGAACAGAGTGCACCTAAACCTATATCAGGGGAGGTTGTTTATGAAAGAGTAATAGACTTTGTCAATGAATTTGGTAAGAGATCACAATGTACTATGGACACACAGAGTGATAAATCTTTATTCAAGAAGAAGTCAATATTTTGGGATCTTCCTTATTGGAGTTCTTTGACAGTCAGGCATTGTATCGATGTCATGCACATTGAGAAAAATGTCTGTGATAGCATCATTGGTACTCTGTTGAATATACTAGGTAAGACTAAAGATGGTATACAATCCAGACTGGACCTATGTGAAATGGGAATAAGGTGAGAATTAACAGAATTACATGAAATGGGAAATCAGAGAACATACTTACCTCCCGCTTGTTACACGTTGTCTAGAAAGGAGAAGAAAGCTTTTTGTGAATGCTTGGTAAATGTTAAGGTGCCACATGGTTACTCATCCAACATTCATAGATTGGTATTAATGAAAGATCTGAAGTTCATAGGTCTTAAATCTCATGATTGTCACACTCTAATGCAACAAATATTGCCCGTGGCAATTCGATCTATATTACCGAAGCATGTAAGGTTTGCAATCACCATACTTTGTTTCTTTTTCAACAGTCTGTGCAACAAAGTTATTGACCCTGATACTCTCGATACTTTGCAAAGAGAAGTGGTTGTTACCCTATGTCAGCTCGAGATGTATTTCCCTCCTTCGTTCTTTGATATCATGGAACATCTTGTTGTCCACTTGACTAGGGAAGTGAAAATGTTGGGACCAATTTTCTTGCATTGGATGTATCCCTTTGAACGTTACATGAGTGTTTTTAAAAGTGATGTTTGAAACCGTTATCATCCTGAAGGGAGTATTATTGAGGGTTATGTGGCGAGAGAGGTTATGTATTTTTTGCAATGACTTTCTAAGTGGTAATGACACTCCTGGTAATGATAAGAATATTGAGGGGCAATTTGTCAAAGGAATTTCGGGATCACGGGTGAAAGTAATCATCCGTGAGCAGTTGGAACAAGGTCACTTGTATATTTTACACAACATGGATGAAGTGAGTATTTATATCGAGGAACATACCAATTTCATCAAGAAAAAATATCCTCTAGCCAATTCAATGTGGCTTGCGCGATTACATAACAAGACATTTATTAAGTAGTTTGAAGATAAAGCCTTACATCAACTATCTCAAACACCAAATGATATTACTGAAACTATCAAATGCCTTGCCTTTAAACCAAAATTGAATGTTATGTCTTATGAAGGGTATGACATTAATGGATTCACATATTACACAAAGCGCCAAAATGATAAGAGTGTCATCCAAAACAGTGGGGTCACCCTTCAAGCATCGACTATGTTTTTTGCAAGTGCAAAGGATAAGAGTCCATGTGAAGCTAAAATGTCATATTACGGTGTCATTGAAGACATATGGGAGTTTGACTACATAGATTTCAGAATTCCTTTCTTCAATTGTAATTGGGTTGATAACACCAAAGGAGTTATATCAGATGAATTGGGTTTCACTTTAGTGAACTTTGAAAAGATTGGCGAGAAGGGTGAACCATTCATATTGGCATCATAGGTGAAACAAGTATTTTATATCGATGATCCTGCAAATGATAAATGGTTGGTTGTTCTTCATGGTAAAAGACGATTCATTGAAGATCCTATAGATGAAGAAGAATACTATGATAAGTATGATGACTCCAGTCCATTCTCAGTTGGGTTGCCAACACCACAAAATATTGAAGCTAATGATGACTTGAATTTGCACAGAGATCACAATGAAGGATTGTTAATTGATAAACGATTGCAATATTAGAGGCATGCATGTTTATATATTTTTTATATGTTTCATTTTTCAATGTTTCATTTGTATATGTGAACTATACAATGTTTCATTTTTCAATGTTTCATTATCTTCTAGTTATGTCAAATGCTAAATGTTTGATTTTTTAATGAAATTTTTAGATGGATGAGCATGGGCATGATGAACATGACGTCCATGATGAGCATGGTGAGGATACCAATGCACCGCCTCACAATGTAAGTTTTAAAAATATATCATATATTTATATCTATATGTCCATTTATAGCTATATCCTATAAGTGTGTTTATTTTGTCAAATTTTAGGTTGATGATGCACATGTACCCTCTGAAGCACTTGAGGTACTTGATGAGCAGTACCAAAAAGTTGACAAGAGAAGGGGCATCACTATGATGAAGAAGTTAATAGTGCAAAGGGGCAATGGACCTGACACACGTATAGCGTGCGTGTAATACACAAGTGTACGTGTCGAAGTAATATGGGATTATGAGTCCTGAGTTATCGAACACGGGGAGTTGTGAGGTTAAAGACTATTACTAATTAGGATTGTTCAGATAAGCCGAAAACAAGAGTTGATTGACAAAGAAAATAAAAATAAAAGAAAATAAAACAATCGATTAAATGATTGGTTTAATCAATTAAAAATGGAATCCTTAGGATTGCAATTTCACTGCAGGTTCTCGTTGTACTAATTCCTACACAATTATCTTAATTCGTCTCCTATTCTGGGTAGTGGCATGTAGTCAGAATTGCTCAGTTTCGCGATACAATTCACTACCTAAATCTAGGACGGTTCCACGGTAGTAGTAACCTATACCCTAAACTAGGTGCATGAAGATCATACTTTGGGTTTCCACCATTAACTGTACATCGCCTTGTTCAAAGGATCTATTAGTTAATGTGATTATTGTCTCTTTCCAACCGTGAATTCTTCTTTCAAAGTAATTAAAGGTATTAGATTATCATTAGGGTGATCAATCATAATGATATAATGGAGAAAATGACATCATACCATGGACTTGAGAGACAAATTATGATAAACTATGTAAAAAGTATCATCCAATGATTACCAGGGCTACTCCCGGGTCCTAAGGAATTACGGTTTTTAGCCAAAAATAGACGACATGGTATCACAGTAAGTCGAAAAGATGTAAAACATGAATTTCGAGTTATAGTAAATGGGAGAAAGGGTTATAGAGTGGATCTGGAGAAGATGGAGAGAATTTGCCGTCGTTTCCATCACCAAAACACCTCCGAGGTCTTCCAATTGCGGTTCTAATGGTGTCATTTATAGCCGTCATACATGTTTAGGTCAAAAGAAAACCTAAAATGTAATTTTTAATACAATATGTGTTAGATTTAACACATTAAAATTTAGTCTGCAGCGTCTGAGTCGATGGTATCGAGTTGGAAGTCGATAGTATCGACTTCTTCACAGTAAAATGTCTTTTTCCTTTTCAATCTGGAGCAAAAAATATTTGTAGTCTGATGCCATGTCGCTACCATCGAGTTTCAAGTCGATGGTATCGACTTTACTCCAGTAAATAATAATTATCTGCAATAAAATAATCAATGAATAAAATCAAATAATTACTATAATAATTAAAACATGTAAAATACATGTAAAAATATAAGAAATGATGCACAAGTGATTTTTACTAATTTGGTAAAATATGTATTAAAAAGATATTCAATTAAGCACAAATGACAAAGAAAATAACCAAATTAGATATCAAAATAATGACAATTTATGCATACATCACACCCCTAAGCTTGAATATTGCTCGTCCTCGAGCAACACTACTCTTGGATTTGTTTTAAAAGATCAGAAAGAAGACAAGTAACTATGAATTATTTTTTCTAACCGTCCTCCACCAGTCGGTCCCAAACCGATCCTTGCCAACCACTAAACAAGTAACTACTCTAAAACGATCAATCATGTTCATAATAGATGTCCACAATAAGATTAATGAAAAACACTATTAATATGAAGCAGTTAATATCATGGCCAATAGGACACCTTATTGATGCATCATGTGATCTCCCTATCTACATTGCTCTGATTTACCTAAATAAACTACTTGGAAGTAGATCCCCAAATAAACATGGATGAGGGGATTAATTATGATGGTGGCCTACCATGCAGAGCAATGGGTGGAAAAGATGGGTGACTATGAAAATAGGATTCACAAGAATCATCCAAATTATTTATACAAGACATTAAAAAAAGATGATGCACCTATATGATGGCTAAAAATGTGAATGTATGACTTCTAATGACTATTTTTTTATTTGGGTGGAATGATGCATGCAATGGATGTCTCATCCTAATGATGAGTATAAGTGGAAAGGTGTTTATAAAAAGAATCACAATCCCCTCCTTTGTTGCTTAGAAAGAATATGACATTGAACTTAAAATCATTTTCCTCCTTTTCTCCTATTTTTTCTTTTTCTTTTTCAATAACTCTTTTTTTTCTTACCCTATTTTTAGCAAGATGAACAATTCATGCTTTTGGCTTTTTTTATTTGGAGAAGGAGTAAGGAGATACAACTTTTTTTACGCTCTTTCATGAGAGAAGACCGTAGAAGATAATAAATATGTAACATCTTATGAAATATGCAATGCAAATGCAAATATATGAAATTTTATTATGCAAACTACAAATGCTCAAAAGATGATATGAATTTTTTTTTCCTTTTCTAATGCATAATAAAATGAACTAACTATATGCTTCCTATCATGACATGTAATGCATACAATAGGAAAATAACTTGGATTAAACTTGATCATCCTATGGTGGTGAATGAAGATGAATGGAAGGTGGATGAGATCACATGACTAAGAGATAATGTCTTTCCCAACCATGATATGTCCCTCTTCTATCAACTTGTGTAACAAGGTAACCTTAGAGTTTATTTCTAGAATTCACATTAAAGATCACGTTACTATTTGGCTGGTTTGGACTCAAACATCATCGTCATAACACAAGCCATAGGGTTAAGTTAGGTTTTTCATTCATTCAACGTGTCTTCAAGCTGACTAATCCAAACAATTCCTCCAGTTATGTACTCTTAAACATAGAAAATTTAGCTTAAAGATCAAAGCATAAAAGCACACTCAATTTTTTATTTAGAATTTTCAGAATTGATACCACATCATCAATAAACAGCTAATCCTAACCAAAATTTTATATTTTGTCCACAATTAAACTAGATAGAAGTGGACTCTAAAAACAAAATGAAAAATCTATTTTTTCTGAAACAAAAACATGTAGATGTATGATATAAAGAAAAGATGCAAAAGGTAAAGATAGAAGCACCATTCCATTCCTCCCCCTAAGCTTGAATATGACATTGTCCACAATGTCAAAAATAAAGGAAGACAAATGGAACGATTGTACCGATATGTGAGCTCAGATATGGGCAAAAGATGGGTGGGTGGGATTCCCATGAAGACATGCCCTCTAATAAGCACTCTAGCTCAGTGAAGTGTCGATGCTTGCTCAGCTTGTGAGATGTCACTGATGAGAACTCAGTATTACCGATAGTGAATTCAGTGGTACCGACTCAATGCATCCCTACACACTGAATGCACATATCAAGGCACCTTTTTTACTTGCATCAAAACTAGATATCACAATCTACAAATAAAAGTAGAATTTAGAGTTTAACAAAATAAACCTAATTGTTGGGTTGCCTCCCACAAGCTTCCTTGTTTAACATCCTAGGATGGACACATGTCAATCAACAATAATCAGGTGGTCGTGGAGGAGGGTAAAGCTCTCTCCGCCTCTTCCTTCGAAACTTTTGGTTCCTTGCAACAATGAGAAAAAATAAATAATAGTTAGAAGACCAACATGTATGGTTGACGTTCCATTTCAACAGTAAATTATCATTGCAATGAACATGAACACGACTCACAATCAATACTTGATGTGGGAGCACATGCATAAATAGATAGCCATGAAGTGAAAGGTATAATGATGATTGATCCTTAATTTTTATGACCATCCCCAATGGATCACTCCTATTTACACATAATGGGGGGTTACATCAAAGGTGAATTTGTGTGCCTCCTCCTCTTCTAATAATTCATTTCCCCCACATTCATTAATATCCTCACAAAAGTTTTCAAAATTATCATCTCGATATATATCCCATATAGGATCCTCAATAAAGAAATGAAGAGATGGGTCTTGTGGTGAAGGAATTATGTGATGAGTAATGTGAAATTCCTCCACCTTTTCACTCTCAATATACTCTTCCACACTCTCTTCCTCCTCTCTAAGATCACTATCAAATAAAGCACCTTCGGGATCCTCCTCTCCTTCACTCATATCCCAAACACATGTATCAACATTTTCATCCACCTTATTTGCATCATTCTTCTCATCTTCCTCATCAGATCCCCAATCATATTCAAAATAAATCCTAGGAGTCGAGGGTGTGGGTGTGGGATCAATGGAAGGACATGGTAGAGGTGGTTCTAAAACTTCTTACAATATGTTCTCCTCACTCTCTAATTCCTTATCTTCAACCTCAACTTCTTTCATTTTCTCTATTCTACCCCATCCTCCATTAGAAATAGGACCTTTGCGATTTAAAACATATCAAACCATCATCCTAATATGCTCACGATGAATTTCCTTTAAGGTTTTTTCATGATGTAATGAAGGTGGACTCAAACATCTATAACCTTATGTACAATGCCTAAACTAAGAGTAAAGTTTTATGTAATGAAAAATGGGAAGAATACAAAAAGAAGGAAAATAAATACAATGGCCTAGAGTGGTCGATCCTAACTTTTTATAGTGTTAACCATGCCAACTCCCCGGCAACGACGCCAAAAACTTAACACGTGTATAGCATGCGTGTAATACACAAGTGTACGTGTCGAAGTAATATGGGATTATGAGTCCTGAGTTATCGAACACGGGGGGTTGTGAGGTTAAAGAGTATTACTAATTAGGATTGATCATCTAAGCCGAAAACAAGAGTTGATTGAAAAAGAAAATAAAAATAAAAGAAAACAAAACAATCGATTAAATGATTGGTTTAATCAATTAAAAATGGAATCCTTAGGATTGCAGTTTCACCGCAGGTTCTCATTGTACTAATTCCTACACAATTATCCTAATTCGTCTCCTATTCCGGGTAGTGGCCTGTAGTCAGAATTGCTCGCTTTCATGATACAATTCACTACCTAAATCTAGGTTGGTTCCATGGTAGTAGTAACCTATACCCTAAAGTAGGTGCATGAAGATCATACTCTGGGTTTCCACTATTAACTGTACATTGCCTTGTTCAAAGGATTTATTAGTTAATGTGATTATCGTCTCTTTTCAACCGTTAATTCTTCTTTCAAAGTAATTAAAGGTATTAGATTATCATTAGGGTGATCAATCATAATGATATAATGGAGAAAACGACATCATACCACGGATTTGAGAGACAAATTATGATAAACTATGTAAAAAGTATCATCCAACGATTATCAGGGCTACTCCCGGGTCCTAAGGAATTACTGTTTTTAGCTGAAAATAGATGACATGGTATCACAGTAAGTCGAAAAGATGTAAAACATGAATTTTGAGATATAGTAAATTAGAGAAAGGGTTAAAGAGTGGATCTGGAGAAGATGGAGAGAATTTGTCGTCGTTTCCGTCGCCAAAACACCTCTAGGGTCTTTCATGTAGGATTCCTATACTTTTCTCTCTTCGTTCGGCTGCTGTATCGTCCTCCTGCGATAGAACTCCCAATTGTGGTTCTAATGGTGTCTTCTATAGCCGTCATACATGTTTAGGTCAAGAGGAAACCTAAAATGTAATTTTTAATATAATATATGTTAGATTTAACACATTAAAATTTAGTCTGCAGCGTCTGAGTCGATGGTATCAAGTTGGAAGTCAATAGTATCGACTTCTTCATAGTAAAAAGTCTTTTTCCTTTTCAATATGGAGCAAAAAATATTTGTACTCTGATGCCATATCACTACCATCGAGTTGCAAGTCGATGGTATCAACTTTGCTCCAGTAAATAATAATTATCTGCAATAAAATAATCAATGAATAAAATCAAATAATTACTATAATAATTAAAACATGTAAAATACATGTAAAAATATAAGAAATGATGCACAAGTGATTTTTACTAATTTGGTAAAATATGTATTAAAAAGATATTCAATTAAGCACAAATGATAAAGAAAATAACCAAATTAGATATCAAAATAATGACAATTTATGCATACATCAGGACCCAAAATGGTTGTGGATTTTGATTATGCAGGAAATGCAATTGGAGTGAACCGCAATTCATTTGTTTCATATCTTGGGTATGTTACTCGTAGCCATTGTGGTTGTATGATAGATTCTTGGCATAAAGATCCTAAGGGGAAGAAAGACTTAATATGTAAGGATTTATGCGTGAGTTATTATTATTTGCAATTCTATTTTTTAAATTACTAATTTTTTGGATACAAGTTAATAGCAATTATATTTTGTGGAGTATATTTGTGTTGGATTAAAAGTTGCATCGTAAATGCATGATGCAACGTTGTGGGAGGGTCCTAAGGAACTATAGGACAAATCTCACCTGAGAATACATAAAAGATGGTGAGAAGAGGAAGAAGTCATCCACTGAACAGTAAAACTTCCTGGACCAAGAAGAATGGGACGCGTTTGTTGCTTCAAGAAACACTGATTAATTCAAGGTATTAGGTGTTACTCCCTATTTAATTAATATATGTTATATTCACCTATTCAAGATTAACCTTTAGTGTTACTAACCAAATCAATGTGCATACTAACTAGGCTCTCAGTGAGGTGCAAAGAGCAAGGCGTGCACTGAATGTGCATGACCACACAATGGGTCCAAAGGGCTATGCAGGCATTTGCCAAAGACTACAGGCTGAGTGTACTACTCAGTGTGGTGCTACTCAGGAGTCCTCTACTATAGGTACCGCACCTCTGCCTCACCATGATGTATGGATAGTTGGGAGGCAAAACAAGAAGGGAGAAATAAAGAAGCCCACAACTGCTGAGGCGGCTGCAAAAATGGTAAAATACAACTCTTAGAGCAATTCGTTCGCATATTGATTATTTGTGGTGTTTACTTACTTACCAATTTATGTTGATCGCAATTAGTGGGAGCTGCACGAGCTGAGGAAACAAGGCAAGTTCATCCCTGAGGGCACAAGGGATGAATTGACAGTTGCTTTGGGTAACCCAGAGCATCCGGGATGTGTTAGGGGAGCAGGCGCTAGTGTGGGCATCAAAGCGTTCTTTGGGCCATCCCAGTGCAAACATGTCCCAAAAGCGGAAATTTTACAAGAAGAGGTAACCTATTCTTTTTTTAGAATGTTACTGTAAAAGGGAATTCAATAATCATAAGCTAACATTTCTTTTATCGATGTATAAGTAGATGCGTTAATTGATAGGAGAATCCAAGAAGCAATGGTGAAGTGGCAGGCATCTCAGACTGCCACTCAGACAGTACCTATGGCATCCTGCTCTACTCCTACTACAAAGGTTGGGAGTAATCCTGTAGACCCACCACCTAGCACATCCGCTGTAAGTATTTTTATGACATAGTAGCTAGCCTTTTCAAGATGATATGTTTTCATGATGATATGTATATATGTATATAACATTCTTTACGTAAATTTGTAGGGGTTGAAGCCATGCCATCTAAAAAGTAACAAATACGTCATTGCAAAGGCGTCGGCTTACCCATCCCTTCCAGGGGAAATGTTTCATGGGTCTCCATTACCAAATGTTTGGGTTCGTGTGAGCCCGCTACGTATATTCCCCAATTGGATAGATCTTCAATTGCCATATGCCCACCCAGATTGTGAAACACTTGGTGAGGTAGAAGGCGGAGTGATATTATGGCCCAAAGCGGATGTCATCTATACTGAAATTGTATGGTAAATTTACATTACGTTAAATTGTTAGTGTGTATATATGAGGTCAATTGATCTGAAATTATATATATAGGTTAAAATGAAGACACCCTGAGCATCTAGGCCTCCACCTCCACCTCCTACACTACCAAGTTGGGTTTCACAGGACCTACCTACCCCGTTAGGTCCTAATTGTAGGGGTATGGTAGTATGGTTAGCAAACATCATATAAATTGCCCTATAAATGTTTCTATAGATGCGGATGCTACACACAATCATACGAAACCAAACTATTTATACAAGATATTTTGGAGTTGTTTCTCTATGATTGGATGAATACATCTGTGATAGAGCTATGGATAAGGTGAGATCATGTTTATACATCCATATACCTTGTGTAGGATCCGGTGATCTGGTTTCTTATATATTAATGCATATGTAATACATGTTTTGCAGCTACTTAGACAAGATATGTACATATTTTTCATTTGAACATGTAAGATTTTTGATTCCATCTTTGATTAGTCTAGTAGCTAAAGACCCTACGTCAGTTCAACAATACCGCTGTGATGCTTTTACAAATTTTGGTCAAAATAAGAAGACGGTGATAATAGCTCCATTCAATGTGGAGTAAGTTTACTTTGCTTATAATTTGGACTTACGAAAATTACATTTTTATTGTGGATTTTGAGTTATTAATTTTTAACTTTTTTACCTCTAGGGGTATGCATTGGGAGTTACTAGTTATTGTCCCTAGGACGTTCACTGTCTATTATCTAGATCCTAAGGGGACTAAATTGAATCCAAAATATGGACATGAAATGAAATTGGCATTATTCCGGTGAGAAATATTTCATTTTTATATCCATTAACATATGTTATTACATTACTATTTAATTATGCAATTTACTGTGTTAAATTAACATGTAGGAGTTTACATGAGTTTAAAAAGGCTGGAGGAAAGGTCCCCGGGAAAAAGAACCGCCAATAGTTTGGGAGTATGTGAAAGTAAGTTCCCGACTCCAATGTATATATTATTTATGTGAACTGTGCTTAGTTGTATTTTTTAATATTTTGTACATTTCAATTTATAGTGTGCTACACAAGACAACGATTGGGCATGTGCATACTATGTGATGCGATTTATGCACATGATTATCAAATATGCCGCAGTGGACATCGATACCATACCTAAGGTATTATATATAGTCTCATTAGATAATATGAAATATATCAATCTTATTTGTATATTATTAATTATATATATACATCATTCTCTTATACATCATTGTCTTTGTAGGTGTTTAAAACTGACCACCCTATAGGTAAGGCCTTATCAGATGTACACGCTTCCTATACGACGGAATAATTAAATGATGTAAGAGAAGAATGGGCAAAATCCATACAAGTAGTGGGGGTTTTAAAATATAATTGGGATGTTGATAGTGATAATGACTAAATAATGATATTTTGTAAATGAATTTTTTTGAATTGTCATATGTGTGAATGTTTCTACATGTGTCTGAATGTTTATACATTTGTGAATGTGAAAATGAATGAACTGCAGGTTGCTACATGAATGTTTCTACATGTGCATGTGTGAATGTGAAAATGAAAGGAACTGCATGTTGCTACATGAATTTTCTACATGTGTCTGAATGTTTATACATGTGTGAATGTGAAAATGAAAGGAACTGCAGGTTATTGGCTTGTTTCTACATATGTGAGAATCTTGTTAAATTTGCAGGTTTGTGGCTTGTTGTTGGATAATATCAATGGATGTCGTAAACCTGCAGTTCAGTTCCACTAAACTACATGTTTCTGTATCCTGCAAACTGATAAGAAACAAAATCAAAACATAGGTGTCGGTTATTAGTCGAAAATTGTAAACAAAGCCTTACAACCTCGGTTAATAGCAAAAAACTGACGTCTAATGTGGCCAGACAACACGGCCGTGCTGGCCAGTACGGTCGTGGTGGTAGGTGATATAGTGTCAGTTAGTACTAAGAAACTGACACCGATGGTGTCCTAGATGACACCCTTTTCTGGCGTGATGGGTTTGGGTGTCGGTTGCCCTACTAATAACTGACGCCTATAGTGCCCCTGCTGGTGCCCTTTTTATGGTGCGAAGGGTTCTGGCGTCAGTTTTCCCACTAATAACCAATGCCTATAGTGCCCTTGTTGCCTCCCTTTTTGTGGCACGAAGGGTTCTGGCATTAGTTTTCCCACTAATAACCAACGCCTATAGTGCCCCTGCTGGTGCGTTTTGGGTGGCGCGAAGGGTTTTGTCATCAATTTTAAAACTGATGCCTAAGGGTTCACCTTTTAGTGTCGCCCACATAGGTGTCGCCAAAGGCCTTAAATAACTGACACCAAAGGTCGGTTCTGTAGTAGTGTATCCCTCCTCTTTCTTCATTACTTCCCTCCTCTTATTACTTCCCTTATCCCTCCTTTATTTACTCTCATCTTCCCTCATCACTTCTTATGACTTCTCTCCTCTCCCCTCTTCTCATTACTATTGACTCAAGGTTTAAATTGACTAAACCCTTGTTTTGATGATGACTAAACCATTCCACTTATTTGTGTCTAATGTCTCTACTTGAGTGATTTTAGATTATGCATAGACACACTCCAAATGCCCTAACTTGCACATCTCAACTTGGAGAAAAGACAAGTCAAAGTCAATACAAGTGGATGTTTTTGGAATATAATGTAAATCCATTAGAATCATGTTGTAAATCACTTGTAATGATTGTATTACTTATAATTAAGCTTAGAAAAAATTAGGAGCACTTAGATCAAATGTTTAAGCACTTAAAAGCCATTTTCCAAAATTCACATCAGGATGTTCATCAGTCGAGTTGCAAACTCGATCGATTCTAATTGGATCTTGAAAATGACTTTTGATCAGTCGAGTTTGCAGTTCACAGAACTCGACCGATCCCTCTACTGAACAAAACTGATTTAAGTGGATCGATCGAGTTACCCCAGGACAAACTCGACCAATGGCCTAAATTGATCTTGTCTCTTAGTGGGATCGATTGAGTTACCTTTATAGAAACTCGACCGATTGCACTATATAGAAAAGTGCAGAAAAGTGTTTCTAGCCATTATGGAGTTGCAACAATCGAAAATATATCTGTTGCAAGCCACAAAATGGCTAGTTTTTGTTCTCAAGTGTTACCAAAGGCTTCTAGGCATCCTCAACTATAAATAGGACCCCTTGGGCTTCATCCCTTGGTTATCCAAGCACTATGAAGGTCCCAATTATATAGTTTATTGATCCTACAACCTACTCTCTCTCTAAGCCAAATCACTTGCTACATCCATTAGAGTGAGTAGGATATTTGTAAGAGAGCTTGTCCTACATGTATATCTTGTGAGGCTCTCACTTCCACCACCTCCATATCTCTCATTTCAACCAAGAAGATGAAGGTTCTCTCTCTTTGCTAAGAGAGATGAAGAAGAACAAGGGAAAGCATCCCTTGGTGAAGATCAAGGTTGAAGACTTGGAGCAAGAGTGGGTAAGCCCTTGGTGAAGGAAGAAGACTCCTTGCTCAAGTGGGTAAGTCCTTGGTGGAAACTTCTCCGAGTGAAGGTGAAGTCAAAGGCTAAAGATCCAAGAAGAGTAGCAAAGTTCTTGAAGGTGGAAGACTTGTGCTTGAGTGGGTAAGACCTTGGTGAAGGATGAAGACTCTTGCAAAGTGGGTAAGTCCTTGGTAAGGTGGATACTCTTTTTATTGGATAGGTAAGCCCTTTGGTTGGTCATGTATTATAAGTCTTATGAATGAATATAAGAGTGAAATGGTTAATAAATCCTAGAGGTTGACCTCTCTAGGTAGTGGACTGACTCACTTCTAGTTTGCAGTATGGAACCACTCTAAATAGCTTCTCAATTGGTGTATGTTCAATATCTCTCTCCCTTTCTATGCATGTTTTAGTTGCACTTAAACTTCCTATTTAGCAACCTTATCTTGTGATATATCTTGAAGGTCTAATGAATTTTATTTAAGTGCATTTAACTCTATTCACCCACCTCTAGAGCATCCAATCGTCCATCTAGGATCCAACAATTGGTATCAGAGTGGGTTTCTCCAAGCATACTTCAACAAGTAGTAGAAGATGGGTGACTACCAAGGTGGGAGATTCTTCATCAACCTTCCAATCTTTGATGGAAGTAACTTCCTCTATTGTAAAAGAAGGCTACAATTCTACATCCAAGGATCCAGTCTTCAGCTATGGAAAATGGTGGACCACCCATACAAGCTACCGGTGATAAAGATAGAAGAATGGGATGAAGCTACCATGAAGAAAGCCACCTTGAATGCAAGAGCAATCAACATCCTCTATGCCACCATGACCTCCACTAAGTTCAACTGGATTTCCTCTTGTGAGACGGCTTATGAGTTATGGAGAAAGATATGCATCACTTATGAGGGGACTCAACAAGTGAAGGAAAGCAAAGTCTACATGCTCAATGGGCTGCTTGAGAAATTCAAGATGGAAAAGGATGAGAAGATAGCCAACATGTACTCAAGGATCAACACCATTGTGAATGTTCTTGCTATTATAGGACATCCTATGAGTAGAGGAGAGATCAACTCAAAGATCCTTAGAACTCTCCCCAAGATGTGGGAACCCAAAGTGATTCCATTGAAGAAGTAAGGTCTCTTGATGATATCCCCATTGAAGATCTCATTGGAAATCTACAAGCCCATGAAGTCATAGTTGACAACAGAGAAGAGGTTCAAAGACAAGAGGAGAAAGAGCTAAAGAGAATGAAGAGGGCTGAAATGAAGGCTCAAATTGAAGCTATTATGGGACAAGCCTCTTCATCCTTTCATGTTGAAGAAGATGCCATGCACTCTAAGGGTAGATTCTACAAAGACAAGAATTCCTCCTCCATCTGGTGCCTCAAGTGTGGAAAGAAGGGTCACTTCAAGATGGATTGTCTACAAGGCAAGAAGACCCATCATCACAAGGAAAGAGAAGACAAGTTCAACATGAAGGAGAGAAGTCACTCAAGCTCAAGTGACTCCTCCAACTCAAGCTCAAGTGAAGATTTAAGTGGAGGATCAGGATCAAGATCTAGTGAAGAAGGAGAATGTCATTTTGCTCTTATGGATCAAATGAGGTAAATCTAAACTCTTTAGATAAAGAACCCTTAATTGCTATCATCAATGCTACTCGTGCCTTTCTTAAGTATTCGAAAAACAAAAGAAAAAAACTTGCTAGAATTGTTGATAACATGCATGTAGAACTAGATGATCTTGAACATGGTAATACTTGCTTGCTTGATGATAAAAATTCTTGTCTTGGTCAAGTAGATTCTCTTAAACTTGAAAATGCTAGCTTGCTTGACAAGATTCGATTTCTAGAAGCTCAACCTCTTCTGCCTAGTTCTAATGAAGAGCATATTTTAATTGTTGATTCTCTCATGCATGATATTGATGTTCTTAAATATAAAAACAAGGACAAAGATTTTGTTTTTTAAGGATTAGAATCTAAAAATGGTTTTTATCTTTCTAAGATTACTTTGCTTAAAACAGAAAATGCCTCCTTGCTTGTTAAAATCAATGTGCTTGAATCTCGTTCTAGTTCTACTAGTAGAGAGAATAATGTTCATATTGATAGATATTCTTATTTAACTAAAGCTCTTTGCTTAGAAAATTATCTTTTGCATGCTAGAGATAATATCAATAATTTGTCTTCTACTATTGCTTTTCTTATGCATGGTAATGATGGTTTGATATCTACTTTGCAAAGATTCTTAGTTGGTAAAAAGAATCTTAATGATATCCTACACCATACTACTAAACAAATTCGTAGACATGGTTTAGGGTAAAAGCTCAGGGATTTCAACCCTGAGTGAATTTGTTAGTGTGATATTTGCCGCGTCAAATTCTGGCGCCGTTGCCGGGGACAATGGAATCAATTAGTCAAATCTAGTTCTTTTGAGGCTGATTTAGGTTTTTGCCTTTTCTTTTGATAAAATCGATGATCTACTTGAATCTCACTCCATTGCATCAATATTACTTCAAGTATTTTTCATCTCAGGTACCATCAAAGACCAGTGCATGCACCGTTTGAACAATCCCGGACTCACTGCCAGCTTTGATCCCGAGATAGAAAAAACCTTTCATCGTCAAAATAGAGAAAACCAAGCAAGAATAGCTCAAGAAGAGGAAATAGCCAGAAGGGTAGCTCAAGCCCTTAATGCGCATAGAGAAAGGCTCATGAAAGAAGCTAGAGCTGTGATTCAAGAAGATATCCAAGCAGCACAAGCAGTGTTGCAAGAAACATAACTACAAAAGGATCTTAGAGAGTTCTCAATCCCCAAAGCTGCTAATGTTCATCACCCAGTACAAACTCCTCCCATCAATGCTACCAATTTTGAGATAAGGGCACATTGGATCACATTGCTTCAAAATAGCCCATTCTATGGCAAACAAGGAGAGGATCGTCAGGAACATCTTTTGAGGTTTATTGATCTATGTGCTATGATAAAGCAAAATGGAGTATCCGACGATGCCATTCATCTCCATCTCTTCAAGTATTCACTTGTTGATAGAGCAATAAGCTGGTACAATTCATTGCAAAGTGAACCCATCACCACTTAGGAACAACTTCAAAATGTATTTCTAGAAATGTTCTACCCTCCCTCTCTCACCTATGAAATTAGGGGATGTATAACAAATTTCACTCAAGTCCCTGGAGAAACCATTGCTGAAGCATGTGATGGATACAAAGAGCTTCTACGCAAGTGTCCACACCATGGAATTCCTAAGAATCGACTCATCGAAATTTTCTATAGGGGTGTGGACGATGATATCAAAAGGTTTTTAGATTCCTCATCCGGAGGAAACTTCATGCGTCAAAGTTATGACAGCGCATGGAGAGTCGTCACCCTTAGAGCTGAAAATCAAGCTAATACGGGCAGGTCAGTAGGAAAAGGAGTATTGAAGGTAGCTATGGCTGAAGATATTCTTGAATACAAGTCTATCACTGAGACCCTCAAACTCTTAGTTGCAAAGCAAGACCATATTGAATCATCCCTTGCTACTTTTGAAAGAAGATATTCACTCCCACAACTACAAGAACAGATCAAGTCAGCTTCATTGTTTTGTGAAGCATGCAAAGGTACTGATCATTCCACTTTAGCATGCAATGTTCTCTACGATGTTGTTCTAAGCAACGCATGTGGACAAGGAGATAATGGTCAAATGGAAAATCTTAATGCTGTCAACACCATCTCTGGTCAAGGATAGTACAATCCGAATCAAAATATGAACATCCTGGTTTTCAATATGGAAATCCTTCAGGAGCGAAAAACTCGCGACAACTTGGTTCAACTAGCCAACAACGAGGCCCACCAGGATTCCAATATAACCAACAACAAAATATTGGGAATCAAGGGAACTTCAGAGGCAACTTCCCAAATAGGAACTTTAACAATTATCAGAACAACTCACAATTCCAGAATCCCAACCAGGTCCCTTACCAAAATCGACAAAAAAGGCAACAAATCGGACCCGTTTCCCTTGTTGAAAAATTGACGACCATTGAGAAGATGCTATAGTCACAACAAACCATGATAGCTAACCAGCAAACCTTGATAGCTGTCTAGCAAGCACATCAGAAAGCCATTCAATCTCAAATCTCAACTTGCAGCTAGTGTGAAGCCTCCTGTTGGAGCCTTTGCTGGTCAACCAGAGAACAACCCTAAACATCCTGAGAAATTGAAGGCTGTTATGACTCGTTCTGGTAATGTATATCCTGACCCTTCTGCCAAGACATCAATGGTTGTCAAAGATAATTAGGACTAGGTGAATGATCAAGTTGACAAGGAACCTGAACCTATTATGAAGGAGCAACCAAGAAATGATATGCCAGAGAAAGAAAATTTTGTGAAACCTGCTACAGAAGAGGAAGAAGCAACACTAGAGCCTGATATCCCTGTATACAAGCCTCGTATTCCTTTCCCAGCTCGTTTGAGGTAGACCAAGCTTGACACTCGATTCAACAAGTTCAAGGAAGCCATGAAAAAGCTTCATGTTGATATACCTTTTTTAGATGCGCTGGCTGTGATACCATCTTGGACAAAGTACTTGAAGTCACTTCTCACTAGGAAATATATAACAAAAGAATATGAAACAGTTAAGTTAGCAATAATAACTTCGGACATCATCTAGAGTAAGATGCCAAGAAAGCAGAAAGATCTAGGATCCTTTGGAATTTCTTGCCATATTGATGATTCATCGTGCAAGAAAGGGATGGAAGATCTTGGTGCTAGCATCTCCATCATGCCACTCAGCCTTTGCAAAAGGCCAGGGTTTGCTAAACTTCTCCCAACTGGCATGACTATACAACTGATAGACAATTCAATCAAACGTCTGTTAGGAATTATTGAGGATGTCCCTGTCAAGGTGGGAAAAGATTCCTATGTTCTGTGTGACTTTGTCATCATGTATATAAAAGAAGATGCTAGATACCCTCTCATTTTTAGATGTCCATTCCTCGCCACTAGAAGAGTCCTAATTGATGTTGAAGCGGGAACCTTTCTTCTTAGACTCAGTAAAGAAACTCTCGAATTCAAAGTTTTTGAAAGTATTCGAAGACCAAGCATGCAAGAAGAAGTATATCTTGCCAATTGCATAGAGCAATGTCACTTCTCACTCAAGAGAATCATGAATCAGAAGATCCATTAGAATTTTCTCTAACGGAACCATCAGTCGAAGAACCTATTGATGAACAAGTGAAAGGTTGCATCAAATCTCTCGACTCTGCGGAAGAAGATGTTGAAGCTACTTTTGAAGAACTCAAAGTTGTGGAGGTTACTGAAGAACCATGCGAAAAACCACAAGCTCCCAAAATGATGCCCTTACCCGAAGGATTGAAATACACATTTGTAGATGATCTCAAATTCTATCCAGTTATCATTAATTCATATCTAACGACAAAACAAGAAGACAAACTCTTGACGGAATTAAAAGAAAGATAAAAAGCCATTGGATACCAGATGAGTGACCTCACCAGGGTCAGTCAAGCGCTTTGCATGCATAGAATCCCCATGATGGAAGACCACAAGCCGACTGTAGAACACCAAAGGAAACTTAATCCTAATATGAAAGAAGTCATTCACCTTGAAGTTGTTAAATTACTCACTTCTGGAATCATCTACCTGATCTCTGATTTGCCATGGGTCAGTCTGGTGCATGTTGTCCCAAAGAAAGGTGAAACCATAGTGATACGAAATGACAAAGATGAAATCATCCCCACTTGAACTGTCACAAGGTGGAGGATGTGTATTGATTACCAGAAGTTAAACAAGGTGACTCGAAAGGACCACTTCCCAATGTCTTTTCTTGATAAAGTCTTTGAAAGATTGGCTCACCAAGAATATTTTTGTTATCTCGATGGTTACTCCAGATTCTATCAAATACACATCCAGATGACCAAGAGAAAACTAATTTTACATTCCTGTTTGGAACCTACACATTTAGAAGAATGTCGTTTGGACTCTACAATGCGCCTGCAACTTTCCAACGTTGCATGACAACCATATTTGCTGGTCTCACTGAAACCATTACGAAAGTTTTTATGGATGATTTTTCTGTGTATGGAGATTCATATGACTCGTGCCTAAAGTACCTCTCCCTTGTCCTTAAACGATGTGAAGAAGCACATCTTGTATTAAATTGGGAGAAGTGTATGGTAAATGAAGGCATTGTCCTTGTACATAGAGTTAGCAGTAAAGGAATCAAAGTTGATAGAGAAAAAATAGAAGTGATTTCCAAACTCGCTATTCTGATGAAAATAAGAGAAGTTCGTGCATTCCTGGGTCATGCATGTTTTTATAGACAGTTTATAAAGGACTTCTCAAAGATAACCAAGCCGATGATGAATTTGTTACTAAAAAAAGATGAATTCAATTTTGACGAAGAATGTATTAAAAGTTTCAACAAATTGAAGCATGCCCTTACAACAACGTCCATCATCAGAGCTCCCGATTGGGACCATCCTTTTGAAATTATGTGTGATGCAAGCGATTACACAGTGGGTGTTGTCTTGGGCCAATATATAGAAAAGAAACACTATGTGATCTACTATGCATCAAAGACACTTGATGAAGCCCAGAGATATTATGAAACTACTGAGAAAGAACTTCTTGTAGTTGTGTATGCCTTTGAGAAATTCAGATCCTACCTCATAGGCTCAAAAGTCATTGTTTACATAGACCATACAGCTATCTGTTACCTCCTGGCGAAGAAAGATGCAAAACCCATGTTGATAAGATGGATTCTCCTACTACAAGAATTTGACCTAGAAATAAAAGATAAAAATGGTACAAAGAATGTTGTGGTAGACCATCTCAGTCTAATCCACACTCTGGATACTGAGAAGATCCCAATTAATGATTCTCTTCCGGATGACCAACTGATGAAAGTTTCAGAAGTTACCAACTGGTACTCAGACTACGTAAACTACCTTGCCGCTGGTATTATCCACCCTAAATACACCAAAAATGCACTTAAGAAATTTATGCATGATGTAAAATAGTACTACTGGGATGAGCCATACCTTTTCAAACTATGTGATGATGGTTTATATAGACAGTGTATTGCTGAGGAAGAAGCTCAACTTATCTTGGAGCAATGTCACTCAGGACCAGTTGGAGGACATATGAGCTCTAAAAAGACTGCCTTGAAGGTTTTGCAATGTGGATTATTTTGGCCAACCATATCCAAAGATTCCCATGACTTTGTCTTTTCATATGACAAATGTCAATGATCAGGCAACATAACAAAGAGAGATGAGATGCCGCTGAACCTGTGGCAAGAAGTAGAGATATTTGATGTTTGGGGAGTGGACTACATAGGTCCATTCCCATCTTCTTACGGATATTATAACATCCTAGTGGTGGTTGACTATGTCTCAAAATGGGTTGAAGCCATCCCAACCATCACTAGTGATTCCAAACCTATCATCAAGATGTTCAAAAATATTATTTTCCCTCGATTCAGAGTCCCACATACTGTGATATCCGACGGAGGTTCTCATTTTCTTGAAAGAAGCTTTGAAGATTTACTGAGAAAATATGGTGTAACTCACAAGGTAGCCTCACCCTACCATCCAAAAACAAGTGGACAGGTAGAGGTTTCTAACCGTCAACTCAAGGCTATTTTGGAAAAGACTGTAGGCCACAACCGAAAAGATTGGTCAATAAAAATCAATGACCCCTTGTGGGCCTACTAAACTGCTTATAAAACTCCCCTTGGAACTACACCATTTAGATTAATATATGGAAAGTCATCCCACCTGCCGGTAGAACTGGAACACAAGGCATGGTGGGCAATTAAACAACTAAACTTTGATACGAAGAAAGTGGACCAAGCCAGGATTCTGCAACTCCAAGAGCTGGAAGAGCTTAGAATGACAGCTTATGAGAATGCCATAATCTATAAAGAACTCACAAAGTTGTGGCATGAGGGTCATTTGAAGAGGAAGGAAATTCAATTTGGAGACCAAGTTCTTCTATTCAATTCCATATTGAGGTTATTCCCAGGAAAACTCCGTTCTCATTGGTCAGGACCTTACATTGTCAAGAGCATCTACCCACATGGTGCTTTCTCTTTATGGAGTGAAAAGACGAGTGAATGTGTGGCAAATGGTCAACAATTGAAGAGATATTTCACCTTGGCTGACACAAGCTCTGAAACAATGCTGCATCTCACCAATCCAACATATCCACCACATAAGTTGAAGGAATCAAGTTGAGCCATCGACGTAAAACAAAGGCGCTTGTCGGGAGGCAACTCGATAAATAAATTTGTATTTAATTTTAATTTTGAATTAGGATTTTCCTTAATTTTGTTTTTACCTTTTAGATAATTTTACACCAAATAAAATTGCATTGCGAGATGCTATTTTGAGTTCTGAATGGTCTTTATGTTTGAGATTTTCAAATGGAGGAAACACACTGATTGGAACACAACTACATCCGGTGGTCCAAACGGCATGAAATTTCCCCTCCATCTCGGATTTAGAGTTTGCTCGGGATGAGCAAATTTCTAAGTTCGGGGTGGAGGGTGGGTGGTACGTATCTTACTTTCCACCTCCACCCATCTAAATCAGACTTAAAATTTCTTCGTCGCATTTTTGACCTAATTTTTCAAAATTTTCAAATAAAATTTTAAAAATTTTTAAAGTTTTCAAAGGAAATTTGAATAGATACCAGATGAAGTTTTGACACTTTTTCAATCTCTATCCATTTTGAATCATTATACCCTCCTTATTCGGAGCAAATCCTCAAAACGACATTCTTCTGAAAACTAGCCTTTTAATTGAAATCATCTTGTGAAGCTTATGAATCCTAACATCATGATCTTTATGAAAAAGAGGCAAGTGTCTGTTGAACTGATAGGGATCAAACACATCATGCTTACTAACTGACTAGTGGAACAACAACATGGAATCCCCACCGGATCCACATCAAGTCATTATTAGAGTATAGTACGACAAAGAGAACAACCCAGTGCACGGAATTATAAATCAAGATGCATTCTGATCTGAACTCTCTTTTACACTTCTTCTATCATCTTCGTACCCCTCCATTCATCAAAAAGAAACAAAATTAGCCAAAATAGTGCCAAAACCTAAGTTCAGGGTGGCACACCACTTCCCTCTATATCTGCTTCTTCCATACCCCTCGTAATTAAATAGGGGTGTACCACCAAGAAAATATGTCAAAGTACACACAATAAGAAATGCAATCTCGAGTCGAATAGAGGAGAGATTCGCACAAAAAAATGCAATAAATGGAATTTCAAATAATATAATAAAAATCTCAAGTCGAATAGAGGAGAGATTTATTTCTTCCTTCCATACCTCCCTTCACTCACTTTTCTACCTAAAGGCACAAATAAATGCCTCCACCACCCTGAAATACACCAGTGTCAGATCAGATGCACACTTGTTGTTCTGCGGGTACCTTTGGACTCTTACGAAACTCTTTGACATGCTTGTTGTTGAAAAAGTGAGGAGGAAGTGAAGTTGGAAAGCAAACTCAGGAACAAAGATATGGTAAGATGTGTTCATTGGTCTTAGGAAGTTGAGATGCTTAGTCATATTGAGCAGAAAAGAAACAATCGTGGTGTAAAGAGGAGGCAATCACATGATCAGAAAGTATTCATTTGGCGACTGTTTCAGATTTTGTGTTACTCGAGGACGAGCAATGTCTAAGTTTGGGGTGTTTTGATGAATGCACATTCATCATGATTTTTAGTCACCTTCTTGGGTAGTTTTTTATTCAATACATCCATTTTTAGTTACTAAATATCAAAATGTGCAAAATTTCCTAATTGGTTCAATTATCAAGGTTTCTAACTGAGTTTATGTTGATTTTATGTAGATCTTGATGAGGTTGAACAATCTGCTGGCACCCACCTCCTTGCTACCCTTATCCATAAGAATAACCACCATTCGATCTTCATTTCAATCAACCATCATCCACATCAAACCCAAATGAGTGGCACCCACCTTTATCTACCCTTGATCTACCCTCACTCATCCTCGGTCTTAACCATATGGTCTCGCCCATACAGTTTCATCCATACGGTCTCAAGATCATATGGACATACTCACCTCAAAACTGTTTGGATCTAAATTGACTTCCAGACCGTTTGGACGCTAACTGTTCTCCACCATTAGATCACTGATCAACGGTCTGCATTCATCTGCTTAAACGATCTTGAGCCATCCCTCTTCTCCAAGACCGTTTGATGCTATAGGTCTTCAAGACCGATTGAGCAACATGCTTGGGATCATTTAGGCCATGTAGACCGTTTACACGACTTCCCTCTTCCCTTCTTCCTCCCACCAAAACCCTAATTCCTTCTCCACCTGCTGTGCGCATCACACCCCCATCAATCTCCACCGCCACCTGCTCTACCTGCAACCAGCCATCGCCAAACGGTCCTCAAGACCATTTGGCCAGTGCCCGCGCTCAAGACCGCAAGGAGCAGCTAGAGCCTGGACCCTCTGTCTTCTTCTTCCCTCCAACCCTAGCTCCATCACCCCTACAACACCAATCACAGCGGTCGACCTTCGACACGCCAGTAGCATCGGTGCCTCTTCCTTCTCACATCACCTTCCTACTTCGCCGCTCACCTACAACATCCAAAACAGAGCCTCCCACTCCCACTCCGCACTCATAGCAAGGAAGCCCTCACGGTCTTGAGACCGTGAGGTAATGATCGATCACACAGACCGTTTGATGGATCACACCTCCCAGACCGTTTGGACAACTGCGCATCCAAGACCGAGAGACACAACAAACCGGTTGGAAGCAATCAGTTTCCAAAACCAAACAGAGAGGGGACCATTTGATCTTTTCCTAGTCCGAGACCATTTGGTTGGCGACCGATCGCAGAGATCATTTGGGCATGAGGACCGATCGCGCAAAACCGAACGGAGCCAAAGCAGCAAAGACCGTTTGGTCACATGCACTTCCAAGACCGAATGATAAAGTGCTAGCATACCAAATCGTTTGATAAAGTAGTCTGCATGAGACCGTATGGAGCAAGCACTACCAAACCGTTTGGATAAAAATATACCAAATTGTTTGAGCCAATAGAAGCCAAACCGTATGGACATGTATTGCAAATTGTTTGGAAAAGTTGGCTCTACCAAACCGTATGAAAAAGCAAATGAGATCGTTTAAAAAAGTCACTTATCAATACCGTTTGGTCTTGAGCAACCAAACTATATGGTCACTTAACTCAAGACCATTTAAGCAAGTTGTAAAAATTGCAACTGGGCCCAAAGCATGAGACCAGACCCGAGCCTATAAATAGGACCAGAAGGGTCCTCATTTGGGCATTGGTTCCAGGATGCGGATAGGCTACCTGTACGCTGGTCCGATCCTACCACTATCACTTCACCTACCATTCCTGCTGCAACTCAAGGAGATTGAGAAGAGAAGGAAGGAGGAGTGAGAAAGACTTCCCGGTCTATCTTGGCATCCCTCGTTCTTCATCCAGATCAGCTCCGACACGACGTAGGAGACCGCATCATCTTCACCGAGCTGTGACCACCTTCTACATCATGCTCATGGTAGAATCCTCTCTCTTTCTTATTCTTCTTATTTCTTGCATCATGAGTGAGTAGTTTCTTTTTGCTAGGGTGTGGGGACTAGTCCCACTGCCCATGCATTCATGTCTTTTCATTTAACATTCCAAGGCAATGTACATAACTTTTCATTTCATTGCTAATTGATATGCTTGTAGTTGATTACCTGCTTGCTTCCATCTTGTTCTTCTCTTCGTAGAATAGAATGTCGATTAATGAGGTAGACTCCTTGATGAGAAATCTGATAGGGTTCCTTGAGGTTGTAAGTGTATGATCCGTGAGGGGACAAGCCATCTAGCCCACAGTGACGCTTCTGTGGTCTAAAAATCCCTCAGGGAGGACCACAAACTTAGTTGGATGTTGTATCTTCTTGTTAATCATCGATGTTTGGTTACAAACTTATTTCCTACACACTTGTCAATTAGTGCGGTTGACTACCAGACTAGAAATAGAATGGGGTTCCTTGAGGTCGTAAGTGTATGATCCGTGAGGAGACGAGCCATCTAGCCAACAGTGATGCTTTTGGTCTAAACATCCCTCAGGGAGGACCAAAACCTTAGTTGGATGTTGTATCTTCGGAACTGTCAGTGCATGATCTAGATGGCGAAGAGAAATCAGATGCCTAAGGGGACGCTTACGCAGGCCTAAACATCCCTCCAGGAGGGTTCACATTAGTTCCATTTGGATAGTTAGATGCTTGCCTAGATGTTATGTGTTTGCATGTGCAGTGGTGGTGAAACCCGATACCATCCCAATGATTCCATATCATTTAATCTAAAACAAACTTTCATTCTGCTCGTTTACTTTCTTACAATTAGTTTAATTAACCTCAACCAAATCAATCATTCTAAATATTAGTCTCACTTGAGCTAGATTCGACTGACAAAGATTCTTAAAAATGTTGTCCTTTGGGATTTGATCCTTAACTATATTGCGATAAAACCTGTCCGCTTGTGGGTGGTATTATTGCATGAGGTTTTGGTAAAAGCTCGGGGATTTCAACCCTGAGTGAATTTGTTAGTGTGATTTTTGCCACGTCACCCACTTTTTGAATGAGAAAAGGGTGAGAAAGGAATGTCTTCTTTTGACAAAATAGGGAGAATACATGTCTTACATGAAGAGGAGAAGTATGTCCATGTTAGGGAGAGAAGGTAAAGGGGAGAAGGCATATATGTGTAGAGCATATATGAGTAGAAGACATAGTATTGTATAAATGTCATGAAAGCTAACCATGAAGGAGAAATAGCATCAATTGAGGTGGAGTATGAGAAATCCACTAGCATCAATTGAGGGGGGAGCATATGAACTCAATTCTATTGAAATTCCTAGGTTTCTCATAAGATATGACTTTACTTGAATGCTTTCAATACATTTATGGAATGGTTTCTCACCTTTTAAAAGAAGGAGAATGTTGACTAAAGGTCTAAATTGACTAAACCCTTGTTTTGATGATGACTAAACCATTCCACTTATTTGTGTCTAATGTCTCTACTTGAGTGATTTCAGATTATGCATAGACACACTCCAGATGCCCTAACTTGCACATCTCAACTTGGATAAAAGGCAAGTCAAAGTCAATACAAGTGCACATTTTTGGAATATGATGTAAATCCATTAGAATCATGTTGTAAATCACTTGTAATGATTGTATTACTTGTAATTAAGCTTATAAAAATCAGGAGGACTTCGATCAAATGTTTAAGCACTCAAAAGCCATTTTCTAAAATTCACATCAGGTTGTTCATTGGTCCAGTTGGAAACTCGACCAATCCTGATTGGATCTTGAAAATGACTTTTGATCGATTAAGTTTGCACTTCACAGAATTCGATCTATCCCTTTGTTGACCAAAACTGATTTAAGTGAATTGGTCGAGTTACCCCATGACAAACTCGACCAATGACCTAAATTGGTCTTGTCTCTTAGTGGGATCGGTCGAGTTACCTTTACAGAAACTCGATTAATTACGCTGTACAGAAAAGTGTAGAAAAGTGTTTCTAGCCATTGTAGAGTTGAAACAATCAAAAATATATCTGTTGCATTCTACAAAATGGCTAGTTTTCATTCTCAAGTGTTCCCAAAGGCTTCTAAGCATCCTCAACTATAAATAGGACCCCTTGGGCTTCATCTCATGGTTAGCCAACCACTATGAAGGTCCCTATTATATAGTTGAGTGATCCTACCGCCTCCTTTCTCTCTCTAAGCTTAATCACTTGCTACATCCATTAGAGTGAGTAGGAAATTTGTAAGAGAGCTCGTCCTACATGCATATCTTTAGAGTCTCTCACTTCCACTACCTCCCTATCTCTCATTTCAACCACGAAGATGAAGGTTCTCTCTCTTGGCTAAGAGAGGTGAAGAAGAGCAAGGGAAGGCATCCTTTGGTGAATATCAAGGCTAAAGACTTGGAGCAAGAGTGGGTAAGCCCTTGGTGAAGGCAGAAGACTCCTTGCTCAAGTGGGTAAGTCCTTGGTGGAAGATTCTCTGAGTGAAGGTGAAGTCAAATGCTAAAGATCCAAGAAGAGTGGCAAAGTCCTTGAAGGTAGAAGACTTGTGCTTAAGTGGGTAAGACCTTGGTGAAGGTTGAAGACTCTTGCAAAGTGGGTAAGTCCTTGGTAAGGTGGTTACTCTTTATATTGGATAGGTAAGCCCTTTGGTTGGTCATGTATTGTAAGTCTTATGAATGAATATAAGAGAGCAATGGTTAAGAAATCCTAAAGGTTGACCTCTCTAGGTAGTGGACTGACTCACTTCTAGTTTGAAGTGTGGAACCACTCTAAATAGCTTGTCAATTGGTGTATGATCAATCTCTCTCTCCCTTGCTATGCATATTTTAGTTGCATTCAAAGTTCCTATTTAGCAACCTTTTCTTGTGATATATCTTGAAGGTCTAATGAATTTTGTTTAAGTGCATTCAGCTTTATTCACCCTCCATCTAGAGCATATAATCACCAATCTAGGATCCAACAATTACTTCCCCCATCTTCTCATTTTTTCATCTTCACATTTGTCCTCTTTTATTTTCTCTCTCTCATAGAAAAGACAAAAAGTAAACAAGAAAAGACAACAACTAGTGGGACCGTTGGGTTGATGGGAGTGGTGGGGGACAACTTAAAGGTGAATGGGGTAACTGGCTTGGGAGGGTGGTATTGAGTAGGTGTGAGTTGTATGTACTGACGTGTGAGTGCCACCAAAGTTGAACTCATTGATGAGTTCTCACTATAAATGACAACAACCCTTATTCTCTAGGTTCTGTCCGTAGTTCACCTTCATTTTTTTAACAATAGTGTTTTCCTTATGAAAATTGGAATATAGACCAAAGTACCACCAGATACAAATGCACATAAGATGTGCAAGGATGAGAAGGGTAGTTAATAAATGAATCAAATATTATTACAGAACACTATCAAGTAGGAAATACTAGAAGTACCAAGAAGGAAGCTTTGATGAGTTGAGAGCAGTTAATGAGCCACACCATTATGAAGTCTGCTGGAAAGAGAAAACAAAAGGAGAGAAAATAAAAAAATAACAAAACCAACCTTTGATGAAATGCAGAGTGCACCTATTAAGCCATCACATTATATAAAAAAAACAAAGTAGTGAATTAGAATAATCACTACCAAGTAACCTAAAAAAAGTTTGATGAAAAGACAAGTGAGACGATAGAGAGAAAATGAGAGAGAGAGAGAGGAGTTCAAAAAACATCAAGATTCCATCTGTCTGAGCCTATAGAACAATTATAAAAGAGTTTGTAGACCACATTCATATAGAAAGGCAATAAGTTGTCTAAGGAGATGACTAGATGTGTTAATATGTTTCCAAATAGGTGAACATTTTGCATTCCGAATACTGTCTAGTGGAGTAACCTTTGATAATATTCTTGTAGGTGATAGAGGATAACAAATATTCCTAACTAGTTCATACATAAGCAAATATTATAATTAAAAAATAGACGTTCATGAGTGTTAATATTAAGAATATACTAGTCGTCATTGCATTTGGGATTGGTTATTTTGTTCCAAGCAACAAGATGTATCTTCCTACATGAAGAAGAGTTCCCATAAGAAATTACTTGTTAGGGCATCAATGAATATTAAGAATATACTAGCTGTCATTGCATTTGGGCTTGGTTATTTTATTCCAAGCAACAAGATGGATTTTCCTACATGAAGAAGAGTTCCCATAAGAAATTACTTGTTAGGGTATCCATGATATTGTGAATTTGTGGGTTGGTAGAGGAGGTACGATGGTAGAGAAATTTTTATGGTAAGACATTAAGAAGGAGAAGTCGCCTAACAAAAAATGTGAATGTCTTTACCATCCACCATTGGGTTGCATTTTGTTTACAATTGGGTGCAAGGTAGAGGTTGGAAGATTCCTTGGTAATAATTTCAGGCCAAAATACTTTGTTGGAAAATCAAAACATTTCATTGGAGTAAATGAATATTTTTTGTATATAACATAAATTTTAGTTGGTAAGAGGTTGACTTGGAGAAATAAATCTTCACACCTGAAAAATGTTGGAATATGCTGAGAACATGTTTGGGCATTATAGCATAACTAGATATGGGTTTTATGAAAAATAGTGGTATCAATTACAAAGTAATCTTTTTTGGAACAATGAATAGGTCATTATCAAATTCTTCATGAGATTTTTCCTTCCAACCAATTCCATGAGTCCTTGAAGACATCAGGTTATGATGACAAAGAGGAAACGGGAAAGGGGTCACCATATCAAAGAAAATTGTTGGAAGAAAAATAACCAAAAGAGGTGATATTCATTAAAATAGAGAGATTATTTGTGGATTTACAATTGTGAATCCATTTAGTTCATTTGCAAGAAAAACTTAGACCCTTCATATATAAGAGGAGGAAGTGTCAACTAACATGATCAAAATACATATCAAAATCAATATAAAATCACATGCTTGGACTTTTGTAGGAGTGTAATGATAGATAGTTCCATCTGTAGCACAGAAGCAATATATTATCTTCCCATATTCAATATATTTTATTTATGATGAATATGCAATGTGATTTAGGTGTTTATTTAATCTAATACTTAAAGTTTTGAAAAATTATTTATTCAAACAATTTCTAACGTTGATAGGTTAATAATCAGTGGCTTTAGAAGGATTATTGGTTTTCAGAATAAAAGATACACATATCTTATTAGGTTTAGCCATATAAATTGACAAAGGCTCATCATAAAATAGTCCATGGCAGCTAGAGATATGGGACTCCTTAAGGTGTGATAAAAATACATAGATTGACCATCGAAGTTGGGTAATTTATCTTGACTAAGAAAAAATGCAACATTCTTGACTTGTAATTTTGTAAATGAAGTAACATGACCATCGAGATCAGTCAAAACACTTAGAAAGAGGTAGGAACAATTTAGAAAAGGCAAGTTAGTTTGTGAAGAGTGAAAATATAATTTGAGTCTATCCTAAAATTGTTGAACTTTTCCCCACTAACCATATTATTAATGGTGGTAGAAGCAACAAAAATATCCTAAAGTTATTTGAGGGTGTGCTATGACAAATAGTTGTATTTATATAACCTTACTTGATCTAGTGAATTTTGGATCTTTATTTCTAATAGATTTCTTTCTAGAAATGAATAGTTTCATTTTTTATAAGGGCTTGTATCCAAGATGGTTTGATGTGGAGTCAACCTATATGATAGAGGATTTCAGTCATAAAATAAGTTGTTAAGGGTATGCCATTTGTCGATTTTGAATCTTAATGGTAGTTTGAATGTTTTTGGATTTGTGGAAAATGTTTTCTAAAGGAGAAGAGTAATACTTTAATATATCATTAATTCAATGCTTGATTGATGTATAGTTTTTAGGATTCATTAGTGATCACTAAAAATTCATGTATAAACTATTTAGCCCCCTAGATGAAAAAGGATGTTAATGAAAGTGGAACAATGATTTGGAGAAACATTGCCTTTGAAAAAGAGTAAGTAGTAGCAAAGTGACATACCACAAGGGTTTACATAAGAATCTATCCAACCAAACCTCAAAAACCCTCAAAATTAAAATTAATTCCAAGTGTGTATTTTCTAAATCATAATTTAGAAATTTGAAACCCATTTTTCAATGTTCTAAATTCTGAACTACATATGTATTGTAAACCCTAATTTTCCTGAAGTAAAAAAATATATTTGTTTCTCTATTGATGAAATTATTTGAAGTGCATGTTGCTACATATGTAATACTAGCTCCACTACAATCGAAAAGGTTGAACATTATCTAATCCATCATAATTTATTTACACAAACTATAGCCCTATTGTCAATAAATGGCACATGAGAGCTAAAAGTGAAACTAACCTACAGTTAAAAACATGTTGCAATGAAATTTACATGTATTGAACACAAGAGGAAACTAACTCTCCCCAAAATTAGATCTTTAGACATATTTATATATTTTAAGATAATCAAAATTATATAAATCTCAAATAACTTGTTCTAACAATTTCAATCCTCAAAATGATAATGTAATCTCATTTTTGAATTCTATGCCACTGAGTTATTTAGGAAACTATTTTTCATTATGTTGGGATAATAATGGGTACCCCAATGTAAATTAGAAAGAAAATGGTAAATATGTATTTCTAGCAATAAAAATAAATGCATATTTATATAGTTTATGCATTTATTTGTCAATTGAACAACCACCAGTGATTTTGTCTTAACAATCTCTATCTTTTAATGTGTTTTCCAAATGTAACCAAGTAAACTAGAAAAAGATGGTTCTTAAGGAAGAGAGTCACACCATAATTTATAGGGAGTTATGGCACTTTCTATCCCTGGCCATGACACCAGAAAGCTTGGTGCGTATGCTAGACACACACACACTTGGGCTAATGTATTTATTACCCTAGTCGATACACTTACACAAAGAATACTACCCACAAGCACATGAGATTGTATTGTTGTATAGGAGAAGGAAAGTTAGGGGTCAAACCTAAGGGAAAGTGGGGATACTAGATCTATGTTAATTTTGGCTAGGTTCCTACTACAGAGTCTAGGGTGGAAGGGTTTTAACTTGGTTTTGGTTTGATTACACTAAAGGTTCAAACAAGCAACTAAAGGTCAACAAGAAGCAAAACCTACTTTAAACCTAGATGAGTTTACCTTCTAATTACTAAAGAAAAGAAAACTAAGAGAGAAAAGATAAATTTATACCAAGGAAAGAAATGCAAGAAGATAACACTACAATAAAATAACAAGGAAATTCTACTTATCAAGCTAGAAGGCAATGAACTAAACTAGGCAAGAAATTACACTAGACCTGCAAACTAGGCAAAAGAGAGCACTAAACTAGAAATCGACAACTCGGGCAAGGGAAAGACTAAGTTAGAAACTAATTAGATAAACCAATAAAAAACAAGCACAAACTAACACTAACGAACCTAGAAAGACCTAACTACCACGAAAAAGACAATTTACCAAGGAAGAAAGTAAAGAAACTCACTAAGAAAGCATTAATTAGCAAGTAAGCGATTACCTTTTCAGGAAAATTATGGAAATGTGGTCCATTTGGAGTAATGTGATTAGAACCTAGGTTTGGAGTTAACATGTAAGACATTCTCATTCATCTAGATTTTTAAACCAAACAACAAGGTTGATGCTTGAGAGTTACCCTAAACTACTAATGGGTCATGGATGCAAAAGGGTGTGTGAAGGGGAGCTACACCCTAGCACACCCTGTCTGATCTTATGATGCTTGTTTAGATTAGGGTTTAGGTGAAATTATACTAGGATCTAGTCAATTCTAGATTTCTAGGATAAAGGATCTTAGGGAAATTGGGGTCCAAGGGTAGTAATGAGGGTGTAAATGAGGATATTTCACCTCAAATCACCTACGATCTACCCTTTAGGTATCTCCAATCAAATTTCACTAAGTGACTCTAGACTAGCTACTTATATCTCTCACCTAAGAGTATGAAAAGGGATATATGTGTTGGAAGATGGGGTTCTATCCAGGGATCCACTAGTTTTACCTAGGAGAAAATCCAAAAATAGCCTCACATATGCAATTTCCCTAGACCTAGGTGGTTTCAAGCACAAATCAGAAGATTGCTTGTATTTACAACTATGAAAAACAAGGTAATTAATGGGAAAGTAGATAGAAGTAGAAGAAAATGAGTACAAAATGAAATTATAAGGTTTAAAATTTATTTCCCCAAAATAGCATCAAAGTCACATTTTATCCCAATCAACCCACAATTTCCATGTTTATGATTGAAACACTAATTGCTTCCTTGCTAGTTAATACTTCTTTAGTTAATTGCTTTACTTGATTCCATAGTTAATTGTCTTGTTCATGGTATCTAGGTCTTGCTAGGTTAGTTAGTGTTACTTTATTCTTGTTTGTGCTTGTTTTAGTTAATTATTTTACTTGCCCTAGTTGCCAATTTCTAGTTTCTTGCTCTCTTTTGCCTAGTTCCAGTGTAATTTCTTGCCTAGTTTAGTTCATTTCCATCTAGCTTAATAAGTAGAATGTCCTTGTTAATTTAGTGTAGTGTTAGATTTGCCTTTCTTGCCTTCATCTAAACTGCTACTTTTCTCTCTTATATCTTCTTTGTCAATTAGAACTAGACCCATCTAGGGTTAAAGTAGGTTTTGCTTCTGTTGGTCCTTTCATTGCTTGCTTGAACCTCTAGTGCAAATCCAACGAAGACCATTTTAAAACCCTTCAACCCTAGACTCCATAGTAGGACCTAGTCAAAAGTAACATAGCTCTAGTGCCCCTTCTCTCCCTTGGGTTCGACCTATGAATTTCCTGCTCCTATACTTTGATACAATCCCGTACACTAGTAGGGTAATATTCTTTGTGTATTTGAGCATTACTAATAGGGTTATAAATTTGTTAGCCTAAGTGTGTCCGTCTCAAGTGCCCACCAAGATTTCTAGAACTTTTGTTGGGGAAAGAAAGAACCATAGCTCCCTAATAGTTGTGGTTTGACTCTCACCTTAAGAATCATCTTTTTCCAAATTACTTGGCGGTGTATTACCTTTCTAGCACTGTTGTTGGGGGCTTTTGCTTGCACTTTGATCTTCAAATTCACAATCCATGGAGTTCTTTTCTCTAAGTCGACCCTTGGCCACTAGGGATTGGTTGGGGAAGCTCTTGGACCCTCCTTAAACTCCTCCATGGGTGGAGTAACCCTAGGATCATACTCCTTCTCTCCTATCCATACAAAGCATGTTCCAAGTACCTAAAAAACATGCTAAGAATGTCCATAAGTGCATTTGATAGTAATACACATATTATAGGAAATATCACTCACTCTAACAATTTTTTATGTGATTAAAGTACACAAAGACATAAATGAAGTCCTAAAATAGGACTACATCACTACACCAAACTCAAACATACATGTCCTTAAGTATGCTCTATCTTAATATCTCTTTGACTTTATCGAAGAAGAGCATGGAGAATGAAATCATTATGATGTTCATTATTTAAATTAAGTTCACATGCGGAAATAGCCATGCAATCCACTACTCTCTATTCATTTTTGTTTTTTTATAATGTGATTCTAGCACAAATCATAAGAACTCCAATTAGTCACACATGTAAGTCATGCAATTTTTGTAATGCTCTGGGTAGACCGTATCATGTATGGCATACATTAAATTGTCTATAGTTTTTGTTTCACTTGCGAGGACTCCATCATGCACTTCCTTCCCGTTTCATGACCCTCTTTTCTTGCATAGGGGTGTGTGGGCTAGAGCTAATATACCCTAGCTCTACTAGGCATAAAAAGAGAAGAAAGGGTTATGTAAAGGAGTGGGGTGCTATTACATAGGATCACCCATATTTTTTTCTTTTCTTTTCTTGAGAGGCTATTACACATAGTCATACCTTATTTCTTTTTTTCATAACTCTATGCCCCATATATAAGGAGGGTATCTGATGATAAGCGTGAAGTAGGAAATATAGATATGACCACCCTATATTTTTAGAGGGTGGCCAAGGCTAATATGTGCACTTTTTGCATCCTTTGATGAGGCGGAGTGGTAAGAAGATGATAGAAGATATATAGGGTCAAAGATGGGACATAGTTGACCCATGTATGATTTTATCCAAGAAAAATAATCCATGCAACATTCACCAAAAAGACAAACCATGCATAAAATGAATAATATGGTAGATTACACTATTTACACAAGCACTCAAGGTTTGCAAAAATCATACTTCTATTTAAAGGTTTGAAGCATGTGAAAATTCCATCATGGAATTCATCAGCCAAAAACATCATAGAAAGGGTGCATTATCCCAATTCTAATCACACACACCACAATAGGTAGAGATTTAGTTGAAACACACTATTAGGATAGTAGATATAAGCTTGGGTAAAATTGACCAAAATGGTGTCAAGTTTCCTTCAATCACATTCAAACCTACATTATGAAGTAATAAACAACAAATAAGAAAATCCTAAATAAAAACACAAAATTATGAAAAACCTACGTGAAATGCAAGGCATGGCATGGAATGACAAAAACAATTTTTTGAAAATAATACATAAAGAATGCAAGCACATTAACTACATGATATGCATGTATGTAAAATAATAAATACAAGTATGGATGGAAAATTATAAGAGTTAGTTAGACCATTTGATCATATCATGCAAAATCAAAATAAGAGATAGAGGAATGTGGGGCAAGACAAGGGCTTACCGCCATGCCACCCCAAACATTTTTACCATGTTGTCTCTAACATTATATAGAAATTTGATTGTAGGGTAATGTGCATGAAGCTGTGGTAGATAATCATCAAGAGAGGGAGTGATCAACATGACATCCAGTGGGTAGGGATCACCAGACCATTCTGGGCAGAATGAATGTGTTGACTTGCTGGTACCATGACTGTTCTCCATGGAATAGCCGTAGTTGTCACCTTCCTATAGCATTTTCAATGATCTTCAATTCTTTTCTCAATTTTTGATCTTCTCTTAGATGGCTATTCCATGCATGATCTTTCTATCTATGCACCTATTCTAACATGATTTACAACTGAAAAACTATCAAGTATAATGTGTATGAGTGTGTTTCTTGGAAATGGAAGGGGTGTTGAGAGCAATAATCTCAAACTGGGGTAGGTTGCCTCCTACTAGCACTAAGTTTATCACCTTTAGTCATGATTTGGTGTTCATTCATAATCAAGTATTCACAAGAAAAATCTTTCCATCTTCATCATAGGTCATCCTCTCAAATGCCTTCACAACGTGATCTCCTCCCGAGGGTCATGCGAGACCTCATCATTCTTTCTTTCAGATGTACCTTCTTCAGGCTCATTATAGTCTGTCTCAAAGTGGCATTCAATAAAGTCTTGATGATCCTCCACAGTGAACATAAGCATGTCTATCTTTTTACTCAAGTATGTAATCATCAAAGTTATTTCACATACTTTGATCTCCGCATCAACTGGTGACAAAAATAGTTTTCCCAAGATAAAGTAAGTCTTCCCATCTTCTAGGTCTTTGTCTAAGACAAGGAGAATTTCAAATATGCTGCATATGCCTCTTTGTCCACAACTACCATCTCAATATATATCATTCCCTTAGGCATTCTGTTGGATCCCTCAACCAATAAGAGAATGCAATCCATGGATTTCAACCTTTCTAGGCCAAGCTTATCAAACACAATATAGGGTCTGATGCTAACACTTGAGCCTAAGTCAATAAGTGAATTCTAAATGGATTGATGGATGATATAAAAAGGGATAAGAGGAACATAAGGATCTCCCTTCTTTTGAGGGAAGGGGTTGTCTAGTATGAATCTATCTTGCTCCATCAATCTAATCTCCTTCGGTGGCCTTCCCATCACCTTTGCCTTGTTGGGACAATCATCCTTGAATAATGACATGAGTAGTGTAATGTTTTCCTTCTCTCACCTCAAGAATTCCAAAAAGTTCATATCATGGTTATGACTTTCTAGGGAGAAGGGATCTTCTAAAGCATCAAAAAAATATGTCTCTTTCATATTAACATTATCTAACATAATTTTAGAACTTTGGGGTACCACAAGAAGGCTTCTTGACATTTTAGGTGGATCACTTATTGTTATAAACTCAACATAAGTTGAGGAAGAAGTGGATATCTCAATCCCAATAGATGGTGGGACACAAGGTGGTATTATCTCACAAAAAAGGTGGGACAACAAATTTTTGTGTGCATTTGTCACTCTCACAAGATGGTGGGACAAAATAATTTTTTATGCGCTTGTAACTCTCACAAGAAGATGGTACAACACAATTTTTAGTGCACTTGACCTCTCACAAGAACCTTTCGACAATTGTATTTCATCATGATCTTTGGTACTTCGTCTTTCACCCTTTTTGGGATGCTCAACAACATTGTCATATCGTAAGATCGAGACCATGTTCACTTACTCATGGAGAGGAGGGGAAGATAATGATGGATGCCATGGGGCATTTGGTGTGGTGGATTAAGATTTTGAAGGATGTAGGGTGGTTTTCGAGGTGGTGGTTGTTGTGGAGGCTGTTGTGGAGGTATTATGGAGGACATTACGGACGTGGTGGGTATTGATGTGATGGTTGTTGGTATTGAGAGGGTGGTTGTGAGGTGTATTAGAGGTTGAATGGAGGTTGTGGTGGTGGAGCATAAGGGTTGGGATGACCTTGATATACTGTAAGGTTGGCACTTGCCCTTGTGGTGGGATGTAGATGCCATGAGGAGAACCCGTGGATTCACAAGAACTATTAGGATTTGACAAAGTTTGGGGGGAGTCTCCTTTCCCACCAAAATGTGAGTGATAAGGAAATTTGGTCCAAAACTTTCTCAAGCTTACTAATGTGTTGTCCATGAAAGACACATCCATATTGAATCTAGGCTCCTCAATCTTTCAAGCAACTCTTCTTAAAATCTTGAAAAATTCCTTTGTCCTTGGTCTCCTTGTTGATTCCATGAGAAATTTGGGTGATTCCTCCATTTTGGAGTGTGGGAATTTGATGTTTGTCCTCATTTCTATGATTTCCTAAAGAGTGGAGTGCCTTAGCCTCCTCATTAATAGACTTAGTAGAGAGGGAATATTGTCTAAAAGGGCCTCCCACATGGGTCTTCATCGGGTTTATCATATCCACCAAAATTTGCATCATTCAAGGGTTTGCATCATCCTTATGTTCGGGAGGGGTGGTTCCCATGTTCCTATCATATTGGACACTCACACTAGAAGCTCAGTGTCTGGATTTGTAAGCCAAGTGGTCAAAAGGGGCCAAAACTCCTCAGGATGTTTGGCCATGAATGATCCACCATAATATGAGTCTGCAACGATTTGACCCATTTCATAAAGACCTGTGTATAAGGGCTAGAGAAGTTTCCAAATAGACACCTCATGATGAAGACAGTCTCATAACAACTTCTAAAATAATTCCCACGTCACTTGAAACTATTTTTTTTGACTAAATGAGTTTATGTGTCTTCACATCTAGGTTATCTTGGCAATAGGATAAAACCTCTTTAGAAACTCATTTGTCATCACCTCCCAAGTGACAATGTTGGTCTTTGAAGAATACCACTCAGTTGCCTTGTCCTTGACAGAAAAGGGAAATAAGGTGAACCAAATAGAATTGTTAGTGGATGAAAGTTTCTTGAAAGTAGAGCAAGTCTCTGAAAGGCATCTATGTGCTTGTGCAGAGTTTCATTCTCAAGCCCATAGAATGTAGGAAAAAGTCCCAGAAGAACTGATGGGATTGAGAACTTCTCTCATACAATTTGATCCTCTCTAGTAGTAATGAAAGAAAAGTAGTTTCTAGGAAGAAAGTAGTCATGCAATGTCTTGTTTTGTTGAGGAATTGGTGGGTCACCCCCTCATTATCCCTATTTTCCATCTCAATTTCTTGGTGCTAGGTGTGTCAGTTAGTAGAACTTCTTCTTTCTATCTCGATATCTTTTAGAAAAGAATAGATAGAAAGGGAAACGATGTCGAAACATGCACAAATTGTTACCTACATGAGGCAAAACCAATCAAAAGAATCCAATTAGTAAACAAGTTTGAAAGGTAACACAGAATAAAGAAGGGCAATGGTGAGGGAAGTAGGAGAAGTCAAAGCTAAACCTAATCAACATTGTGTTTCTATCTTGTTTTTTGGTTTAACAATCTAAATGAGTGAGTATGGTTTGCATTTTATAACCTCCAACCTAGGTTCTAGTCACATTATCCAAAATGTAATACACTTTACATAATTTTCTTAAACCCTAATTGCTTCCTTGCTAGTTTTTTATTGGTTATTTGGTTGCTTTACTTGCTTCCTTAGTTAATTATCTTATTCATGGTATCTTGGTCTTGCTAGGTTAGTTAGTGTTACCTTGTTCTTGTTATTTTCTTGTTTTAGCTAATTAGTTGATAACTTAGTCATTTTCTTTCCCTAGTTGCTAGCTGCTATTTTCATGCTCTCATTTTCCTAGTTTGCTAGTCTAGTGTAATTTATTGACTGGTTTAGTTCATTGCTTTCTAGCTTAAAAAGTAGAATTCCTTATTAGTTTAGTGTAGTATTAGTTTCTTTCCTTTCTTGCCTTTAGTCTATATTTCTCTTTTATCACTTAGCTTGCCTGTCTTTTAAATTAGAACTAATCATGTCTAGGGTTAAAGTAGGTTTTACTTCTTGCTCTACTTTAATTTCTTGTTTGAATATCAATGTAATCAATCTAAAACAAAGTCAAAATCCTTTAACCCTAGACTCCATAGTAGGAACCTAGCCAAAATTAACTTATATGGAGTGTACCCTCTCTCCCCTGGGTTCAACCCCTAACTTTATTGCTCCTATACCTATACGATCATGTGTGCTTGTGGGGTAGTATTCTTTGTGTATTTGAGCATGTCGACTAGGGTTATAAATTTGTCATCCCAAGTGTTTGCATTTGCGCATGCACTAATCTTTTTGGTGCCATCGTGGGGGATATAAAACAACATAGCTCCCTTGTAGTTGTGGTGTGACTCCCCCCTTATGTACCATTATTTTCCAATCATTTGGTTGCATTTGGAAATCACATCAATCTTTAGCTTCACTTGTTGACGGCTTTTGCTTGCACTTTGATATTCAACTTCACAACCTTTTAAGTTCTTTTCTCTAAGTCGACCCTTGGCCACTAGAGGTAGGTTGGGGAAGCTCTTGGACCCTCCTTAGACTCTTCCATGGGTGGAGGAACCCTAGTATCATTCTCCTTATCTCATATCCATCCAAAGCACGATCCAAGTACCTAAAAAACATGCAAAGAACATTCATAAGTGCATTTCATAATAATACATGTATAGGAGAAATAACATGTATTATAACAAGTTTAGATGTGATTAAAATACAAGAAGGCACACGATGAAGCTATAAAATAGGCATGCATCACCTTTCAATGTAGTGTTGACCTTAAGTTCTTATTTTAGTGAGTTTTGGAATGAGTCGAACTTCAAAAAGTGATGTCATATGCGAGTTTAAAAGTGATCCACTCCACTTGATTCCCCATCTTATTGGACTCTACAATCCATCATTCCTTAGGGTTTCATTATTTTAAATTCTATCAAATATCATCCCGCAACATTTCCACAATTAATAGTGACACGTCTCTACTACCCTTCCAAACCCTAACATGATAATATTTTGCTAAATGAAAAAATCAAACCTTGACACATATTCTTACTCAAAATCAAAATCCAGTGATCATCACGGCCTATTTGAGACACAAATCTATCAATAACACAATAAAATAAAATCTGACACAACTTTCATCTATTCCTAAACAAAAATATCATCTAATCTTTTGAAAGAAAATCCCTAAATGCCAACATTTGCATGCATACTCTAACATCTTTGCATGGCGTTTTATTTCTCTTCGACCCATACTACTGATTGGGGTCAACTATAGGATCCTAGACAAGTTGCATACTCAACCGATTCATAATGAATAGCTTGAAATCCTTCTTGTAGCCCCATTACCCAACCTCTATTTATTTCAAATCCATTTCGTTGTTTGTTACCTCATTTTCATTGGCATCTTCTTGTATTTCCTGTTTAAGTTAATTTTCACCAGCAATGATGGGTACCATTTAGAATATGGTGATACACTCTTTTCTCCTCTTTCAAAAAATGGTTTTCATCTACTATTGTTTAAGGAAAGAGGAAGGTCACAATGATAATGATGAGAGTTCTAGGTCTAGTTTGTTTCTCAGAAATAGAATTTCATCATTTGGTCAATGCTTAATCCTAGTGTTTATTATTCTGAAAGAAAGAAAAATGTAGGGGATGTTTTCCTTAGTATACCTCAATTTCATGAGTTTAGTTGTTACACCGAATGGGTATTTGTATACAATTGTACCCCATTTTAATGCTCTGCTAAATAGTTTTGAGCAAGCCTAGGTCATGATGCCAACTCTAGTAGGGCTAAATAGTTTGGGGACACACATATCATTTGGCACCCAACAATTTATTTTAGTAAAAATGATATATCTCATTTTCGTATTGGCCACCACTTGCAAAATGATAACGACTACCAATAAGGTCATAAAAATTATTTAATTACTTTATATAGTATTACAAATATGAGGAGCATGCTTGTCCTAGTTTGTTTACCATGGCTTAAATTTCAATTTCTATGGAATGTTATTAAACCCTAACAACCCAGGAGTTATTTCAAAATTATCAACTATCATTGTTTTTTGATCATGACATCGAGGTATTGAACAAGATGCATGCAATTGTTAGAGTTTAGTTACCAAGGTAAGTAGTCCATGCCATATAAATTTAATACTATCTTATCTCAGTATGATTACATGTCCTATGATAATTAAGTAATATGTTCATGATATAAATGGTTAAATGGTCTTATGTTTGTAAGGGCTTTAAGCTATTTTTAACGCAATCACTCTAGGATTTAGTAGTGAAGGTTAAATATTATTTATAATAATTTTTAGATCTTATTTTCTTAGACAATATATGTTCTAAATGGACTTAGACCCAATACAAGAGTGCAACTCAACTCAAGCTATCCGACCCAGACCCCAAATTTCATGTAAAGAGGCTGAAGTACCGGACTACAGGTCTTTGGCAAGATATAAACATATATGAATTAAGAAATATTCACACAAAAAATGGAAAAGTCCATTCTTGTGTAAATCTTTAGAAAATATTAAAGACTTTAATATTTTTCAATATCACATATGTATTAGAATGCTTATGCCACTTTTTGACTTTTTTTTCCCAACGTGTGGATGGGGAAGGAAATTGCAAAGGTGTGGAGGAAAAATAGAATTTTACATATGAAAATAGAATATTTCATCTTGGGCTTTTGAATATATTAAGATCCATAGAATCAGAATATACTTTCTAGTTATGTTAGAATGTCACAATAAGAGACTTAATCTCAAAATACTATTATGGGTCTTAAATTATATGTAATATATGTTGAGTTTCAATTTGTAAGAATCATTTTGATAATCCATTTACATTTAGATATTTATGGGTACAATTATAAAGTTGTGATTTTTGCTAGGTTCATGTAGTTGCCCTAAAGTGCATGATCTAGGGGTAATAGAAAATTTATTTCTCCATGTACATGTATGTAAAAAGGAGGTGTTACATAACCATGCATGTGAACCTCTCTCATTATTCCATGTGTAGCTAATATTAATCCCAAAAAGGTTAATAAGATAATGATTATGCATCCATGAGGAAAAAGTTGAATGTTTATAGAGTAACATGTGTATTTGCAAACTTTTCCTAAGTAAATATGTAGTTATTGAAATCACAAAAAATAATCAAAGCTTGAACATTAAATTGTAAAGCAAGGCCAATTAAGATAAGAGTGTTTTGTCTTATGAAAGTCAGCATAAACCCTAGTTGAACATAGGAAGTGCAATCAAGGGGAAACATAATATCATGTGACTATGTGAATACATTTTAAAACTCTTTTACAAGTATAATCATGTAAATTCCATGCAACAAAAATACTCCCTCAAAATACCTCAGTATCTTTAGGAACATGCTATTATACAAGACCTTCCATGAACCTAAGTTGATTTTTATGGGAATGTGTTTCAATTTCTTGAATGAAAATGATGTGCAGTCTACGAAGGCAAATGAGATGTCTAATTAATTTCATATTTATGCTATAATCTAATCCTTTAATATTCCAAATGAAATATTAACAACAATCTTACAGATATCATCCAAAAACACAAGCACTATTTGCGAAAACAAATCTCAAAGGAAATTATAGAATACTTATAATTTTTTTATTACCATTTCCATAACATTATTGGTTTATAGGAAGGTTGTACTAGTCCTTAATTTGAAGTAATCTATATGTTTCAACATAATGTATCAAAATTCACCAGAGAGTTCTAAATAATTTGTTTGTCAGAGATTAAATCCATATTCAATTAGTTATGATTGAACTAGAGGAGAGAAGTTGGGAGAAAAGTGTTTTATTAGCTAAACAATAAGGGGATAAGTTACCATTATGATGATAGTATGTGTACTTTGAAGATATATTGTGATAGTTAGAGTTAGATCTGGGTTTTCTTGGGATATCCATGCATTCAGTATTGTATCCACGATGTTGGGCATGGTATTGGTAGGCCTTTTGTAGATTTACATAATAATTTCTAAAGATTCTTTGATATTTAATTCGTCCTAATATGTAATTTTCTTACTTGTTGGTTTATTGGACATAGTGTTTTGGGTAGAGATTTTTTTGCTAAGCCTACCAATGATGTTAGTATTATGTTAAGGACTATTTACAATTTTATTGTAAGTTTTTTAGAATGAGTTTCTCTTCAAAAAATGTTTGGGTTATCAGAGAAAATGCACAATGGGTTCTTACTAAGAGATCCATTGGTCTAGTATCACTTCTAGGAATGTTATGTGGGTTCATGGACCTTTTGAATGAGACTTCAGTAAGTCATGGATTGTTTGATTTAAAGATTAATAATATGTTGAGCTCAAGACAGTATAGAACGTTCCTTGAAGGTGAGAGTGATGAGTTTGGGAACTATTATTTTTGTGGTCATGAAAATTAGATTCTGGAATCAATAGTTTTGAGGGTGTGAAGGATATGAGAGGGAACATGGAATTTCTAAGCACCAAATGAGTTGATGATGGATTTAAATACTATAAGATCCCAAAAAATAAGGGAATAAACTTGATGTTGATTCATTTGTAATGACCATTAATCTTTGACGTGCATCAATGATCCAAATACTAAGTATGCATTGAATCTTTTCTAGGTCCAAAAATGGATGGCATATAGATGAATTTTCCATCAGGATGAGAGGATAACCTACTATCAATTATGATGTCTTGAATTTCTTTGGTACTAATCTAGGATGGTGGGTTGATATCATTAGTTGGTATTGTTGTTCAATGGAATTTCTAATGTCATATTCATCAATGAACAACATATTTAAATCATCAAGTATTTTAATTATAAGACCTAAGTGCATGAGGTTACTAGTGAGTTTATGCATAAAAGCTTGGAGTTCATGGTGTAGAGAAGAGTAGTATGGCTCGGTAAGTCCAGATGAAGGATCCATGTTCGAATCACGCCGAAGCAGCTCCGTGAAAAGTAACAGGAATTTGATTGGGCGCGGGAGGGGGTGACCGGACCACACCCTCTCATGCCCTGAGAGTTTACACTATCTGGGGTGTCATGAATGTGGCACTTCTACGGGGGAATTTCTCTCATAAAAAAAAGAGAAGAGTAGTACGGAGGGTGGGAGCTATAAGGTTGATTTTGATATAGTTTTCTCACATCACAATTGGGTTCCATTATGGATCTTGTTTGTAAGTATTTGAAAGTAAGCTCTCATGTAATAAAATAGGTGACTCAATGTAGTTTTTCTAGAAGGGTCTATGTATTCTTTATATATATATTGACCTAAAATATCTATATGTGAAGTTATATAGAAGGTTGGATCCCATCATTACATCTATTACAGGAAAATACATCACTCTAGGCGGGACTTGCCATGTGTTGGTCCACATGCATATCGATTAATGCTATAAACATAAATAGTTTTCAATAAAAGGAATTGGCATTAAGAAAAATTTCAAATGACAATTTTTTGGTGCTAGGGTGATAGTTTGAGATTCTTTAATCTAAAAAGTAGTTTTTTGTGTGAAAATATAGTACTCATATTTCTTTTGTGAGGACAGATGAAAGAAATATGACGATGACCTAAGAAAGAGATAAGAATTCCCACCTTGGTCTTTCTTGTGTATAGTACCACATGCATGACGTATAAAAGGTTTTAATCAATGAATTTTATATTTTTATGAGAGATGAAGATCCAATTTTATGATTTGGGCATGGAGATAATAGAGAAATCTTGAATCATTTTATTTTTAGGCGGGATATATTTACTTTTTTACTATATTGTACTTTCTATAAAGTTGTGGAGCAAGAAGAAACATCTTTGTGTTTGTTAGTTTCTTATATCAAAGACTGCTACTAAACTTGAATGCAACACCTTGCATAAACACATGGCCTAATTGGGATAGAGATGAGCATTGATTTGACTTCCTAGATTTACCTAGAGAAGGATGGAAGGCATTTATGCACTATCATAACTTTCCATGTTGTAAGGGCTTCTTAGAGCAACATTTCTCAGTTTTTGTGATATGTGTAGGAAGGCGTCACAAATATTGTCTTGAGAAACAAGACTTTCACTGGAATTGGAAGAGACAAATTCTTCTATTCTCATGATCGTTCATCTCTTCTAAATATTCATCATAGGTGAGATAGAGACCCTAATTGATTCATCATATGGATAGGAGAACACAAAGATATACCCATGCTATAGAGACAATCAACAACTAATGAAAGATGAACGGAGTTTTTGTGAGATGGTAAAGGAATTGATCTTGACTATAAATAGAACTAGAGAGGCCCACTATAGTAACATATTACCTTAGATGATATGTAATGGCCCCGCCTCCCGGTAACCCCCAATTAAGGGAGACCAAGAGGTCAGAGTTGTTATCCCAATTACCCAGATCAAAGGTTCGACAAATAATAAATAATAATTATCAAATTCTACCAGACCATACTAAAAAGCTATAATAAAATAAAATTTTGCATACCTTTTGAAAATTTTAGATTTATAAACTTCTATCCACATACAGGAACTATTCTAACTAATCCTCCTTGCACTTTATTTCTTAATTTCACAATATGCCACTTTACTATTTATCCTTTTCAATTTGTACCTAAAACGCCAAAAAACAAAACATCAGTCAGCATAAATGAATATGCTGATATGTGGGGGAAACAAAATTCGTGCAATTAACTGTAACAACATATTGCAGTCAATTATGATTTAACAAACAACTTTATGTTTTAAACATAATCGCTCAATCCATCAATACCCTAGCCTCTGCTTTGTCCCTACAGTGGGCCTGGATGCGACCTTCCTTATGGTAGATCCCCATTAAACCCCTCATGATCCTACCTAATAGGTGAATCAATTTCTAGGGTTGAGTCCCATGGCACTACCCATAGGTAGCCCACTCCTTAACTCATGGTGTGCTAAAGAGTCTCCTGGCACTACACGTGGGTAGCCCTATTTCTAACCCATGATAACCTAATGTCCTACTTAACAAGTAGGCCCTATACCAGGTTACCCTTTTCATCATTAGCAAAGCCACAGAGGAGGACCATGATCTGGGCTAGTCATGCATACATATTTATGGTGATAATCATAGTCACTTTATAGTTGCATGAAATAAAAGTCATCCAAGCAGTTATTTTCAAGAAACTGATAAAACATCTGGGAATCACCATGAAACTAAAGTAATTATCCATAAGCGTAACCACATACCTGATCGAGAACAACTTAATGTCCAAGAAATAATATTCAAGAACAATCAATCAAGAAATCAACAATATCCTAAAATCAATGCATAACATCCAAGTGTCATTGTTTTATTCAAAACATTCTCAAGATAGGCTTGGATGCCATCTTAGGATATCTAGGCCAACATCAGGGTTTTATTAGGGTTTTATCCTCCATTATGCATCTATCACTTTTAATGTCATTTTAGTTCACAAACCCTAATTTCAACATCATAGGCACAATTAAATGTCAATTAAGTCTATTATGCCTCTTTTACATTAAAACTACCATTTTTATCCTTTTAAGTCATGACACTATCATCAAGGCCAATTATCATGTTTGGTTTCTTCCAGATTAACAACTCATAATTTATTATGGTCTAATTCACATATGAACTCTATTTCTCACTAATTCCAGTTTTATCCATTAGAAAACCCTAATTACCTTATTAAGGGTATTTATCCACAATTAGCAACTTTCATACTCGAATTAGTTTAGAATCATCATATCTCACCTTTATTTGTAGATTTGAACAATTATAGCCATTAATAATCTTAATTATTAACATTAGGGTTTCAAGGCCCATTAAAGCTCTTTTATGCACATGGAACCCTAAATTAATCCAATTATGTGAAACGTTCATCCTTTTTGTTCTTAATGTACCTCTTTATAATTAACAGGTTAATATCAACTTTAATCATCCATAAAACCCTTCAAAATACATTAATCATCTCAAATTAGGGTTTCTTAATCATTAGTGCATTAAAGTTGATAACCTCCACTACTTTTTGAATTGCAAGAGAAATTAGCTTCTAAATCTATTTTTATTGGATTCCTCGCATTTTTTTGATCAAGATTCATATATTTATACAGATCTATCTAAGCTACCAATAAAAAGATATGAATTTTGCATTATTTACTTACTTGGACCAACCAATGAGCACCACGTCATCCCTTGCATGCGACGTTGCTCGTTTTGGAAACATAACTAACATACCTTTTTACCCTCGTGTAAGTCACTGGTTCTTCAGCCCGTGGAGGGGCAAGTCCATCCAACAGTCCTCCATTTTCTTCTACCTCGCTCGCCCTAGTGCTACCTCTGCAGCAAGGACCAGGTTCGACCATGCCGCCCCTCCCCGAACCGCGACGGCCATCAAGGGTGGTTCCCCTGCCTCCGTCGTGCCCCCCGCATAGGCGAGGACGCTACTGATCCATGGCCATGATGGCTGGTTGAAGCTTTCTAGCTCTACATCACGCAGACAGTATGTGGCCCTCCTACTGGTATCACTCAAGTGCCAGGGCATGAGGATGATGGCTACATTCCTCTATGGTATCATGGGAGCATTGTGCTTCCACCGAACTCCAGTCCATGAATCCACATTGCCCCAGGGGTCTAACTACCCTCTTTGCTAGGGTTTGCATGCAAAGAAGAAGGAGAAGAGAGAGAGGGATGCGTGGATCTTTCTTGAACTCAAACCAGAGGTTCTACCCCTTATATAGGGGAGGCTATCCATGCCCTAAGGTGTTCATCTACGAGTTAAAAAGTTCTTTCCCCAATAGGAACCCAAGTTCCTTCATTAAGAAGCAAACTTCTCTCTCCTAATTATCTCTTTAATAAACCATATTCCTTGGATATTTAGGAATTCGAAAATTCTCTCTCTTATTCTCTTTATGGTTGACTTTCAATCCATTGACACGAATTTGTATTCCCTTTTAGTAGAAAATACCTCATTTTTAACAATGCAACAAACTTCATTAATCATGTATCACATTATCCTATTATTTTTTATTATTGGTATTTTCTCTTTCGTTTTCTCCATTGGGGATCCTTGGACCCCAAGAAACTCTAATATTTTGAAATCCTTTTTAAGGATACTTATTATCCTTCTAGATGCATCTATATCCATTATTTCCCAATATCTTACTTATTTCTTTATCAAGATATTATTTTGCAAGGATTTCTCATTATCTTTCATCTCCTTTTTCCTCTTTTCATATTTCTTTTATTAGAAATCATATGTAAACAAATTTTACTCAATTTTGGCCATTAATGCCACTTTGTAGATATTTCCAAGTATTTCTCATAAATACTTTTTCTTAATATCCATTATCATGTATCTTTTTCTATTATTTGGACTTTCCTTCTTCTTCTCTTTTATATCCATTATTGGATTAATATAAAAATAGGAACCACGAAATTCCTAATGTAAGGGAGATTTGTAAAGAAATCAATTCTTTGAAGCAAAGCATACAACATTTTCAATTAAGTACATATTCATAAAATCATTACATTTCAAATATGAAAACATATGCAAAATTGAGGTTGTAACATCCTTCCCCTCTTATGAGAATTTTGTTGTAACGATCGGGCCCACAGCCCAAGGCTCTAGTAGAGTTTCAGGAATGACGACTGGCCCCACAGACCACCACTAGCCTTAACTGTGTGCTTTTTCCTCATGCAAGCACAAGTCGGGTCAACTTCCTGACTGGTCACCCATCCTAGTACTACTCCAAGACAAGCACGCTTAACAATGGAGTTCTTAGTGATGGGCTTCCTGAAAAGGAGGTGCACCTTTGTTACAACCCCAAATTTTGGGTTCCTTTGGCAAGAAAGGTAATTTCTCATATTAAAGATATTTGGACAAATAATGATATAATTTGTTGTGAATAAATGGATTTCATTTAAAATAGCCTAGTTGTTTGATTTGTGGGCTTTATTGGCTATTGGGCCCAATAACAAGGATATTCGATTAATTAATGAATAAATGAGAATTTGAGATAAGAAAGGTGTGGAAACCTCTAGAAGGCAAATCCAAATAGGATTTCGTGCCTCTTAGATTCCTTGGGTTCCAAGGAGCCCAAAGTTGCAAAAAGAAAGCAATAAGAAAAGAAAATATCAATTAAGTATTTCCTTGTTAATAAAGAAATTGAAAACATTGATAAAATGTGGAAAATATGTGAAAAGAGGTATAATTGGGTAATCCTTAGTGGAATTTCATATGCCAAGGATTCCTAATGATAAAAGAAATACTAATGAGGAAAATAAAAGAGAAATAAAGAGAAATCCTCAAAAAAAGAAATATTTTAATAAGAAATACACATGATAATGAAGAATAATGCGTTTAGATGCATCTAGAAGGATAATAAGTATCCTTATGAAGGAATTTCGAGATCTTGGAATTTCTTGGGGTTCAAGGAGCCCCAATGAAGAAAGACGAAATAGAAAATACCAATAAAGTAATATGAGAAAGTAATATAATACATTATTACTATTTTTTGGTGGAATTGAAAAAGGAAAGTATTTTCTATTAAAAAGGGAAAGCACAATTTCCTGCCAATACATTAAAAGACAAGTACAAAGAATAGGAAGGAAGTAATTTTCGAAATCTTTGTGTTTAAAGATAAAGAAACGTATCAAAAGGATAATGAGGACTTATAAGAGAGAGAAACTTGTTTCTCAATGATGGAAAGTGTTTCCTAGTAGGGAAGGGACTTGTTTCCCCTTGAAAGAACGTTTTGAGGCGTGGTTGCTCACCCCTATATAAGGGGTGGAACCCTTGGCCGAGATCAAAGAGATCCATGCACTCTCCTCTCTCACTTTTCTTTTGTTTTTGACCATCAACCCTAATCATGAAGGGAAGCACGACCCTGGTGCCATGGGGAGCTGTTAAATAGTCTCGATAGGTGCGAGATACTCCCACGACAACACTTGACTAGTGGGCAAGCTAACTTTGCCCTGGTCTTCGCGCTGCACCGTCCGAAGATCTGCAGAAACGGTCGCATTGCGGATGCAACCATGGAGAGATCATGCATGAAGAACGGCCATATTGGGCATGATCGGGAGCGCAAGAGGGTGGCGCAGCCAGGGCAACAAATTTCATCGAATTCCGTGGACCATGGAGGGAGAACCGGCCCACGCATGGCTGCTGTGGGCGGCCGCTAGGGCGAACTGGAGGAGGAAGACGACCCTTGGGGTTGTGGACGATTTTGCCCCTCTGCGGGCTGAAGAAGAAGCGACTTACATGGGGGTATATCAGTAAATGTGTTATGTTTCCAATGAAAACGGCCGCGCCAAGATTGCTTGGGTTGATGACGTGGCACTTCCCTATTGGTCCCGAGTAAGTGATTCTTATTAAATTCATATCTCCTCAACCGTAGCTCGGATAGATGCGCTTAATACATGAAAGTTGCTCAAAAAATAGAGAGGAATCTAAATAAAATATAAATGAATCCTAATTCCTTATGCAATTCGAAAAGTAATGGAATATATCAACTTTAATGTATTAATGTTTAAAGAACCCTATTTTGATATGATTAAAGCAATTAGTAGGGTTTAATAGATGATTAAAGTTGATCTTAACCTGTTAATGATGAAAAGGCACATTAGGAACAAAAAGGATGAACTTTGCATATAATTAGATTAATTTCGAGTTTCATGTGCATGAATAATACTCTAATGGGCCTTGAAACCCTAATGTTAGTGAATGAGATTATTAATGGCTTTAATTGACCAATTTGATGATGGGAGTTGAAATATGTGGAATCTAAGCTATTAGAGTACAAAGTCCTTAATTCTGGATAAATACCCTAAAGGTAGTAATTATGGTTTTCTCAGGAATAAAAGGGTAAAATTATGATAAAATGAATTCATATGCGACTTAGATCATAATGGGCTATGAATTGATGATAAATGCTTATAATAATTTTGCCATGGATTACAAGGATTAAAATAGTAGGTTTAATGAAAAGAGACTTGATGGACTTAATTGATAGATAATGGTGTTGTTAATCCGAAAACAAGATTAAATGTTGTTAAAGAATAACCTTAACATCTTTTGTGACGACTAGATGAATAGTTAGGGTTTATGAGTAATTAGGGTTTAAAATAATAAAATAAGAAAGGGAAACCCTAATTGCAATGGAAACCCTAAAAGTGGACTAGAAACCCTAGGAAGCGAGCTAGATTTAATAGATCTTGATGACATGAGTAGTAGAAAGGCAATTATATTATTATTTCAGGATATTGTTGAAAATGCTTGCTTGCTTGAATTCTTATGTGCATGGATATTTCTATTCAACTCATCAAATCAGGTATGTGGTTAATTATGAATAACCGCTTTAGTTTTCCCAAAGGATTCTTGGATGTTTCTTCGCATTCAATGCAATCTAAACTATTTGGATGTTCGTACTGCAATTATAAAGTCACTATGGCTATCACCGTTATATATACATGTGAATTCTCGCACCTACATGCCACCCTGATGGAAGATGCCATAAAGGTCATGCCCAGAAGGGTATACCGATGGGCACCATGAGAGGTGACCCCAGACACCAAGCTCGGGAATGAGAAGGTGGTCTATGATGCCTGACTATGGAGCACCATGAGAGGTGACTCCCAGGCACCAAGCTCGGGATTGAGAAGGTGGCCTTAAAGTCAATGGCAAAAGAGAAACTCTAGAGGGGTATGCCAGGGTTAGGGCAAAAGCGGTGGCGAATGACACATTGAAAATGTAAAGTGGATTGTTAAATAATTTGATTGTGATTATTAAATTGTTAACCATATGTGCAAACTTTTGGTTGTTCCCACATACCAGTATATTTTGATATACTGACCGACGTTTTGTTTATCGGTGTTTTAGGTAAAATCCTAAAAATCACAAACAGAAAAGTGACACATCGTGAAATTAAAAAATAAAGTGCAAGGAGGATTAAATAGAGTACTTCAAGATGTGGATAGTTAGATTTCCCAGTTTTATAAAGGTAAGTAAAAGTTTTATTTTTTGTACCCAATTCCAGTTTAGTTAGTAGAATTTTATAATTATTGTTTATTATATGTTGAACCTTTGATCTTGTAAATTGATTAATGATTCCGACCTTCGGGTCTCCCTTAATTGGGGGTTATCGGGAGACGGGGTCATTACAATTGGTATCAGAGTGTAGGTTCTCCATCTAATCATCAATAATTATTAAATTTTACAAATTCCATAGAACCGAGGGAGTTATTAGAGGAGTGCCCGAAAGACTGAGGTGTCTAGAAAAGGATCACTTCCGGGGGATGGCAAGATTTTCCTCCGCACCGCTAGTCGGAATACGAGGACTCCTGGATTGTGTGACTGCCTGGCCAAAGTCTTAGGGTATGAATCGAAATAAGATACCTTTAGGACTCTCTCATCTTGTTCATCCCTTCGCAACTCAAATTCTATTAAGGACCTTAACAATTAGGGTTTTCCCTCTTCTCCTCACCCTCTTGAGGTATGGGTAAAGATAACAAGGTCTAAGGAATCCTCCACCAAATTAATGAAAAGCATGTAAATAAGATGTCATGGACATAAGCTTAATAGATAAAGCGCAAAGAATAGATACATGCTTAGGTCGGATGACACGAGTTGTCATTGCCCTCAGGAGAGACCTGAGGATAGACCTCCTTGTCAGGAGGATGAGTAGAGAGAGTTAGTCTTGGAGGTAGAGACCTCCATTGAAGGTAGAGAACTAGCATATCCTTTGGGGATGATGTTAACCCTAAGTGAAGGTTAGAGAGAGATGACATGATGAGTTAGATGTCATGGTAGACTGGGAGTTTGGATAGATATACCTTTGGTTTGCCATATGAGCTAGGAGAAGTTAGATGACCTAGTACCTTTGATGACCCAACCCTGGAAAGGGTCGGGCATGTTAGAGTGAAGGATAGCTCCTTCATTGATGAGGTTAGTGAAGGACCTATAGAAACCCTATGGCTTATGCAAGTAGGGGATAGCATGCACCCATAGTACGTCAGTGGTACGGTAGTAGGATGAAACCCTAGCCAGAAGGGCATGATGGATGGCTTATGAGATAAGCATAATCTTGAGCCAAACATGAGTTGAGCATAGGCTTCAACCACATAGGGGTTTGCTTGAGAATACGAGCCTTCATGGAGAAGGGACCTCTAGTAGGTATGGTTGGAGGTGGTTTTAGCTCTAGAGAGAGGAAGCAGGACCCCAACAAGGAGGTTGGAAGTCTAAAACCCCAAAACTTGAGGAATAGTGGGGAGTTAAGGATGATGCGACCTACGTGGATGATAGTGGTTGCCTTATGCTTGATTTCTGGAGACTGATGATATCTTGGTTGCCTTTAGAGGAACCAAACCCTAGAGAGAGGATGATGCTTCTAGTAACCATGGTATAAGTGGTTACCTACTGGATGAGATAAAGAATGCCTTAGACCCTGAGGAGGTTTAAGTAACCTGCTGTGAGGTTTTATACCTAGTTGGTTGTCCTGGAAGAGGACTCAACCCTGAAGCATTGCTCGAGTAGAAAGATGATGAAGGTACATGACATACCTTGGACATGCTTGATTCGTGGCTAAGAGGTTGAGCATGTAGTTGGATACCCAAAGGAGAACCTAGGGTTCCTAGGCCTTAGAGGGGAAGTAGTGTATCCGATGCTCATGATGAGATTTGAGTCTCTATTGTTTCAAGAATGGTACTCCTCATGTGTAAAGGTAAAGGAAACCCCTTAAGGTAAGGGTATGTTTGACGAACCCCTCACCACTAAGTGGGTCCAATGTTGAGGATGAGAACAAGTGTGACCTAGCAGGGTTTTGTAGGTATGCTTCTGCCTTAGTAGTTGTTGGTTTAAGCATGCTCATATTGATGTAAACCCTAAGAAGGCTTGTGACCTTTGTTATAAAGGAGTAGTTCCTCCCATCCTGGGAGAGCGACCCTTTGGTAGGGAGTTTACAAGTTTGGTTGGTTTTGAGGTAACCTAAAGAGATCTCGTAGGATCTTGAGAAGCTAAGTGAAAATTACATGGTATGAGAATGAACCTATAGACCCATAGACAACCATCTCTAAGTGCATGTGGATGTGTTACCTTGAAGGTAACTGGTATGGGGCCTGACCAAGGTAGGCAGGTTGCCATGACCCCTATGAAGGGATGAAAGTCACTCATGTATGCAGAGAGAGATGATGAATGATTGAGTAAGGTTCTGTGTTGGACATGTACTATAATAGAATCCCAAGTCTATCCTAGGGTCAGGTAGGGATAGACCGATGGAAGAAGGAGTTGCCTAATTCCCTAGTTGCACATGACCATAGGGTCAGGAGGTAACAACTATCATTGTCCGAGGGTCATGGGTTAGGAGATTGATCACCTTCATGAACTCATGGGACCCAAAGGGCAGATGAGTAGGGCACTCTCTGGATGCATAAGGAAGAAGGATGACCCCAAAAGTGCCGGCACCCTATAGACCTAGAGGATACGACCAAGGATTGTGTTTGGACTAAGTAGGTTTGAGACTAGTTTTCCATGGAAGTAATTCTGATATCATGATGTTTGTGATGAAGAGACATAGGTGGCACATTTCAACTTAGTTTTGAGAGTGTACTGGCAAGGTGGTTTGTTCCATCTCTACTCTTGGAATAGGAAGAACTCTATATTTGGACTGCAGCCAAATGCTTATTTCCTCTTGTTATGGGAGTGAGAGGTAGGACAGTACGCATGCCTTACACCAAGGATAAAGATGATGTAAGTTGGAACGTAGCTACAAGGTATGATGATAGAGATGATAACATACCTTGGTAAAGTGAATGATACATGGATGGTTTGCAAACACTAAGAGAGGTAGTGTAGTCAGCTTATGAGGATGTTTTATCAGGAACTATGTGGAATTTGCAAGTTAACCAAAGTCTAGTTCGATCATAGTGAGGATGAGCTCAGAGCTTCTTGATGAAGATAGACTTAGAGTTTGAGATGAGATGATAAATATAATACATGGAGGTGTATGCTACCTAACACTTAAGGATGAGAGGTGGTAATGAATGCTCTGGTTGAGATCTAGCTGCCTAATTCAGTTAGAGGCTAGAAGAAGTTGAGGTTGTTTGGCTAACCCTAAGTTGAGAAGAAGATGTGTTTTGTCTAACACTCAGATGTAATAAGATATGTTGAACAAGTTAATGGTTGTTTGGGTAGCTAGTTTAGTCCTTGATGTAGTAAAAGGATGGTGATAGAACCTCAGATACACTTCTTTGGATAGGAAGGTAATAAAACCCTTTTGAGAGTGGTTTAGGGTTTCCGAGGTATCAAGCTTGAGGAATCATGCATAACAATACATGAGGTCATGATATACCTTGGTACTACAAAGATAGTAAGTGATGGTAGCACTCTGGATGCTTAAAACAAAGTTGCATGTAGCATGTGGCCATGCAAGCCAGGAGGTGAAGGACGAACACCAGTAACCCAGTGTATCGATATAGAGGATAAAAGAGTCCCTGAGGGGGAATGGGAGTTCATCACTATGGATGTTGTGGTAACTCTCCCTTTGACCCAGAAGGTCAATATGCAATATGGGTTATGGTAGATCACCCTACCTAGATAACATGAGAAAGAAAGGAGTATTGTCAAGAGATAGATTTCGTTGAACTACACCATGATGCAAGTTCAAAAGTTCTTGGGTATGACCAAGGTTCACTTCCATGAGGTGGAAGTGGATACATGAAGAACTCGATAATAGAATAGTTTATCACCCCATACTAATGGACAGTATGATCCAGACTAGAGGGTCTGATGAGAGCATGTGTGCTCAGTCAGGGTGATACATAGAGACAATTCTTAATATGTGATGTTAACCACCATAGCCTTTATCGGGATGTAAGAAGTTTTATAGAGAGGTTGTGTCAGTCACCACTTCATTAAGATGATGTTGGTAAAGGAGACCTCGCGAAGGTCAGAAAAGAATCACAGTGTGTGCAGATGAAGTCGCTTTGATCGTCCAATGGCTGAGAGAGAGAGCCAGTGGTGACATAAGTCACGAGTTGATACAAAGCAGACTGACATGCAGTTCACTGTGGGAGAATATGTGATGTAAAAATCCGACCCCTCTGAGCTACAACTGAGAAAACTGAGTCCCCGATATATGGGTCCATTTGAGATGGATTGGTGGATATGGTTGTGTTTAGCCTTGCCCCTCGGGATAACATGATGAATAATGTGTTACATAAGTCCGATCTAGAGCACTATGTGAGGTACCCAAGCCATGTGTTGAGTCCTGAACCTATTCAGCTTTTGAGAGACTGAAATGTCCTGAGTCACCTATGAGGGTATGATATACCAAGGTAAGAAAAAACCCAGATGGAAGAAAATGAGATAATGAAGGTTCTTGGGAAACACCATGGAAAGGGTGAAGCCACATGGGAGCCCGGATGGACATAAGATGACTTATCCTGTTTGTTTGTTTGCTTGATGGAATTTTGAGGACAAAATTCTTATAAGAGGGGAAGGATGTTACAACCCCAAATTTTGGGTTCCTTTGGCAAGAAAGGTAATTTCTCATATTAAAGATATTTGGACAAATAATGATATAATTTGTTGTGAATAAATGGATTTCATTTAAAATAGCCTTGTGGTTTGATTTGTGGGCTTTATTGGCTATTGGGCCCAATAACAAGGATATTCGATTAATTAATGAATAAATGAGAATTTGAGATAAGAAAGGTGTGGAAACCTCTAGAAGTCAAATCCAAATAGGATTTCGTGCCTCTTAGATTCCTTGGGTTCCAAGGAGCCCAAAGTTGCAAAAAGAAATCAATAAGAAAAGAAAATATCAATTAAGTATTTCCCTGTTAATAAAGAAATTGAAAACATTGATGAAATGTGGAAAATATGTGAAAAGAGGTATAATTGGGTAATCCTTAGTGGAATTTCGTATCCCAAGGATTCCTAATGATAAAAGGAATACTAATGAGGAAAATAAAAGAGAAATAAAGAGAAATCCTCAAAAAAAGAAATATTTTAATAAGAAATACACATGATAATGAAGAATAATGTGTTTAGATGCATCTAGAAGGATAATAAGTATACTTATGAAGGAATTTCGAGATCTTGGAATTTCTTGGGGTTCAAGGAGCCCCAATGAAGAAAGAGGAAAGATAAAATACCAATAAAGGAAAATGAGAAAGTAATATAATACATTATTACTAATTTTTGGTGGCATTGAAAAAGGAAAGTATTTTCTATTAAAAAGGGAAAGCATAATTTCGTGCCAATACATTAAAAGACAAGTACAAAGAATAGGAAGGAAGTAATTTTCGAAATCTTAGTGTTTAAAGAAAAAGAAAAGTATCAAAAGGATAATGAGGACTTCTAAGAGAGAGAAACTTGTTTCTCAATGATGGAAAGTGTTTCCTAGTAGGGAAGGGACTTGCTTCCCCTTGAAAGAATGTTTTGAGGCGTGGTTGCCCACCCCTATATACGGGGTGGAGCCCTTGGACGAGATCAAAGAGATCCACGCACTCTCCTCTCTCTCTTTTATTTTGTTTTTGACCATCAACCCTAATCATGAAGGGAAGCACGACCCTGGTGCCATCGGGAGCTGTTAAACAGTCTCGATAGGTGCGAGATACTCCCACGACAACACTTGACTAGTGGGCAAGCTAACTTTGCCCTGGTCTTCGCGCTGCACCGTCCGATGATCTGCAGAAACAGTCGCATTTTGGCTGCAACCATGGAGCGATCATGCATGAAGAAAGGCCATATTGGCCATGATCGGGAGCGCAAGAGGGCGGCACAGCCAGGGCAACAAATTTCATCGAATTCCGTGGACCATGGAGGGAGAACCGACCCGTACATGGCTGCTGTGGGCGACCGCTAGGGCGAACTGGAGGAGGAAGACGACCCTTGGGGTGGTGGACGATTTTTCCCCTCCGCGGGATGAAGAAGAAGCGACTTACATGGGGGTACATCAGTAAATGCGTTATGTTTCCAATGAAAGCGGTCGCGCCAAGATTGCATGGGTTGATGATGTGGCACTTCCCTATTGGTCCCGAGTAAGTGATTCTTATTAAATTCGTAACTCCTCAACCGTAGCTTGAATAGATGTGCTTAATACATGAAAGTTGCTCAGAAAATCGAGAGGAATCTAAATAAAATAGAAATGAATCCTGATTCCTTATGCAATTCGAAAAGTAATGGAAGATATCAACTTTAATGTATTAATGTTTAAAGAACCCTATTTTGATATGATTAAAGCGATTAGTAGGGTTTAATAGATGATTAAAGTTGATCTTAACCTGTTAATGATGAAAAGGCACATTAGGAACAAAAAGGATGAACTTTTCATATAATTAGATTAATTTCGAGTTTCATGTGTATGAATAATACTCTAATGGGCCTTGAAACCCTAATGTTAGTGAATGAGATTATTAATGGCTTTAATTGACCAATTTGATGATGGGAGTTGAAATATGTGGAATCTAAGCTATTAGAGTACAAAAGTCCTTAATTCTGGATAAATACCCTAAAGGTAGTAATTAGGGATTTCTCAGGAATAAAAGGGTAAAATTATGATAAAATGAATTCATATGCGACTTAGATCATAATGGGCTATGAATTGATGATAAATGCTTATATAATTTTGCCATGGATTAAAAGGATTAAAACAGTAGCTTTAATGAAAAGAGGCTTGATGGACTTAATTGATAGATAATGGTGTTGTTAATCTGAAAACAAGATTAAATGTTGTTAAAGAATAACCTTAACATCTTTTGTGACGACTAGATGAATAGTTAGGGTTTATGAGTAATTAGGGTTTAAAATAATAAAATAAGAAAGGGAAACCCTAATTGCAATGGAAACCCTAAAAGTGGACTAGAAACCCTAGGAAGCGAGCTAGATTTAATAGATCTTGATGACATGAGTAGTAAAAAGGCAATTACATTATTATTTTAGGATATTGTTGAAAATGCTTGCTTGCTTGAATTCTTATGTGCATCGATATTTCTATTCAACTCATCAGATCAGGTATGTGGTTAATTATGAATAACTGCTTTAGTTTTCCCGAAGGATTCTTGGATGTTTCTTCGCATTGAATGCAATCTAAACTGTTTGGATGTTCATACTGCAATTATAAAGTCACTATGGCTATCACAGTTATATATACATGTGAATTCTCGCACCTACATGCCACCCTGAGAGAAGATGCCATAAAGGTCAGGCCCAGAAGGGTAGACCGATGGGCACCATGAGAGGTGACCCCAGACACCAAGCTCGGGAATGAGAAGGTGGTCTATGATGCATGACTATGGAGCACCATGAGAGGTGACTCCCAGGCACCAAGCTCGGGATTGATAAGGTGTCATTAAAGTCAATGGAAATAGAGAAACTCTAGAGGGGTATGCCAGGGTTAGGGCAAAAGTGGTGGAGAATGACACATTGAAAATGTAAAGTGGCTTGTTAAATAATTTGATTGTGAGTATTAAATTGTTAACCATATGTGCAAAATTTTGGTTGTTCCCACATACCAGTATATTTTGATATACTGACCGACGTTTTGTTTGTCGGCATTTTAGGTAACATCCTAAAAATCACAAATAGAAAAGTGGCACATCGTGAAATTAAGAAATAAAGTGCAAGGAGGATTAGATAGAGTACTTCAAGCTGTGGATAGTTAGATTTCCCAGTTTTATAAAGGTAAGTAAAAGTTTTATTTTTTGTACCCAATTCCAGTTTAGTTAGTAGAATTTGTTGATTATATGTTGAACCTTTGATCCTATAAATTGATTAACGATTCCGACCTTCGGGTCTCCCTTAATTGGGGGTTATCGGGAGGCGGGGTCGTTACAACCTTGGTGATATGGGTAGTGTTACGACCCCACCTTCTGGTAACCCCCAATTAAGGGAGACTAAGAGGTCGAAGCCGCACACATAATTTCTAAATCAAAGGTTCAGCAATTAACCAAGAACAATTATTAAATTTTAACAGACTAAACTGGAAAGCTATAAGAAAATAAACTTTTGCATACCTTTTGAAAACTTGGATCTCTAAACTTCTATCCACATATGAATTCAACTCTAACTAATCCTCCTTGTATTTTAATTCATGTATTTCACAATATGATGATTTACTGTTTGTCCTTTTGGCTTTGTACCTAAACACCGACAAACAAAATGTCAGTCAACATAAAGCTGGTATGTGGGGGAACCAATAATCGTGCAATTATTCATAACAATGTATTGCAGCCAATTACCATTTAACCAACAATTTTACATTTTAAATATAACTTCGTGATCCATGCATTCCATATCCTTTGCGTTGTCCCTGCAGTGGACCTGGATACTACTTTCCTTATAGTAGCTCCCCATTAAACCCCTCATGGTCCCACCTATAGGTGAACCCGTTTCTAGGGTTGAGTCACATGGCACTACCCGTAAGTAGCCCACTCCTTAACTCATGGCATGCTAAAGGGTCTCATGGCACTACACTTGGTAGCTCAATTTCTAACCCACGATAACCTAGACCTTACCCTAGGTTACCTCTTTTTAGCCATTACAAGCCACATAGGTGGATTCATATCTAAGCCAGTTATATATATATATTTATATATATATATATATATATATATATATTTCATGGTGATAATCATAGTCACTTAATAGTTGCATGAAATAAAAAGGCATCCAACATTTATTTTCAAGAAACTGATAAACACGTTCGGAAATCACCGTAAAACTAAAGCGATTATTCATAAGTGTAACCACATACCTGATCCAAAGCAACTTGATGTCCAAGATACTCAATACAATCAAACAAGCAATCAACAATATCCTAAAAATAATGCATAACATCAAAGTATCATTATCCACATTAATGATCTTTTATACTCAAATTGGATTTAGAACAACATAACTCTGTCTTATTCATGGATTTTTACAATTAAAACCATTAAAAGACACATTCTCCTAAATTAGGGTTTCTAAGCCCATTAATGCAAACTTAGGTATATGAAACCCTAAATTAAGCCAATTATGTACAAAGATCATTCTTTTAGATCTAAATCATCCTTTTTATTATCACCAGGTTAATACTTGCTCAAAACAATCAGATAACATCACTATATTCAACTATCATCAATTCTAGGAGTTTTTCATTATTTAAACCATTAAAGATGATAACTTTATAAACTTTTTGAATTGCAATCAGAAACATGCTTCAATTATATTTTTATTGCATTCCTTGAGTTCTTCTTATCAAAAAATTCATATATAACGTATCCAAATCCGATCTACCAGTGTTTAGTTATGAATTTTGTATGAAAATATACCTTTCAGCCAATGGTGGCTCGACACGTCAGCGAAACTAATTCTTTTAAGTGGGCCGGCTTTGTAAGGGGTAAAAGACCTCCCTGGCCCTGCCTTCATACACACACACCAGGGGAAGCTGTGTAATTTCATTATTTCTTCTCCTTCCTCACGACACAGGGCTCGTGCCTGCAACAACAATGTCTGTCGCGTGCGACCTCCTTCCTTTGGGCACCGGTGATGCAGAGAAGCACGAGGAGGGTTGCGGCACCTCCGCAGACCCTACTGGACCCAATCAGACTCAATGGAGGGGTTCTTTGACCAGAGGGAGGGTGAGGTTGTCTGTGCTGCCGGACTGCATGTCGCCGACGACACCCCCCTTGTGACCCTATAGGCGCAGGTTAGACTGCACAGACGTCGATGTAGATCAACGTCTACTTGCTACAGCCGCAAGTCGTCTCTGCCCTCGTGGTTCGTCTCTTTTCTCGTGTTGTGTGGGGCAAACCCTTCCCGGTGCTCTCAATCTGTGCACATCCACAAAGCACAGATATGCTCCCAACGCTGCAGGAGGTTCCCTGGCGGCGCTCTCCCACCATTGTCGGAACTGGGCACAACCTGAGTTTGGCCACAGGAAGTCAGACAAGGTGAGGAACTCGGTTCCTTTCCATGCATCCTTGACGCCATCGTTCCCACCCAAGAAGGTACCAAGGGGAGTCGGGGAGTGGCACTTATTGCTCTGCCGACGTTGGTTCCCTGGGGGACGGAGGAGAGATATGGAGGGAGCAGGTTGGAGTTCGTTACTTATATAAACATGTATGTAGTCCACATTACTTAGGGTTTGAGAGTCCCTATTGTCCTGGTTTTCCTATTAGTGCCAACGTCAAACAAAGAAAGGATGGAATATGATTCCATCATCCTTTCCTTATTTACAAAGTAACCTCTCTTTTAATTATCTCCTTTATCTTTTCTTTCTTTTGAATTTTGTCTTTTAATCCATTGGCCACTAAAAATATTACAAAAGTTTTTCTTTTTGATAATACCAAAAGTGATTAATGATGTGTCACATTATCCTCTTATTTTACCTTTTCTTTTTCTTTTTCTTCATTGGGACTCCTTGGATCCCAAGAAATCTTATTATTTCGAAATTCTTTTTAGAGGGTACTCTTCATCCTTCTAGATGCATCTATATCCATTATTTTCTCATTATCTTATTTATTTCCTTATTAAGATATTCTTTTGCAAGGATTTCTCATTATCTTTCACCTCTTTTATCCTCTTTTCATATTTATTTTATTAGAAATCATATGTAAACGAATTTTACTCAATTGTGGCCATTAATGCCACTTTTCTGGATATTTTCAAGTATTTCTCAAAAATACTTTGTTTAATATCCATTATCTTTTATCTTTTTCCATTATCTAGACTTTTCTTCTTTCCTTCTCTTTTCTATCCATTATTGGATTAATATTATCATAGGAACCACGAAATTCCTATTAAAAGAAAGATTTGCAAAGAAATCCATTCTTTTTAATTAAGCCAATATTCATAGAATCATTATATTTCAATTATGAAAACACATGTGAAATTGAGGTTGTAACAGGTAGTCAATAATTCCTTTTAAGATTAATTTATCCAAGGCCTCAAATCCTGGGATGTTACAATCTCCCCCACTTAGACTCTTGACGTCCTTGTCAAGGCTCAACTATATTGCCTCATAATCTGACCCCATTTCAGTGCATAACCGCAATGGCCCATGGACACCCAGCTCCCGATCACGGAATACCAGCACAAGGATGGCTATGTCAACCATGGACAACCCTTTCCTATATGCCTGGACCGCACGACTCAAGATTGGCATGCCATGCCCATGTGGGCCCCACCTACTGGAGGGGTTATGGCTCTAATACCATTTGTAATGACTGGGCCCACTGCCCAAGGCTCAAGTAGAGTTTGAGGAATGACGACTAGCCCCACAGACCACCACAAGCCTTAACTGCATGCTTTGTCCTCATGCACGTGCAAGCCGGGGTCAACTTCCCGATTGGTCATCCATCCTAGTACTACTCCAAGCCAAGCACTCTTAACTATGGAGTTCTTAGTGATGGGCTTCCTGAAAAGGAGGTGCACCTTGGTGATATGGGTAGTTAATCATTCCTTTTAAGATTAATTTATCCAAGGCCTCAAATCCTGGGATGTTACAATCTCCCCCACTTAGACTCTTGACGTCCTCGTCAAGGCTCAACTATATGGCCTCATAATCTGACCCCATTTTAGTGTAGACCCATAATGGCCCATGAACACCCAACTCCATATCACGGAATACTAGCACAAGGGTGGCTACGTCAACCATGGACAACCCTTTCCTACATGCCTGGACCGCACGACTCAATACTGGCATGCCATGCCCATGTGGGCCCCACCTACTGGAGGGGTTATGGCTCTGATACCATTTGTAATGACTAGGCCCACTACCCAAGGCTCTATTAGAGTTTCAGGAATGACGACTGGCCCCACATACCACCACTAGCCTTAACTGCATGCTTTGTCCTCATGCACGTGCAAGCCAGGGTCAACTTCCCGACTGGTCACCCATCCTAGTACTACTCCAAGCCAAGCATGCTTAACTATGGAGTTCTTAGTGATGGGCTTCCTGAAAAGGAGGTGCACCTTGGTAATATGGGTAGTCAATCATTCCTTTTAAGATTAATTTATCCAAGGCCTCAAATCCTGTGATGTTACATTTATCCTCAAAATTCCATCAAGCTTACAAAAAATAGGATAATTCTTTTCCATATCCATCATTGGCCCCTATGTGGCTTTACCCTATTCATGGCGCTTCCAAAGAACCTTTATCATCACATATTCTTTTCTCTAAGTTCTTTCACCTTGGCATCTATAATCCTCATAGGTGACTCAGGTCATTTCAGCCTCCCTTGGGGCTCACTAGGTTCATTGCTCATCACATGACTCAGGTACCTCACATAGTGCTCTAAATTGGACACATGGAACTCATCACACATCACATTATCCTGAGGGGGTAAGGTCAAATATAAATAAATCCACCAATCCATCTGAAATGGACCCATGTATCAGGGGCTCAGCTTTCTCAGCTATAGCTCACAGGGGTCGGATTTTCATATCACATATCCTCCCAAAGTGAACTATATGTTAGTCTACTTTGCATCAGCTCATGACTCATGTCGTCCCTGGGCTCTCTTTTCTATCCATTTCATGATCAAAGCGACTTCATCTACACATATTGTGGTCTTTTCTGATCTTCGCGAGATCCTTTGACCAACATCATGTTAATGAAGTGGTGACCGACACAACATCCCTTACAGAGCTCCTTTACATCGTGATACTGGCTATGGTGGTTATCATCACATCTCTCATAGGACAAGAACTGCCCCCCATGTACATGCTCTCATCAGACCCTCTTGTCTGGACCATACTAACCATTAGTTAGGGGTGATAAGCGGTACTAGCATCGAGTTCTTTATGTATCTTATTCCACCTTGTGGAAGTGAATCTTTAAGTCATACTCAAGAACCACTGAACTCGCATCATGGTGTGGTTGGACCATCTCTCTCTCTTACATGTAGTTCAACCAGATCTATCCCTTGATAGTATTCCCTCTTTCTCTTAGATCATGTCATCTAGGTAAGGCGGTCTACCATAACCCATATTGCATCTTGACCTTCCTTTGTCCAGGGGAGACTTACCACAACATCCATAGTGATGAACTCCGATTCCCTCTCGGGGACTCTTTATCCTCTATATCAGTTCACTAGGTTACTGGAGTTCGTTCTTCACCTCTTGGCATGCATGGAGACAAGCCAAATGCAACTTCATCTTAGGCATCCAAATCACTACTACCACTTATTATCTTAGTCGTACCACGGTGTATGGTGGACTTAAAATCATGATCTCCTGTATGTCATGATTTCTCAAGGTTGATTCCTCAGAAACCCTAAAACACTCTAGTCGGGGTTTCCTCACCTCCTTTTACATAGAAGTGCATCTGAGGTTCTACAACCATCCTTCCTTCATGACAAGCCCTAGGCTAGATAACTTGGCAACCACTAACTCGATCGAGGGATATCGTTACATCTGAGTATTAGCCAAACATATCTCCTTTTTCAAACTTAGGGCTAACTTAAAAACCTCTTCTAGCCTCTAGCTAAACTAGGCAGCTGCATCTCAACCAGAGCATCCATTACCACTTCACATCCTTAGGTGTTGAAGACATACACCTCCATGTATTCCACTTATTATCTCATGTCAAACTCGAAGTCTACCTTCATCAAGAAAACTCTGATCTCATTCTCTTAGTTTTTGAACTCCACCTTATATAACTCATAGCTCATGATAAATACATTCTCATAAGATGACTACCTTATTTTTCTTAGTGTTTGTAAACCAGCCACAGATCGTTCACTCCACAAGGGTAAGTTATCATCTCTGTCCTCATACCTCATAGAAACGTTCCAACTCACATCATCTTTTATCCTTGGTGTATGGCATGCATACTGTCCTATCTCTCACTCCCATAACAAGAGGAAATAAGCATTTGGCTACAGTCCAAATACCAAGTTCTTCCCATTCCAAGAGTAGAGATGGTACATCCCACCTTGCCAGTACACCTTCAAATTTAAGTTGAAATGTGCAACATATGTCTCTACATCACGATCATCTCGATATCAAAGTTACTTCCATGGAAAACTAGTCTCGAACCTACTTGGATCACCACACAATCCTTGGTCATCTGCTCTAGGTCTGTAGGGTGCCAACACTTTTGTGGTCATCCCTCTTCCCTTATGCATCCAAAGAGTTCCCTCCTCATCTGCCCTTTGGGTCCCATGAGTTCATGAAGGTGATCAATCTCCTAACCCATGGTTCTCAGTCAATGATAGTTGTTACCTCCTGACCCTACGGTCTTGTGCAACTAGGGAATTAGGCAACTCCTACATCCATCGATCTTATCCCTACCTGACCCTAGGATAGACTTAGAATTCTAACATATTACATGTCCAACTTAGAACCTTATCCAAGTCTTCATCATCTCTCTCTGCATTCCTGGGCTGACTTTCATTCTTTCATAGGGCTCATGGTGACCTGCTTACCTTGGTCAGGCCCCATACCGGTTACCTCCATGGTAACACATCCACATGCACTTAGAGATGGTTACCTATGGGTCTACAGGTTCATTATCATATTATGTACTTTTCACTTAGCTTCTCAAGATCCTATGAGACCCTTTAGGTTACCTCAAAACCAACAAAACTGGTATACACCCTACAAAAGGGTCTCTCTCCCAGGATGGGAGGAAACTACATCTTGATAATATAGGTCACAACGTCCTTATGTCCAGGGTTTACCATCACATGAGCATGCTTAGCTCTAGCAAGCTACTAAGGCACATAGCAGGCCACCTACTAAACCATGCTAGGTCATACTTGTTATCATTCCTTAACATTGGATCGAGATCATACCTTCCCATGTCACCAACTTAGCTATGAGGGGTTCATCAAACATACCTTAGACTTAAGTGTTTCCCTTTACTCTCAACATGAGGAGTGCCATGCTCGAATCTATAGAAACTCAAATATCATCATGAGCATCAGGTGCACCAGGTACTACTACTTCCCCTCTTAGGTCTAGGAACCCTAGGTTCACTTTTCTACAAGAGCTGTCCAACTGCATGCTCAACATTCTAACCACGAACCAAGTATGTACAAGGTACATCATGCATGTCCTATTATCCTTCGACACCTCAGAGTTGAGCCCTCCTCAAGGACAACCAACTAGGTATAAGGCCTCACATCTTGCCACTATACCTCCTCAGGGTCTCAGGAACTCTTCTTCATATTCCTAGAAGGTAAGGTAGGAGCCTACAACATCCATAGCTTGGTTCAGGAAGTCTCTTTCCCTTTCTAGGGTTTGGTTCCTCTAAAGGCAACCAAAACCATCCGGGTCAACACATATCCAACTTCTAAAGGTTCCTCATGTCTCGAAGTCTAATCTTCCAACCTTCTTGCTCGGGTCTTTCTCTCTCTCTCTAAAGCTAACCCTACAAACAACCTTACCACTAGAGGTTCTCTCTCTCTAAGGTGGATCAAGCTCACATGCATACACCTACATGGGTGAAACCTTCATTCGCTCAAGATTATTCATAACTCTTTATGCTTATCTCATAAGCTATCCAACATGCATTTCTGGCCAGGGTTTTATCCTACTGTCAGCCCTACTGACGTACTTTGGGTGCAACTTTGCCATGCTCATATAAGGTCATAGGGTTTCTATATGGTCATCTCCAACCTCATCAATGAAGGAGTTGTCCTTCACCCTAACATGCACGACCCTTCCCAAGGTTGGGTCGCCAAAGGTACTAGGTCATACAACCTCACATAGCTCATAACGTCATGGGTATCCAAACCAAAAGCATGTCCACCCACACACGTGGTCTACCATGACACCTAACTCATCGTGTCAGCCCTCTCTAACCACCACTTAGGGTTAGGGTTAGCATCATCCTCAAAGGATGTGCCAGGTCTCCACCTTTAATGGAGATATCTTCCTCCAAAACCAACTCTCTACTCATCCTCCTGACAAGAAGTTCTAACCTCAGGTCTCTCCTGAGGGCCTGACATCACATGTCATACGACCTAAGCATGCAGCTATACTTTATTTTATGCTTAAACTATTAAGCTTATGTCCATGACATTTTATTTACATGCTTTTCATTAATTTTATGGAGGATTCCTTACACCTTATCAACTTTACTCATACCTCAAGAGGGTGAGGAAGAGAGAGAAAACCCTAAACCTTCTAATCCTAACAGAATTAGGGTTGAGAAGGGATGAAAATAGATGAGAGAGTCCTAAAGGTATCTTATTTTGAGTCAGATCCTAAGACATTGGACAGGCAGTCATACAGATTCGGGAGTCCTCGTATTCCAACTAGTTGTGCGGAGGAAAATGTTGCCAACCCCCGGACGTGATCCTTTTCTAGACACCTCTGTCTTTAAGAAAATCCTCTAATAACTCCCTCGAGTTCTATAGAGTTTGTAAAATTTAATAATTACTAAGAATTAAATGAGGAACCGGTGCCCTAATACCAAATGTAACGACCCTGCATCCCGGTAACCCCAAATTAAGGGAGACCAAGAGGTCAGAGTCATTATCCCAATTACCAGGATTAAAGGTTCGACAAATAATCAATAATAATTATCAAATTCTACCAGACTATATTGAAAAGCTGTAATAAAATAATATTTTGCATACCTTTTGAAAAACTTGTATTTCTAAACTTCTATCCACATACGGGAACTATTCTAACTAATCCTCCTTGCACTTTATTTCTTAATTTCATAATATGCCACTTTACTATTTGTCCTTTTCAATTTGTACCTAAAATGACGACAAACAAAACGTCAGTCAGCATAAATGAATATGCCGGTATGTGGGGGAAAAAATTCGTGCAATTAACTATAACAACATATTGTAGTCAATTATGATTTAATAAATAATTTTATGTTTTAAACGTAACTACTCAATCCATCCATACCCTATCATTTGTGCTGTCCCTACAGTGGACTAGGATGCTACCTTCCTTATGGTAGATCCCCATTAAACCCCTCATGATCCTACCTAATAGGTGAATTAATTTCTAGGGTTGAGTCACATGTCACTACCCATAGGTAGCCCACTCCTTAACTCATGGTGTGCTAAATAGTCTCATGGCACTACACGTGGGTAGCCCAATTTCTAACTCATGATAACCTGATGTCCTACTTAACAAGTAGGCCCTGTACTAGGTTACCCTTTTCATCATTAGCAAAGCCACAGAGGAGGACCAGGATCTAGGCTAGTCATGCATATATATTTATGGTGATAATCATAGTCCTTTTATAGTTGCATGAAATAAAAGTTATCCAAGAAGTTATATTCAAGAAACTGATAAAACATCCAGGAATCGCCATGAAACTAAAGAGATTATCCATAAGTGTAACCACATACCTAATCTAGAGAAACTTGATGTCCAAGCAACAATATTCAGGAGCAATCAATCAAGTAGTCAACAATATCCTAAAATCAATGCATAACATCCAAGTGTCATTGTTTTATTCAAAACATTCTCAAGATAGGCTTGGATGCCATCCTAGCATATCTAGGCCAACATCAGGGTTTTATTAGGGTTTTATCCTCCATTATGCATCTATCACTATTAATGCCCTTTTAGTCCACAAACCCTAATTTCAACATCATAGGCACAACTAAATGCCAATTAAGTCTATTATGCATCTTTTACATTGAAACTACCATTTTTATCCTTTTAAGTCATGACACTATCATCAAGGCCAATTATCATCTTTGGTTTTCTATGGATTAATAACTCATAATTCATTATGGTCTAATTCACATATGAACTCTATTTATAACTAATTCCACATTTATCCATTAGAAAACCCTAATTACCTTATTAAGGGTATTTATCCACAATTAGAAACTTTCATACTCAAATTAGTTTAGAATCATCATATCTCAGCTTTATTCGTAGATTTGAACAATTAAAGCCATTAAGAATCTTAATTACTAACATAAGGGTTTCAAGGCCCATTAAAGCTCGTGTATGCACATGGAACCCTAAATTAATCCAATTGTGTGCAAAGTTCATCCTTTTTGTTCTTAATGTACCTCTTTATAATTAACAGGTTAATATCAACTTTAATCATCCATAAAACCCTTCTAAATACATTAATCATCTCAAATCATTAATGCATTAAAGTTGATAACTTCTACTACTTTTCGAATTGCAATAGGAATTTTCTTCTAAATCTATTTTTATTGGATTCCTCTCATTTTTCTGAGCAAGATTCATATTTTATACGCATCCATCCGAGCTACCAATAAAAATATATGACTTTTACATTATTTACTTACTTGGACCAATCACTGAGTGCCACATCATCCCTTGCGTTCGACGTTGCTCGTTTTAGAAACATAACTAAAAGACCTTTTTACCATCGTGTAAGTTGCTTGTCCTTCAGCCCACAGAGGGGCAAATCGGTCCAACAGTCCTCCATCTTCTTCTACCTCGCTCGCCCAAATGTTGCCGCTACAGCAAGGACCAGGTGCGGTCGTGCCGCCCCTCCCCGGACCTCGACAACCATCAGGGGTGGTTCCCCTGCCTCCATCGTGCCCCCATGTAGGCGAGGACGCCACTGAGCTATGGCCATGATGGCCGGTTGAAGCTTTCTAGCTATGCAGCATGTGGATTGTCTGTGGCCCTCCTACTCATATCGCACAAGTGACAGGGCATGGGGATGATGGTTGTGTTCCACTGTGGTATCGTGGGAGCATCATGTTTTCACCAAACTCCAGTCCATGGCTCCTCATTGCTCCAGGGGTCGAACTACCCTCTTTTCTAGGGTTTGCATGCAAAGAAGAAGGAGAAGAGAGAGAGGGATGTGTGGATCTTTCTTGAACTCGAACTAGAGGTTCTACCCCTTAAATAGGGGAGGGTATCCACGCCCTAAGGTGTTCATCCACGAGTTAAAAAGTTCTTTTACCCATAGCAACCCAAGTTCCTTCATTAAGAAGCAAACTTGTCTCTCCTAATTATCTCTTTAATAAACCATATTCCTTGGATATTTAGGAATTCGAAATTTCTCTCTCTTATTCTCTTTATGCTTGACTTTCAATCCATTGGCACAAATTTGTATTTCCTTTTAGTAGAAAATACCTCCTTTTTAACAATGCCACAAAATTCATTAATTATGTATCACATTATCCTCTTATTTTGTATTATTGGTATTTTCTCTTTCTTTTTCTCCATTGGGGCTCCTTGGACCCCAAGAAACTCTAATATTTTGAAATCCTTTTTAAGGATACTTATTATCCTTCTAGATGCATCTATATCCATTATTTCCCATTCTCTTACTTATTTCTTTATCAAGATATTATTATCAAGATGTGGAGGCACTCTCGGCTCTCTCTCTCTAGGGTTCGTAGCTCTCCCTTCTCTCTACCCTCCTGGTGGCTACCGCTGGGGGGAGGGAGTGCCGCCTCAACACGTTCCTCCCCCTGGCCTTCTATGGCTTTGGTCAGGTCTGCAGATGAAGATTGCCGCTGGTTCTCTGGAGTTAGGGTGTTGTCAAGCCCATATCGACAGGGCGATCCTCAGCTGTCCAGGAGAGTGAGAGACGGGAGGCGTGTGAGGAGTCTTGATCTGTTGTGGCAGCATATTGACTAGTCGACTCCACGCCATTCAAGAGTGATGGCTGGAGAGGAGTCGTTCCCCCTAGATTCAGGTTCCGAGCAGCCGCCATCGCTGGTGAAGGTAGGGTGCTTCGCCCCTCTTTTACTGGATTCTTGTCTCCCCTCCCCGAGTACTTGGTTAGCCAGGGTTATTCGACCCTCGATTGTGGTTTGGACGCTGCTGTGCCATCTCAGTTGCAGTTCCTCGTTGGGTGGTTGGGTGATCCCGAATGCTCGATGGAGGTTCCTCCTCCAGGTTTCTGACTTGGCGGTCTGGTGATGGTTGGTGATGCTGCTCTCCTGATGCTGCTTTGGTTGTTAGTGGTAGAGTCTGCTGCTCACCGGCGTTCGACAGTGATGTCCAGGTTGCGGGTGGCTCTGCCTTTCCACTAGCGTGGTGGCCTTCTGTGGCTGGTTGATCCCAGGAGCTTTGCTCATCTGGCGTGGCTGGTCGAGTAGGTGCTACTCCGAGTTTTTCTCTTGGTCATGGTTACAACAAGGTGTTGGGGTCGATCTTCCTAATTCTCCCTCCTTTGCTGTGTGATGGAACATCCCTAAGGTGTTCGATGAACAACCTCTTAGTAAGAAGTTGGTTGCTGCTCCTTTTGCAGGACATCAACAGTTGGTGCTTGGTTCGAAAGTTAGTTAAACCCCAAATTGTTGGCATAGGACCACACTTTGTGGGTGCTACTATTAGACAGTTGGTACCATGCCAAGAATGTAAGGTTGTTTCGAACCTCTTAGCCTTGATCATCTCTGTTGGTAGAATGCAAAGGGTTTGGCGAACTAAGAAGATCGGAAGCTGGTGATGCTGTTCCAGGCAGGGTTCCCTGGTGGATGCCATGTTGCAATCTGTAGTAACCTTTTGTGGGTGGGCTTATTGCATGTATCTTTAGGCTGTAACATATCATTCTCCTGGTAGGATTGACTAGTTTTGTCTTGTTAGTTTGATGTTATTCTTGGTTCCTAGTATTTTTAGGTCTTGTGTAATATCCCCTGCGTGGGGTATATGATCCTTGGTCGAGCTTTTTAGCTCCATGTCATGTAATGGGGTACTCTGTGCCCAAAGTTTTTGGCTTTATAGTAACACACTTTTTTAATGACCAAAAAATATATTATTTTGCAAGGATTTCTCATTATCTTTCATCTCCTTTTTCATATTTTCATATTTCTTTTATTAGAAATTATATGTAAATGAATTTTACTCAATTGTGGCCATTAATGACTCTTTCTAGATATTTCTAAGTATTTCTCATAAATACTTTTGCTTAATATCAATTATCATGTATCTTTTTCTATTATTTGGAATTTTCTTCTTTTTCTCTTTTATATCCATTATTGGATTAATATAACAATAGGAACCACGAAATTCCAAATGTAAGGGAGATTTGCAAAGAAATCCATTCTTTGAAGAAAAGCATACAACCTTTTCAATTAAGTACATATTCATAAAATCATTACATTTCAAATATGAAAACATATGCAAAATCGAGTTTGTAACATGATATCATCTATCAAAGAAAAACAACATAAGACATACATTTTTAATGAATTTCCAACAAGTGACATCAAGATAGAGACAAATAGTAGTTACACAGTTTGATGAACAATCGTTTGTTTCTATTTTCTTACAAAGGGATCACTAGTAACTTCAGATTTCTTCTTGATGTGTCACATCTGACATATAGTAGGAATAAAAATATTTAGATTGTTTGTGATATATTAGCATGTTTGGGTGAAGAAGTATCATGTTGTGTTGAGTCATTGGATTCTAGATCCCCAAGTGTTGGATTAGAATAAGCATGTCCACACATAATAGGATACAAGGTTTTTAGTCCCAAGACAATTTGGTACATTATCTATTCCTTAGACTCCAACTAGATTTTACATGGATGAGGTTTAGATACAATTAGATAACATCATTATTGCCAGTAGCTCCTAAATACATAAGTAAAATACATTATTTATCAAAAATATTGTAGAGAACATGATATAAAGAAAGTCTTGCCAATTTTTAAAAACCTCTTTTTTTGCAACATCACAAACAATTAAAGCATGATGATTTACATTTTGTTTTTTAATTATAAATAGTAGTAGTACATGGAAGATGAGATAAATCTATCCTCAAATTTTGAGTCTAGGCCTCATTATATTATAAATATACAACTTGATCAATCGATAAAGTATAAAGATATGATAAAGACTTCATGTATGGGATAATATAAAGTTGATAGTGACCAAAAGTCATTCTCATCACAAAAATTCCATCCATTACTTAGGGTTCTCCTGAAAGTCAACTTGAATGTATGTTTTTGTGTAAGTGTCAAACACACCATATACCGTGTTTAAGGAAGAATATAGTGTATAATCACCTAAAGGGTTCTCTATAATGACCCAAACCCAGGTTAAACCTAAACCATAAACACTATCTTTACTTAGCATAGTAACCTCTCATATGATTTAATGAAAAATCAAAATATGATGGTTCAACAAACCGATAACGATTCAGACAAATTTCATGAATGTAAGACAATGTTAATACAATGAGTAACTGAGACCCTAGATTTAGTTAATGATCTTATTAATACATGTGATATGGATAATAAACCCTAATATGCTTCTTGCATGATTTGGTGAACTAATGGAATACCCATTTGAGATAATTGTTAATCTTGATGAAAAAATTAAATCTAGTATGAGATTGATGTGTTGCTTAGTCTGATTAATGAGAACACATAAGTGTGACTTGAATTCTATGCTTTCTAATTTTGAAGAGATATATTTTTAAAGTATCAGAGATGGGTTATATGGTTATATGAATTTTAAACATATGATGTTGAGTTTTGACCTTGGTAACACTAACAAGTTTCCTTTAAATCATTTGAGTTGTAGGCTTTAAGTTAGTCCATTATCACTTGAAGTATAGATTAGTTTATTGACATAGTTAAGTTTTTCTCTTAGTTTGATTGAATATTTTATGTTCTTGGGAATTTGGAACATAATGGTTGGAATCTAGTTGAGTTGGTAGCTCTAGTTTACCGATAACATCGTGTTGTATATCATGTTCTATCTTGCAAGATCTAAACACATTAGAATAGCATCTCTAGCTGAATTACCATTTTGACTTAAAAGATATATAAATACGCCTTGTCTCCTGAAATTGTCATTTCACACCACATATTTGTACTTTCTCATCATTGGAGCTCTTGTGTGCAAATTTTGACTGATCAGAGGTGACCGAAGGAAAATCATGTCTTTTTTGGTGTTCTCCAGAAACTCATGATTATTCTTATACATCAAGAATTTATCCTTATTTTCATGTTTCTTGGTTCTTTTGTCTTTCCTTTTATCTCCATCCCTCTCTCTAGCTCGTTCTTGGTGTTAAAAATTCATTTTAAGCTTCTTTCATCCTTCCCCACATCCACAAACTCATTTTTCATGGCTCAAAGAGTTGGATTGAGGCCCTTTCGAGGTGGATCCTCCAAAAGCATGGCTTTTGTACATGTTTGTACTTGTGCTTCCTAAAAATAAAAATTTCTGGCTCTTTACTCATGAATTTTAGGTGAGTATATACACATATAGGGACAAAATTATGCCATTTTTTCTAGCTTCTAAATCATGCTAAAATTGATCTTTAATGGTTAATAAGCTAATCCTTACCATATTTATTGAAAAATAAGATATGTATCTTATTTTATCTCAAAAAATATGAGAAATGATTTCAAACATTGTTATATGATATTTTTCTTGCATGAATGTAAAATAGTAGATATATTATGTATTAGAAAGGCTAAATATGAAGTATCCTAGCCTTGAATATAAGTGAAGCATTTATTTTGTGTAAAAAGTCTAAATTGTTTTGCTCTAGCCTATTGTGACATGTTTTGATCCTCTAGTGTAACATACCAAAACCTAGGTATAATTATATATGAGACCCTAAGACTATGTTTTAAATTAGAACAATTTAAAGATGCATTTTTAAGACATCTTTTATATTTTTATTTTGTATACTTTATATACATGGGTACAAATATTATTTCTAATATCAATATGAAACCCTTATATAAATATAGTTCCCTATTAATATCATAGGGAGAACATTTGGATAATATATGAGAACATTTGTATCCTAATTTCCACTTAATTAATAGTTGCATAAAATATAGGTCACATAATTTATGAATACACATAATAAGGTCGACAAAAAATGGATATCAATAAATATTCCTAAATATTAAATATTGGTTTGAATATTCATAATATATTTAATGCATATAAATTGAAAATTTTATACTAGTTGGGTAACTTAAAATGCCTTTAAAAAGATGAAATGATATGAGATGGTCGTAATAGACAACTACAGTGGCATGAGGTATCTAAGAAAATATAAACTAGAAGATACTTCAAACATGAGTGGTATATACTAAAATGAACATTAATCTTCAATACGATTACTATACAAGGATAATAGTGATGTCTGTTTAAATTATGTTAGTAAAGTACTATATCTTAAATGATCTAATCAACAATATCAATTTTTTTTTCCACACATGTACATGGGCAAAAGAGTCAATTCCTAACTCATAATATTGGTTGAATGTCACATACATTCAGTACCGTGCATCTAAATAATTGAAAATCTTAACCTTCACAAGGATACATTATATTTCTCATTTTCAAAATTTTACATAAAAGTAAAAGTTTATACAAACTAATGACATTGTCAAAATCTAAACATGATCAATGTAGTTATAAAACATGGAAGAAATAAGATGTGGATTAAGGAACCCTACTAGGGAACTCCTACACTTGCACCGAGTCCTCCTTGTCCTTATCCTGATTTCTTAGTTCTATCTACTCACCATATATGGACATCCTATCCATTTCCATGAAAATAAAAGGAAACAAATGTGTGAATGCCACTATTTACTTAATAATTGAAATAATACATAAATTGGTAAATACCAAAATAATGCAGATATATTAGCTGTTTTCTCATGATTGATATGATAACATCATTTTCATGATAACATGAGTTTTAACTGAGCTAATATAGTCATAAGTCTTGATATGCATCCACAATGCTCATAAGGCCAGGTGTGGCTCACAAAAGGTCAGTTAAGGCTCAACATAAGGATGGTTAAGGTCCAGTTGTGACTCAATGAATACATGATGAGATACTAGATTGACAATCTCATGAGTTCTTGAACTTAAACACAACTATCATGATTTCTTGATTTTTTAGCATACACATGTTTATTTGTATTAAATTTTAAAGTATACTCATTTAAAAAATTGGTAAACATGAACTTTTATCATAATACTTACTTTACATTATCATATAAAATTGAATAGAATAATTGTATGCTACCATGAGTAACATCATTATATAGATCTATGCCCAACAAACTTTGAATTATGCATAGAATTAAACATGATATTACTACTACCATTATATAGATCCATGCCTAACAAACTTAAAATCCTTTGGGGAGGACTTATGTAGGAAAAGAACTCAAGTTTACTTTTTAAGTGGTCTTTAACTAACCAATCCACGACCTTGTTCGTCTCTCGACATTAATAGTGCAAGTGCTAGTCTGACTCTATCAGATTCTATATTTCACTGATCCAATTTGCATACTTGGGTTTTAAGGAGATGTCCTCTGAAATCATTCAAATCGCACATTGGCTATTAGAAGACACATCCACCCTTGGATACCTACATTTATTGGTGATTCAAGGCCATTTTGATCACCTAGAGATAAGATTCTAGCACATCACTTTGAGGGATCTGGAAGAAGGCTTTGTGGGGTAAAAAAGAGGAAGGATTTGTGGGGGAAAAGAGAAGAATCATGCATATAGTGCTTGAACTGGGATCAAAGTGTATTAGGACAATAACAAACAACCATAAAATTACAATAACAAGTTACTATGAAATATGTTGATGTATCTATTCTAGAAACATCCCCAGGTTTTAGTGTAACATACTAGATCTTGTACCCTACCCTGGAAGTTGACATTTTGGACTTAGAAAAACAAGGTTGAAGGTTAGAACTAAATAGATGTTTTGTATAACCCTAATGAGATAATGCATGTATAGATCACCTTAATGTAACCTAATGTTCTAACATTAATCTTAGGTTTATAATGGATACATAAAAATTGCCACATAACTCATTTTGGTGGTAATATGAAGTTAAAAAACATAACTGGATGAATAATTTAGATAATGGGTTGTTAATGGGCCATATGAAATATCTCATAAAAATAAGTCTCAAAAGTGGAAACAAACTTCAAATTCGAAATCTACATATAAAAATTAGCCTACATGTCTAATTTCATCTAATTTGTACCACCTTGAAATATTAGGATAAGTTTAGGAGAGAGAAAATGAGTAAAATGCATGAGTAATGGATAATATGATTATAAAACATAAAAATATGAAAATAATGGAAAATTCATATTCAAAACATCAAAGATAACTTGTGGATGAAGTTTGGTCCAATTTGGATGTTGTTTGTGCAAGTTATGCAATTTTAGATACATTTTGGACTTTTTTGGGATTTACCCAATTGGGAGGTTTTCTTTGTAGATTGTCACATGCATTATAATTCTTATATATTCCCATACCATTATGGAGACCTGGTTGCACCTTGTTTTGAAGGTGTTTCTTTCCAAGGGCATTTTAGGGATTACTCTGTTTATAAATGAGCTTATCTTTAAAAGCTATCAACCAATGAGGTTATTTCCTTGATTTGAGGTCGGTTGGGATGGCCTATAAGTGTCCATAAACCTAAATTTGATATTCAAGAAGCCTCTATGAGCTGTCCTCTTGCATGGCCATGAAATCCCTAGGCTAAGGACACATGGAAAGCTCTGTGGGCACCTCATGCTTGACTTCTTCCTTATCCATAAAGGTTTGCATATCCATAGGCTCCCTTAGCATTGGACACATGGAAAGTAACTTGACACCTCGTGCTTTACTTCTTCCTTATCCATACAGTCTTGTATGTCCATGGACACCCTTATACATGACACATGGAAAGTCTCATAGACACCTCATACTTGACCTCTTTCTTTATATAGCCATATCTACCCCTTCCCAAATCCCAATTCGAAAATATTGCTCTCCTTTATTCCCTCTAACTTAGAGCATCATTCCTACTTTATTGTTCTATGAATGTGTTGTCCCAAGGTAAAAGGAGGTGCCTACCTTGGTGAAGAAGGCTCCTAGGGTTCCAAATTTCTCTATTTAGGATTTCTTAGGCTCCTCCTTGGTGATTTTGACCAAAGAATAGTATCCCCATTTCCTTCCATATTTTCATGTTGTTAGTCTTCCTTCCACCTTTCTCCAAGTCGGAACCATGGCCGTCCATGGTGAAATCCCACCTAGAACCCATAAACCCCTCATATCCATGTTCATTTGTTATGGTTTTTCACCTCTAAAGTGGAGAAGGTGCTTCTTGCTCGAGATATGAGCTTTGTTGGAGAAACCAACCTCTCTAAACTTCGGAAGCTTACTTATTGGACCATTCCACCTTCCCTAGAGGTTATTTTGAGGCCTAGGCTTGGATCTAGGACTGACTTGGACTGTTTAGACTATGAAGATGAGGTATGATGTATCCCCTATTCTTCTATGTTGAGCAATTCACCTATGCTTATTCATTCTCTTTGTCCTATGGACATTAGCCTATACATAATGTATTTTCTTTTGAAAATCATGGTTCATGTGAACTACCTTATTTTATATTGATCATGTGATCATGGATATTCTTTTGAACTCTAATCTTATCTTTTATTCATGATGGAACTCTAAAAGATGACATGTGATGTCTTCTGCCCACTTATGAGGTGGATGTATATGTTGGTCACTTATGTGGTGACTAGTTTATATATTCTGACTATACTTTCTAATTGCATTTATATTTAACATGTTATCTGATTTAGTAGCACTAGAGTACTGCAATTACATTGGTTTTTATGGCAGCTGTGTTATTTTCTACCGAGCAAATGTGATATTTTCTACTCTTTTGGGTTGGGAAGGAACCTCATACCGAGGGCAGGATGTGTGATCCTTGGCCCATGTTTTATATATTTGGGAGATTGGCAATATTCCTTTCTCTATCAGGTTTTAAGTTTATGAGACTTGGCCACCTTTGTGTTTATATTGTTCTAGCGCTATGTTTATCTCACATGCATGCATGTTGATGATAAGGGGTGTGTGCCCTAATTATTTACATGTGCTTGTGTGGCACACACTTTATGATTTATTAATGGCAAGTATTCTTTTGTTATCATATGATTTACATTCATTTTCTCTTGATACCCATTTGGGTGGTCCTCATCCTTTCTATGGGAATCCTTTTATATTTGATGTCCTTTATCCCATATATTGCTCAATTTCCTATTTAATATGCACATACCAGCCTTTGCTGATGTCCTCTATTTTCTCTTCTTGCGGGGGTATGTTCCCAACCCTAGGTGAAGGACTTGGATGATAAGGCATGAAGTTTTGGACTAGCTTAAGGAGTTAAAGCTTGGAGACAAAGTTGTTATGGTTTATAATTCCCTCTACTAAGATCCTTAAGTTGTATCATACATGTAAACCCATATGGGATATTATTATGTACTTTTGTAATAACCTTGTTATGAATTGAATATAGTCAAAATTTTTATTCCGTTGCTATACTTTGGTAATTTTGAATACCATTTTATTGAAATTTGAAAATGTTACACCCATCCCAGCATACCTTTGAGTGTGTTTGGAAAAGATGTTTTATTTATCAATTTTTCTTTAGTAAAGGGGTGATTCCGCCTCTTTAAAACATGGTATCAGAGCCCATAGTAGTTGGAATCTGACTATTTCAATATCGTCTCCCTAGTAGGAATCATTGCCTTACCTTTAAATGACATGTTTGCCCTAGAGTTTATCAATAGATGATGAAGGGTTGATTTAGGATCATATAGTTTCACATTAGAATAATGATGAATAGATCCTAAAAATACTTATAAGTAAAATATGCATATGTAACCATAGTAACACGAGGTTGTTTAGCTTGTCCTTTAGGAAGCTACTAGGACATTAAGTTGAAAGCAAAGGTGTCTAGAAAGGTTCAGGGTTCAAGGGTTGACAAGATTTGCCTCCACACCACTAGCTTAGTTTACGAGGACTCCTGAATCCACATGATACTGGCCTGCCCTGGGCTGATATGAATTATTCAAAATAGCATGCTTTTAGGCAATAGTAGCCTTAGACATCTATATGATTTATCTTTAGGGACCCTAATATGTTGAACTAGTCCCCCAGGTGTAAATAATTGTTTTAGGATAGACAAGAGAAAGTTAACCCATAGTTCATCATTAGTCTTTGCAAGTTATGTTTCTTGTTTTTTGTATGATGCTTATGTAGTTGAATGTAAGGAAGTGTAGTTGAACCTTTTATGCCTAAGGAATAGTTTTGACTTAATAAGATGAATCCTTTAAGGGGTGGTGAATAATTTGCTTTCTTATATGTGGATGTTTTGATTTTGAGGATGAAATCCCTTTAAGGGGTGATGTGCTGTAACATACTAGATCCCGAACCCTACCCTAGAAGTTGACATTTTGGACTTACCCAAACAAGGTTGAACGTTAGACCTAAATAGATGTTTAGTATAACCCCAATGAGATAATACATGTATATATCACCTTAATGTAACCGAATGTTCTAACATTAATCTTAGGTTTATAATGGATACATAAAGTATACCACATAACTCATTTTAGTGGTAATATGAAGATAAGAAACTTAATTGGATGAATAATTTAGATAATGGGCTGTTAACGGTTCATATGACATATCTCATAAAAATAAGTCTCAAAAGTGGAAAGAAACTTCAAATTTGAAATCTACATATCAAAATTAGCCTACATGTCCAATTTCATCTAATTTGGACAACCTTAAAATATTAGGATAAGTTTAGGAGAGAGAAAATGAGTAAAATGCATAAGTAATGAATAATGTGATTTATAACTTCAAAATACGAAAATAATGGCACATTAATATTAAACACATCAAAGATAACTTGTGGATGAAGTTTGGTCCAATTTGGATGTTGTTTGTGCAAGTTATGCAATTTTAGGTACATTTTGGAATTTTTTGCAATTTACCCAATTGGGTGGTTTTCTTTGCAAATTGTTACATGAAATATAATCCTTATATATTCCCTTACCATATTAGAGTTTGTAAACCATAGGGAACCTGGTTGCACCTTGGTTTGAAGGTGTTTCTTTCCAAGGACATTTTTGGGATTACTGTCTTTATAAATGAGCTTATCTTTAAAAGCTATAAATCAATGAGGTTATTTCTTTGATTGGAGGTCGGTTGGGATGGCCTATAAGTGTCCACAAACTGAAATTTGATATTCTAGAAGCCTCTATGAGCTGTCCTCTTGCATGACCATGAAATCCCTAGGCTAAGGACACCTCATGCTTGACTTCTTCCTTATCCATAAAGGTTTGCATGTCCATAGGCACCCTTAGCATTGGACACATGGAAAGTAACTTGAAATCTTGTGCTTGACTTGTTACTTATCTGTAAAGTCTTGCATGTCCATGGACACCCTTATACATAACACATGGAAAGTCTCATAGACACCTCATACTTGACCTCTTTCTTTATATAGCCATATCTACCCCTTCCCAACTCCCAATTCAAAAACTCTTACTCTTCTTTATTTCCTTTAGCTTAGAGCATCATTCCTACTCTATTTTGCCACGAAGGTGCTATCCTAAGGTAAAAGGATGTGCCTACCTTGGTGAAGAAGGCTCCTAGGGTTCCAGATTTTTCTATTATGGATTTCTTAAGCTCCTCCTTGGTGATTTTGACCAAAACTAGTATCCTCCTTTCCTTCCCTATTTTCATGTTGTTAGTCTTCCTTTCACCTTCCTCTAGGTCATAACCATGGCCTTCCATGGTGAACTCCCACCTAGAACCCATAAACACCTCATATACATGTTCATTTGTTAGGGTTTTTCACCTCTAAAGTGGAGAAGGTGCTTCTTGCTCGAGATAGGAGCTTTGTTGGAGAAACCAAACTCTTTAAGCTTGGTAACCTTACTTATTGGACCTATCCACCTTCCCTAGAGGTTTTTTGGAGGCCTAGTCTTGGATCTAGGACTGACTTAGATTGTTTAGACTCTAAAGTTGAGGTATGATGTATCCCCTATTCTTCTATGTTGAGCAATTCACCTATGCTTATCCATTCTCTTTGTCCTATGGACATTAGCCTATACACAATGCATTTTCTTTTGAAAATCATGGTTCATGTGAACTACCTTATTTTATATTGATCATGTGATCATGGATATTCTTTTGAACTTTTATCTTATGCTTTGTTCACGATGGAACTCTAAACGATGACATGTGATGTCTTTTGCCCACTTATGAGGTGGATGTATATGTTGGTCACTTATGTGGTGACTAGTTTATATATTATGATTGTACTTTCTACTTGCCTCTACATTTAACATGCTATGTGATTTAGTAGAACTAGAGTAGTGTAATTGCATTGGTTTTTATGGCAGTTGTGTTATTTCCTACCGAGCAGATGTGATATTTCTTACTCTTTTAGGATGGGAAGTAACATCATACCCAGGGCAAGATGTGTGATTCTTGGACCGAATTTTTTATATTTGGGAGATTGGTAGTATTCCTTTCTCTATTAGGTTTCAAGTTTATAAGACTTGGCCACCTTTGTGTTTTTATTATTCTATGGCTATGTTTATCTCACATGCATGCAAGTTGATGATATGGGGTGTGTACCCTAATTTTTTATATATGCTTGTGTGGCACAATATTTATGTTTTATTAATGGCAAGTATTCTTTTATTATCATATGATTTGAATTCCTTTTCTCTTGATACCCATTTGTGTGGTCCTTATCCTTTTTATGGGAAGCCTTTTATATTTGATGTCCTTTATTCCATATATTGCTCAATTTCATATTTAGTATGCACATAGCAGCCATTGCTGATGTCATCTATTTTCTCTTCTTGCTGGGGTATGCTTCCAACCCTAGGTGGACTGGGATGATAAGGTATGAAGTTTTGGACTAGCTTAAGGATTTAAAGCTTGGAGACAAAGTTGTTATGGTTTATATTTCCCTCTACTTATATCCTTATGTTGTACCATACATCTAAACCCCTATGGGATATTATGATGTACTTTTGTAATAACCTTGTTATAAATTGAATATAGTCAACATTTTTATTCCACTACTATACTTTGGTTGTTTTGAATACCATTTATTGAAATTTGAAAATGTTACACCTATCCTAGCATACCTTTGAGTGTGTTTGGAATGGATGTTTTATTCTTCAATTTTTATTTAGTAAGGGGGTGATCCCGCTTCTTTACAGTTGGGGAGAGCATTGAAGCCTTTAGCATTCACCTCAAAGTCTAGCATCTTCATACTAAACTCCTACTTTCTCCCTAGAGGAGATGATTTTCAAACATGTTAGAGGTGATGAACTAAGTTGTTTCTAGGTTTCTTGGAAATTTTCTAGGGTCTAGAGGGTGATTTTTTTGGGATGTAATACATATTTTGAGGGTTGTAATATTATATTATGTCCATGGAAATGGAAACATGAGTGACAGAGTGCTTGGGGTTAGAAAAAAGTCCATAATGTGCCAAACTATAAGAGATTAAAGATCAATAGCTTCAGTATACCCTGAGGATGCTTTTAGAGAAGAAATTAATGAGATGGATGGTCTATAGTAAGAGATATAGAGGGCAATTGAATCACACTTATAATGTCCAAGGAGTCCCAACTACCAGGTTGGGTGACGATCTCAAGACTTGTCATTCAATTATTGTTTGAGAGTATAATTCAACATGAGTCCATTTCCCATCATAAGGGGAGTGACTCATTTAATAAGTGAGTTCCCAAGTTACTAGGATGCATATTTGGGGTAATCTAATTATTTTATGCATTTTCTTATTGATTTAAATTGGGGAATTTAGATTTCTCTATAAACGTTGAAACTTGTTATTCTCAATAATTTAGATATGAGGAATCTGAATATGAATTCACTTTCATATTTTATCTTAATAAATAAATCTTGAAATAATTTAGAGTCCTAATATATGTGAATACACATATTATTTATTAGAATGGAACTATTCTAACACAGTTGTAAGGATTCTATGTTATCACATTTATTACACCTAGTAAAATTCCAGATAATTACTATGAATCTTGACAAGGCTATGTTATTTCATAAACCCTAGTGTAACAATAAAGCTTAATTAAGACTACTAATTACAAAGGAAATTATTTTGTGATCTAAACAATTTGGAAATAAGTTAGCCAAGGTGAATCACCATCATGAGGTCACCCACTATCTTGTTATGTAGCTTAGGAAAATTAAGCCATATTATCATAAATTCATGTACTAGTGGACTATTGGGGTTTACGTAGTGTATGTAAATTTGATTTTTGAGAATTTTTATTTTGGATTAAGGTTATTCCTAATTTGAATTTTTAAGGATATGATCACCTAACCACTTCATAAAAAAATTCTCAAAAATTTCATATGATTACCTACCTTAACTGATACTATCAAAACCAAAATAGATCAAACTACTTTTAAAATATGAATAATTTTCATCTAGATAAGTCACCGCAACACAAAAATCCTACTATATCACTAGTCTTTATTATCCTGAGTATTATGTATTAATCCACCTCTACTCACCACCTACAGAAATCTTGTGCATAACCATTCAAAGTAACAAAAAAAAAGTGTGACCGACATTAACTAGTTAATATTTGAAAATAACATATATGTTGGTGAAAATTGAAATAATGGAAAAACTTAAATGTTTAAGCATGGTTTATATGAGAACATGGTGTGCATGATAACAAGATTTGTAATTGATTTAATATAGTTATCTATCTTGATTTGCACCTACAATACTTATGAGGGTGATTAAGGCTAACATAAGACATGTTATGCTCAACATAAGGGTGGTTAAGGCTCTATATAATACTCCCCCAAAGCTCACAAGTCCCAAAGGTATCATCATATATGTGATGATTCAATATATGAACATTTTCATGAATTCTTTACATAAACATGATTATCATGATTTATTTATTCCATAAAAAACAATGTTATATAATATTCCATTATCATAACCTTTGAATTAGTGGAAAAACATGAATTCTTGTTATGATCATTACATTTCATAAGAATATTATTTATAATAGCACAATTGTACTTTATCATGAGTACTGGTAATTTTATTTCTATTGATAACACTTCCTCAATTCTAATTCATAAAGTGTTTTAGTCAATTTTGATACTTTCTATTAATAGTATGATTTTAGGATTTCTAAATTAAATTGGGGGATCTAGGCTCAAAAGTTGTTGGAAACAGGTCCTAAAATGTTCCTTGCTGATTAATCTTTATGTCATGGAACTGTTGGTTGCCCTGCTACCCCCACTGACTACAAAGTCATTGGCAGTAGGGTTTGGACGTCCATCCATAGAAGGGCACAAACATTTGACACATGCAATATATAAGTATTAGTACTAACAACAAAATATAAGAAGATACTTAAACATGAGGAAAGAGATAAGTACCAATTTATATATCAAGTATGCCCATTGGTGTTCAATTTAAAATCTTAGAGTCTTGACTGCATCAAATCTTCATTTGGCAACTAAAAATCTTATAAACAAAAAAAGTTAATGTTAAATCATTAATTATGCTATGAAACAACAAGTAAATAAAGTTTTAGAGTAATATAAATCTTTCTTGGATAGAAACATGATAATAAACTAGGAGTGGAAACAAGTCAAGAATAATTAAAAATATTCATTTATACATAGCATGTTTTAGGTTTCTTTATCCATTATATCAACAATAGGTTGTGCCTTGTGCCCTTACCCCAAAAATTCAGACAGGTAAATAAGGGTTATATAATGGATTTAACTATATTATGTTCAAGGTTTGCCAACAAATTATAACCAAACATGAAAATAATTTTCATAGAAGCAATAGCTCAACCAAGGAAGTAAGTAGCCAAACATTCATCCGAACATACATACAAACAAGCCAATATCGTAGTAGGGTAAAGAGATTAAGAATACCATGTGAGTAGTGAGAAATATATGATAAGAAACATAGAGATGGTCCAACCTAAGGGGACCTAAGATACAAAAGATAGATAACATGGAGTCTTGGATCAAAAGGGTTTTGATAAGTTTAAATTGAAACTTATAATGTGGATGCTCTCCTAAACCTAGTTATCATAAGTTCAAATATAGTTCCATCTTAACATCCATGCATTGTTTCAACATAGTACACATATCCACACTAAACCTTATGTCTAGGTGAACCATCCACACTATGAGTACTACAAGATAAAGATAGACTCTAATTTGTAAGTAGGGAAGAAACAATATTTAGGTCCCCATCAAGGTTTAACAATTCAATATCACAATTAGTCATATACGATCGATTTCATGTTTTAGGGTCATATTTCAAAGTCATAGAAGCATTAAGTATATCAAGTTAGGATGTAAAGCTATAGAATGATAATTCTACTATTTAAAAGTCATTAACATATCATGGATAACATTAGAGCATTTATCAAGGATATGACCCAAAAACCCACATATCCATCTAAAACATGTTAGGGGTCATAAGTATGTCACATGTAGTCAAAAGAGTACATGAGTGTTTGCTACATGGAATTTCATGAAACAAATCATTATAAAGACTAATTTGAGGGTTAACATATAGGTTTGGACATAAGGATATACTTTGGTAAAAGAACTAAGGTTCCAATCATGTAGTTACTCAAATATCACTTTTTAGGACATAAAAGTGTACCGAAGAGAGTGTTTGAGCTACTCATGGCAAGGAGATATAAGATATCAATAAAACGTGGCATAACTCGTAAAAAAGTTCACTTATTTTGATATTAAATGATTAGATGATGAAAAATTAAGACAAAGTCTTAAATTTGGCCATCTATGAACATAAATGAGCCATTTTTGGAGCAAGGATGGCCATAGGAGTTTAAGATGGTCATTAGGGTGCATTTAGATGATCCAAGATGTCAAACACTATGATAGATAACGAATATTATTATTTTATGAGACTAGAGTATCTAGAGGCCATTAATGGTACATGAAGCACATGGTTAAGATTAGTTATTAGTCAAAAGTTCATAAAGGCATCATCTTTATTAAAACATGGATGAAACATGCAAAACTAGGAAGAGACGTTAGCATAATAAGAAAGAGGCCATTTTTTTTAGAAAAAGGATATATTACATTATATGATTTGATTTAGAGACCAAGGAGATAAAGGAATTTGAATATTATCACAATGGAAGAGGATTTTTTCGGTGAATAACCTTGATTTGGGCCAAATTGGTCCGGGGAGCCCTTCCTGGACCATGCATATGGGTGATGGGGTGCTCTGGTTGTGCTGGAGCCTGGCTTTAGGAGGCCAGCAGTGGGCTGACGTGATTGTGGCTGTTTTTGGGAGGAAGAGTGTGGCTTGGAGCGGTCTAGCATGGAATGAGGGGGGTGCTACCACAACGGTTGGGAGAACATGGGCCCGCGAGCTACGTGGTGCATTGTTGTTGGTTGCTTGATGCTTGCATGGAGGAGAGAGAGTGAGGGCAAGAGGACTCGAAAGAGAGAAGAAGGGTGAGAAAGTGTGCAAGGGAGAGATGAAATCTGAGCCACCGTGTCCCATCCAACTCCCAGTGCTTGTCTCCTACCTCACGCTAGGGCTTCCCAACCCTACTGTAGACGGTGGCGGTAGTGCTAGGTCAATTTTGGGGTGCTAGAGTGGTCTTCTGGGTTAGGGCAAAAGATGAAAATGAAAGGGGGGAGTTTTCCAGATTGGGAGGTGGGTTTTATAGATGGTGTGGGTGCATGTGGAAGTGGTTTGGGTCAGAAAATTTCCAGAGACCATTGGAAGGGATTAAATGTGGGTACCAACACACTACTTGCCCCACCCAACTTGCCTTCACGTCCCATCAATGCCAGGAGAAGGTGTGGTAGACAAAGCAATCAAACCCATACCAGAAAGGAGATTAGAGGGGATAGGAGAGAGAAAGTGGCACACTGGAGGGTATCTTTGCTGCAGGAGGCTGATGCAAGATTAGTCATAGTCCCCTTTCTTTTGAATCCACCCCTGATTTGGTAGGACTATCATCAGATGGCTCATGAGGAGTCCAATTGGAGTAGTAAGGGAAGCCAGGGTTATGGGCCACACGCGCTGGGGTTCTGGGTCCAAAGGGAAAAACAAATCCCAAATAGGAATAAATGGGGTAAAAAAAGGTATTTGGGGTCAAGAACTTCAACTCGACATTACTTACTCATCATTGCCCAAATTAGTGCAAGATTAGATGTGTTGGAAAAGTGAGAGATGTTGACCTGAGAGTTATACATTGTCCATATTTTGATAATGACTTAACGATTCCATTTATATGTATCTAATATCTATACTTGAGATTGATTTTAGGTATTAAGTACATGAAAAGGATCAATTCAATCAAGACCAAGCTTGATTAAGTTCAAGTCAAAAGCAATGCAAACACACTTTTGTGGAAAACACCCTAAAACTCTTAGGATGGTTTTTAATTATTTGTATTAATGTTATGACATGTAACTAAGATGAGAAAAAATCAAGAGCTCTCAATTTGAGCATTTAATCACTCTAATTACATTTTCCAAAATACACCACATAATGTTTATTTGGTCGAGTTCCCCCTGTGACAAACTCGACCGACACCCTTGATGCATTTTGAGAGTGTCTAGGTTCAGTCGAGTTTCAATACACACAACTCAACATACACCTTGTAGTGGAAAAAATAAATTTAAGCGATCGAATGAGTTTCATCCAAGATAAACTCGATCAATACTTCAAATTTTCTTTGTCATATAGTGCAATCGGTCGAGTTACCCTTATTAAAAATCGACCGAATGCATTGTATGGAAAGTGCAAAAAAAGTGACTCTAACTGTTAGAATATTGTAAAACTCAAAATTATATCCATTGCAACACCCCAAATGGCTAGAAAATGGTCCTTAGTGCTCCAAGCCTCTAGTGGACACCCCCAACTATAACTAGGACCTCTTAGAGTTCATTCCAATGTTTCCCCTTCATGCTATTTAAGCGCATAGCTATAGTTGAGTGCATCCAGTCTACTTGAGCCCCTTTCTCTCTCTTGTTTGAAAATTAAAACGTCCATATGAGTAAGATAGGATCTGTGTGAGAAGGCTACTTCATTGTATACTTGTAAAGCTCTTACAACTTCCCTTTTCCCAACCCCTTTCTTCAAGATCAAGTTGGTGAAAGCTTCTCCAAGTAGAAGGAGAAGGTGCAAAAGATTCTCCAAGGTGAAGGAGAAGGTCAAGGATGAAGATCTGGGAGTAGAGTGGGTAAATACTACAATGCAAAAGAATCAGTGCAAGAAGGGGATCTAATTAGCGAAGGTGTCTAGCTGCTTACAAGAGTGGGTAAGATCTTGTAGAGGTAGAATACTATATATCAAATGATAGGTAAGTCCTTGGTTGGTTTATTGGCTCCTTTTGGTTTTTAAAAGGAGGCTGGGTATCCTTGTCCTGGGAAAATGAAGGTCATCGTGTATGTCTTACAATGGAATATAAGTATAGATGGGTTGAAAAATCCTAGAGCTTGACCTCTCTAGGTAGTGGACTGACTTTCTCCTAGTTTGGATATTGGAACCACTCTACATAGCTTGTCTTTGTGTTTGTTCAATCTCTCTCATCCTTGCTATGTATGCTTAGTTGCACTACAAATTCAATACTTGCAAATCTCATATCTTGAAGTAACTTGAAGAAGGTCTAACAAGTTTTGTGTGAGTATTTTTTGCTCTATTCATCCCCCTCTATATCTCATTGATCCAACAAGTGGTATCAAAGCCACATTCTTCTCCAACAATTCTCCTATGAGATGACAAGATGGGTGAAAACCTACTTGGGTCTCTCAACTTCGGAGGTGGTTTCTCCATGAGACCCCAATCTTCAACGACACAAACTTCCTCTATTGGAAAAAGGCAAATGCAATTCTACCTTCAAGGGATAAGCTATGACATGTGGGAAGTTGTCATAATTCCCTATAAGGAGCCAGCGGGAGATGTAGCTACTTAGGATGAATCTACACTCAAGGAGACATAGCTCAATGCAAAGGCTATAAGCATCATCTATGCTTCCTTACTCCCTCCAAATTCAACTGGATCTCCTCTTCGGACACATCCCATGAGATATGGAACAAGTTATGTATCACCTATGAAGGCACAAAGCAAGTCAAGGAGTCCAAGATCTAGATGCTCAAGGGTGTCCTTGAAAACTTCAATGTGGGCAAGAAGGAGAAGGTGGTAGAGATGTACACAAGGCTCAATACCATAATCAGCAGACTTACTTCTCTAGGACACACCATGGATAGAGGGACCATGAACTGTAAGATTCTAAGGTCTCTTCACAAGATTTGGGAATCCAAGGTGACTTCCATAGAAGAAGTTAGAAGCCTTGGTGACATAGCCACCAAATAGTTCATTGGCAACCTTCAAGCTCATGAGACAAGACTTGACAAACAAGAGGAAGATGAAAATCAAGAAGAGAAGGAATCAAACAAAATCAAATACAATGCATTCGAAGCTCAAGTGGAGGTAATGATTCTCCAACAACAACTTGCTTGCCAGACCTCTTCTCCTTCCTCAACTCAAGATGAGCCCCTAGTGATCATGAATCTAACTACTCCAAGGGGAAGAATTCAAAGAAAAGCCATCCTCATCCTCCATTCCAAGATGCTATGAATGTGGATAAAAAGGACACTACAAGAATGAGTGCCCCAAGGCTAAGAAGTCCTACCACAAGAGCAACTCTAAGAAAAGGGAGGACTATAAGAAGGATGGAAATTTCAAGAAGAAGAATAAGAAGGAAAGAAGAATCAAGGATGTAGTCGATGCCACATGGGAAGAGTCTTCTTCTAGTGATTCCATCTCCCATGAGGGAGAATGCCACCTTGCACTCATGGTCTCTACTAGTGAAGACATTGGTGAGTAAATGAGGTTATTGAGATAAGTTTTCATGAGTTATCTAAAGAAACCCTTATTGCTATGCTTAATGCTTCCCTCTCTTCTCTTTTGAAATGAAAATCTATGAGGAATAGGTTAGGGAAAATCATTGATGACTTGTATGTTAAGATTGATATCCTTGATCAAAATGAGAAAAAGCATCTTTATAATATTGATTCTTTTCAAGGGCAGTTTCTTGATCTTGAGCTCCAATACAATTGAGTTGAAGTAGAGAATGGTATCTACCTTAATAACATCAATAGTCTTAAGGAGGAAAACCAAGCCCGCCTTGATGAGCTTGTTTTACTTAGAACTGAAAATGATGATCTTAAACATGCTTGTGATTCTATTAAAGATGAAAACAAAATCTATATTGATGAGATTATCATGCTAACGATTGAAAATGCTACATTGCTTTCTCAAATTAATGATTTTTCTTCTAGAAATTTATTTCCTAGTAATGAGGTAGCTAGAATTACTCTTGAAGGATATTCTTATCATACTAAAGCCCTCTATTTGGAGGATGACCTACTTCATTCACAATATGATCTTGCTATCTAATCTTCTACTATAATTACTATTAGTGATGATAATCACAAACTTACATCTTCCTTGCATAAATTCCTTAAAGGGAAAAAATCCCTCAATGAAGTTCTAGATCACTCTACCAAACAAGATGGGACTATTGGTTTGGGATATGTAGGGGGAGTTCCAAAGAGAAATAACAAGGGAAAGGGTAAGAAAAAGAGCAAGGAACCTCCTATTTTCCATGGAGAGTCATTCATCTCTAAGAACCCTATGGTTTGTGTGAATTGCAAGAGTGATGACCATTACTCTACTTCTTGTCCTTATAGAGAAAAGGGGGACAAACAAAGGATGAAATGGGTCCCCATGCTAACATCAGATCTCAAGGTTTGAATTGGAACTAACATATTCCTTACTTGTTGGTAAAAGGAAAATGGATTGTTGATAGTGGTTTCTCAAAGCACATGACATGTGAAATTAGCCACGTCAACCAATTCACAAAGAAGAAAGGAGGATCGTGACATTTGGTGAGAACAACAAAGGTAAAGTGATAGGTGAGGGTTATGTAGGTTATTAACTATGCATCAAGAATGTTCTTCTTGTAGATGACTTACATCACAATTTAATTAGTGTTAGTCAATTATGTGATAATGGCTACCTTGTTCTTTTTACCTCACTAGAATGCTTACTTCTAGATTCCCTCTACTACAATGTTATATATAAGGGAATTAGAAATGGTAATTTCTATGCTATTGTTCTTGACTCTGTTAAGCCTATTGTTGGTAGATGACTTATTATCAATTCAAATGATATATATTTGTGGCACCGTAGGCTTGTTCATGTAAATATGCATCAATTGAAGAAGTTGAGAAAAAAGGAATTGGTCAAAGGACTTCCAAAATTAGATTTTCTGAAAGATGATGAATGCCAACCTTATACCCAAGAAAAGCAAACCAAATCCTCCTTTAAATCCAAAGGAGTCCATAGTTCTAAGAGAGCTCTTGAACTTCATCACATTGATATATTTGGACCAATGAGAACTTAATTGATGCATGGTAGAAAGTATTGCCTTGTGATTGTCACTAACTTTTCTCACTTTACTTGGACTTTCTTTCTTGTTTCAAAAAGTGATACTCTCAATGTTTTTTCAACTTTTTGTAAACATGTTGAAAATGAAGCTTCTTTTTGGATCATCTCTATCCGCAATGATCATGGAGGAGAATTTGAAAATGACTTGTTTGAACATTTTTGTTGAGGAATTTAGGTATGCACATAAATTTTCTTCACCTCAAACACCTCAAATAAATGGGGTTGTGAAGAGAAAGATTAGGTTGCTGTAGGAAATGGTTAGGACCATGCTTCTTGAGTATGACACTCCAAAGAAGTTTTGGGGCAAAGCCGTTACCACTTCATTTGTTGTGTAAAACTTGATTTTCACTCATCCTTCTTTGCAGAAAACCCCCAACGAGTTATGGTGTGGTAGAAAGCCTTCCATCGATTAGTTTCATGTTTTTGGTTGTCTCAATTTTTTGAACCCCAAGGATTCCCTTGACAGGTTTGATGTGAAATCTTACAAGGCTTTTTTTTCTTAGCTATAGCACTACTAGCAACTCTTGGAGAGTATTTAAAATTGAATTGTCTAAAGTTGAAGAATCTATCAATGTTAAATTTTTTTAAAGTATCCCCTTTATTTACCAAAATATAGTGAATGATGATATTGTAGATGAGGTGAGCTCTCACTTGAAAGAGCTCAACATTGTTGACAAAGGAAAAGAGGTGATAGTTGATGAAGAAGAGAAAGAAGAAGAAAATAAGGATCCAACTCCTTGTTTTGTAAAACATCATCTTAAAGAGCTCATCATAGGTAATCCTTTTATAAGGGTGAAGACATGGGATGAATAAAACAAACAACAAGCTGACAATGCCTTAATCTCACAACTTGAGCCCAAGAATGTGCAAGAACTTCTTAAAGATGATGAATGGATTTTTGACATGCAAGAAGAGTCAAAACAGTTTGACAAGAACAAAGTGTGGACCTTAGTGCCATGATCAAATGATAGGAAGACCATTGTCACCAAGTGGATCTACCCCAACAAGATAGATGAAAGAAACAAAGTGGTAAGAACAGAGCAAGGCTAGTTGCTCAAGGCTACAACTAACATGAAGGTATTGATTTGATGAAACTTATGCTCCTATTGCTAGACCTGAATCTATTAGAATGCTACTTGCCTTTTCTAGCTATAAAATTTTCTTCTTTATCAAATGGATGTTAAAAGTGTGTTTTTGGATGGTATAATGGAAAAGGATGTCTATGTGGCTCAACCTCCCAACTTTGAACATGATAAATTTCCTAACCATGTTTATTTGTTGCAAAAAACTCTCTATGGACTCAAACAAGCCCCTGGAGCTTGGTATGAGAAATTAAAGAACTTTTTGCTAGACGAAGACTATATCATGGGAAAAGTCAATTCTACACTATTTCTAAAATACACTTCTAGAAATTTTTTATCATTCAAATTTATTTAGATATTATTTTTGGTGGAACTGATCTTGATCTTTGCAAGGAGTTAGGTTCTCTTATATAGGGTGAGTTTGAGATGAGCACGATGGGGGAGCTTACTTTCTTCCTTAGCTTCCAAATTAAGAAAACTAAGGAAGGTAACTTCATCAACCAAGGCAAATACACAAGTGAACTCTTGAAGCACTTTGGGATGGAGAACACCAAGTCGATGGACACCCCCAAGTCAAACACAACCAAACTTGACAAATATGATGTTGGTATGTATGCCCTGAGAGCCAATCATGGGATGATTGGTGGGATACATAAGATTGATTTGATAAACATCAAAGGCAAGCTTCCAATTCTTTCTGGTTCAGTCATATGAGATAGTGATAGAACAGATTGAATGTCTAGAGAATGACAGTACTCAATGACGTATGCTTTCAGGTTGAGGACCTGAACGATGAGATCATATGGATGCTAAGAGTTTGTACATTCTTGTTATGTCCCTAATCGGATGTCATTGTGGAAGGTAGATAGACAGCAATGACACACAAGACATGGTGTTGGTTGATGACAGAATCTCATTAGTCATGATATAGATATATCAAACCAAACACATAGGTACTTGTTAGAGAACAAGGTACCGGACAGACCCACCGTGAGTTTGACACATGGAACCATGAGATGGTAGTCACAGTCAGTACTCACAGTGATGGTGGTGAGTGTGATTCTTAGACCTGAAATCACTACACTCAACACATGTCGTTGGGCACACTTTGAAATCATCAAACGCAGTCCTGAAACATGGGTTGTTATAAAGGTGATGATTGGGTCACTTTGACACATGGGGCTTTTGAGGGGTGAGTGATAGATATGGGATTTGTCCCTCCTGAGGGAGTTTGATATCCAAGGCCACTTGATGAGTAGGATTGAGATAGGCGTGCGCACGCATGTGTGAATCAGTATGTGATATTGATGCCATACATATCTCCTTCAATCTACTCTGAGATCAAGAAAGTGAATGAACGTTGACAGGATGACTGTTCCATGCCTCGAGTTCATTCGGGATATCAGTGACAAAGGAATTATACATTCGCTGTAACACCATTCACGGATTGTAGGATGAAAGTTGTTCTCCAACTTTCTACTTTCACTTGGGTAGCACTGATGTGTGACTAGGCACTGCTCTTTGCTTGTGAAGTCATAAGTGTTATGGACTTTCACTGCCAACGTGCAATGGACCTGCAGGGTCACACACATAGGATTTAACCTGGAAGAGGAGTTTTGTCCACAAAGCAATGTTTAGATTGATTACTAAAGGAGTTTCATAGTTCAATTAAATACTCAATCAGTTGATAGCTCAATATCATATGGTTCAAGGTGTTGGACGCATTGATTGGAATATCGGATTGATTGAAATCACATTTGACTGATTCTGCACAACCTGTACTCCCAACCGATCGGTTCAAGTGTTGAACCGGTCGGCTGAGGTTGCTGAACCGGTCGGCTCAAGTGTTGAGTCGATCGGCTCATGGTCAGAGTGAAACGATCGGTTCAAGTGTTGAAATGATCGGTTCAACTGGTGCAAGCGAGCAAGTTGGGAAAGTCAGGTCGGTGAGAATTTTCCTTGTGTTTCACTTGCCCAATTTGATTGGAAATAGGATTGGTATTCGATACCAATTAGAAACGAAAGAAGGAAAGTCAATCCGGAATCGACCAGGACCACGAACCGACCGGTTCAGAAGTGAACCGATCGGCTCATGGGTCCCAACCGATCGGTTGGTGCTCCAACTGACCGGTTCAGGTCCCCAACTGACCGGTTCACTTGTGAACCGATCGGTTCAGGTTGCGAGTTGGTTGCTTTTGTGGAAAATCTCGAACCCTTCTACTCCTGCTTTAGTCCCATATTGCCGGGCACAGAGAACCCTGTCCCATGACCCGCCTATATATATAGGGGTATTGGGGGCTTCTCAGAGTACAACTCAATGCAAGCCGGTTGCTTTGCGAAGTTGTCATTCTCTCTGGTTTTGGTAACCGTGAGAGATCCCGAGCAAGTGCTTCCCGCAAAGGGAGGTGCAGCAAGGGAAGGACAACTGCAGTTGCAACTGGTAGCAGGAGAGTGTGTTGGCGACTAGTACGTCAACAGGAGGGTGCGACTCGTTCCACTTCCTTGTGGGACAAGGAGTGTGGAGTTCCAGGTGGTCCGTGTCGACTACTATAGAGGCGGTAGGACACTTCCGCTCAGGAGGACAACTGTCATCTGACAGTCTGGTAGGAGGAGGAGTCGTCAGTCCCGGTGTGACCAGGAGCTGCACAGACGTCGTCCAAGACCGGAGTTGAAGACCGTGCATTGCACGAGGTATTGTTGCCGAGCAAGCCTCGGGACAAGGTATGATTCCACAAACCATCCTTTCCTATTATATAGACGTTGACGCTTTTCCTCGGTATGGGTTGGGGGAGAAAATTTTTGTTTCCGCTGCCTTCTCTGATTCCCCTAAAACCCAACAGTGGTATCAGAGCCACGTCAACTGTTCTATATTTTAGGAATATCGATATGATCGATTTTGGTTTGTCGCCTTTATTTATTGCATACGATGCGAATAATATCAGCTTTATGCATGTCCAATCCTAAATCCACAAATCCCTAATTACATATATGATATGTATTATTAATGCACTCGATACACGTCACCCTTAAACGAGTTTTGTGGTGGATGTATGTAGCATGATTATGGCCTATAAACCCCTATCTGTGTGTGGTTGTTTGTGGTTGCTTGCATCTCGGTCTGCGCACCGATCTTCCCTCTCTTATTCCCGATATAACTCGAAATAATTCGAGATTCTTTCCTACCTTTGCTCCCCCCGAATGTAACTCGGGGTTTCCCTTTTTAAAGCAATGTAATAAATAGGATAGATTTTATTTCCTATTATGTCGAAGACCGGTGGACATCAAGACGACAGCTGAAACGATCGGTTCAAGGCGTGAACCGATCGGTTGACGTTCCAGACGGTCGGTTCAAGGAGTGAACCGATCAGTTGATGACCGGTTCGAGGAGCGAGACGACCGGGTGGCGGACATGACGAGATGCGCGACGAGCAGGCGAACCGATCGGTTGGAGGAGCCAACCGATCGGCTAGTGGCACCCAGACGACCTGCTGGAGAGTACATATCATTCATGTGATGAGTTGATCAACTCGGATGGCAAGGCACAGAGTTCATCTTGTACAGGTTGCATGTGATGTAGACCTAGATGACCGTGATTCCTCTAGGCTCGAGGAATCAGATTAGGATGGCCATAATCATCGCTTTTTATCGTTTGTGCATGTTTTTGTGGGATATAGCATGTATATGATACGTACTATGTATTGTGGTGATTGGATATGTATATGTATATAAAACCAAATCCCTCATTAAAACATTAAGTTTTAGATGCCTTCCAAATGCGACACACGTGAAAAGCTTGTTCGACCAAGTGTGGGCACGCCCTAGCGTGGTGCACCATCTACCTCGTGGAAGCGTGAAGGTTGAATGTGTGGGTCTTCCCTAGCAGGGTGCATGTTCATCGTGTTTTCTTTGGGTCGGACTTAACAAGGTGATCTAGATGGGATCTAGTACCTTGAGGCATGGAGATGATCATTGCAAAGAGTTGTATATGACATCTTATCAAGAGTTGCATATGATGCATTTGGCAAAAGTTGCCTACCTGAGAGATCTATGTTGTGGGTGACATCCCTAGCTGGTCCATGGCTTAGAGGATTTCAGGATCTTGCCCACTAGAAGGTTGTACGCTGCAATCTTCCGAATTGATGTTGAGGGCTATCAATTTGAAGTAAAATAGTGGGAGCGATAATTAATTAAAGGCCTAATTTTATCGTCAACTTTTCAAATCAATCAAACAAGTCAAAAAGAGTTTTGGACTAAAATTGCATATATTTCCTTTTGTTAAAATAAATGGTTAATCAACAAATCACTTTATTTGCGATCGGTCTTTGAAACCAACAAATTAAATGGGAATAATTCCACGACTGGTTAGGATGGTGAGAAGTGTTCTCAAAGAGCGAAAGCTCCAAGTCCTAGTTATACCAGAACCAGATGAACTCGATCCCACCACATCAATGGCTGAAAGTATGCTTATGGAAGCATATTGAGAAAGACATTGATGAGGAGTGCTTGATGTTGTGTTCTCTGAACTATGAGTTGCAGAGACAACATGAGACATATGATGTCTCCAAGATACTGTCCTAGTATGTCATGACAGAAGGAGATCCAGTAAGGGATTCACACACTCAATGTGATTGGGTATGTGGAAAAACCTGACTAAGAAGGATTCCCTCTGAGCCAAGAGTTGGCTATTGGTATGATACTGCAAATGTTGCAAGAATCATACAATTCATGATAAGCTACCACATGAACAACTTTGACAAGCGTTGACAGAGTTGTTGGACATGTTGAGGATAGTAGAGGCAAAGATGAAGAAAGACAAATCATAATCTTTGATGTGATCAAAGAGAAAGGTAAGTCTTAAGGGCAAGGATAAGGACAAAGCAAATAAGTGTTCTATTGCTAGCCGACAATCCAAGCCGTCTTCAGCCTCAAGGCACATGGGGAAAGGGTGTATAAGGGATTGCCCTCTATATCTGGAAGAACAAAAGAAGATGAAGGAGGGGATGGAGATCTCAAACTAAGGTATCATGAAATTAACCGCTTCTTTATCCAAGGTATATGATACCAAGATATGGATATGTCATATATGATATGCAATATCCGCAAAGAAGTGATGGACTTTGTGAAAGGACCAAGAAAGAAGTACCCATCATTGGAGCAAGTGTTGCTGCCCTAGATAGGAGTATCTTTCAGTTTATTTCAGCCTAAAAGGGCACGAAATAGAGTTGAGAACTGCTATTTCATATATTGCCAATAGATAGAAACACTTTATTATTGCATATTGTATGACAATGATGGCAATTAATAAAGTTGATGTTACAATCTTGAAGATATGATCTTTGTGGCAATGCCTTGCTTATCTTGTGGTATTTGATATGCATAAGATAAAATGATACCTAAAAATTATAGATAACTCAAACAATGAAATTAGCATTAATCATGAGAAATTCATTACTAGTTTCCATATGATGGATAAATCTAGACTCTTTTTGGTTAGAGAACCAGTAAGAGACATGAATATCTTGGACATGATTAATCAATCTTCACTAATAAAGTGGGAGAGTGATTATCCTATTAGGTATAATACATGTGATGTATTTACATACCTATTGGAACAAATGCTAATACTTCAAATGGTGTTTAGAGAAATACCAATATGAATATCTTGAAGTGTTCAAGATTATCATAGATGAAGTACAAATTTGGTAAAGTATTAATTCTTGATGAGATCAATGAATGAAATACTTGGACCAAATGTTTGAGATCCTTATGAGTGATTATGATAGTGTATCATAGTGAACTCATGATTAAGGCATGGTGATGTCTAAATCAAGAAGGAATCATACTCTAAGGAGTTAGAGAATGATTATCAAATAACCGAATTCTTCTTAATAAAAGGATACCCCACACTAATAAAGGACATTAAGAATCACAAGGAGTTGTGAATTCTTATATTCTTGACAGATACACCTCAATTATCTATGTGATGAGTTGTTCATATGATGAGTCAACTATCTAGATGAATATGAGGAATCAGATTTTGAGTTATGGTATAAAACCATTACATCCTAAATGACATCCGTGTGAACCATAAGGTATGACCTTGATGGTAGCACTCATTGGATCATATCTATAAGTGCAAATAAGTCTTAAGTGTTAAGACACATGGATAACATTTTGAAAAGGATGATGCGTGTTGATTGCAACTTAATGACTAAGACATTTGGCATATGGATACTAAAACTGCATTCCTTTAAGGAATAAAATCAGGATGTGTACGTGACACAACCTATAAGGTTTATGAATCCATTAATGCAGATGAAGTCTATAAGTTACAATGGACTAATCAATGTGATTGATTGAGTACAAGCAACTCAAAATTGGATCTTTACTTTGATGATATAGTCAAAGGGTTTGACTGATATGTCAAAGATAAAGACGGGATCTGTGATTTAGTGGGAGCGTATTCACATTCCACATATTGATGTGAAATGGAATTGTTCTAGAATGGAAATCCAAAAGTGGAAATTATCTTTAAGGAAGATAGAGATGTTTCCTATATGATGGGAATAGAGATCTATAGAGATAGTTCTCAAAAAATCTCTTGACCTGGAAAGAGAAAGCATACATTGACAATCTGTACGGAAGGGTTCAGTATGCACAGATTCAGTGGGAGACAACTTGTCCAAATTATATGGATATTAGTATCCCAAGGCCAAGTGTCCAATTCTTATGAAGAATGGGAACACTAAGAATAGATATGGATCTATCATGTATGCAATCATCCCATTATCTTGCATGTATTGACATGGAAAGAATAAAATGCATTCATCATCTTATATGTGTGACATGACAATATGATGTGCTCATCCTGATAACTCGTATGTGAGACATGACGAGTGGATGTTTGTCTGATTCCAGTAAGGGTTACTGGAATACCATAAGAACTTGATAAGTACTTGGGAAGTACTAGTTCTATGGAGATAAGGAAGAGTTCGATGTAAAGAGTTACATTGATGTGAACTTCCGAAAGGATAGAAAATAAATCACAAAATATATATAGGATATATAAAAGTGAATGTTTGTTGATAATTGGAAGTGTTCCAATAAAACCATTTAAAAGGAAATGCTGAGTATATGTGTGTTAGAGAACATCAGTGGATACTATATGGATCTAGAAGTTCATGAGATGAACTTATAGATATTCCACTCATTGATGACAAGTCTAGAATCCTTGATCATGCAATGTGGCTAAAGGTTAGCAAAGGAATACTAGATCGCATATTACGGCAACTCCATCTCATACGTGTGACGTACAACGAAGAGATGAGAGACATGCAATTACACTGACTTTGACAAGGTGTTGCCATTACTCACTATGTTAACACTGGAGTAGAATGACATGTGGGACATGTTTGAAGATCACTATGAATATGATTCAAGGGTGATTGGCTCGCAGTGCAAGTGGGAGTCTGTTGGTATGTATGCCCTGAGAGCCAATCATGGGATGATTGGTGGGATACATAAGATTGATTTGATAAACATCAAAGGCAAGCTTCCAATTCTTTCTGGTTCAGTCATATGAGATAGTGATAGAACATATTGAATGTCTAGAGAATGACAATACTCAATGACGTATGCTTTCAGGTTGAGGACTTGAACGATGAGATCATACGGATGCTAAGAGTTTGTACATTCTTGTTATGTCCCTAGTCAGATGTCATTGTGGAAGGTAGATAGACAACAATGACACACAAGACTAGATTGTGGTGTTGGTTGATGACAGAATCTCATTAGTCATGATATAGAGATATCAAACCAAACACATAGGTACTTGTTAGAGAACAAGGTACCGGACAGACCCACCGTGAGTTTGACACATGGAACCATGAGATGGTAGTCACAGTCAGTACTCACAGTGATGGTGGTGAGTGTGATTCTTAGACCTGAAATCACTACACTCAACACATGTCGTTGGGCACACTTTGACATCATCAAACGCAGTCCTGAAACATGTGTTGTTATAAAGGTGATGATTGGGTCACTTTGACACATGGGGCTTTTGAGGGGTGAGTGATAGATATGGGATTTGTCCCTCCTGAGGGAGTTTGATATCCAAGGCCACTTGATGAGTAGGATTGAGATAGGTGTGTGCACGCATGTGTGAATCAGTATGTGATATTGATGCCATACATATCTCCTTCAATCTACTCTGAGATCAAGAAAGTGAATGAACGTTGACAGGATGACTGTTCCATGCCTCGAGTTCATTCGGGATATCAGTGACAAAGGAATTATACATTCACTGTAACACCATTCATGGATTGTAGGATGAAAGTTGTTCTCCAACTTTCTACTTTCACTTGGGTAGCAGTGATGTGTGACTAGGCACCGCTCTTTGCTTGTGAAGTCATAAGTGTTATGGACTTTCACTGCCAACGTGAAATGGACTTGCAGGGTCACACACATAGGATTTAACCTGGAAGAGGAGTTTTGTCCACAAAGAAATGTTTAGATTGATTACTAAAGGAGTTTAGTAGTTCAATTAAACACTCAATCAGTTGATAGCTCAATATCATATGGTTCAAGGTGTTGGACGCATTGATTGGAATATCAGATTGATTGAAATCGCATTTGATTGATTCTGCACAACTTGTACTCCCAACCGATCGGTTCAAGTGTTGAACCGGTCGGATGAGGTTGCTGAACTGGTCGGCTCAAGTGTTGAGTCGATCGCCTCATGGTCAGAGTGAAACGATCGGTTCAAGTGTTGAAACGATCGGTTCAACTGGTGCAACCGAGCAAGTTGGGAAAGTCAGGTCGGTGAGAATTTTCCTTGCGTTTCACTTGCCCAATTTGATTGGGAATAGGATTGGTATTCGATACCAATTAGAAATGAAAGAAGGAAAGTCAATCGGGAATCGACCAGGACCACGAACCAACCGGTTCAGAAGTGAACCGATCGGCTCATGGGTCCCAACCGATCGGTTGGTGCTCCAACCGACCGGTTCAGGTCCCCAACCGACCGGTTCACTTGTGAACTGATCGGTTCAGGTTGCGAGTTGGTTGCTTTTGTGGAAAATCTCGAATCCTTCTACTCCTGCTTTAGTCCCATATTGTCGGGCACAGAGAACCCTGTCCTATGACCCGCCTATATATATAGGGGTATTGGGGGCTTCTCAGAGTATAACTCAATGCAAGCCGGTTGCTTTGAGAAGTTGTCATTCTCTCTGGTTTTGGTAACCGTGAGAGATCCCGAGCAAGTGCTTCCTGCAAAGGGAGGTGCAGCAAGGGAAGGACAACTGCAGTTGCAACTGGTAGCAGGAGAGTGTGTTGGCGACTAGTACGTCAACAGGAGGGTGCGACTCCTTCCACTTCCTTGTGGGACAAGGAGTGTGGAGTTCCAGGTGGTCCGTGTGGACTACTACAGAGGCGGGAGGACACTGCCGCTCAGGTGGACAACTGTCATCCGACAGTCCGGTAGGAGGAGGAGTCGTCAGTCTCGGTGCGACCAGGAGCTACACAGACGCCGTCCAAGACCGGAGTTGAAGACCGCGCATTGCGCGAGATATTATCGCCGAGCAAGCCTCGGGACAAGGTATGATTCCACAAACCATCCTTTCCTATTATATAGACGTTGACGCTTTTCCTCGGTATGGGTTGGGGGAGAAAATTTTTGTTTCCGCTGCCTTCTCTGATTCCCCTAAAACCCAACATATGAAGAAGGTGATAAAGTGGATGAGAAGCTCTATAGAGGTATGCTTGGAAGTTTATTATATTTAACTACCTCTACACCTGAAATAATGTTTAGTGTTGTCTTGTGTGCTCAATTTCAATCAATTCATAGAAAATCAGATCTCATAGCGGTTAAGAGGATTTTGAGGTATTTAGCCAAAACTCTAAATTTTGAACTATTGTATCCCAAGTCAAGGGACTTTACTCTTACTGCCTATAGTGGTGCTAATTATGTAGGGTGTTTTATTGATAGAAAGTGAACAAGTATCACTTGGTTCTTCCTAGGACTATTATTGGTTTCTTAATTCTCTAAGAAACAAAACATAGTGGATCTTTCAACCATCGAGGTTGAATACATTGAATATGGGAGTTGTTGTGCCCAAGCTCTATGGATGAAGTAAATGCTCCAAGACTTTAACATTCATTTTGATGGTTCTCCCATCTGTTACGAAAATACTGGTGCAATTAATCTCTCTTACAATCCTATATTTCATAGTAGAGCTAAACATATAGAGGGAGGTCCATCATTACTTTCTCCATGTCCACATTGCCAAGAAGGATATCTATATCACGCATGTGGACACAGAGAATCAGCTTGCATACATTTTTGCAAGATCTCTAGCTAGAGAGAAATTTGTATTTATTAGATCAAAAATCCTCATAACTACTCTTTATGATATTGACATTCAATCTATCTATATGTTATCATTCCTATATGTTTCTTTCTTATAATTGGTCATGTTTTACTTGAAAGTGTTATAATTGCCATGTTTCCATGCCTTATTTTGCTTGTTTTTATCTAATTCTTGCAAACACATGTTTTATTACAAAATAGTACCCAATGAAGAGTGAAATGTGCCTCAATATGTTTAAAATACACAACAGACTAAGAAAATAAAATTATATAGAACCCTAGAGGCTTAGAATAAATTTTCTATGTTTTGGATAGGTTGACCAATTGATCAAGTTTGACTAGGAGAAACTCGATCGATCCATGGCTAAGGACTGAGCTATAATGCAGTATCAGTCAAGTTTCCTACACACCAAACTTGATTGATCACATGATTGAACACAAATAAAAATGGACAATTGACTAACTTTTCTCCTATCAACTAGAGAAATTCGACCGATAGCCAACCTCTAGTGCTCTTCCTAAAACTCTAAGCTAACCCAATCTATCCTAAACCCTTCCTAGCCTCCACTCAACCCTCCATACCTCTCCCGAATGTGACCTAGGTGGTTTAACGACCTGCTTCTTGCATTTTTGTTCTCATTTGGTGGTCATTACCTCTCAATCTGACATAGTCGGCCTCCAATCATAGGAAACGATCTGCCCCAGCTAGAGCTCCATCCTCCTTCTCTAATCTTCACCATGTCTCATTTGATGACACCTCCTTCATCTCAACTAAATACGTGAATAGGTACAAGGAACTCCTTCCTAGGACTCCCCTTCCATTCAATGCTTTGTTTGAACCTTATTTTGCAATGCGTTTTGGTGATTAAAGAGGTTGCTAAGGTGTTAAAAGAACACCATCTTAGTGCTTTGTCTATAGAGCGTTCATGCTTTGCAAATGCCATGTCTAGCATGAAGGTTGTCCATGAGTTTTATGCCAATCTTATGTGGATCTACAACACCAATATGTCACCACCTAATATCCAAGTCATCTTGTTGTTGATGATAGCCCGTAACAAGATAACAATTATTGAGGATTTTTTGTATACCAATTCTTTGGTATTGATGTTATTTCTTCTTAGGTGGCTTCCTATCCTTCCTACCATGACCTGCTGGACCCTAAATGTTTCTATAAAAGCTTTGAACCCCCACTTACCCTTCTCGATATCCATACATTCTTGAAGAAGCCTGGTGTCCCATACTAGAAGAAGTCCACCTTACCCTCCTATTTTCTCTATATTAAGACACATCTAATTGCTTTAGTAGTCAATTGCAATATCCATCCCAAGTGGAATCAATCAGAGATTGCATATAATACTGCACAATCATGTATTGTCTGTGGAACAATATCAGAGTCAAGTGGGCTCATTATATTCTTCATCACATGACTTTATTTAACTCAGGGAAGAACACTACCACTATCCATCTCCCTTATCCTAACCTGATCTATGGTGTATTTTGTCACTGTGCTAAAAAATCTCTCTTCCATGACCTTGGCTACAAACCAAGTCAGAAAGGAGTTTGCATTAGTGAGACAACCATAAAGAAAACCTTTCTTCCTACCTCCTCCACCATACCAAGTGCCTCTACCTCCACCCATGAACCTCCACCACCACCACCTCAACCTGATCGTGCCTCATTTTCTATATCCAATAAAGCCCACATGGGATGCATGATACATCAATAGGTGTTCAACCTTCAGGTTCAGGACCACATCCACCAGGACCTCGTTCAAATCATGTCACACATGAACCTACCCTGCAACCATCCCTACCCACCCTACCAGGCATACCCAAGTGATGACTATACTTCTTATGCATATATTTAGTTCTACCCTGGACCACCACATGTTGCTTCCATTCTACACCCTACTACTTCATATGGTGGACCTACCCCTACCTTTGGTGATCTTCTACTTCAGACTCTTCCTATAGCCTTGCAGCCACTTTTCTTGTTGGTTATGATGGAGTTGCTACTCCCACTTTCAAGTAAGAGAATGCCTTACATGCATGTGGCACATCTTGGGCTGTGCATAATGCCAAGTGGCCTAGTATTCGTGCTTTTGGCCCTCCTACTGATGAGGAGATTCCTAACTAGGATGTTGAGGAAGATACTGGAGATGGTGATGATGCTGAGGTTGGTGATGATGCTGGTGATGATGGATCTTCTAATGGTGATGATGGTGAGCCCACACCTGCTACCACCATTTCACCCTCTGATGATGAAGATTATTACCTGTTGGGAAATGTAGGCACAAAGTATAACAGAGGAAACATTTTTTTATCTATATATATTCCCATACCAGTAAGATTGCATCAACTATTATGAAATAGAAAGGATGGTCTAATGAGTTATACCTGGTCCTAGAGCAAGTCCAGTGACAAAAACTCACTTCAATGCAACTATTTCCAATTTCTCTTGGACAATGGCTATGCAACTCTTACTCTTCAACATGAACAATGAACAAAACAACTTCTACAACAACTCTTGTGGTCTCGCCACAGATTGCAGGCTGACTTTTCTCTCGTAGCAGTAACCAAAGGAATCTTTCTTCTAGAGTAGTCCACATGGACCAACTAGAACTCCTATTATTCAACTAGAATAGATAGGAAGGAGTTGTCCCTCCTATTGTGTACTGGTCACCAATGTGCTCTCCGACAACAACAATTCTCAGTTGTTCTCTCCCGTCGCTATCCCTCCCTTGTCAGGTAGGACTTGATTGAGCTCTCTCAGTTATCACAACCAGAGAGGAAAACAATTATTAGAGCAACTGATTCTCAATTGTTTTGTTGTACTTTGAGAAGCTCCCAGTACCCCTCTATTTATAGGAGGGGTTAGTACAAGGTTCCCAATCTGATTGGGATCTGTATAGGAGAGGAAGGGACCAGAAGATCTTGAATTTTCACAACCTACAAACCATGAGATAGTTGTTTGGTGACCAAAATGGTCATTTGGCCACAAGAGATGGTCGTTTAGCACTGCCAGATGGTCATTTTGCAGTTTCCCAATTGCACACAAATTAAGCAATTCGAATCCAATTAATGTTAGACATTAATTCCTTGCACCACAAGTATTGTGCAATCAAAAGAAGTTCGGGAAACTTCCAGAACCTTTGTTCATCACCAAACAAGCCATCTCACACATGCCATATGTCTGTCTTGCTCACCCAGATGACCATCTTGTGATTCAAGTTGAGCCGATCGGTTCAATGGAATAAACTGGTCAGTTCACACCTCAATTTGGGAAGAACTTATCCAATTAGATCTCTAATCAACCTGACAACCGAAATGACCATCTCAACACTTGAGATGCTCATTTGGATGCCCAAACAACCATCTCACCTAGTGAGATAGTTGTTTGGCAGTGCAGTCAGCCAATCAGTTGCCTGAATTGAATACTTAACCACTTTAGTAATCCATCTGATCATCATTCAAGATTGAACTCCTCTTCTACATAAGTTCCTATGTGTGTGACCATGTAGGTCCCATATCACACTGGCAGTGAATGCCCATAACTAACTTATGACATCACAAGTAGATAGTGGTTCCTTGTTTCACATCAGTGCTACCCAAGTGAATGGAAAGTTGGAGAATAACTCCAACCTACAATCTGTGTAAGGTATTACAATGATTGTATAATTCCATTGTCTCTAATATCTAGGATGAACTTGAGGCATGGAATTGTCATCCTCTCAATGTCCAATCCATGTTCCTTGAACCAAGAGCATATTGTCGGAGATAATTTGACCTGATTATCATATATTGACTTACATGTGCATGCACATACATTTCTCAGTCTCGTTCATCAAGTGGTTAGGAAATAATCTCCACTAGGAGGGACAAATCCCATCTCTATCACTCATAGTCGACCTCGTGTGTCAAATTCAACCAATGATCACCCTATAACAACTGATGTTTCAAGACCGCATTTGATGATGTCAATGCATACCCAATGACATATGACAAGTGCAGTGATTTTGGGTCTAAGAATCACAATCACCACCTTCACTATGAGATATGACTATGACCACCAATGATGGTTTCCATGTGTCACTCTCAAGGTTAATCTGTCTGATACACTATTCCCTAATGTGTATTTGTGTGCTTGGCTTGATATTGCCATATCATGACTAATGAGATTCTATCATCAACCAACCCACACTCTAGTCTTTAGTGTTACTGGTGTCTATCTACCTTCCACAATAACAACCGACTAGGGACATAATAAGAATTTACACACTCTTAACATTATATGATCTCATCCTCCGAGTCTTATACTTGAAGATATATGTCATTGAGTATTGACATTCTTTATACATTCATAATATTTCCTCATTATCTTATAACTGAGTGAAACAAAATAAATTAGAAGCTTGCATTTATGAGTTTAAATCAAATCCTTTATGGTTTATGCCATGTCAATCATCATATGATTGTCTCTGGGCATACCTTACCAACAGACTCCCACTGGCACTTAGAGCCAATCACTCACGAATCTCATTCTTAGTGATCCAAACATGTCCACCATGTTTCTGATGCCCAAGTGCTTAATCCAATAGGTTAGAAACACTTTGCTTATAGTCAGTATATTGCATGTTTCCTCATCTCTTCACTGTATAATTTATCATATGATAGAACTTTCGTAATATGGTATCTGATATTCTATGCCTAACAAGTAGCTTCATTGTTGTCACAATATCACTACTATGTCATCAAAGGTTAGAACATTTATAAGTTCATCATATGAACTTCTAGATCCATATAGTATCATTTTGTGTTCATAACACAAGTGTACTGAATTTTTATTGTAGAATAGAATTCATGGCTATTAGTTCAGAACCATTCCAACTAACAACATTTCTCCTTTTAAATCAAATATATTTTAATTTGCGATCTTTTTTTTTAATTCAAGAAGCTTGCATCAGTGTTATCTTTTACATTCAACTTTTCCTTTATTGCTATCCTAATTGACTAGCAATCTATCCTTAAGTACTTGACAAGTACTAATGGATGTCTTTAATGACATTCTAATAGCCCTTATTGGATTTTACTATTATCTTGTCATGTCCAGCACATACAAGATTATATGAGATAAGTACATTTATAGCAAACATCGATCCATTGCTACAACCTATGGAATCTTAAACATGTTATTTTCCATTCTTCATAAGAATTGGAACATATGGTTCATGAGAGACTTATCCATATTCTCTTTCATTGAATCCTTCTAAGTTGAACTCCTTCAACACATTGCTATTGTATGTGCTCAAACTTACATTGTGAAACATTCAAGAACTATCTCTATAGATCTTGATCGTTATCTCATAAGATGTTTCACTTAATCCTTCATTGCTGAAGGGTTTTTCCATGCCAGATTCAATATTGAGATGTTATTCCTCATCATAAGTGGAATATTCATATATGATCCCACTAAATCATTTATAATCACAAATTTCATCTTTTATCTTGATTCAAGTCAAACTCTTTGAGTATCTTGTCAAAATCAAAAGATCCCATCTCTAAGATGCTTGTTTCAATCCTTCTGAGTTGAACTCCTTCAACACATTGCTTATGTGCTCAAACTTCCATTGTGAAACATTCAACACATTGCTTATGTGCTCAAACTTCCATTGTGAAACATTCAAGAACTATCTCTATGTATCTTGATCCTTATCTCATAATATGTTTCACTTCATCTTTCATTACTGAAGGGTTTTTCCATGCCATATCTCAATATTCAAAATATTGAGATGGTATTCCTCATCATATGTAGAAAATTCATATATGCTCCCACTAAATCTTTTGTAATCACAAATTTCATCTTTTATCTTGATTCAAGTCAAACTCTTTGACTATCTTGTAAAAATCAAAAGATCCCATCTCTGAGATGCTTCTTTCAATCCCAGATTGAACTTTGTAGTTTATATAGTTTATTTGCATTCTTTTAGTTATAAAACCTTTTAGGTTGTGTCACTTACACATCCTATGATGTATTCCTTTTAAGGAATCAAGTTTTGTCTTCATATGCCAAATCTCAAAAAGCATGACAATATGTAAAGACACTTCAATCATGTTCAACAACTTGAACTGATTTGAAAAACATATCTAACCAATTTTTCATCTTATGTAATACATGTAGGTCTTTGCCATAAGAAGTTATTGAACCCTTTAGGATTGCCCTTTTAGGTGGCTCTATCAAGGTCCAAACTTGTTAGCTTACTTGGACCCCATAACAACCTGGAGCCTTTACTCAAATTATAGTATTTAATAGCTTTGAGTTGATTAGTTGGCTCATCCTATGATGACCAACCTATCTGAGATGTAGGATTCACAATACTTAATTTTAGATGTATTCTACTACAACTATTTTTTTCTATGTTATATGACAAACTTGAGATTCCACAACAACTTGTGATTCTCTTTGTTCTCATCGTACCTCTTTGTTGACCTCAAACATTTTGAGTTCTACTTTTACTTCCACTGATTCTTTAGGAACTCACTTATCCTATCAACAAAACATTTTTTTTATTGGATTGGTATTAATAGTAATATTCAACAATTATGGTTTGTGGATAAACCTTCTTCAAGAAACTAATTTCTCAATGTAGGTTTCAATAACTTAGACATATTGGGACATTCTCAAATTGTATCATATATGATGGTTTATAAACAACTCGTACAATACATCTTTTAGTGATAGCTTTATATTTATGAGGATAGAATAGGATTAGATAAATTTATAATTATATTGTGACTAATCATAGTATAATTCCTTCATTCTAACACATCATAATGCTCAGATTGACTTGTGATACATTATCACATTTCTTCTTGAAGGTTCTCAAGGTATTGATGTAAATCATTTCAATATTTAATCTCATCAAAGTTTCTAAATACTTTCATTAAGGTCATACTTCATTTGTAATCTCATTGAACATTTCAAGAGATTCCCATTTTACTAAGTATATATCATCATATTGCTAGTAAATGAATATGAGGTATAAGTAAGCATTCATTTCATAAGATCTTCATGCATCATATGTATGAGGTCTAATAGATTGCTTATCCTCCCATTACATATAGTGAGGGGTGTCATGTCACTTTGTGTGTAAATAATGCTTTGCATTTCCTTAGGTTTGATAACAAAGGGAATCTAGATTAACATCAATATGTATTCCAGACATGGATCTATGATATTTACGTCCAAGGTGACTATTTCTAATTGTAGTTATGAGTTATCAATTATAATCCTCTAGTATTAATGTTATAAACATCCATCTCAAAGTCTTTCATACAAAGACCATTAGATGTTTGGGCATTTTTATGCAAGATCATATCTTTTAAAATAGTAACATAAACATCCTTTTATTGACTTATTATCCTTGTCATACAAAATTCATAAAAGAAATGTTTCTAAAGGCATAACAAATTAGCATATCAACTAACTCTATTACATGCCCATTGGACTAAGATAAATTTTAAGTGTAGAGCAAATCTTCCACAACTCTTCATCCGCCTTGTCCATCATTGTCCTTCCATAAAGGCCTTTAATTCTTTTCAGATCATGCACATCAAGTATGTCAAATCTTTTATTGGTATCACATAAAAAATGAAGAAGTAATCAAATTTATCTTATAACATTTATAACTGAAGTGGAGGCCTAAGTGCCTTCCTTCTTCTTCTTTGATTCCTCTAACCAGAGTAAGAAATTTCTTTTCTAGTTTCCAAGATGGTGACAATGGTGACAATCATCTCTTATTTTCTTTACACCATATTTTGATTTGAGATATGAAGACTTAGGCTTCTAGCTAGCTTTAGAACTCTTCTTTGATTTTCCTTTGCCTTTAAACTTCCCCTTTGTCTTTCTGATCATCATCACAAACTTGGGCTTGTCTTTCTTTGTCTGTTCCTCAACTATTCTCAACATGCCCAACAACTTTTTCACTAACTTGTCAAAGTCGTTCATGTTGTAGTTCATGACAAATCGACTATATGACTCTGGAAGAGACTGCAAAATCACGTCAATAGACAACTCTTGACCCAAGGAGAATCCAAGTCTAGCTACGTTCTACACATATCCAATGAGCTTGAGTACATGAGGACCTACTGGGTCACCTTCTGCCATGCTACATTTGAACAACGCCTTGGAGACATCTTATTTTTGTTGTCTCGACTAATCTTGGAACATGTTCTTGAGATGTGTGACAATCTTAATCACATCCATCTTCTCATGCTGCCTCTACAAGGCATAGTTCATGGAGTATAGCATCAGACACTTGCCCCATGACATCTTCAATATGCTTCTTGTAAGCATCCTTATCAGGACTTGGTACATTCTGAGGTGGCTCCTCTAGTTCTGGCATTTCCAGGACATAGAGCTTGAGCTCCTGTGTGAGAACAATTCTCAACATCCTAAACAAATCATGGAAGTTGTTCCCGGTAAATTTTTCATTCTCAAGGACCGATCGCAGAGAAAAGTGATTGTTGTTTTTTGCCATTTGATTCTACAAAAGAGTTTTCAATTTTATAAAAAAAACTTATTTTGATTTGATTTGATTAGAATTTGGACGATAAAAATTAGGTCTTTAATTCATCCTCATTCTCATTATTTTGTCTAAATTGACAACCATGAAGTATCAATTCATAAAATTGCAGTGAATCAATTTTCTAATGAGTAAGATCCAAGATAATTCAACTATGGCCCGAAAAATGCCGCCAAACACAGTTAATTACCAAGGTAGGAAACTTTTACTAATTGCATCACATGCAATTCTTGATAGGTAATATGCACATCTCCTTACTATGATTATATGCATGCTTCTGGGCCCAGCTGCTCTGAGAATCACCAGTTAAGCCTGGCTCAATAGCCGATATAATAGATATGCACCCTGCAAAGGCAGAACCTACATATCTACCATCACACTTCCACGAGGTAGACAACACACCATACAAAGGCAGATCATGTGCTTGGTCAAACAAGCTTTTCATGTGTATTGCTATTAAAAAACATCTTAGACTTAATATGTTTGATTGAGGGGTTATATATATATCTTATATATACATATAGTGTATCATATCACCACATATATAGTACATGCTATATCCTACAACATAAATAATTCAATATAAAACAAAAAGTGATGGTTATGGCTATGTCTACTTGTAATACCTTGGCACCACATGTAATTACTACCACATAGGTCAATCATCACATCACATGTATGAACTTGCTATTGATGTAGATTTGTGCTTGCCAATCTAGGTGGATTAGTTCAACCCTTGAACCGGTCACCTTGCCTCTTGGGCAGTTGCTTGGTCATCACTGATGATCGTCTAGCCTCCATTCCAACTGATGTTTGGAATCCTTTCAAACGGTCATCTGGCTCCATCATTCTATCCTCCATGGTCCTACAGATGGTCGACTTGACTCATGAACTAGTCGTCTCATTCGGAGATGACAATCTTCCTCATTGTTGCAAGAAAAGGAACTATCCTATTTCTATTAAACTATTACACTCTAAAGAGAAACCTCGAGTTACATTCAAGGGGAGAAAAGGTAGGAAACAATAAACTTTACATTTGGAAGAGGGAGGTAGAGGTTCGGTACGTAGATTGAGATAAACAAGAACAAAACCAAACCAACCAACCACACATTGATTTAGGGATTAGTCCATAACCATGCTACACATCCCACATCAAAACCACTATTAGGGTGACATGTGTAAATTGCATATATATCAAATCGTATAAATATATGTATATTAGTTTGGGATTATGTGATCTTTGATTGGATACACATATGATATAGTTTAAATATTCACATCGTATGCGATAAATAAATGATTAAATAAAAAATATGATCATATCAATTATCCTAAAACATAGTAAATTGGCATAGCTCTGATACTGCTATTGGAAAATGTGGGAATATAGTATAGCAACAAATTTTTTTTATCTATCTGTATGTTGGTATGTATGCCCTGAGAGCAATCATGGGATGATTGGTGGGATACATTAAGATTGATTTGATAAACATAAAAGGCGAGCTTCCAATTCTTTCTGGTTCAGTCATATGAGATAGTGATAGAACAGATTGAATGTCTAGAGAATGACAGTACTCAATGACGTATGCCTTCAGGTTCATGACCTGAATGATGAGATCATACGGATGCTAAGAGTTTGTACATTCTTGTTATGTCCCTAGTCGGATGTCATTGTGGAAGGTAGATAGACAACAATGCCATACAAGACTAGATTGTGGTGTTGGTTGATGACAGAATCTCATTAGTCATGATATAGAGATATCAAACCAAACACATAGGTACTTGTTAGAGAACAAGGTACCGGACAAACCCACCGTGAGTTTGATACATGGAACCATGAGATGGTAGTCACAGTCAGTACTCACAATGATGGTGATGAGTGTGATTCTTAGACCTGAAATCACTGCACTCAACACATGTCGTTGGGCACACTTTGACATCATCAAACGCAGTCCTGAAACATGGGTTGTTATAAAGGTGATGATTGGGTGGCTTTGACACATGGGGCTTTTGAGGGGTGAGTGATAGATATGGGATTTGTCCCTCCTGAGGGAGTTTGATATCCATGGCCACATGATGAGTAGGATTGAGAAAGGTGTTCACGCATGTGTGAATCAGTATATGATACTGATGTCATACATATCTCTTCCAGTCTACTCTGAGATCAAGGAAGTGAATGAACGTTGACAGGATGACTGTTCCATGCCTCGAGTTCATTCGGGATATCAGTGACAAAGGAATTATACATTCGCTGTAACACCATTCACAGATTGTAGGATGAAAGTTGTTCTCCAACTTTCTACTTTCACTTGGGTAGCATTGATGTGTGACTAGGCACCGCTCTTTGCTTGTGAAGTCATAAGTGTTATGGACTTTCACTACCAACGTGAAATGGACCTGCAGGGTCACACATATAGGATTTAACCTGGAAGAGGAGTTTTGTCCACAAAGCAATGTTTAGATTGATTACTAAAGGATTTTAGTAGTTCAATTATACACTCAATCAGTCGATAGCTCAATATCGTATGGTTCAAGGTGTTGGACGCATTGATTGGAGTATCGGATTGATTGAAATCGCATTTGACTGATTTTTCCCAACCTGTGCTCCCAACCGATCGGCTCATGTGATGAACCGGTCGGTTGAGGTTGCTGAACCGGTCGGATGGAGTGTCCAGGCCGATCGGCTCATGCCCAGGTTGAGATGACCGGTTCAAGAGTTGAACCGATCGGCTCAACTGGTGCAACCGACCAGTTGGGAAAAGTCATGTCGGCAAGAATTTTCCTTTGGTTTCAAATTGCCCAATTCGATTGGGAATAATATTGGTATTCGATACCAATTGGGAAAGAAACAAAGAAAGTCTTTTTGAGCCGGATTAAGACCATGAACTGATCGGTTCAGGGCACCAACCGATTGGTTGGAGTGCCCCAAACGATCGGCTCAGGTCCAGCCGATCGACTCAATGGCCGAACCGATCGGTTCAGTTGTGAACCGATCATTTCAATTTGCGAACCGGTTGCTTTTTGTGGAATATTCTCGAACCCTTCTACTCTTGCTTTAGTCCCACATTGCCCGGGATGGAGAACCCTGTCCCATGACTCTCCTATATATATAGGGGTTTTGGGGGCTTCTCACAATACAACTCAGTGCAACCAGTTGCTCTGCAAGTTGTCGTTCTCTCTGGTTTTGGTAACCGTGAGAGAGCCCGAGCAAGTGCTTCCCGCAAAAGGGAGGTGTAGCAAGGGAAGGACAACTGCAGTTGCAACAGGAGGCAGGAGAGCGTGTTGGCGACTAGTACGTCAACAGGAGGGTGCGACTCCTTCCACTTCCTTATGGGACAAGGAGAGTGGAGTTCCAGGTGGTCCGTGTGGACTACTACAGAGGCGGGAGGACACTGCCGCTTAGGAGGACAACTATCATCCGACAGTCCGGTTCGAGTAGGAGTTGTCAGTCCCGATGCGACCAGGAGCTGCACAGACACCGTCGAAGTCCGGAGTTGAAGACCGCGCATTGCGCGAGGTATTGTCGCCGAGAAAGCCTCGAGACAAGGTATGATTCCACAAACCATCCTTTCCTATTATATAGACGTTGACGCGTTTCCTCAGTATGGGTTTGGGGAGAAAAATTTTTGTTTCCGCTGCCTTCTCTGTCTCCCCTAAAACCCAACAGTGGTATCAGAGCCACGTCAACTGCTCTATGTTTTAGGAATATCGATATGATCGATTTTGGTTTGTCGCCTTTATTTATTGCATAGGATGCGAATAATATCGGCTCTATGCATGTCCAATCCTAAATCCACAAATCCCTAATTACATATATGATATGTATTATTAATGCACTCGATACACGTCGCCCTTAAACGAGTTTTGTGGTGGATGTGTGTAGCGTGATTATGGCCTATAAACACCTATGTTTGATTGGTTGTGTGTGGTTTCTTGTATCTCGGTCTGCGCACCGATCTTCCTTCTCTTATTCCTGATGTAACTCGAAATAATTCGAGATTCTTTCCTACCTTTGCTCCCCCCGAATGTAACTCGGGGTTTCCCTTTTTAAAGCAATGTAATAAATAGGATAGACTTTTTTTTTCCTGTTATGTCATAGACCGGCGGACATCAAGACGACAGCTGAAACGATCGGTTCAAGGCGTGAACCGATCGATTGACGTTCCAGACGGTCGGTTCAAGGAGTGAACCGATCGATTGATGACTGTTTCGAGGAGCGAGATGAGCGGGTGGCGGACATGACGAGATGCACGACGACCAGGCGAACCGATCGGTTGGAGGAGCCAACCGATCGGCTGGTGGCACCCAGACGACCGGCTGGAGAGTACAGATCATTCATGTGATGAGTTGATCAACTCGGATGGCAAGGCACAAATGTTCATCTTGTACAGGTTGCATGTGATGTAGACCTAGATGACCGTGATTCCTCTTGGCTCGAGGAATCACATTAGGATGGCCATAATCATCGCTTTTATCATTTTGTGCATGTATTCTGTGGGATATAGCATGTATATGATACATACTATGTATTGTGGTGATTGGATATATATATGTATATAAAACCAAATCACTCATTAAAATATTAAGTTTTAGATGCCTTCCAAATGCGACACACGTGAAAAACTTGATCGACCAAGTGTGGGCACGCCCAAGCGTGGTGCATCGTCTATCTCGTGGAAGCGTGAAGGATGAACGTGTGGGTCTGCCCAAGCAGGGTGCATGTTCATCGTGTTTGCTTTGGGTCGGACTTAATAAGGTGACCTAGATAGGATCTAGCGCCTTGAGGCATGGAGATGATCATTGCAAGGAGTTGTAGATGACATCTTATCAAGAGTTTCATATGATGCAATTGGCAAAAGTTGCCTACTTGAGAGATCTATGTTGTGGGTGACAGCCCAAGCTGGTCCATGACTTAGAGGATTTCAGGATCTTGCCCACTAGAAGGTTGTACGCTGCAATCTTCCGAATTGATGGTGAGGGCTATCAATTTGAAGTAAAATAGTGGGAGCGATAATTAATTAAAGGCCTAATTATATCGTCAAACTTTCAAATCAATCAAATAAGTCAAAAATGAGTTTTGGACTAAAATTGCATATTTTCCTTTTTGTAGTTCAAATGGCAACAAACAACATCAAATTTTCTTTGCGATCGGTCCTTGACAAGGACAAGATAAATGGGACAAACTTCCACGACTGGTATCGGACATTGAGAATTGTTCTCACTCAAGAGCGTAAGCTCTATGTCCTGGATACTCCAATTCCAGAGGAACCCGCTCCTAATGCACCAAGGATAGAAAGGGATGCTTACAAGAAGCATTCTGATGATGCCATTGATGCAAAGTGCTTGATGCTATGTTCAATGAACCATGAGTTGCAGAGGCAACATGAGAACATGGGTGTCATAGAGATGATTCTGCATCTCAGGAACATGTATGAAGATTAGGCACGGCAAGAGAGGTACAATGTTTCTAGGGCGCTGTTCAAGTGTGTCATGACAGAAGGAGATCCAGTTGGTCCTCACACACTCAAGATGATTGGGTATGTGGAGAACCTGCAGAGACTGGGATTTCCACTGAGCCAAGAGTTGGCTACTGACGTGATATTGCAATCGTTGCCAGAATCTTACAGTCAGTTTGTGATGAACTACAACATGAACAACTTTGATAGGCCACTGTCAGAGTTGTTGGGCATGTTGAGGACAGCCGAGTTACAGATGAAGAAGGACAAGCCTAAGTCCGTGATGGTGATCACGAGCAAGAAAGGCAAGTCCAAGCGCAAGGGCAAGGGAAAAGCTAAGAAAGGTTCTGAAGCTAGCCAGGAGTCCAAGCCATCTTCAGCTCTCAAGGCCAAGGGAGGCGTGACCAAGAAAGGAAATTGCCACCATTGTCAAAAGTCAGGACATTGGAAAAGGAATTGTCCTCTCTACCTGGAAGAACAAAAGAAGAAGGAGGTGACTGAAACCTCTACTTAAAGGTGTCATGAAAGTAAACCTGTAACACTTTTGAGATATATGATATCAATATGTAAAGTGTAAAGCATTCTTACTTGGGGCAAGTGTTGCCTTTATAGATAGGAATACTTTAGTTTATTTTCAGCCAATAAGGCATGTAATACAGTTATGAACTGCTATTTCATACTTGCCAATAGATAGAAACACTTTATTTTTGCATATTGTATGACAATGATGGCAATTAATAAAGTTGTGTTTTCAATCTTAAAGATATGATCTTTGTGGCAATGCCTTATTTATCTTGTGATATTTGATATGCATAAGATAAGACGATACCTAAAAGTTATAGATAACTCAAACAATTTAATTATCATTAATCATGAGAAATTCATTTCTAGTTTCCATGTGATGGATAAAACTAGACTCTTTTGGTTAGAGAACCAGTAAGGGACATGAATATCTTGGACATGATTAATCAATCTTCATTAAAGCAGTGGGAGAGTGATTATCCTATTAGGTATAATACATGTGATGTATTTACATACCTATTGGAATAAATGCTAATACTTCAAATGGTGTTTAGAGAAATACCAATATGAATGTCTTGAAATGTTCAAGATTATCATAAATGAAGTACAAATTTGGTAAAGTATTAATTCTTGATGAGATCAATGAATGAAATACTTGGACCAAATGTTTGAGATCCTTATGAGTGATTATGATAGTGTATCATAGTGAACTCATGATTAAGGCATGGTGATGTCTGAATCAAGAAGGAATCATACTCTAAGGAGTTAGAGAATGATTATTAAATAACTGAATTCTTCTTAATAAAAGAATACCCCACACTAATAAAAGAAATTAAGAAACATAAGGGTTGTGAGTTCTTATATCTTTAATAGATATACCTCAATTATCTATGTGATGAGTTGTTCATGTGATGAGTCAACTATCAAGATGAATATGAGGAACCGAATCTTGAGTTATAGTTTAAAACCATTACATCCTAAATGACTTCCATGTGAACCATAAGGTATGACCTTGATGGTAGCACTCATTGGATCATATCCATAAGTGCAGATGAGTCTTAAGTGTTAAGACACATGGATAACATTTTGAGAAGGATGATGCTTGTTGATTGCAACTTAATGACTAAGACATTTGGCATATGGATACTAAAACTGCATTCCTACGAGGAATAAAACCAGGATGTGTACATGACACAGCCTATAAGGTTTATGAATCCACTAATGTAAATGAAGTCTATAAGTTACAATGGACTAATCAATGTGATTGATTGAGTACAAGCAACTCAAAATTGGATCTTTATTTTGATAATATAGTCAAAGGGTTTGACTGATATGTCAAAGATAAAGAAGTGATCTGTGATTTAGTGGGAGCGTATTCACATTCCACATAATGATGTGAAATGGAATTGTTCTAGAATGGAAATCCGAAAGTGGAAATTATCTTTAAGGAAGATAGAGATATTTCCTATGTGATAGGAATAGAGTTCTATAGAGATAGTTCTCGAAAATCTCTTGACCTGGAAAGAGAAAGCATACATTGGCAATCTGTACTGAAGTGTTCAGTATGCACAGATTCAGTGGGAGAAAACTTGTCCATGTTACATGGATATTAGTATCCCAAGGCCAAGTGTCCAATTCTTATGAAGAATGGGAACACTAAGAATAGATATGGATCTATCATGTATGTAATCATCCCATTATCTTGCATGTATGACATGGCAAGAATAAAGTGCATTCATCATCTTGTATGTAGGACATGGCAATATGATGTGCCCATCCTGTTAACTCATATGTGGGACATGACGAGTGGATGTCTGTCTGCTTCCAGTAAGGGTTACTGGAATACCCTGAGAACTTGATAAGTGCTTGTGAAGCACTAGTTCTATGGAGATAAGGAAGAGTTTGATGTAAAGAGTTACGTTGATGCGAACTTCCAAAAAGACAGAAAATTAATCGCAATATATACATGAGATGTATAAAAGTGAAAGTTTGTTGATAATTGGAAGTGTTCCAATAAAGCCATTTAAAAGGGAAATGTCGAGTATCTATGTGTTAGAGAACAACAATGGATACTATATGGATCTGAAAGTTCATAAGATGAACTTATGTTCCACTCATTGATGACAAGTCTGGAATCCTTGATCATGCAGTGTGGCTAAAGGTTAGCAAAGGAATACTAGATCGCATATTACAGCAACTTCATCTCATACGTGTGACGTACAGCGAAGAGATGAGAGACATGCAATTTGTACAGACTTTGGCAAGGTGTGGTCATTACTCACTATGTTGGCACTAGAGCACAGTGACATGTGGGACATGTTTGAAGATAACTATGAATATGATTCATGAGTGATTGGCTCACAGTGCAAGTGGGAGTATGTTGGTATGTATGCCCTGAGAGCCAATCATGGGATGATTGGTGGGATACATTAAGATTGATTTGATAAACATAAAAGGCGAGCTTCCAATTCTTTCTGGTTCAGTCATATGAGATAGTGATAGAACAGATTGAATGTCTAGAGAATGACAGTATTCAATGACGTATGCCTTCAGGTTCATGACCTGAACGATGAGATCATACAGATGCTAAGAGTTTGTACATTCTTGTTATGTCCCTAGTCGGATGTCATTGTGGAAGGTAGATAGACAGCAATGACACACAAGACTAGATTGTGGTGTTGGTTGATGACATAATCTCATTAGTCATGATATAGAGATATCAAACCAAACACATAGGTACTTGTTAGAGAACAAGGTACCGGACAGACCCACCGTGAGTTTGACACATGGAACCATGAGATGGTAGTCACAGTCAGTACTCACAGTGATGGTGGTGAGTGTGATTCTTAGACCTGAAATCACTGCACTCAACACATGTCGTTGGGCACACTTTGACATCATCGAACGCAGTCCTGAAACATGGGTTGTTATAAAGGTGATGATTGGGTGGCTTTGACACATGGGGCTTTTGATGGGTGAGTGATAGATATGGGATTTGTCCCTCCTGAGGGAGTTTGATATCCATGGCCACTTGATGAGTAGGATTGAGAAAGGCGTGCACGCATGTGTGAATCAGTATATGATACTAATGTCATACATATCTCTTCCAGTCTACTCTGAGATCAAGGAAGTGAATGAACGTTGACAGGATGACTGTTCCATGCCTCGAGTTCATTCGGGATATCAGTGACAAAGGAATTATACATTCGCTGTAACACCATTCACGGATTGTAGGATGAAAGTTGTTCTCCAACTTTCTACTTTCACTTGGGTAGCATTGATGTGTGACTAGGCACCGCTCTTTGCTTGTGAAGTCATAAGTGTTATGGACTTTCACTGCCAACGTGAAATGGACCTGCAGGGTCACACACATAGGATTTAACCTGGAAGAGGAGTTTTGTCCACAAAGCAATGTTTAGATTGATTACTAAAGGAGTTTAGTAGTTCAATTAAACACTCAATCAGTCGATAGCTCAATATCGTATGGTTCAAGGTGTTGGACGCATTGATTGGAGTATCGGATTGATTAAAATCGCATTTGACTGATTTTGCCCAACCTGTGCTCCTAACCGATCGGCTCCTGTGATGAACCGGTCGGCTGAGGTTGCTGAACCGGTCAGCTGGAGTGTCCACGCCGATCGGCTCATGCCCAGGTTGAGACGACCAGTTCAAGAGTTGAACCGATCGGCTCAACTGGTGCAACCGACCAGTTGGGAAAAGTCATGTCGGCAAGAATTTTCCTTTGGTTTCAAATTGCCCAATTCGATTGGGAATAATATTGGTATTCGATACCAATTGGGAAAGAAACAAAGAAAGTCTTTTTGAGCCAGATTAGGACCATGAACTGATCGGTTCAGGGCACCAAACGATCGGTTGGAGTGCCCCAAACGATCGGCTCAGGTCCAGCCGATCGACTCAATGGCCGAACCGATCGGTTCAGTTGTGAACCGATCATTTCAATTTGTGAACCGGTTGCTTTTTGTGGAATATTCTCGAACCCTTCTACTCTTGCTTTAGTCCCGCATTGCCCGGGATGGAGAACCCTGTCCCATGACTCTCCTATATATATAGGGGTTTTGGGGGCTTCTCACAATACAGCTCAGTGCAACCAGTTGCTCTGCAAGTTGTCGTTCTCTCTGGTTTTGGTAACCGTGAGAGAGCCCGAGCAAGTGCTTCCCGCAAAAGGGAGGTGCAGCAAGGGAAGGACAACTGTAGTTGCAACAGGAGGTACGTCAACAGGAGGGTGCGACTCCTTCCACTTCCTTGTGGGACAAGGAGAGTGGAGTTCCAGGTGGTCCGTGTGGACTACTACAGAGGTGGGAGGACACTGCCTCTTAGGAGGACAACTGTCATCCGACAGTCCGGTTCGAGTAGGAGTTGTCAGTCCCGATGCGACCAGGAGCTTCACAGACACCGTCGAAGTCCGGAGTGGAAGACCGCGCATTGCGCGAGGTATTGTCGCCGAGCAAGCCTCGGGACAAGGTATGATTCCACAAACCATCCTTTCCTATTATATAGACGTTGACGCGTTTCCTCGGTATGGGTTTGGGGAGAAAATTTTTTGTTTCCGCTGCCTTCTCTGTCTCCCCTAAAACCCAACATTGTATTCCCATACCAGCAAGATCGCGTCAACTACTATCAAATAGGAAGGATTCATTAATGAGTTATACCTTATCCTGGAGCAAGTCAAACATCAACAACTCACTTCAATGCAACTATTTCTAGTTGCTCTTGGATGGTTGATGTGCAACTCCTAGTCTTCACCATGAATAACAAACATAATAGCTTCTATAGTGACTCCCGTGGTCTCACCGTAGACTACAGGCTAAGTTTACTCTCCTAGAAGTAGCTAAAGGACTCATTCCTCTAGAGTAGCCCATATAGACCAACTAGAGCTCATGTTGTTCAACTAGAACAGACATGAAGGAGTTGTCCCTCTCGTTGGTGTACTATTCACCAATGTGCTCTCTCACAACAATGATTCTCAGTTGTTCTCTACCGTCTCTATCCCTCCCCTTTCAGATAGGACTTTCTTGGGCTTTCTCGGTTACCCTAACTATAGAGGAAAATAATTTTCAGAGCAATTGATTCTCAGTTGTGTTGTTGTACTCTGGGAAGCCCCCAACACCCCTCTATTTACAAGCGGGGTTAGGGCTAGGGTTCCCAGTATGTTCGGGATTTGTGTGGGAGTGGAAGGGACAAGCAGATCTTGAATTTTTGCAACCTACAAAGAATGAGACAGTCGTCTAGTAACTTAGATAGTTGTCTGGTCACATGAGATGGTCATCTCACACTACGAGATGATCATTTTGTAGTTTCCCAATTACACACGAATTGGGAAACTTGATTCCAATTAATGTTAGACATTAATTACTTGCACGACAAGTACTATGCAATCAAAACAAGTTCGGGAAACTTCCAAAACCTTCGTTCACCCCCAACTGAGCCATCTCACACATGTGATACACCTGTCACTCTTACCCAGACATCCATCTAATGAGTCAAGTTGAGTTGATCGACTCAACGAAATGAACTAGTCAGTTTATAACTTAGTTTGGACAGGACTTAGCCAATTCAATCTTTTATTATCTTGACAACCCAAATGGCCATATCAAAACTTGAGATGCTCGTCTGGCTGATCAAACAGTCATCTCACCTAGTGAGATGGTCATTTGTCAATGCAATCATCCAATCTATTGCGTGAATTGAATACCTAAACACTCTAGTAATCAATCCAATCATCATTCAAGATTAAACTCCTCTTCTAGATGAGTTCCTATGTGTATGACCCTATAGGTCCCATGTAATGTTGGCATTGAATGTCCATAACTAACTTATGACATCATAAGCAGTGAGCAGTTCCTATTCATACATCAGTGCTACCCAAGTGAATGGAAAGTTGGAGAACAACTTCAACATACAATCTGTGTAAGGTGTTGTAGTGATTGTATAATCCTTTGTCTGTGATATCCAAGATGTACGTGAGGCATGTAATCGTCATCCTCTCAACATCCAATACATGTTCCTTGAACCAATAGCAGACTGTCTGAGATAATGTGACTTCAATATCATATATTGATTCATATGTGCATGCACATGCATTTCTCAGTGTCGCTCATCAAGTGGCTAGGAGATCAATCTTGAGTAGGAGGGACAAATCCCATCTCTATCACTCACAATCTATCCCCATGTGTCAAAGTCACCCAATCATCATCGTTATAACAACCCATGTTTTAGGATTGCATTTGATGATGTCGAAATGTACCTAATGACATGTGACGAGTGCATTGATTTTAGGTCAAATAATCACAATCGGCACCTTCACTATGCAAGATGACTATGACACCAATGATGGTTTCCATGTGTCACTCTCAAGGTTGGTTTGTCTGATACATTGTTCCCTAAAATGTATCTTTGTGCTTGGTTTGATATTGCCATATCATGACTAATGAGATTCTATCATCAACCAACCCACACTCTAGTCTTTAGTGTTACTAGTATCTATCTACCTTCCACAATAACAACCGACCAGTGACATTATGAGAATTTACACACTCTTAACATTCATATGATATCATCCTCCAAGTCACATACTTAAAGACATACATCATTGAGTATTGTCATTCTTTAGACATTCATAATATTTCCTCATTATCTCATAGCTGAGTGAAATAGAATTAAATCAAAGCTTGACTTTATGAGTATTCATCAATCCCTTTACAATTTATGCCATGTCAATCACATATGATTGACTCTCTCAGAATACCTTACCAACATTACCACCAAAGCCCGAGGATGATGATGTTGAGGATGATTTGACATATATGCCATAGATGTATAGTTTTGTAGTCTATTAGGGTGCTCATACATATTTCTTTTTTGTAGACTATCATGTACAAAACATTTGGGCATTGTATCTGAGGCATACTATTTTTTTATATCATCATTTTTTCTTATTTGTTGGCATGTAGTTATCATACCGAAAGGACATATCTAGTGTTATAATCCTAATATAATGTACCTTGACTCTTTGTTTGGTTGCATCTTATGAGTTTATGGTATGTTCTCCCATGTTTTGATTATGACTCTAGATTGCTTGTTTATCTCTATTTTGTCTCTATTTGGTGCATGCTTTAATGGTTGCTTGTGTAATTTGTTCTTATGGTGATTACTTGTGTTTTATAGGTCTTCTACTCCCTTGATTTTATGAAATGACAAAGGGGGATAAGAAAATGAGAGCTCATGTACTATAGGTACCACATGGGAGAAATGAGCTCAGCCATATTGAATTTATTGCCATTGTGATCCTTTTCTAATCAATTATCTAAAATATCATGTGACTTGCTAGAGGACTATGTAGTGTATATATGTGCTATGGTTGTTTGTGGAAAGACTAACCATGTAGGCATAGGTAAGCATGAATTGAGGGGGAGCAATTAACATTGTTTATTCATGTATCCCCTTGCAAATTCACAAGGTAAATGTTTAATTTTCATATTATTTCCAATATCTTGTGAAATGGTTTGTCATTGTGAAAAGGGGGAGAATGTTGACTTGAGAGTTATACATTGTCCATATTTTGATAATAACTTAACCATTCCATTTGTATGTATCTAATATCTCTACTTGAGATTGATTTCAGGTATTAGATACTTGAAAAGGATCAATTCAATCAAGCCTTAGCTTGATCAAGTTCAAGTCAAAAGCAATGCAAATGCACTTTGGTGGAAAACACCTTAAAACCCTTAGGATGATTTTGTTAATCATTTGTATTGATGCTATGATTGGTAACTAATATGAGAAAAATTAGTATCCCTTAATTTAAATGTTTAGTCACTCTAATGATATTTTCCAAAATACAACACAGACTGTTTATCCGGTCAATTTTTCCCATGTGACAAACGAAACCGACACCCTTGATGCATTTTGAGAATGTCCACATTCGGTTGAGTTTCAATACACACAACCCTGCACTGGAGAAACTAAATTTAAGTGATCGGCTGATTTTCATCCATGATAAACTCTACTGATGCTTCAAATTTGTTTTGTCATATAAATCAATCGATTGAGTCACCTTTATTAAAACTCGACCGAATGCATTGTATGGAAAGTGTAGAAAAAGTGATTGTAACCATGGGAGTGGTGTAAAACTCAAAACTATATCCATTACAACATGCCAAATGGCTTCCTTAGTGCTCCTAGCTTCTAGTGGACACCCCCAACTACAAATAAGACCTCTTGGAGTTCATTCTAAGGTTGCTCCTTCTTTCTATTCAAGCTCCTAGCTATAGATGTGTGCATTCAATCCACTTGATCCCCTTCCTATCTCTTGTTTGCAGATCAAAACATCCATACGAGTGAGATATGATCTATTTGAGAGAGATACTTCGTTGTATACTTGTAAAGCTCTCAAAACTTCCCTTTCCCCAACCCCTTTCTTCTAGATCAAGTTGGTGAAAGCTTATACAAGTGAAGGAGAAGGTGAAAGGCTTCTCCAAATAGAAGGAGATGGTGCAAAAGCTTCTCCAAGATGAAGGAGAAGTTCAAGGAAAAAAATCTAGGAGTGGAGTGGGTAAATCCTTCAAGGCAAAAGACTCAATGCAAGAAGGGGATCTCCTTGGCGAAGGTGTCCAGCTGCTTGCAAGAGTGGGTAAGACCTTGTAGAGGTAGAATACTCTGGCTCAAAAGGTAGGTAAGTTCTTGGTTGGTTTATTGGATCCTTTTCGTCCTTAATAAGGATGCCTATCCTAAGAAAAGGAAGGTCATCTTGTATGTCTTATAATGGAATATAAGTATACATTGGTTGCAAAATCCTAGAGCTTGACCTCTCTAGAGAGTCAGTTTACTTTCTACTAGCTTGGAGATTGGAACCACTCTACATAGCTTGTTGTTGTGTTTATTCAATCTCTCTCATCCTTTCTATGTATGCTTAGTTGCACTACAAATTCAATACTTGCAAATCCCATATCTTGAAGTAACTTGAAGAAGGTCTAACAAGTTTTTTGTGAGTGTCTTTAGCTCTATTCACCCCCTCCAGATCCCATTGATCCAACAAGAGTGTTTTATATAGAACAAGTAAAAGAAAGTGGTATGGATGTACTTAGAGATATGATAAAAAAACTCAAGGAAAAGATGATAGTGTGTGACATGCATGTAGACTTGATTTTTTTCAAATTGAGTATCTCTATAGTGATACGTGTATGCTATATGGACCAATTGTGCATCAAAGTATATTGAGTCATTAAATTGAAATAAAGATTTGAGAAATAGAGTAAATGCAAAATGCATAGTACATACATGAGGATGGAGAAAGGTGTAGCTTATCACTCTTTCTAATTAGTAATTACAAATAATTTTATGGTGACATATGTGATTGTTGTGAATTTCTAAAATACTAGATAATTTGATAATCTAAAAATTACACATGGATATTAATATCTAGAAAACTTGGGACATGGCACACTGGAATGGACCTACTAGAGAAAACCACTTGGATAGGTTCCACTCAAAATAAATGCATAGCTAGAAAAAACCAAAACATTGAAACATATCATTTGGCCACGTATGGACATGAAAAGCAGAAAAAGATGCAAGTAAAAAATAATAAACATGATGCCTAGATTCATCAGATGAAAACTTGATGAATTCGCTAAAATCAGTGGGAATATTGACGGCGAAAACCCATAAGGATGATATCTCATGGTCAACAAGGATTATTAATGGATTCATTACATTCCACCAAAATCAACAAGACCAAGAAGATGCTAGGTAATGAGTAGAACTATAACCTATCCCTTGTGCCATGAAAAAAGTGGAGCAAACACTTCAAGTAGTAATTAGGCTAAAACATGATATTTGGAGTCACTTTAGGGGTTCTAGACAAAGATATTGAGGGGGAAACCAAGAATAATTCTAGACTTAATACTTGAATTGGGACCAAGGTCATCAAAATAGTAACAATGAGATATAAAATGGGCATAACAATTTTATCATATAATATGACAAATTGGAAGTTCTATAAGCATGCCCAGGTGTTGTGGAAAGGATCAAGACCTTCACCATTGGCCTTGAAGGTTAGGATCATCATATCAAACTCCTAGGGCCGCATTAAAGGAGATGAGGTTCAAAGAGGTAAGAGGAGATGCATTAAATTGGTTATGGGAATCTTGATTAGATTTTAGGAGCTAAAGGGACGTTTCAAGGGGTTAACCATATATTTTGAGGGTTTTAAGATGTTACTACATCCATGAAAGAATTAGTAGGGGAAAATGATGGTTGGTATTAGGAAAAAGTCCATGATGTACCAAAGTATAACATATTAGGGATAATTACCTTCATTGTATATGGAGGTAGCTCCATAGGGAGAAAATAATGACCTTTATGGTCTAAAAACTAGATAGAGAGGGTGAATAAATCATACTTTTGTAGAGTCCAAGAAGACCTAGCTATCAGGTGGTATGACAATCCTTGGACTCACAATTGAGTTGGAGTAACCCATCAAATCACTCTTATACCTTTCTTAAGGAGCATGACTCATATAATGAGTGAGTTATAAAATGACTAGTATGCCTTATTAAGGTGATTTAATATTTTTTATGGGGGTATTCATTTTAATTTAAATTGGTACATGAAGGGTTATTTAATACTAAAGAAACCTAGTATGTTCACCAATTCGGATATAGGAATTGTATATATAAATTTTGTTTTCATTTTTCACTAATAAAATAATTTAGCTATATAATTGGAGTTCTAAACTATATAAATCTATTATTTTTTATTAAATAAAAACTAATCTACCAACTAAACTTTGTAAATCTATTATTTTTATTAGATGGAAAGTAATCTACCAACTTGTAGGGTTTATATTTTAACACATTTAGTACTAGTGAAGATTCAAGGAATTGATATAAATATTACGATGAATTTTTTATTTAGTAAACTCTTATGTTTGCACAAATTCATAATTATGCCTCATAAATTACAAAGAAACATATATTGTTATAAACTATTTGGTAATTAGTTAACCAAGATGAATCATTATCATGAGGTCACCCACTATCTTCTTGCTATCCTAACTTAGAAACGTTAAGCCATATTATTATAAATGCATGTATTAATGGAAAAATTAGGGTTCAACTGTTGTATGAAAATATATTATTTGAAATTGAGGATCTCATATTTTGAATTTGTTATAGAATGCTTTATAACCCCAAATTCAATTCCCCTGACTAAAAATTCAGTGGAGAAAAGACTCAAACATCCATCTGTAGAATGGCTTAAACAAACAAAACATATACATTAGTAAGACAACAACAAAACATTCTTATATCATGAACCATAAGATTTCACAAATTGTAGGATAAAAAAAGGAAGACACACATAAAAAGGAAACTATCTAATACATAACAATAAAAGACCTACACACTTTTAGTTGTACATAACCCCCATGGACATACATTGGTGTTACATGTTTAGAGTTCTCAACACATATAATGTTAGCATAGAGGAAACATGATATTGGTGGCATATCATAGTGTATCTATCACACATAAAATCTTTAAATCGGACACAATCGGTGCAAAAGCATTGGTACAATGTAAAATGATACAAACTAGATGTTTAAAGAACATATTTTCTTATCTAAAAGCTATATATAGGCAAGAAACAAAGAAAACAAATCGAAAGAGTTTTTTTAACAAAATCATATGTTTTTGGCTCATTTTCATCATATCATACAACATTATCACAAGGCCATTGACCACCTTCCCAGTTGTAGGATTTGTGAGAGACCACAAGGAGAAAAGCCAAGGGTCAAACTTGTTTCAAGGTCATTGTAAGACCCCTAAACTTGCTTCTTGGTTGATCAAGATTTCTTAACATAATTAGATGCTTAAAACCTTAATCCAACATCTATGATTTTATATCATGTGAGAATCTTATGTTTCAAGTTTTGTCCTGTTTGGATGATGTTTGAGCTAGTTATGCTTTTATGTGATTGTTTTGGACCTAATTGCAATTTACCCATATCTAGGGTTTTTCTCAAAGTTTGTCACATTCTTTTTGTACCTCACATGTTTACACATCATGCTTTGTATATCTGAGTTTTGGGGCACCTTGTCACACCTTGGTTTGAGTACTGACATCTCATGTGTGAGACTAGGGTTTGCATGGATGTCCTAAGTTGATGTTTGACCTCAAGTGATGAGTAATCTAGGGTTAGCAATCTCTAAATTTTGTGTGGTTCTTGGTTTTGGCACTCGATGATGTTTTCCTTGATCTACCCTGGGTTGGCATCAATGATATTTGGTATCTCTCTTTGGTTTCCAACTTTTGTATGTGTTGAGGATCAAAGAGTTTCTTCGTGGTCGATATGATTTGATCATATTTGGTAGATATGTATCCTCATCTGCCGATTGCTTTTCCTAGACCAAGTTGGTTGCTTATCTTTCTAGTTTTGAATGCCATGGTTTCTTAGTGGAGATGTTTGCATAGTTGAGGTGTGTTGGCTTTGGACACTTGTCATATTTAGCATAACACCTAACCCCCTTTCTCTCTCTCCAACCCTATGTTATATAAACCCCTCTCTTTGCATGCAATAACCTCTTTACACCCTTAGTTTCATCTCTCTTATTCATTGGTTTCTATTGGATCTCATACCCTCTTTCTTGGTGGTGAAGGAAGAGCTCAAGGTTGAACAAGGTGGGCCGATCTTACCTTGCATGTTGACCTAGGGTTTGGAGCTACCCTTCTTTTTTTAGTTTGACAGGGGAAACCCACCACCTAGGAGTAGGCACAGATAGTAGGGATAGTAAACTCAGGAGACTCGTGTGTCCGTACACCAGTATCTCAATAATTCACATAAGAGGTCGGTTGATGTTGTAGAAAATTCACTTCCAAGTAGCATGTTCAGTGGGAATCAAACCCAGGACCCTTTGTGAGGGGTCCCAAGTTGTGACAAGCTGGGCTACTACTCTCCGACTTGGAGCTACCCTTCTTATGATTGTTTGGTACATCGTTATTTGTTTTATTGGTCTTAGTAAGTGATATCTCCCTCTTTACCTATGTTTTCTTTGTTATCCTACCCTTCTTCTTTCTTTTCTTGGCCGATACCATGGTGTTCCATGGTAGTACTTGAGTTAGATCTTGAAGAACATCTCTTCCTTTCCTTTATACCCATGGTTTTACCTCTTTTTTTCTTCCTTGACCTAAGATTTTTCTTATTTCTTGGAAGTAGAGCTAGCTTGGCTGAGTGGTGTGCTCAAGCTACATTTCTAACCTTTCTTATTTGAGATGCTTTACTATTTGATGTTTCTACATCATCTCCAAGGCTAGTTATATAACTTTCTCCACAGTTATTGCTTACTTTTACCTTGCATGCAGATAATCTTGCTCTAAAATGTGGTTACAAATAGGCAAATGATACCTTGTATTTAGAATTTATGTTTACATGACGATCTTGAGTAGATATCTCTTCTTGAATAAACCCTAACTCTTATGTTTGAGTTTTCCTTGGTGATGGAAGTTTTAGTGCTTGCATGCATGTGCAAATCATTGCTTTTACTCTTGGATTTCTAGGGTTTTATGTTGGTTTTCCTCTTGATTTGGTACCCAATGGTTTAGTGTTGGTTTTTTTTATCTAACTTCCTTGTGCCAATTCATGGCTTGACTTTGTGATTGTTTTGTATCTTATTGCCAAGTTTGACCTCATTTTTTGGTCTCTAAGAAGGTTGACATCTTATGCAATCGATGAGATTTTCTAATCCCTTGATTGGTCGCTAAGATGCTGACAGGAGAGTGGTCACCAAGATTTTCCTCTCTATGTAGTCGATGAAGGTTTTGTATCATATGATCACCAATGCCCTAATTTCTCTTCTGTCGCCAAAGCTCCATGTTTCTAATTGGTCACCAACCTCTCTTATCTTCAATGGTCGATGACTCCTTTTTATGTTTCAGCAGTCGATGACACCTTGGTCCATGTCACTGACGAAGGTTTCTGATCTACTGGATTATCATGTTTTGTTGACCCTATTATGGAAATGTTTGACCTAAAGCACTTTCATGTATGACAAAGATGATAAGAATTAAGGTTTACTTGTAAAGACAGTTTGTAACTATAATTCATTAATGCTTGGATTACACATTACCTAATAGATTACCTTTTCCCTCAAACGAATTCAAATCTAAAAGTTTTAGTAAAGTGTTGTTTGGTGATGTTGATGCAGCTATCCTCATGAACCCAACTCTAATACAAGTAATAATTATGCTTAGCTTTATTATGTGATTAGATGATGGAGTACTTTATCTTTCTATGTTGTGGTAACCCTAATTTGCTGCCATGTGAACATCGTAGCTCTTAAATGAAATGTTTTATCAACTTATGTGTCACATGTATGGTGATGGTATAATGAGTCTTGATGAGACATGGAAAGATAATGATGTTCATACAGGGAACCATGTGACTGGTCTTATGACCTTGAACAAGGTTTGTTACCCTAATTGAGGTGTTTTCCTCTTCATGATGTGATAAGGATTGGTATCATGTGATGATATGATGATGAGAAGGGAATCATGTGTGGCAATGAAAGAGTACCATATGATGATGTGATAAACCTTATACTTTATACGTTTTATATCTTTTGAGGTTGTAATCTGCCCATTTTTTGTAGAATTACTTTAAGGTTTGTATGTAACTTGATTGATGCAATATTAACTCACCCAATTGGCATTAATTAATCAAGTGAAACCCTAATCATGTAGTTCCCTATGCCATAGATCCATTCCAGTGTCAGAACTTGCTGGATGGTGAAATGAGTATTCCTGAGGGAAACTCAGAGTGCATACTATTGAGTATGTGGGGTGCTTAAGACTTTGTGTCCTTGTCCTCCTGATTCTAAGGTTTTGAGGATGGCTGCAGCCATACCTTGGTAGGTGAATGACTGCATTCATATCTCAGATACTGATTATATATGATGTGATGAGGACAACTGCAGTTGTACCTTGATTGATAGAGTTTTTTATACCTTGGTTCACTAGTGTCATGACCTATATACCAAGGATGGACTAGAATATTTTTGCATCTGGATTTATATGTTTTTGTGGTGCACTCATACAAACTGAGGGCAGATGAGATAATAGGAGTCCAACTCTCCTAGATCTTGTATGGCACTGATCTCAACTTAGCAATGGTCATTTGAAATTGAGTGGTATACTCAACTCCTTAGGCCTTAATAAAAGACGTAATCCAACCATGTAGCATACATATTTAGGGTTAATCATGCTTCACATTGGATTTTAACCCTTTCCTTGTTTCTTATAGTGTGTGGTTGATATATAACGCAGTAAGAGAAATCAACTGCATAGAATGTGGTAGCTTTACATGTTTCAATTATTTATCTTGTTTAAACTAATCACTCTTCTTAATTTGCTTACTTAGCAGAACCTGCTCATCTTGTTTAACAATGATACTTGCTATATCAATAACAGTTGGTTAAGAGTTATATCTCTCGATGGGACATGGGTCTCACCTCATTAGTCACCACAACTTTTTAGGTGGTCATCAGTGGCATGGTCAGGATTGTGGTGCTGAGGAGGAGCAACTTGGAGAGCACTAGCCACATACGGTTGGATAGTTGTTGTAGAGTCCTTATGTTGTCCCTATACTCTCAGATCCGGGAAGGGATGTTTTGTATATTATATGCATATTTACACATGGTTTTGGTAGTATGCCTATGTTTGTATAGGGTTTGTATATGTGGAACATCATGTTATGGTATGTGTTTCTATACAAGTTGTTGGACCTTTATGTAATGTTTATACACATAATAGTAAAGTTGAACTTGGTTTTAATTTATCCATTTTTTGGCTATGTGGTTGATTAGCTATTGATTGCTTGTTTGATTTGAGTAATCTCAGTTTGTGTGGTGTTGGGCGTCACATTCATGAGGACCTTAAGGCCCAATACCAAGATCTAACCATATTCCAAAGGATTTTCTCAATCTTGAACAAAATAGTTAGGTGCATCAAGAATTTTACCCTTAACCCAAATATACAAGAAGGTACAACAAGGGTTGTATAATGGACTTATATGAATATGCTTGAAGTTTTGTCAATGTAATACAAGCAAGGAAGGCCATACTAGACATAGGAAACATTTAGCTCAAAAATATATACATACAAGATTTGGGACTCATACATATACAATACAAGCATCAATATCATAATCAAGGTCAATTAGAAGTAAATCCAACTCTGGAACAAGATAACTAGACTATGAAGTTTCATTCAATCTTTGAAAAGCGTCCAAGAAAGTGATGCTGACATTTAAACAACTTTAACTTGATCAAAATCTATAACTATCTGGTCACATGATTATTTTCACGAGGTTTGTATGTTTCATCTAGTGTAAGTATCATATTTTCAATAATTGACTTCAAAATCTCAATTCATAATTTGGATCATACAAGATTTAGGGAAAAACATCCTAAAAATGACCAAGGATTTTATGACTAGGGTCCCTATACTCTAACAGGTTTATCATAGAAATAAGAGTAACATGAATGACTTAATCATCAACATATTCATTTAAGTCATATATAATGTCATATAATCTTTACTAGAGTAATTTAGTGATCATGTTTAAATTTTGTGTCATAAGACATCAAAAGTTACTGATTTGAAGTCATCAAATAAATAGAGCATTAGTGGATCAATAAATGTACAAGATTAAAAATATAGCAACAAAGTTCAATGTAAGTCACATTTAGTGTCACAAGATCATATTTGGTACACAAATGTAATGTAGGTCTCAAATTGGTTCATGAATACCCAATTGTCATGAGCACAAGTCACGATATAGCTTTGAAGAATTATTAGGACAATATTAGCATCATGGTTCATTAATCATCTTAAAAAAGATTATATATATATCCATTTCTTGATAATCAATGAAAATATGAGTACATCTAGGTCTTGTAATTATTTTCTAATGGAAATATTGCATTTTTATATTGATACTAGAGCATTTAATTGCAAGATTTGTCTAAGGAATTATTTATTATGATTTTTTGGATATCTTAACATTTGGTGCATATTTTACAGTGTCTTCTTTACCAATTTTGGATAACGTTATGTTGTCAATGGTGGGAACATGGTGGAATGGTGTGCGATCTACCACTCTATATGATTTACCCCTGTAGTCAGTAGGAAAGTGGAGGGACTTGGCCCTCAAGCTAATGACTACTAGGTTGATCCTTGGTCAAGGCCTTGACCAAATTGAGTGGCTTGGGTGGCTCCTCTGTTGATAAGTATGCCCATAGAGACAATCATGTGATGATTATGGTGGCATATTATGTAAATGATTTGATTAATAATATAAGGGAAATCTTCCAATTTGTTCTATTTCACTCAGTTATGAAATAATGAGGAAACATAATGAATGTCTAAAGAATGACATTACTCAATGACGTCTTCTTCGGGTGTGTGACCTGAACAATGAGATCATAGTTATGTTAAATGTATGTACATCCTTGTTATGCCCCTAGTCAGAAGTTATTATGGAAGATTGATAAACATCAGTATCACTTAAGTCCAGAGTGTGTGTTGGTTGATGAAAAAATCTCGCCAGTCATGATATATGTGATATCAAACCAAGAACATTGATACTTGTTGGGGAACAATGTATCAGAAAAACCCACATTGAGAGTGATACATGGAAACCATAATACGTGGTCATAGTCATTTCTCATAGTCAAGGTGGTGATTGTAATTGTTAGACCTAAAATCACTATGCTCATTAGTTTGGAGTACTTTAACATCATCCATCGTGTCCTTGAACAAGGGTTTCCATAAAGGTGATGATCAGGTGCAGTGTGACACATGGGGATGACTATGAATGATGTAGAAGGGATTTTTCCCTCCTACTGGAGTTTGATATCCAATACACTAGATAAGTGAGGCTGAGAAAAGCATGCACCTGTGCATATGAATCAATAATATGATATTGAGGTCACATTTATCTCAAACAGTCTGTTCTAGTTCAAGGAACATGGATTTAATATTGAAAGGATGATGATTCAATGCCTTGACTTCATTCCAAATATCAGAGAAAAAGATATTAGACAATCACTGTAACACCTAAAATAGATTATAGGTTGAAGATTTTCTCCAACTTTCCAATTACTGTGGTAGCAATGATGTGTGACTAGATACCACACTTTGCTTGTGATGTCATAAATGAGTTATGCACATTCACTACCAATGTAAATTGGAACCTATAGGGTCACACACTTAGGATACACCTAGAAGAGCAGTTTAATCATGAATGATAATTGAATTGATTATTAAAGTGTTTAAGTATTCAATTTAAACAACAAATTGACTGACTAGACTCCCAACTGACCGATTCAAGTGTTGAATTGACCGGTTGGAGTGTCAGGTTGATTGGAAATTTCATTAGTTGAATTATAGATGAACCAGGGTGAGAACCCAACCAGTTCACTTAGTGAACCGATCAACTCAAGGTCGCGAAATGACCATTTCATGAAGCGAGATGACTAATTCATGGATCAATTCGATTGCATCAAGGATTAGTGTTGACGTCATGTTATGCATCAATTAGATTAGAATTGTGAATACAATTGCAATTGGGAGACATGACGAAATGACTAGTTCATTTTGTGAACCAATTGGCTTTCATGTCAATCAATATGTTCGATCACAAACCAACTATTTTGCCTATCGTAGGTTGTGAATTTTCATGAAATTTCAATCCCTTCCTTTCCTACATAGACTGGGAACCCTGACCCTAACCCTCCTATAATAAGAGGGATACTAGGGACTTCTCAGACAACTTAATTGCCTCTGACAATTCTTTGTCTTCTCTGGTTGTGGTAACCAAGAGAACCCAAGCAAGTCCTACCCGATAAAGGGAGGGATAGCAAGGGAGAACAATTGTGGGAGAGCAAGTTGGTGACTAGTATACCAACAAGAGGGCAACTCCTTCCTATCTAGTCTAGTAGAATGATAGGAGTTCAGGGCAGTCTGTGTGGACTACTCTAGAGGCATGGATCCTTTTCCTGCTAGGAGGAAAATGTCAGCCTAATCTCTGTGGTGGAGACTTTGAGCTGTTGTAAACATCTTCCAAGTGTAGCTAGAACAAAGCTGCACAATTGCAATGAGGGAATAGTCACTGGACTTGCTGCAAGACCAGATACGACCTCATTAAACCATCCTTCACATTACATAGTTGTTGAAGCAATCTACTGGTTTATGGGGAATATGGATATAATATTTTTGTTTTTGTTTCCTATCTGATCCCATATTTCCCAACAACAGTATCAGAGCCACGTCAAATACTATGTTTTGGGATTTAATATGTGATTGCATTTTGGTTTTATCACTTTTATTTATTGCATATGATACAAAAATTTATAACAATTAATGTGCATATCTGATTAAAGACCACATACAACCTCACACTATATATGTATATATATATATATATATATATATATATATATATATATATATATATATATACACACTATAAAAAAGTGAATCTTTTCCTTCAATTACATTAATGCCATTTCCTTCCTAACAAAAAAAAGCCAGCCAATCACAAATCAGGAATTCAAATTTGCTGCAACCACAACGTTTCTCTCACTTCTCTCAATTTTTCACAAGTTTTATTTCAAATTTATGTTAAAAAGAGTAACGGAACACTAACTACACGTTCACCCTCAATTGCATCCATCGTAGATTGTGTTTCGTTTGGCAGGTGTTGCCGCCACATTTGTGACTTTCCACTTTTCACGAACAACATCCCACGTTCTGCAACCACATTCTCCACATTCTGCAATTGCACTCCTACCAATACGACAACTACCATCTGAACTGACTATTGATAAAATAAACAAGTCGAACGCACTCACACGGTCACACCGGTACGTCTGTGGTTCTTCCCCGTCTCTCTCAACATTCAACCGACTCTTATCGCCTCTCTGTATGAGCAGTTAGCCGCACACTCCCTCTAGCAGTCTGAGGGCATGCAGCTACAAGACTAATGCATAGTCGATACTGGAAACTAGCATCTTCAACCCCCCATCCTTGAAGATGGCAGTTCTACTAGCAACATTCCATCATGCATCCAAGCTTGATCTCTGTAGATCTTTGTTTCGTAGGTACAACTTAATTCTTTGACTCGTGACTACTATAAGTTGCTATCAAACAATACTAACTGATCTTATTCAATTCTGCAGCCTGGAAAGCGACTGGTACTGGATGACCTAGCCTTAACAACAAGCAGTTCGGTCTTCTTTGGTTATGTAAAGTCAACCATAATAGCATAAACTACAATCATGGCCAAACTCGCATACATTGGGAATGCGGCCAACCATGAATAATATTATCTGTTAGCAAGAAAAAGGTAATACTCCCACGACATATGTCTGATTTTAATATATTATGTTTATAATATTTGCAAATTCCGTGTTTGAGTGAGTCCTTAAAGGGCAATGTTGCTTGCTGGGACAGAAGAAAGCCAAAGATTATTTGCATATGTGAAGTCTACCTGCGGCCAAATGATTCGTTGACTTGCCCACTTTTAGTTGACCTTCATATTATATAGTCGAACTATAGTGGAACGATGAGCAGTACCCAGAGGTTCATTGATATAATGCAGAGGTAAGGACTGATACCTTCAGTGCTTTAAGCTCATACATAGATCTTTCTTGGCTATATAAACGAACGTTAAGTAATAGGTGGGCAACTGCAATTGAAGCATGTGTGGGCGATGACACCAACCTGATATTGTGTCCCCTTCCCCTCTGCCGCAGGTTGTAGCAGCACATCTCCGTATTGTGAAGTTACAAGCAGCGCCCCATAACAGGTGGGAACAGCTGAGAAAATGGTTTATCCATACACAAAGGCTATTCGATAACTATTCTATGATGGTATGTCCCATGAATGCATATACCAACTTCAGCACTGACAAGAAGATTCTCAAAATTACGGTATTTTGGATCCTGCAAATGTCATTCATACAAGAACTAAAGTCATTTATTTGACCAAGATGGACAACTTAGTGGTCGGGAGAAAGAGGGAGGAGGGCCGGCCAATGGACGGCCTGGAGGAGGTTACTGGACTGGAGGCATGTGTGAGTGTTGCGAGGGAAATCAATTCTCACAGGTGTCAGTGCGGTCGTAGTAATAGTTTTCGAATCTTGTTACAACCTCCGTCCATGCATTCTAGCCCCTACATATCTTATATTTGTTTAAACTGTAAACAAACAGCTGGGTTGGTGGGTTCACAAACAAGTAAACTGTTGTACCTGGTGTCTACATTATATCTGGTCATTAACAAACCTGATCGGGCAATGCAAGCTTGTGATGCTTATCTTCCATGCATCGAACTAAATTATATAAAATAAAATCATATAGGTACATGTTGCCTCGATTGATGAATTTTCTTCTTAATACATTCAGTTACTGAGCTAAATAACATTTTGTATAATTTGAAACGAGATGCAAACTTACAAAAATGAATAGAAACAACGATTACAAGAAGATGCTAAATAGGCGAAGTAATTGTATTAGGGAAGCACGAACTGTAGCTGGAGCATTTTGACATTTTTAGTACTCTCACAATAAGATTATAAATACTAACCAAACCTAATATATATTCACCTTGTTTCCAAAGCAAGCCAAAAAAAGTAGATGCTGAAATTGTCACATCAAAAGAAACTATGACATTAACATTGATCAATTAAAAAAGATCAAAACATAACAGCTTGAAATGTTTTCTCTCGAAGGATTCAACGTATCACACCTAAAGAACTCATCTCATGTTTTTGTCTTACGGCTTTAATCGTGCTACTATATATTAGTTTAGGAAACCGTTTAAAATTTCGATGATAACTTAAATATGTGAACTCATATTTTAATCAGTCACAAGTGAGCATAATTTCAACATTGATCAAACTCAAACTACTGATGTTTAGCTTTATATAGCATATATATATATATATATATATATATATATATATATATAACACAATACCATTTAAAAAATTGTTTTGGTTTGTAGTGTATCATTTATAAGTAAATTTCGTGTGAATCTCACTTTATTGGTAAAAAAGAAATCAAACATAATCCTCTCTTTTTTTCATTAGGACCTTAATGTATGAATCCACAATCACATCAAATCTTATATTTTCATGTTCTCTAACCAACTAATATTTTGAAATTGTTATTGGCATGTCCATCAATACATACTCTCACTGTAAATGATATGACATCAACCAACATCCACTAAATTCTCTTTTTTCGTTTACATTTGTATTAGATCTTATTCTATATCATTCTCTAACCAATAGAAATACAATAAACTATGATAGTTGGATGTGAGTTTTGAAAAAAAATATCTTAAGGAAAATCGAATCTTATTAAATTTTTCCTTTGAAACCATATCCAGTTAAACTTATCTAGAGAGTTGTGGTCTTACCTTAAACTATCTATCATACTTATATCTAAGCAACACATTATAGCATAATGAGTGAAAATACATAAGTAGCTTATCATGTGCTTCTCTAATCAACTAAACTCACTCTAAAAAAAGTTAATTCTATGTTAACGAACATAATCAATATTGATTTTTCTTAAAATTTTATGCAAAAATTATTGTCAGTCCGATAAAAAATTCTATTTTCAATGATATAATTTAAACATTATGTAGGCCACCGGATTACATAAAAACATAAAATAATTTATATAAATATAATTAACAAAATATATAATTCTTGTTTTCACATGCATGTGGCACGTGTGTGTTGACTAGTGTATATATATATATATATATATATATATATATATATATATATATATATATATATATATATATATATATATATAATTTATAGGCGTCGTCCTAAAATTAGTTTTGATGGTAGATGTATAGCGTGGTTATGGCCAATAACCCTAATATCTGTGTGGTTGGATGGTTTGTATTATTCATTCTTTATCTTGATTTGCATACTGAGACTCTACCTTCTTCTTCCCAATGTAAAAGTATTATTCTTTCCTACCTTTTCTCCTCTAGAATGTAACTCGAGATTTCTCTCTACCATGTGATAAGTTTAATAGCAATAGGATAGTTTCTTTTCTTGTAATGACAAAGAATACGCCCAACATCAATACAAGCTGACCGTTTGGAGGACTAAGGAGGACAATTGCAAGAGATAAACCAATTGGCTAGTGGTCCAATTGACCGTTTGGAGGCATCCAAACATCGGTTGGATAGGAGGCTAGATGAGCATTCTGATAGACCAACGATCGACCAAGAGGCAAGTCGTTTGGTTTAAGGGTTGAACTGATCGACCCAAATTGGTTCAAATAAAGATCTACACCAACAACATGCTCATGCATGTGATGTAAACCTAGGTGGTAGTGATTCCTTATGGATCAAAAGAAATTACAATAGAATGACCATAACCATCCCTAATAATTTATATTGCATGTGATGTTGTGGGATATAGCATGTATATGATACATACTATAGGTGGTGATTGGATATGTATATATATATATATATATATATATATATATATATATAATTCCCTCAATCAAACATATTAAGTCTAAGACTCTTTCCATTCACAACACACATAAAAATCTTGATCGACCAAGCATAGGTTATGCCAAAGCAGGGTGCACTGTCCATCTGGTGGAAGTGTGATGGTAGATATGTAGGTTCTAACAAAGCATGGTGCATTTCTATCATGATGGCTTTTGGGCCAGGCTTAACTAGGTGACTTTGATGAAATTAAGCACCTAGAGGCATAAAGATCATTATGGAAAGGAGTTGGACATACCATCTATCCAAGAATTGCATAAGATTCAATTCACAAATGTTGCCTACCTTAATGATTTATTATGGATGCTCACTTTAACTGATTAATAGTTGAATTATTTTTTATCTTGGCTCATTAAAAGTTTTTGCGTTGTAAATCTTATGAATTGATAATTGTGGGTTGTCAATTTGAATAAAATAACGAGACTGATAGTTAAAGGCCTAATAAAATATTTTCAAGTTTTATATAAATCAAATCAAAAATGAATTTTTGACAAAATTGCAAATTTCTTTTCTAGAACCAAATGGCAACACACAATAATAACTTTTCTTTGCGATCATCCTTGAGAAGGACAAGTTAAATGGGAATAACTTCCATGTCTAGTTCAAGATGCTGAGAATTGTTCTGACAGAGGAGTGCAAGCTCTAAGTCCTAGAGACACCAAAGCCAGATGAACCTCTTCCCAATGCACCTTAGATTGAAAGGGATGATTATAAGACACACACTAAAGATGTCATTGATGTCAATTGTCTAATGTTGTTGTCAATGAACTATGAGTTGCAAAGACAACATGAGAACATGGATGTTATTGAGATGGACACACATCTTAAGAACATGTTCCAAGATTAGACAAGACATGAGAGATATGATGTCTCCAAGGCGTTGTTCAATTTTAACATGGCTGAAGGAGATCCAATAGTCCTCATGTGCTCAAGCTCATTGGGTATGTGGAGAACTTTTTTAGAATGGGATTCCCCTTTGTTCAAGATTTGGCCACTGATGTGATTCTACAGTCTCTGCTAGTCATACAACCAATTTGTCATGAACTACAACATGAATGACTTTGACAAGTTGTAGATAGAATTACCTGGCATATTGAGAACAGTTGAGGCACAAATGAAGAAAGACAAACCCAAGTATGTGATGATGATCAACAAACCAAAGGAAAAGTATAAAGGCAAAGGCAAATCAAAGAAGGGCTCTAAACCTATCCAGAAACCCAAATCTTCAACACTCAAGGCAAAGGGAGGAGTGAGTAAGGGCGGTAAGTATCACCACTATCACCAGGATGGGCACTGGAAGAGGAATTGCCCCCTCTACCTGGAGTAACTAAAGAACTAGAAGGAGGAGAAAAAGATCTCCACTTTAGGTATATACATTATAAGATAAATCTAATTACTTCTTCATCTTGGGTATGTGATACATGATGTGGATCTGACATATGTTTGATATGTAGGATTTGATAAGAAGCAAGCCTTTATAAAAGGGCAAGGATGGACTATGATGAAGAAAGATTTGATGCAACCTTAGTCTACATTGAGAATTTATCTTGGCCCACAAGGCATGTAGTAGAGTTAGATGAAATGCTATTTCATTATGACAATAATAGAAGCATTTTTACTTTCTGCATCTTGTATGACAATGATGATAATGAATAAAGAGTTATTAATGTTTTTATTTCAAAGATGTGATCTTGTATGGAAATGAACAAAACATCTAGTGATATTTATATGAAAGGATCTAAAGATGAATGTTTATAACATAAATACCTAAAGGATTACAATTGTTAACTCAAACAATCTGTAGCATTTTCATCTAGATCACATAAATGAGAAATGCACTTCTGGAATCCATGTTGACGTTTATCTAGACTTTTTGGTTATTGAACCAATAAGAAACATGTAAATATTATATATTAGTATGACAAACCACCTCTCACTAGGGGTATTGGGAGAGCAAGCATTCCATTAGGGCTTATATATATTAATGTATAAAGATGTTTTAGAATAAATTCTAAAGGTAGTTATTTGTACTTCATTATATTTATTGATGATCTCAGTTGATATAGGGTTTGTATTTGGTGAAATACAAAGATAAATCTCTTGAAGTGTTAAAGGAGATTATAAATGAAGTATAACTTTGGTAAAAGTATTTAATAACTTTGATATGGTCAAATTTTGAAATACTTTATATCAATAGTTTGAGTACCTTCTAGATATATCATGATAATGTATCATGATGAACTTTACCTAAAACTCGATGTATCAGAAAGAAAGAATTACATCTAGATGGATCATGATGTTATTATCATTTAATCTAATCTTCAAATCTCTTCATAGATACATGCTTTACAGTAAAATAGTGTACCGTCTAAAATGGTTCAAAACACACCATATAGGATATGATATCAGAATGTCCTGATATGTCTTAAGGATTGAAACTTATATAAAGAAAGTAGTTTATCCAAAAAGTTTATCCACAAACCATTATTGTTGAATACTACCTTAAATCCTAATCCGACAACAAACTGTTTGTTGCTAGGATAACTGAGTTCTAAAAGAATCAGTATGAGTAAAAGTAGAACTCGAAAGGTTCAAGGTTTACAAGGAGGTACAATGGGAACAAGTGGATAACAAATTATTGTAGAATATCAAGTTCCTTATGTAATAAAGAACCTCATAGTTCTAATAAAAAACATATGAGATTTAAACATTGTGAATCCAACAACTCAGATGGGTTGGTAATAAGATGATAGACAACAAATCAACTAGAAGCTATTGACAATTAAAATATGAGAAATGTCTTGACGACCATTGAGGAATCCATACCTTAATAGTACCACCAAAAGGGATTTTACCTCAAGGTCACATTTGGGTTTTCAAGATGAAGACCAACATGGATATCCTAGAAGGATAGATTGGTTTTAAAGGTTTCAAAATAAGTTCAAAGTGTTGAACATAATGAAATCCCTTTTTCCAATTGTCATGCTTGTTATTACAGCTTAGATAGACTATGAAATTTGGCATATGAATAATAAAAGCACATTCCTTAATATGAATAACTGACAGGATGTGTACAAAACACATCTTAAAGGTCTTATAACTTCATCAATGCAAATAACACGTAACGATCCCTCCCCCAGTTATCCCCTATTTAGGCGGACTGAGAGGGCAAGGGACATAAACATAAATATAGGATCGAGGTTTATCAAATAACTAGAAATAATTAATAAATTTCACTAAATCAAAATGAGTTCGGTACAAGGTAAAATATAAATTTTCCATCACAGTTACAAAATATGCATTTCTAAAGTTTACCATATGAAGTACGATCATCTAACTATATCCTCCAAAAGTTACATTAAATTTCTTTGTTTGATGCCTTCTTCTCTGGGTGTCCATCTTTCGTCATTATTTGTAGGATATCAACAGATTCACCTAAAACTCCATGAATCTAATACATGATCAGCATAACAAAGTTATATTGTTATGTCAGGGAAATAAAAGTTTGCATCTAGTTGTAACTGAAAAACCACTAGAGGGGGGTGAATAGGGTTTTATGGATATTTTAAAATAATTTAACTCAAAGCAAGCAACCACAAAAATATTGGACAAGGAGACAAGGATTTAGAGTTGTTCCAACCTTAGCAAATACTAAGGCAGTCAATCCACTACCTGGTTGCTTACCCAATTGGGATTTTGAAAGTATTTAATTTTATTACCTCACAAGGATGTTACATAAAATTACAATACTTTCACCAAACCCTTCGGACATCCTTCACCTAGAAGTAGTCTCACCATCCTTGAAGTAGGCTTCCTTGAAGTAACCTCAAGCCCCCCTTGAAGTAGCCTTCCTCTTGAAGTAGCTTCCCATTGAGACAACCTTCTTGAAGTAGTCCAAAGTCCACCTTCTCCACCTGAGAAGTCAAACCCTGTCCAATCCGCAGCCTCCAACCCTAGGAGTAGGAAGGAGAGTACAAAAGATATAAAGGAACAAGAAGGAAAAAGAGAAATTACAATACCGTTGTAGCACAAGGCTTGATTTTCTATATCAAGCATTTTGATCTCCTAACCAATTTATATGGAAGTGTTTGTGCAGTGGGTAGGAGGTGTTAGCCTGTAGGACATGAAATTAGAGCAATGGAAATGAGTAGCAAATGTTGGAGTTGCTCAATTGCTTATAAGAATGGATTCTCAATTGCAAGTATTGTTCTCAAGTGTTGCACAGGTGTACTTTGGGTGTCCTATGGCTTGTCTTATTTATAGGAATGGCCTATGGATGCTTAAGGATGTTCTAGACACTTTCTAGGGGGTTCTTAGTGCTTCATAAGCCGTTAGGTAGCCATTAGTTGCTTTAACAATGACTAGTTAATTAATCCTAAAAAGTGCAGGCAGAACTCTTCTCGGTCGACAAATTATCGATCGAGAGTCCTTCTCGGTCGAGGATTTGTCAACCGAGGGGCATCCTGGAGCAAGTGTTTACAACGTTCATTTCCCACTCCCAACCACCTTGTCTGCTGGGTCTAACGGCTACTTGGGTCAATCTCGATCGACGAATTTGTCGACCGAGAGTGTCTCGGTCGAGTACTTTGTCGACCGAGAATGACCCTGTTTCAATGTTTTGAATTAGATACTAAGTGTGTGTATGTGTGTGCAGATGTGACACTATTATAGGGAATGACCTATCTAAGTGTTGTGATTAGCTAGGGAAGATCTAAACACTTGATTTACATGATATCTAAGTACTTATACATTATATACTTGTACAAGTTTTTACATTTGATTACAATCATGAATTAAAGCAATTTGATCATATAGATCTTCCAAGTAGTTTGTCATCCACCTAATTCCTGCAACACTCAAGTAGCACGTAAGATCCACAAGAATGAAATGTTTGTCATCATCGAAACAAAGGGATTATAATAATGTCCAATTTAGCCAAAAATCTCCCCCTTTTTGAAGATGACAAAAATTTCCAAAATATAAAATAAGAAAATATAAATCATATGAGTTTCATACCTGAAGTTTACCTTTTTGTAGCCATTCTTGTTTTGCAAGTGTGTGCTGGCCGAGATATTATGAAACTCATTTTCTTTTATGTTTTTGATTTTATATTATTTCTCCCCCTTATCATTTCAAAAAGATATCCAAGATAATCATTTAGTATGACTTTTTATTTCTCCCCCTTAATTTTATGCTATGCTCCCCCTTAAAGAGATATTCAATTTAAAAGCAAGGGATTAATGCAAACCAATTATTGTTAAATTTAGCCACAATTTATTTCTCAATCATTTGCAAAGGATGTTAAGCCTTGAAATGATATGAGAATCCTTTAAGCTTATAGTAAAGTAAAAAAAATATCTCTAACCAAATGCACGGGATGTTAAGCCCATACTTGTTTAGAGAATTCCATTAAGAATAAGATATATATCACATTCATGAAGTTTGTAGATTCCTTTATTTTCATAATCAAGATTAAAAAATACTAAGGTCATAACAAGCTTCAAATGATGTTTACAAAGTTTTGTAAGCTTCTTAATCTTGTAATCAAGATAGTTTGTGTGAGCTCCCCCTTAATCATATAGTCAATATAATTTAAGGATTCTAAGGTCACAATATTAGATCATAATAAGTTGACCTTTTATGAGAGTTATGCACTAAAATTATGTTTTCAATATGATAAACACATTTTGAATCAAGATACTAAGATTAAGTGCAGTAAAATGATGTACAAATAAGCATTTTATCAAGCTTATTTTAGGTCGACCTTGACTTCGACCATAGCACCCCTTGGTCAAACTTGATTTCAACCAAGAGGCAATTTCTGTAGATTTCCAATTTGAACACTTATATGTGAAGTATAATTTCTGCAGATTTTCAATTTAAAATGCATTTGTGCCATGAAGTTTTACTATTTATGCAAAATGGCATCTTCACATGAGCTGAATCACAATGATTAGGGGTGTAAATGGTGCGGGTACGGTGCATGTCTGACCATACCCATATCCATACCCATCTAATTTAGCGGGTCCGGTTCTGGTCCTAGACCCGCATAATACAAAACCCATACCCGCACCATACCCGCACCCGCAATTATAGCGGTTATGTGGGTAAGCGGTTCTATAAAACATCATATTATTTATGTAAGATAAATGACTATGTTCTATATATTTTAAGACAACTAGATATTGTTATTATATAGCATGTTAACATGCAATAGTTATATTAGACAATGCTATATTTTATACATTAACATTAATTGAGTTAATTGTTTACATATTTGTAGTCATTGTCATAACGTTTAACTTATGTAGAAAGTAATGTAAATTAGTAGACATTTTGATTTTTAAGTTTACATATAATGTTCATTATTGAAACTAGAATAGTTAATTCTTTATGATATGACTAGTCTCAACCTTATTGTGGTAAGAGTAGGATATAATCTCAAGAATTATATTAATTAGACTAGTAAAGTATTATATATATAACATGTTATTTAAGTAGTTGCTTATGTATAGCGGGTACACGGGTCTAGCGGGTCTGGGTCCAAGCATACCCATTATTAGACCCGCTTATATGCGGGTCCAAGGGTATATGGGTCCAAGGGTATGCAGGTATAAAAAATTAGACCCATGATGGGTTTTTTAAGGGTCAGAACTTGTGGGTCCGTGGGTCTACCCGTACCCATTTACAGCCCTAACAATGATAAAAAACAATATCCATTCATGGTTTGTATATATGGATCAAAGATTATTGTAGACAAACCAATGAAACTCAATGATTATGGCACAATAATTATGATAGAACAGTAGAAGTATATCCACAATACAATGATCAAGATGGAAGCATGTAACTTCATGAAATACAATGATTATGACCATTTAAATTTTAATACACAAGGTTCCTACATAGATAGACCAAGGAATACTTAGGAAAAACCATGTGGATTATGATATTTTCCTTGATTAAACTAATCATGGTTCATATTTTTAGTTTTAAGCCAAATCATGTAGAGAATAAACCAAAATAATCTCATTCATGTTCATAAGTTTTCAATTTTAAGACAAACCATGTAACTAAACATGCTTAATATACTTTTTCAATCAACGAATAAGGTTTGTTCAAAACCAGTCTTCATATAAAACTTTTGCAATATGTTTAAGGATTTCATATTCATAATGTTATACCTTAATTCATGATGCAAAAAGATCAATATGTCTTGTTTCAAAGATGGTCTCCAAGATTTATTCTTGATTTGCATATTAAATCAATCATTAATAACAAATTGATAGCAAACTAGATTAATTGAAAACAGGTTCAGCAGAACTTGATTCGGTCAAACTGTTTGTCGATCGAATTTATCTCAGTCGACGTTTTTCTTGACCGAGAATGTTTTTGTTTGTACAAGTTTTATTAGATTTGTTGCAAACTTCAAATAGTAACCTGCTTAGTCGACTATTTATCGACCAATCGTGTTCTCAGCCGAACAGTTTCTTGACCGAGAATGTTTCTATACTATTTCAAAACTATTTTCAGTAATTGTTTCCAAGTAAAACAAGAATAGGAAAGTTAAAGCTTGATTGTGTTGAGATATGACATTTGTATATCAAGAATCAGTTTAGGTCAAATCTCAACTAGTCAAATTCAAACTTCTAAGTTTTAGGAACCCAAGCTAGATCATCATTCCTTTTCTTGTATGGGCATGAAAAAGAGTAGTGTCCAAGACACATGCAATAATGGCAACTAATAGAGTCAATCTCATTTCTCTTTCTAGGAGTTGAGTTGTTCTTGGGTACATACATAGATTGATTCTTTGGCACTTGTGTCCTTCTCCAACTAGGTTTTTGATAAGATTTTCCCTTAGTCTTATAACCTAGTCCTCCCCTTCCAATTTTACGATAAGAATCATTTAAGATGTTATCAAGAATATTATTGTTACTCAAGCTACTCACTGTTTGTTGTAACTTCATAATCTCATCCATTTTCTTCTTGATATCTAATTTTGCTTGATCTAGATTAGATAACAAAGAATCTCTTTCTTTCACAATAATATCATAATCTAGATGTGTACACAAAACATGTTATTTTTGAAGATCATTTACTTGAGTTTGCAAGTTTAACTTTTTGAGGGAAAGAAGATTGCAATTTGCTTCTACAGATTTCAACTTAATATCATAATCTTCAATAGCATTTTTGAGATCTTCATTTTTAGATGTGAGAGCAAGAAGTTTAGCATTTAACTCATCATTTACTTTATTTTATTTCTTAAATTTCTTCTTGCACTCAGTATATTTCTCATGTGTATCTTGAAGACTAGCAATTAGATCTTCTTTTGGCAGATCAAAAAGGCTTACCTCTTCTTCTTCTTCTTCATTTGTTGTAGCAATGAGACATTCTACTTCTTCACTATCATCACTTGAATCATCCCATGTAGCTTTATATGCTCTTTCTTTCTTTTTGTGGGATGATTTCTTCCCTTTCTTGAGTTTTGGACAATCACCTTTCATGTGTCTCTTTTTTCCACATTCAAAGCACCTAGAAGAAGAAACACTAGAAGTTTTGTTAGTTTTAAAACATGTATACTGCTTACCGTTTACAATGAGAGTTTCTTCTTCACTATCATCTTCACTTGTGTCATGACTAATCTTGGTTGATGCTTTGAATGCAATGTCCTTCTTTTTCCCATGTTGAAGTTCAGTTCTCGTCTTTCTTCCTCTTCTAAGGTTTCCTCATGTGCTTCTAGGTTGCCAATAAGTTGTTCCATCCTTAGCCGGGTGAGATCATTTGCTTCTTCAATAACAGTCACCTTGGGCTTGTATTTGGGAGGAAGGGACCTAAGGATTTTTGAAACTTGATCTTCTTCAGTGATTACTTTGCCTAAAGCATTCAAACCATTTACAATAGAAGAAAATTTTGCATACATTTCACTAATAGACTCATTTTGATCCATATGAAACTGTTCAAATTTTTGCTTAAGCATTCCAATTTTAGAATTCTTAACTTGAATAGTTCCTTCATATGTTATAGAAAGTCTATGCCATATCTCATATGCCGTTACACAATTAGATATTCTGTTGAACTCACCAACAGAAATTGAACAATAGAGTATACTTACAGCTTTTGCATTCATTTGGGCTGATTTTACTGTATTAACATCCCAATTTGCATACTCCATTTGAGGAAATTCATGTGGAGTTGATACCATCCTCCATAAATCCCAGCTAATTCCTTGGAAGTAGAACTGCATCCTCCTCTTCCAGTAAGTGTAGTTAGTCCCATCAAAAGGTGGAGGTCTTGCCACGAGTGTTCCTTCCAAGTTGAGGTTGTTGAGTACCCCGTCACCCATTCTTCAAGACTTTGTTAGAGTTCCTTGAAGCCCTGCTCTGATACCAATTGAAAAACCACTAGAGGGAGGTGAATAGGGTTTTATGGATATTTTTTAATAATTTAACTCAAAGCAAGCAACCACAAAAATATTGGACAAGGGGACAAGGATTTAGAGTGGTTCCAACCTTAGCAAATACTAAGGCAGTCAGTCCACTACCTGATTTCTTACCCAACCGGGATTTTGAAAGTATTTAATTTTATTACCTCGCAAGGATGTTACATAAAATTACAATACTTTCACCAAACCCTTTAGACAGCCTTCACCTAGAAGTATTCTCACCAACCTTGAAGCAGCCTTCCTTGAAGTAACCTCAAGCCCCCCTTGAAGTAGCCTTCCTCTTGAAGTAGCTTCCCGTTGAGACAACCTTCTTGAAGTAGTCCAAAGTCCACCTTCTCTACCTGAGAAGTCAAACACTCTCCAATCTGCAACCTCCAACCCTAGGAGTAGCAAGGAGAGTATAAAAGTTATAAAGGAACAAGAAGGAAAAAGAGAAATTACAATACCGTTGTAGCACAAGGCTTGATTTTCTGTATCAAGCGTTTTGATCTCCTAACCAATGTATATGGAAGTGTTTGTGTAGTGGGTAGGAGATTCTATCATATAGGACACGAAATTAGAGCAATGGAAATGAGTAGCAAATGTTGGAGTTGCTCAATTGCTCAAAAGAATGGATTCTCAATTGCAAGTATTATGCTCAAGTGTTGCACAAGTGTACTTTGGGTGTCCTATGGCTTGTCCTATTTATAGGAATGGCCAATGGATGCTTAAGGATGTTCTAGACACTTTCTAGGGGGTTCTTAGTGCTTAACTAGCCATTAGGTAGCCATTAGTTGCTTTAGCAATGACTAGTTAATTAATCCTAAAAAGTGCGGACAGAACTCTTCTCAGTCGACAAATTGTCGATCGAGAGTCCTTCTCAGTCGAGGATTTGTCGACCGAGGGACGTCCTGGAGCAAGTGTTTAAAACGTTCATTTGCAACTCCCATCCACCTTGTCTGCTGGTTCTAACGACTACTTGGGTCAATCTCGGTCGAGGAATTTGTCGACCGAGAGTGTCTCGGTCGAGGAGTTTGTCGACCGAGAATGACCCTATTTCAATGTTTTGAATTAGATACTAAGTGTGTGTATGAGTGTGCAGATGTGACACTATTATAGGGAATGACCTATCTAAGTGTTGTGATTGGCTAGGGAAGATCTAAACACTTGATTTACATGATATCTAAGTACTTGTACATTATATACTTGTACAAGTTTTTACATTTGATTACAATCATGAATTAAAGCAATTTGAGCATATAGATCTTCCAAGTAGTTTGTCATCCACCTAATTCCTACAACACTCAAGTAGCACGTTAGATACACAAGAATGAAATGTTTGTCATCATAGAAATAATGGGATTATAATAATGTCCAATTTAGCCAACAGTAACAACATAATCACAACAATTGTTGTTATAGAAACAAAATTAACATTTTCTTCATAACTTCTCAACCCATTTTTACTCAACCTCTAGAATACGCTGATAGGGTCTTGTCCCGACAGTGGATGGAAAGGCCACCTTCTCAATCTAGAACCCAGGTGCCATGCACTTCTTCCCAATCTGAGGCTGGACCAAACCAATCTAGGGTCTGGTCTGACCTTCCCAATCTGGGGCTTGGTCTTAGTCATCAAAATGACTCTTGCATTCCTACTATTCTCAAACTTCCAAAGTTGGTATGAGGGGTTCATGCAAGTTACAAGCATATAATGTGATATCCATAGTGACTTTATAGATTGCAGGAAACAAATAGACAAGCAAGCAATTATTGCAACCAATCTAGAGAACCTAAAAAAATTTGACAAGCTAAAGTGGTTAGTCATAGGCGTAACAACATACCTTTCTTAGAAGTTATTTGATGTACAAGAAAAATCAACAAGAGCAACCAAACAAGAAACTATCAAGAAATTAAAGCATAATACCCATGTATTATTATTTTATCCAAAATCTATCATTAAGACTGACTTGGGATCCAAGTTAGGGGAACCCTAGCAATCACTTTTCATGATCTTTTGTCTTACAGACCTTAATTTATCATTATTTTCACTTTTAATATCAAGGAAACCCTAATTCATTAATTAATGGGTTATTAATCTCAAACTATATCCAAGTGAACCTTTTTATCCAAAAATCGTCAATCTTTGATTATCAATGTCAATTGAACATATTAGGATCATCAAAACATAGAAATTAGGGTTCTTATTCATTAACACATTAAATATGGAATCCTTGGTACTTTTTTAACTAAAGACAGATCTAGGTCCTAGTAATATTTTTATTGAATTCCTTGCATTCTCCTGGTCAATTTTCATACATAATTCATCTTGATACGAGTTACCAATAATTAATTATGATTATTCCAAATATTTACCTTTGGACCAATGAGGTACTCCCACGTCAACATTTTGGTCTCTTTTTCCTTTTCTGTGTGGATTACGGCTCCATGAATGGGCATATGCCACACGAGAGGCTCACCCCATTTGAGTACTATGCTGAGTCGAGGCAGAAAGACATTCTTGCCCATTGCGCTTATGGACCAATGACTATTCGTGTCAGGGCAAGAGAGTAATTCTCCTCTGCTTCATCTTCAACCTCCCTTCTTTGACTTCTCAAGTCAACCTAGTGGTTAACTTTGGGCGTCTAGGTTCCTGGGTGCCTCCCATTGGTGCAAGATCGCCTGAGGGTCCTCGTCTGACTTGTCCATGTTTGTATTGCTCGATGTCAGAGAGGAAAGAAGGGGCCCAATCAGAGTTTCTCTTTCCGAAGAAGATGGAAATGTAGGAGGTTGAGGCAAGGGTTTGGTAGGTAATTGAGTATGGGCAACATTTCCTAGAGTCTAGTTGAGACTCACCAACAAAAGTTGGGTTTTGCAGACAGGGTCCCATGCCCCTTTTATAGGGACATTCCCCTTCGTCAGGCATCAACAGAGAATCAGATTGGGAAAAATATTAATATCTTCCCAAAGGGGGAAAAACCCAGTAAAGGTAGAATCATAATCTTCCTTTGAATTCAAAGAGATAACTTGTAGGACTCCTTGTTGACCAGGGAGCAAGAGGGCGTCAAAGGAGTTTTTGTTTTTACTATTCTAGCTTGCCAAAATGGGATGGGGGTAGAAGGTCAGTTCTTGTATGTTGGATTTGAAATCTGAGGGTCCATATTAAGTGTGACATCTAAAGGGTCGATTATTGGTTTCTAAAAGAAAAATAAACATGACATTTAATACATTTCTTGAAAACCCTTTCACTTTATGAAAATCTAATTAATTCATATATCTCACATCTTTAATACCTTTTCTCAAATTTTAAGAGAAAGTCTATAATGACTTTATTTAACCATGGGCAAGGTTTGGGTCCAAAAATCAAAAGGAAATGATAATTTTCTTAATATGTAAGTGTTCTCTTTATAAAGCATATTTCAAGCATTAAAATGCATCCTTTTCTCTTTCTTTCTTTTCAATTTTCTTTATTTTCATTATTCTTCTTATTAGAAACCATGTGAAATTGAAATCCAACCATTACTGGTCATCCATAACACTTTCTAAAGAATTCTTTATAATTCTCACAAGTATATTACTTATTGTCTATTACCTTTTTCCCTTTTCTTAATATTGGATTCTCTTCTCTTCCTTTTCCGTTATATCCATTATTGGATCAAAAAAAATAGTAGAAACCACGAAATTCATAGTAAAGGGAATTCTACAAAAGAAACCATACTTTTAAAACAAAGAATAATATATTTACAATATGTCCCATTTATCAAAGTAATTGCAATTCAATTATATAAAAACACGTGAAAATACAGGTTGTAACATCCTTGCCCTCTTATAGGATTTTTTTCCTCAAAATTTACTAATCATCCAAAAAATAGGATGGGACTTATCCATGTCCATCTTTAGCTCCCATGTGTCTCCATCCTCTCCATGGTGCTTCTAAAGAACCTTTATCATCTATCTTTTGCTCTTAAGCTATTTCACCTTGGTATGTTCTCTTGGCTTGATATTAGTTGATGCTACATTCCTTAATAGATGGATACTATGTTCCATATCTCTTTAGGAATAATTAGCACACACTTTCTAAAAACAAGAGAATCTTTTCATTTTAGGTAAATCTTAGGTATGAAACTCATCTCATTTAAATTATTTTGATTACATTTTAGAAATGTTTCATCTTCAAAAAGGGGGATATTGTTGGACAAATTGGACATTAATATACCCTTTGTTTTAATAATGACAAACATTTCACCCTTGTAGATCTAACATGTTATTTGAGTATGTCAGGGTTCAAAGGAATAAGGAAATTCTTCTAAATGGAAAGATGAATATCAATGCAAATTGAAGATCAAATGTGCCTAATGGTATATATGTTCATTATTGTACTCAAACGTAAACACTTGTCCAAAATATAATATACAAGTACATAGACATCATGTAAATCAAGCGTTAGATCTTCCCTATCCACTTATAACCCTTAGATAGGATTCTCCCCGAAGTTAGTGTCACCATCACCCATTGAAACTCACACTTAGTTGGTGATTCAAAAGTCTAAAATAGGGACATCTTAGGTAAAAAAAAACTTTTTGTGTGAGACACACTCGGTCGAAGTTTTTGTCGACTGAGAACCTCTTTGGTCAAACTTATGAGAACTGTTCAATAACTTACACATTTGTGCTCTAAAATGGTATTCAGTCAAGAATATTCTCGACCGATCAAACCTTGGTCCAAAGCTTGCGAGCGTTAGACCAAGTGGTTAGTAGTTGGGAGTTGAAAATATATGTTGCAATACTTTTGCCTTATACCCAGGCTCGGTCAAAGAAATGCTTGACCGAGACACAATTCAATCGACAAACTTTTTGATCGGGCAGGGTTCTTGATTGTTCCTTTAAGCATGAACAAATTAGCCATTGCTAGCCAACTTATGTACACCTAACTGCTAGTTAAGCACTTAAAACACTCTAAAGACTCCCTAGAATGTCTCTAAGTACTTGCAAACCATTCCTATAAATAGGAGAGGCCTTTAGACACCTAAGGAACCTAATCTACACTTGAGAATACATTCTTGTGAGCAACAAATCCCAGCAACACTTGCCATCTTGTTCTACAACCTCCAAATTCGTGTCCTATATATAGTCATATTCTCTTAGCCACCTCATAGAAACGTTCATCCTAACTAGTGTGAGAGATCTAACACTTGATATAGGATCAAAGCATTATACTCAATTGTTGTACTTCCTTCTTCCAATCTCCCTTCATAGGATAATGGTACTAGTGCTCCTTGGCTACTCCAAGATTGTGGAGGCTACTTGACGAAGCTTGGTTGAAGCTACTTCTTAGTGGAGAAAGCTTCTTCAAGAGGTGCTTAAGATTACTTCAAGGAGAAGGATGCTTCAAGGGAGGTTGGAGTTATTTTCAAAGGGAGGCTATCTCAAGGCGGTGGAGCTACTTCTAGGAGGAGAAGGATGCTCCAAAGGCTTAGAGTTACTTCAAAGAAGGTTGTTTTGAGGAGGTTGAGGCTACTTCTAGGAGAAGGATACTTGAAGGAAGGTAATTGTATTTTATTGTAACATCCTTGAGAGGTAAATAAAATTAATCACTTTCAAAATCCCAAATGGAGACAATTGGGTAGTGGACTGACAACATTTGAATTCAAAGGTTGGAACCACTATAAACATAAGTGTCTTCCTTGTTTCCTCCTCCTTCTTTGGTTGAGTTTTTTAATTATCTTCAAATTATCAAAAATCTCTATTCACCCTCCCTATAGATCTTTCAATTGGTATTAGAGAATGTCTTCAAGGATCCCTAACATGTCTTGTAGAATGGGGGAAAACATGCTTAACAACCTCAACCTTGAAGGAACTCATGTAAATCGGCCACCACCTTTTGATGGAAGCAACTACACCTACTGAAAAAGAAGAATGCAATTCTACTTCTAAGGAATCAACTTAGAGGTATGGAGAATTGTGTCTACCTCTTATGTGCTTTCCACAATTGAATATGCAACATGGGATCCAAATACAGTAAAACAAGTTCAATTAAATGCAAAAGCGGTAAGCATACTATATTGTTCTATTTTTGTAAGTGAGTTTAATAGAATATCTTCATGTGATACGTCTTATGATATATGGCATAAACTATCAATAACACATGAAGGTACTACCCAAGTTAAAAAATACCAAAATTAATATGCTTAAACAAAAGTTTGAACAATTTTATATGCAATCTAATGAATCTTTTAGTAAAATGTATGCAAGACTTTTTTTCCATTGTTAACAACTTAAGTGCATTAGGCAAGTATATAAGTGAAGAACATCAGGTGTCAAAAATCCTTAGATCTTTGCCTCCAAAATACAAGCCAATAGTGACGGCCATTGAAGAAGCTAATGATCTCACCACAATGAGGATGGATCAACTCATTGGAAATTTAGAGACTCATTAGGTCATTCTTGAAGAAGAAGAAAGATTGGAGGCTGAACTTCATAAGGGAAAAAGGAAGGGCATTGCCTTAAAAGCTACAATAAAGGTTCAATCAACGATCATCACTCAAGAAAGTGATAAAACAAGTGAGGGAGATGATGAAGAAGTTGCACTCATTGTAAATGGTAAGAAATATAGTAGGTATCAATCTAATAAAAGTTCTAGTGCTTCCGCCTCTTCTTCCCTTAGGTGTTTTGAATGCAGAAAGAAAAGACATGTGAAGAATGAATGTCCTAAAATCAAGAAAGGGAAGAAATCTTCCTTCAAGAAGAAAGACAATGGAGATAAAGCTTACAAAGCTTTTTTGATGAATCAAGTGATGAAAGAGAAAGCAGAGAGGAAGAAGTGGAATGTCTTATGGCCAAGGAAGATGAAAATGAAAACGCAAGCTAGGTAACCCTTCTTCAATTATCTAAAGAAGAATTAGTCACTAGTCTTCAAGTAATACATGACACATATGTTGATTGTAAAAAGAAATTAAAGAAGCTTACAAAACCAAATGATTATTTTCTTGGTAAATTATACATCCTTTCTTATGAAAATGAAAGTCTCATATTTGAAAGAGATACTTTAAAATCTTTTGTTAATCAGAATAATATCAAGCTTCTTGCTATAGAAACAAACTATAGTTTTCTTTTTCAAGAAAAGGTTGAATTGCTTGCTAAAATGAATGATCTTCAAACTCAACCTAATATATGTACTAATTTGGAGTATGATGTTATTGTCAAAGAAAGAGATAGTTTTTTATCTAATCTAGACCAAGCAAATCTAGATAGTAAAAAGAAAATGGTTGTAATTGCTAAGTTGCAAAAAGATATTAGAAGCTTGAAAAACAATGACATTCTTGATAAAATCCTAAAGGACTCTTCTAGTCAAATTGGGAGGAGTGGCCTAGGTTATGTACCCAAAGATAAATCTTATAAAAGACCTAGAGCTATAAAGATGCAAGTACCCAAGACCAAAGTCATGTATGTACATAAAAAAAATCCAGCTCATGACCCCAATGTTAATAATAGAAATGAAATTGACTTCATCTGTTGTCATTATTGTTTAGGTCTTGGACATTATTCATTTTCATGTACTTATAAGAGAAATAAGGATAAATAACCTATTTGAGTTCCAAAAACACAAACATAGAAATATGGAATACTAGTTGAGATTTGACCTAAATCTTAATTTGAAAATCTAATTGTCTTATCTCAACTAAACTAAGCTTTAACTTGCATATTATTTTATGATTTAATTGGAAATAACAACACAGATTAGTTGAAAATGATAGACTTGCTGAAAACACACAAAACCCTTCTCGGTCGATAAAGTCTTCGATCGAGACCCTATATGTTGAAGAAATAATCGACCAAGAGACGTTCTGTCAAAATCTCTTCTTCTGGCAAATCCTTTCAGGTGACAAATATCTCGAATGACAAAATGCATGGTTGAGGAAATAGTCGAGTGAGTATTATTCTATAAAGAAACTATTATAGAATAATTAAGCATGTGACTATATTAAACTTTGTGCTTAAAAACTTACAAAAACTCTTCATAATTATCTATTCTAAAATATAAAATGTTTTAGTAAATGTTCCTAACCAAAAGGACCACCACATTGGTACCAAAATCTATCTATTTTTTTAGGATTGGGTGGTCGATAGGGGTTGTTCCAAACATATGACTGGAAACAAAGAGGCTTTCCAAACATTTGAATAAAAGAAAAGTTGAATGGTTATGTGACATCCCTCTATCACAAAGACAATGAAATGCCACGTGAAAACATGTGGAACCTCCATAAACCACATATCACAAAAAACATGGGTTAATGAAAACCGATTGTGGAAAGCAGATAATTAATAAACTATTACATCCAGGTCCTTATCCTGTAAGGAAACATGTTATATATATATATATATATATATATATATATATATATATATATATATATATATATATATAGGGCCCATCTTTATTGCCCGCGCCCACCCTTTCGACCACTTTTTTTTCAAAAAAAAAATTTCTTTATTGTAGAGGACTATTTTGTCTAGCTCTCCAAAAAAATTTAGCCAAAAATAATATCATTTGCCCCTCCAAAATAATAAAACCCGTCCTTATATATATCTGTTGTATATTTTGTACAAAGTTACTTTTTTGGCCAGCAGAGTTACTTTTTTGACACCATAGTTACTTTTTTTACAACAGAGTTACTTTCTTAGCTAGGAGAGTTACTTTTTTAGCTACAGGGTAGTGAAAATCCATGCTACCCGCGCGGGCAATGAATGGACACCCATATATATATATATATATATATATATATATATATATATATATATATATATATATATATATATATATATATATATATATATATATACATAAACATTGATATATGTCCACAGATCGTAGGACCTAAGTGTCCCATAGGCACAAAGAGTTCACCACCTGTTTATATACAGAACAGACCATATCAGGCCAACAACATGATAAACAAGCTACATCAACTATACATCATGAAATGTCATCAAAACACCTCCAAGGACCTGGGAGTACAGGGATGACTCTAGGACTCTACTATAAAACAACCAAAACTGTATCATACACATCTCTTGCCTCCTATTATTCTTCTACCTGCTCGGCCACAACCTCACGACCACCACTACGTCTAGCACGGTCACCTAAAAAGGTTTAAAACCAGTGGGGTGAGACACACAATCTCAACAAGAAACATAACTCCCCGCCGAACTATAAAACTTCAGGAAAGCTAGAAAAGGTAAAGCAGAAAACTAATATAAGTAGCTCATATATGCAGCATACTAAACAAAACTAACCTTATTAACAAACTTACCAAGTTATTCGAGATGCATATAACCAGATATTTCTTATGGAACATGATCGACAAGACAAGTTACATAAGAACTTACCATAAGATACGAAGAATGTATAATTAACTGCAAGATATAACTTGGGAAACTATGCAAGCAAGGCCTCAACCAATGTTCCGTGTTTTGCCCTAAGAAACATATACTATACAGCTGGATTACAATTTATTATGCCCTGAGGAAGTGAGTCATACTGCTCAAATCCAACCTTCGGCTGCAAAGCCCAAAACCGGTGCCATACAAGGTCAATGGATGAGTCAGACTCCATGACCTCACAGTCTCTTGCTTAAGTGGCCTCATCTACAGGGTCAACTCCATAGGCTACCCTTTTCTCTAGCCCACCTTGGAACAAGTCTCGGCGCTAGCATACCTTGAGCCACAGGCCTATTCACCATGCTCCTGAGCCATGAACGCATTCATGCTCTATCACACTAAGACATGGGCATGTTCACCATGCTCTAACCATACTGAGCCTACAACCAAAGTTGTACTCTAATCCTCCTATTTTTGGCTAGGAGAAACCCCACATATTCAATAATATGTGCTCCAGGTAATCCCGCAAGATAAACCTGTTTCACCATCACCAACTACTGACGATGATGGATCTGTGGTTAGGGCAAGCTACATGAAATGCTCATCTATAATTAATTAGTATATTTTAAGTGAATTGTTGAGGCAACCAGGTTGTCAAACATAAACATCATTATGTCACACCATTACTGTCATTATCACATTGCCATGGGATCTAAGTCCCTCATTACATAATGCCACTGCCTCTCAAGGCTTCATCATAATAAATCATCATGGGATATCAATCCCTTATCTCATCATCAGGGGATAACACCTCAATCAGACACTCATCCTTTATCAGGTCACCAGACCTTTCTCATCATACTGGTGATAGATGTTATCTCATCAACAAGGAATGTCATTATTTAGTGTTATACAAAACACATACACCTCATAGCTCTTACCTGTTTATGAATTCATTTGATAATACCTGCACGATTAGTATGCATATCAGGAGGGATAACTTGATCATCAAACACAGATCTTTAGAGAACATATTATGCATATTATGTCATTAAGATTTAAGGTGCATAGGATTGGAACAACATCCATTATTATGAACACATGAAGCATAAATCTATGAGTGGTATGTCAAACAACTTATATTATTGTTACCAAACCGTGAGTAGCCACCATGCCCTATATCTCATAACATCATGAAAACAACCATGATCTTATCATTATATCAACCTTAGGTAGCCACTACATTACTGGGTATAACCCAACTATCATATCTCATCATCAGAACCAAAGATGTGGGCTCAAGACAACAAGTTCACCAACTTAGGGTGGTCGGGTTAGGCGCATCCCTCACCAAAGGTGTCACCTACCCTCACCAAAAGGATATTGGGTAGGACATCATCCCTCACCCAAATGATATCGGTCACCACCAAAACCCTAGGGAACGAAGCCACATATGCGGCAACCATCATATCATGCAACCATGTACAAGAGGGTATCGGGCAACCATGTACAAGAGTGTATCAGGCTGCACTACACCCTATCGGCCAAAACCCTATGTCGCCCTCTAGGGTTAGGGTTTCCATGCCGGGCAACCATTAAAACCATATTGCCCGAGGCACACCACTGCCATCCATCAAGCAACAACATGGGAAGCCCACCATGGAGCCCAAGGAGATCCCATATCGCCCAAGGTATCCCTATCGTCCAAGCTAGGTTTTTTGGACTCTCTATCGGTCAAGGCACCATATCGCCCAACAGGATTACACCAACCAAGACTCCATATCGGGAAACACCATATAGGCCAAGAACATACCGCCCCAACTACATCTTGGGTAAAAGTCAATATCGGTCAAGAGGTCAATAACATGTTCGTGCATATCACCCAAACTCAACCCTAGAAGAGGGATATCGAGCAGAACACAACTCAGGGTATCGTGCAAGGGTTCAAAATCCATGACGGGTAGGTCATCTTCAACCTCAAGACTACCACGAAGAAACCCTAGTAGGTCAAGAGAGTTGGCTCACCTCTCAACAACTAAGTGAGAGGGGTTTTGTGCAACTTCCATCACCTATTGGGTAGCAAGGTGGGTCATCCCACATCGGCTAAACTTCCAACCCCAACTAGGTCAAGACCAACCAAAGGCTCACCTTTCAAGTCCATGGTAAGAGAGGGGTATTGCCCAAGAAACTAGAGTGTAGACTCACCTCTCAACAACTAAGAGAGAGAGGGGTTTTGCCCACACAATTAGGGCTCAAGCTCACCTCTCAAAACCAAAGGGAGAGAAAGGGATTTTTCCCCAAGAACACACCACACACATCATGGAATTTGGAAACCCAAGCCTCACCTCTCAAAAACTAAGAGAGAGGGTTTTGCCCAAAGAACCCTAATCCAATGGTTCGGCCAACAAGGTCCAAGATCACATCTAAATAACATAACCATGTCATCATATCCCACAACATCAAGGGTACATACTAGAGTAAAGATATTATGAACAAGATAAGCATGGCCGATCAAGATAGCATATAAACAAGCAACCTGAAGTGAAGGTAATATAGCTAGAGTAGGAGTTATGTAACTCGCCCCATGCTCTTAAAGCTCCAAGCTCCAAGGCACCACCTTCGGCCAACATAAAGAAGATCAACTTGTAACCACCATGGCTGAAGAGAAGGGAGAAGAAGAAGAAGAAGAAGAAGGTGCCAAGCAGAGGGAGAGATACTTACTGTTACAACCCCACCTCCTGATAACCCCCAATTAAGGGAGACCGAGGGGTTGAAGCCACACCCATAACTTCCAGATCAAAGGTTTGACACTTAACCAAGAAAAATTATTAAATTTTAACAATCTATACTGAAAGGATGTAATAAAAAATTTCATACCTTTCGAAAATTTTGGATTTCTAAACTTCTATCCATGTACGCATTCTACTCTAACTAATCCTCCTTGCATTTTACTTCATGTATTTCACAATATGACGATTTACTATTTGTCCTATTGGCTTGTACCTAAAATGCTGACAAACAAAACGTCGATCAGCCGGAGCTGGTATGTGGGGGAAACAATAAATGTGCAACTATGATAACAATGTAATCATTCAATTAATCATTTAACAACCAAGATTACGTTTTAAATATAATTATATGATCCATGAGTGCCCTATCCTCTATGCTATCCCTGCAGTGGACCTGGATACTACCTTCCTTATGGTAGATCCCCATTAAACCCCTCATGGTCCCACCTATAGGTGAACCAGTTTCTAGGATTGAGTCACATGGCACTACTCGTAAGTAGCCCACTCCTTTTAACTCATGACAGGATAATGGGTCTCATGACACTACACTTGGTAGCCCAATTTCTAACCCACGATAACCTAGACCTTACTCTAGGTTACCCCTTTTTAGCCTTTACAAGCCACAGAGGTGGTCCCAGATCTAGCCAGTTATACATGTATATTCATAGTGATAGTCATAGTCACTCTATAGTTGCATGAAATAAAAGCATCCAATAGTTATTTCAAGCCATGAGGGAAACGTCGATAAAATCCTCAGAAAACTAGTCGAGATAATCATAAGCATAACCACATACCTGATTTGATGATTTCACAAGCATTAAGCAAACCCAAACAAGAATGAAATCCAAGCAAGCAATTCAATCGTCACATAATTCCTGAAAAGAATATGCACTCTATTTATTACACACTTTATCAAGAATCTACTTTATTGACTTGGATTCACTTTCTAGGGTTTTTGTATCCAATTTAGGGTTTCATTTTGCAATTAGTGTTTCCCTTCATCTTTTACCATATTAAACCCTAATTTTATGCCATTACTCATAAACCCTAATTATCTCATCTATTCTTCAACATTAAGGTTATCGTAACAACATATAACCCTATTTCCATATTAAAGGCACATTAATCATCAATTAATTTCATTAAGCTTCTTTTTCATTAAAGCTACTATTTTTATCCTTTTAATCCATAACAAGATCATTATACGCATTCATCATCAATTCAAATTTCATTATGGTCTAATTAACATATGAACTCGATTTGCCATTAAATCTACCTTTTATTCATGAGATTACCCTAATCACTACATTTAGAGTTTTTATCCATAATTAAGAACTTTAATGCTCGAAATAGATTAGAACCATCGTATAACAACATTTTTCAAATTAAATTTGATCTTATCCTCTTTGACCCTAAATTAGGGTTTCTAAGGTTTCTTACAAAATCCTAATCATCTTAATTATCTTCATTAAGGATTCTCTAAATCAAACTATGTTCAAGAATCATTATATTATAGTTGTATTCTTGCAATATCGTGTTATGACCACTAAAACTCATATTTACTCAAATCAGGGTTTTTAGTCCCTTAAACCATGTTCATGATCATAAAAGCCTAAAACCAACATACTAATCATCCTTTTATGATTTTACCATTCCTTTTACTCTTATCAGGTTAAGATTGTTCAAAAAAATATAAAAGATTCATCATGTTCATTTTAATATCATTCTAGGGTTTTTCTATCAATTAATGCATCAAAAGATGTAAAACCCTATACTTTTTGAGTTTCAAGTAGAATTAGGCTTCAAACATAATTTACGTGTGTTCCTCTCATTCTAAGGATAAGTTTTCATATAAGACTTGTTTTAATCTGAGTTTCCTAGAATTAATTATGATTTTAGCAAAAGTTACCTTTTTGGACCAATGGCAAGCTGCCACGTCCTCTAGTTCAGGCGACGTTGCTTGCCAAGGAAAACATAACCGAGTTATGTTTTTACCCCCACTTAAGCAATCCGCTTTGCTCAGCATGGAGGGGTAGAACCGTCAAATTGGTTGGACCTTCTTCAACCTCCAGCTTGCGTGAACCAGCCACCCTCGCTGCCAAGGGCGCGGCTCCAGCTCCATCCTTGGACCCCGACGGTGACCCTGAACTAGGTCTTCCTCTCCGGCAGCCCCCGACGCAACTCTCCAGGCTCTGCTACACGGCCAGGATGGTCGGGCGTGCGACCTTTAGCTCTCGACCTTGAAGCCATGCTAAAGACTTCCTGCTGGTTCTGCGTGATGACGCGGGCAAGGGGATGATGGACAATATCCCCAGAGTCTTCGTGGGTGTACTCTTCATTCATCAAAATCGGTTACAAGCTCCTTGTGGTTCCATGGCCAGGTTGCTCCTCTATCTAGGGTTTATAGCAAAGAAGATGTAGAAGAAGAGAGAGATGAGAGAGGGAGGGATGCATGGATCTCCTTGGGCTCGACCCAGAGGTCATAACCTTTTATAGAGGAGGGTACGAAGCCCTAGGTGGGTTATCCATGAGTTACCAAGCACTTTCCCAAAAGAAACTCTTTTCCTTCAATGTGAAGTAAGTTTCTCTCTCTCCTATATATCTTTTTAGATATTCCTTCTTCTTTAGATATTAGGATTTCAAAAATCATCCTTCTTATTGCTTTTTAAACCATTGGCACGAAATTCTATTTTCATTTATTAGAAAATACTTTCATTTTAGCAAAACCACATAATTCATTAATTATGTATCCCCATTATCCTTTTATTTTGGCAATTTTGGTATTTTGTCTTTTTTTCCTCTTTATTGGGTCTCATTGGATCCCAAGAAACTTTATTATTTCGAAATCCTTTTTATTGTATATTCATTATCCTTCTAGATTCATCTAAATGCATTATTCTTTATTATTTCTCATTATCTTATTTATTTCTCATTAAAATAGCTCTTTTTGAGGATTTCTCTTTATTTCTCTTTTATTTTCCTCATTGATACTCCTTTTAACATTAGAAATCCTTGGGATACGAATTTCCACAAAGGATAACTCAATTATACCTCTTTTCACTTGTTTTCCACATTTTATCATTATTTTCAATTTCTTTCTTAATAAAGAAATACTTAATTGGTATTTTCTTTTCTTGTTGCACTCTTTATGCAACTTTGGACTCCTTGGAACACAAGGAACCCAAGAGGCACGAAATCCTCTTTGGTTTTGCCTTCTAGAGGTTTCCACATTTTTCTTTTCTCAAATATTCAATTATTCCTTTACTAATTGAATTTCTTGTTATTTGGGCCCAATAGCCAATAAATCCCACAACACAAACATCAAGGCTATTGTAAACAAAATCCATTTATTTAAAACAGTTGTACCATTATTTGTCCAAATATCTTTAATATGAGAAATTACATTTCTCAGCAAATGAACCCAAAAATTGGGGTTGTAACATCCTTCCCCTCTTATAAGAATTTTGTCCTCAAAATTCCCTCAAGAAAACAAACAATTCAGGATAAGACTTGTCCATATCCATCATTGGCCCAATGTGGCTTTACCTTACCCATGGAGCTTCCAAAGAACCTTTATCATCACATATTCTTTTCTCTGAGTCCTTTGACTCTGGCATCTATAAACCGCCCAGGTGACTCAGACCATTTCAGCCTCCCTTGGGGCTCACTAGGTTCATTGCTCAGCACCTGGTCGGGGTACCTCACATAGTGCTCTAAATTGGACACATGGAACTCATCACACATCACTTTATCCTGAGGGGTAAATTCAACCATAACCTTCTCCACCAATCTGTCTCAAATGGACCCATGTATCGGGGACCTAGATTCCTTAGCTGTAGCTCAGAGGGGTCAGATTTTTATGTCACATATTCTCCCACATTGAATTGCATGTCAGTCTACTTTGCATCTGCTCACGACTCTCATCATCTCTAGGCTCCTTTCAGCCATTGCACGATCAAAGCAACTTCATCTACACGCACTGTGGCCCTTTTCGAACCATCATGTGGTTCTTTCACCAACATCACCTTACTGAAGTGGTTACCGACACAACCTCCCTTACAGAGCTTCTTTAAATCTCGATACTGGCTATGGTGGTCATCATCACATCTTTCATAGGACAAGAACTATCTCTAGTTGTCACCCTGAATGAGCACACATGCTCTCATCAGACCCTTTAGTCTGGATTATACTAATCATTAGTTAGGGGTGATATACTGTACTAACATCGAGAACTTCATGTACCTACTGCCACCTTTTAGAAGTGAACCTTTAGGTCAAACTCAAGAACCTTTGAACTCACATCATGGTGTAGTTGAACCATCTCTCTTATGGGTAGTTCAACTAGATCTGTCCTTGACAAAACTCTTCCTTTCTCATGTCATCTAGGTAAGGCGATCTACCATAATCCAGATTGCATCTCGACCATCCTTGGTCCAGGGGACTTATCACCACATCCATAGTGATGAACTCCCATTCCCTCTCGGGAATTCTATATCCTTTATATCCACGCACTGGGTTACTGGTGTTCTTCCTTCACCCTCAGCTTGCATGGCCACATACCACATGCAACCTCATCTCCAACATCCATAGTACTGCTACCACTCATTATCTAAGTAGTACTATGGTATATGGTGATATTAAAATCACAATCTCCTATATGTCATGATTCCTCAAGATCGATTCCTCAAAAACTCTAAACCACTCTCATCAGGGTTTCATTACCTTCCTATCCAAAGAAAAGTATTTGAGATCCTACCACCATCCTTTTATTACATCAAGGACTAGGCTGGCTAACCAAACAACCATTAACTTGTTCAATAGATCACGTTTCCACTGAGTATTAGCCAAACATATCTCCTTTCCAAACTTAGGGTTAGCCTAACAACCTATTCTAGTTTCTAGCCAAACTAGTCAGATATATCTCAACCAGAGCATCCTTTATAGCTTCACATCCTTAGTAACATAGAAGACATACACTTTCATGTATTTCACTTATCATCTCAAACTCGAACTCTAAGTTTGTCTCCATTGAGAATACCTTGAGCTCATCTTCTTGGTGATCAAACTCAGCCTTGTATGACTCATATCTCATGATAGAATCATCCTCATCAGGTGACTACCTCGTTCCTCTTAGTGTTTATAATCCATCCATGTATCATTCACTCCGTCGGGGTATGTTATCATCTCTATCCCCATATCTCATGGCAAAGTTCCAACCCACATCGTCTTTATCCTTGGTATATGGCATGCGTATTGTCCTATCTCTCACTCCCATAACAAAAGGAAATAAGTATTTGGCTGCAGTCCAAATACAGAGTTCTTCCTGTTCCAAGAGTAGAGATGGTACGTCCCACCTTGCCAGTACACTTTCAAATCTAAGTTGAAATGTGTCACATATGTCTCTATATAACAAACATCATGACATCAAAAATTACTTCCATGGAAAATTGGTTTCAAGCCTACTTGGGTCACCACACAATCCTTGGTCATTTCCTCTAGGCCTAAAGGGTGCCAGCACTTTAGGGGTCATCCCTCTTCCCTTATGCATTCAGAGAGTGCCCTACTCATCTGCCCTTTGGGTCCCATGAGTTCATGAAGGTGATCAATCTCCTAAACCATGGTCCTTAGACAATGATAGTTGTTACCTATCGACCCTATGGTCATGTGGAACTAGGGAATTAGGCAACTCCTACTTCCATCGGTCTTATCCCTACTTGTCCCTAGGATAGACTTAGGATTCTCCATTTATAGTACATGTCCAACTTAGAACCTTGCCCAAGCCTTCATCATCTCTCTTTGTATACATGGGATGACATTCATCCTTTCATAGGGGTCATTGTGACCTGCCTACCTTGGTCAGGCCCCTTACCGGTTACCCCCATGGTAACACATCCACATACACTTAGAGATGGATATCTATGGGTCTACAGGTTCATTCTCATACCATGTACTTTTCACTTAGCTTCTAAAGATCCTATGAGACCTCTTTAGGTTACCTTAAACCAACAAAACTGATATACACTCTACCAAAGGGGTCCCTCTCCTAGGTTGGGAGGAAAACTATCTCTTGACAACTTGGTCACAAACATCCTTAGAGTTTACATCCACATGAGCCTACTTAACCCTATCAAGCTATTAAAGCACAACACATCACCTACCAAACCATTCTAGGTCATACTTGTCCTCTTTCCTCCATGATGGATCAAGATCATACCTTCCTTTATCATCAACCTAGCTGTGAGGGGTTAATCAAACATACCTTAAACTTAAGGGGCTTCCCTTTTCCTCTATACATGAAGAGTACCATGCTTGAAACTATAGAAACTTAATTCTCGTCATGAGAATTAGGTATACCACTTCCCCTCTTAGGCCTAGGAACCCTAGGTTCACTTTTAGGTGTTCGACTGCATGCTCTATCTCTTAACCATGAATCAAGCTTGCAAAAGGCATGACATGCACTTCCTTTCATCCTCAACTCCAGCAACACTTTTAGAGTTGGATCCTCCTCAAGGACAAACAATAAGGTACAAGACCTCATAACCTGCTACAAATCCACTTCAGGGATACATAACATCTTCTTCCTTTCTTAGAAGGTAAACACTTATACCATAGGCACATAGGTGCCAGAAACTTAATCTTCTCTCTCTAGGGTTTGGCATCATCAACCTCTAAGGATCAATCATGTGACGACCATTATCATCCACTTAGTTCGCATCATCCTCAACTCCCCATTGTCCCTCATATCTCAGAGTCTAGGATTCCAACCTCCTTGCTTGGTTCCTGCTCTCTCTTTCTAGAGGTAACCCTACAACCAACCCCACCATTAGAGGTCCTCTCTTCATGAAGGGTCAACCTCAAAAGCATGCCCCTACCTGGATGAAGCCTATGTTCAACTCATGTTCACTCAAGGTTATCCATAGTCCCTTAGACTTATCACATAAGCTATCCATCACACTCTCCCGGTCAGGGTTTCAACCTATTTCTTGCAATACTGATACATTTTGGGTGCCTATTATACCCATATAAGCTCATGGGGTTCCCTAGGTTCTTCTCTAACCTCAAAACTGAAGGAGCTATCCTTCACTCTAACATGCACGACCCTTCCTAGGGTTGGTTTGCCAGAGATACTAGGTCATCCAACCTCTCATGGCCCATACGTCATCCAACGCATGTCCATCCAAACACCTAGTCTAACTCATCATGCCATCTCTCTCTAACCTTCACTTAGGGTTAGGGTTAACATCATCCTTAGAGGATGTGCCAGGTCTCTACTTGCCATGGAGATTTCAATCTCCTAGACTAACTATCTTTATCTATCCTCCTGATATGAAGGTCTAGCCTCATATCTCTTTTGAGGGCATGACAACTTATGTCATACGACCTAAGCATGTATCTATTCTTTAGTTTGCGCTTAATCTATTAAGCTTATGACCATGACATCTTATTTACATGCTTTTCATTTAATTTTGTGGAGGATCCCTTAAACCTTATCAACCTTACCCATACCTCAAGAGGGTGAGGAGGAGAGAGAAAACCCTAATCCTTAAGGTCCTTAAGGGAATTTGTGATGAGAAGGGATGAATAAGATGAGAAAGTCCTAAAGGTATCTTATTTTGATTCATACCCTAAGACTTTGGCCAGGCAGTCACACGGATCTGGGAGTCCTCTTATTCTTACTAGCGGTGTGGAGGAAAATATTGCCAGCCCCCGATCGTGATCCTTTTCTAGACACCTCTGTCTTTCGGATAATCCTCTAATAACTCCCTTGGGTTCTATGGAGTTTGTAAAATTTTATAATTACTAATGGTTAAGTGAGGAACCTACGCTCTGATACCAAATGTTATGACCCCACCTCCTGATAACCCCCAATTAAGGGAGACTGAGAGGTTGAAGTTGCACCCATAACTTCCGGATCAAAGGTTCGACACTTAACCAAGAACAATTATTAAATTTCAACAATCTATACTGAAAAGCTGTAATAAAAATTTTCATACCTTTCGAAAATTTTGGATTTCTAAACTTCTATTCATGTACACATTCTACTCTAACTAATCCTCCTTGCATTTTACTTCATGTATTTCGCAATATGATGATTTACTGTTTGTCCTTTTGGCTTGTACCTAAAATGCCGACAAACAAAACGTCGGTCAGCCGGAGCAGGTATGTGGGGGAAACAATAAACGTGCAACTATGATAACAATGTAATCATTCAATTAATCATTTAACAACCAAGATTACGTTATAAATATAACTCTACGATCAATGAGTACCCTATCCTCTGTGCTATCCCTGCAGTGGACCTGGATACTACCTTCCTTATGGTAGATCTCCATTAAACCCCTCATGGTCCCACCTATAGGAGAACCAATTTCTAGGGTTGAGTCACATGGCACTACTCGTAAGTATCCCACTCCTTACTCTAGGTTACCCCTTTTAGCCTTTACAAGCCACAGAGGTGGTCCCGGATCTAGCCAGTTATACATGTATATTCATAGTGATAGTCATAGTCACTCCATAGTTGCATGAAATAAAAGCATCCAACAGTTATTTCAAGCCATGAGGGAAACGTCGATAAAATCCTCGGAAAACTAGTTGGGATAACCATAAGCGTAACCACATACCTGATTTGATGATTTCACAAGCATTAAGCAAACCCAACCAAGAATGAAATCCAAGCAACCAATTCAATCATCACATAATTCCTGAAAAGAATATGCACTCTATTTATTACACACTTTATCAAGAATCTACTTTATTGACTTGGATTCACTTTCTAGGGTTTTTGTATCCATTTTAGGGTTTCATTTTGCAATTAGCATTTCCCTTCATCTTTTACCATATTAAACCCTAATTTTATGCCATTACTCATAAACCCTAATTATCTCATCTATTCTTCAACACTAAGGTTATCGTAACAACAGATAACCCTATTTCCATTTTAATGGCACATTAATCATCAATTAATTTCATTAAGCTTCTTTTTCATTAAAGCTACTATTTTTATCCTTTTAATCCATGACAAGATCATTATACGCATTCATCATCAATTCAAAGTTCATTATGGTCTAATTAACATATGAACTCGATTTGCCATTAAATCTACCTTTTATTCATGAGATTACCCTAATCACAACATTTAGAGTTTTTATCCATAATTAAGAACTTTAATGCTCAAAATAGATTAGAACCATCGTATAACAACATCTTTCAAATTAAATATGATATTATCCTCTTTGACCCTAAATTAGGGTTTCTAAGGTTTCTTACAAAATCCTAATCATCTTAATTATCTTCATTAAGGATTCTCAAAATCAAACTATGTTCAAGAATCATTATATTACAGTTGTATTCTTGCAATATCGTGTTATGACCACTAAAACTCATATTTACTCAAATCAAAGTTTTTAGTCCCTTAAACCATGTTCATGATCATAAAAGCCTAAAACCAACATACTAATCATCCTTTTATGATTTTACCATTCCTTTTACTCTTATCAGGTTAAGATTGATCAAAAACATATAAAAGATTCATCATGTTCATTTTTATATCATTCTAGGGTTTTTCTATCAATTAATGCATCAAAAGATGTAAAACCCTATACTTTTTTAGTTTCAAGCAGAATTAGGCTTCAAAAATAATTTATTTGTGTTCCTCTTGTTCTAAGGATAAATTTTCATATAAGACTTGTTTTAATCTGAGTTTCCTAGAATTAATTATGATTTTAGCAAAAGTTACCTTTTTGGACCAATGGCATGCTGCCACGTCCTCCAGTTCATGCGACGTTGCTTGCCAAGGAAAACATAACTGAGTTACGTTTTTACCCCCACTTAAGCAATCCGCTATGCTCAGTGTGGAGGGGTAGAACCGTCAAATTGGTTGGACCTTCTTCAACCTCCAACTTGCGTGAACCAACCGCCCTAGCTGCCAAGGGTGTGACACCAGCTCCATCCCTGGACCCCAACGGTGACCAAGAACTAGGTCTTCCTCTCCGGAAGCCACCGACGCAACTCTCCAGGCTCTTCTCCATGGCCAGGATGGCCGGGCGTGCGACCTTTAGCTCTCGACCTTGAAACTGTGCTGCAGACTTCCTGCTAGTTCTGCGTGACGGTGCGGGCAAGGGGATGATGGACAATCTCCCCAGAGTCATCGTGGGTGTACTCTTCATTCATCAAAATTGGTTACAAGCTCCTTGTGGTGCCATGGCCACATTGCTCCTCTATTTAGGGTTTATAGCAAAGAAGATGTAGAAGAAGAGAGAGATGAGAGAGGGAGGGATGCAAGGATCTCCTTGGGCTTGACCCAGAGGTCATAACCTTTTATAGAGGAGGGTACAAATCGCTAGGTGGGTTATCCATGAGTTACCAAGCACTTCCCAAAAGAAACTCTTTTCCTTCAATGTGAAGTAAGTTTATCTCTCTCCTATATATCTTTTTAGATATTTCTTCTTCTTTAGATGTTAGGATTTTGAAAATCATCCTTCTTATTGCTTTTTAAACCATTGGCACGAAATTCTATTTTCATTTATTAGAAAATACTTTCCTTCTAGCAAAACCACATAATTCATTAATTATGTATCCCCATTATCCTTTTATTTTGGCAATTTTGGTATTTTCTCTTTTTTTCCTTCTTTATTGAGTATCCTTGGATCCCAAGAAACTTTATTATTTCGAAATCCTTTTTATTGGATATTCATTATCCTTCTAGATGCATCTAAATGCATTATTCTTTATTATTTCTCATTATCTTGTTTATTTCTTATTAAAATAGCTCTTTTTGAGGATTTCTCTTTATTTCTCTTTTATTTTCCTCATTGATACTCCTTTTAACATTAAAAATCATTGGGATACGAATTTCCACAAAGGATAACTCAATTATACCTCTTTTCACTTGTTTTCCACATTTTATCATTATTTTCAATTTCTTTCTTAATAAAGAAATACTTAATTGGTTTTTTCTTTTCTTGTTGCACTCTTTATGCAACTTTGGACTCCTTGGAACCCAAGGAACCCAAGAGGCACGAAATCCTATTTGGTTTTGCCTTCTAGAGGTTTCCACATTTTTCTTTTCTCAAATATTCAATTATTCCTTTACTAATTGAATTTCTTGTTATTTGTGCCCAATAGCCAATACAACCCACAACACAAACATCAAGGCTATTGTAAACAAAATCCATTTATTTAAAATAGTTGTACCATTATTTGTCCAAATATCTTTAATATGAGAAATTACATTTCTCAGCAAATGAACCCAAAAATTGGGGTTGTAACACTTACCATAAGAGAAGGAAAGGGATAAGCTAGCAAGGTGTGTCGCCCAAGACACTAGTTGTATCGGTCACCACTTGCTCCTTTCTTCTCCTAGCTCGGCCACCATGGAAGGGAAGCAACGAAAGGAACCAAAGAGACCTAGCAAGCAAGGGGGGTCGATTATATACTAAGGGGTGAAGGGGAAGAGCAAGGCAGGGCGGCACCCGCCCCTAGCACACTTGTCCAAATATTCTGCCACATGCTAGTACCCCAAAAACACACGCCCATGGGTTGCCACCCACTTAGCAAGGAAACAACCACTTGTCCAAAGAAGATGACACAAACGAAGCTAGGTCAAGAGGGGTGTGTATCGCCCAACATGATGCCATGGTCGATACACCACTTGGCTGATACAACCCTGGCCAATACACAACTTGCTCGATACAAGCAAGCACTCCTGGCCGATACACCAAGGTCCATCCCGATACAAGCCTCAAAAAGGCCCAACAAGGCTCAATACAACTCAAACAAGGCTCAACAAAGCCCAAAGCTACTCAAGAAAAGATCCCAACCCATCCTCTCAACCTTAGAGGATACAAAGAGAGAGGACATCTCTCAAGGTGACAAACTTGCACACCCACCCTAAAACTTGGGTAATTTGCAAGTTGGACCTCCACCTCTTAACAAAGCACAAAACAAACCCTAATCACAATTTCAGGTGATTAGCATGCATCTAAACACAAGGTTTATGAAAAGCAAATAGGGTAAGCCCAAAATTAAGGTGAGGGTCCTTACAAGCCATAAACCACTACAAAAGGATTTTGCCCCTGAAATCCGAAGAGAAAAGCGAGGGATACTTCCTCCTAATCTCTTCCTCAAGCTCCCATGTGGCTTCCTCAATGCCACGATGAAGCCAAAGAACCTTCAAATGAACCAGATCCATCCTCTTCAACTTCTTCACTCTTCTGTCAAGGATCATCACTGGACCTTCCTCATAGGTCACATTTTCATCAAGCTCAACCTCAACCGGATGTATCACTATCTCTATTGCCATATGACTTTTCTTTAGTATACTGACGTGGAATACTGGATGCAACCTGTGCAACTCTGGCGATAGCTCTAACTTGTAAGACATTTTGCCAACACATGCTATTACCAGATATGGCCCCATATACCCGGGAGCCAACTTCCCTTTCCAGCCAAACCTCAGCATGCCTTTCCATGGTGAGACCTTGAGATACACCTTGTCTCCCACCTAGAATTCGAGAGGTCGTCGGTGATTATCTACATATGAGTTATATCTGTCCTGTGTCACTTTCAACTATTGTCGTATCATCTTGATCTTCTTTGTTGTCTGCTGTACTAACTCAGGACCTAAAACCTGATACTTGCCAGATTCATACCAACATAGAGGAGATATACACTTCCTACCATATAAAGCCTCATAAGGTTCCATGTCAATACTCTTTCGATAACTATTGTTGTAGGCAAACTCTATCAGACTGAGATGCACATCCCAACTTCCTAGAAACTGCAAGACACAAGCTTGGAGAAGACCTTTCAAAGTCTGAATAGTCCCTTCAGACTGTCCATCTGTCTGTGAGTGAAAAGAAATATTGAACCTCAACTGTGTTCCCAATGCTTTGTACAAATGTTCCCAGAAACAACTCGTGAACTGGGGGCCTCTTTCAGAAATTATCGTTGCGGGCACACCATGCAGACGCACTATCTCATCCACATACACATGAGCAAGATTTTCTACTGTATACATTGTCCTCATAGGTATGAAATGAGTAGACTTTGTCAACCTGTCCACTATCACCCAAATGGAATCATGATTCCTAGCTATCCTCGACCGACCAACTACGAAATACATGGTTAGATGAACCCATTTCCATTGTGGTATCAGCATGGGCTGTAACGTACCTACCGGCTTCTAATGCTCAGCCTTAACCTGCTGACATACTGCACACCTAGCCACAAACTCGGCTACATCTCTCTTCATGCCAGACCACCAATACAAGCCCTTTAGATTATGATACATCTTGGTGACACCTGGATGCATAGCATGAATTGATGTGTGCGCTTCCTCAAGCACTAACTTCCTCAGATCATCAACATCAGGGACCATCATCCTATTATGATGACAAACTAGTCCATCCTCAGACTCATGGAAGCCATCATAGAAAACAGCATAGCCTTTCCCAGGCTCTGGAAGCACCAACACTGGAGCACTAGTCAACTTCTCTTTCAAACTTTGGAAAGCTTGCTGACAACGATCATCCCAAACAAAAGGTACATCCTTCCTGGTCAACTTTGTCAATAGTAACGTGATCACACTGAAGTTTCTTATAAACCTCCAGTAGTATCTTGCTAAACCCAAAAAACTATGAAATTCAGTCGGTGTCTTCGGTTGCTCCCATTCCACATCTGACTCCACCTTCTTGGGGTCCACTCTGACTCCTTCTATACATATCACATGACCCAAGAACGTCACTTCCTTCAACTAGAATTCGCACTTACTAAACTTGGCATACAACTGGTGTTGGAGAAGGAGAGTCAACACTTGTCGAAGATGTTGTTCATGCTCTTGAATATCCCAACTATAGATCAAGATGTCATCTACAAAAACCACAACAAACTGATCTATAAACAATCAGAACACCCTATTCATCAGATCTATGAAAGCAGTAGGCACATTGGTTAGCCCAAACGGCATAACCACAAACTCAATGTGACCATACCTCATCATAAAAGATAACTTTGGTATGTCATCCTCCTTGATTCTCAGCTGGTGATATCCAAATTGTAGATCGATCTTTGAGAACATTGTATCACCATGCAACTGATCAAATAGATCGTCTATCCTCGACAAAGGATACTTGTTCTTGATCATAACTTTGTTCAACTGGTGGTAATCTATGAACAAATACATCGATCCATCCTTCTTCTTTACGAACAGGACTGGAGCACCCCACAGAGATGTGCTCAGTCTGATGAAACCTTTATCCAGTAGCTCCTGTAACTGCTTCTTCAGTTCTGCCATTTCAGCTGGAGCCATCTTGTACGGTGTCTGAGCAACTGGATGTGTCCCTGGCACTAGATTGATCTCAAAATCAATCTCTCAAGGTGGGGGAACACCGGGAAACTCATCAGGAAACACATCCGTGAACTCTCTAACAATAGGAACATCCTCAAGGCTAGAACCTTCCACTTTGGTATCCACAACATGAGCTAAGAATGCCTTCAATCCTTGCCACAACAACTTCTCTGCCACCATTGTTGACACTAAACATGTCAGAAGAAGCTTCCTATCCCCTTGGAAGATCCACTTCTCCCCACCGTCAACAAACATCGCTTGCTTGGAACCACAGTCAAGCACAACCTTATACCTCTCTAAGGTATCCATCCCAAGGATTACATCAAATCCATGCATATCAAGTGGTATGAGATCCACTTGTATGTTGTGTCCCGAAAAGGATAGAACACAAAATGGGCACACCTCTCGAAGCATCGAGGAACCATCAAGAGGGGTTTCTAACAACAAGCTATCTTTCTTACAACTAATAGGTAAAAGACAACTATCAAGCATACTACGTGCAATAAAAGAGTGTGTAGCACCCAGGTCAACCAAAACAGATATAAAGCAAGAAGAAGACAAATCAGAATGAAATAACTCCATCTGACCTACCATCACTCATGGGTTGACTGTTGCTTCTGGCTGACTCATAGCATAGAATCGAGTCGTTGCTTGTTGTCATCCATGTCCTTTGCTTCCTTGAGTAGATGATCCGGATTGTGATGCTTGATCGTGCTCTCACCCTCTGTTACCACTAGATTGTTGTCTATCCGATCCTTGTTGATTCTGCCTCGGTTGTTGCGTCACTTTGACATCTCTCCTTGGGCAATTTGACTTCAAATGCCATGTTTGTCCATAGTGATAGCATGACCCGTGTTCTATCTACGACCTAGATGGCCCTGTCACTGCTACTGAAGCTGTACTGTGGGCTCTAGATGGCAAAAACTTGCACCCTCTTCCTTTACTTAGAGACCACTATGACGGCACATTGGAGCTCTGCATCGCAGAAGGTGCAAGAAACCTCAGCTTCTTATAGCCATCAAACCTCTGCCTCTGGAATTGAGCAGACTTTTTCCTGGACATAGTCTCTCTCTTCTCCTTGATTAACCATTCAATCCTTCGGACAGACTCCACAAACGTGGCAAACCACTCTTAATTTTCTAAAGCAGCAGTAGGTGTCGTCAGCTCAGCACTCAAACCTTTCTCAAATCGTCTCATTCTCTCATCATCTATCACCGCCATGTGAGGACAAAACCTCAGCAAGTCCATAAACTTGGCTTCATACTTGGTGATGCTCATAGATCCTTAGTGTAGACGCTCAAATTGAAAGAACTTTTCATCCAGATAGGTCTTCAGGAAGTATCAACTCACGTACTCCCGCTAGAAGACGTCCCAACAGATCACCTCACCAGGCCGCTTCTCCTCGTTGATGGTCCACCAGTGGCCAACACTACCCTTCAGAAGGTAGACAACGTGCTTGACTTTGTCTACTTCGGGGATGTCGAGGATCCAGAAGGCCTTCTCGTGACCTGTCAGCCACAGATCTGCATCCACTGGATCAACCATTCCAGCATAATCCAAAGCTCTGACTCGGAAAAGCTGCTCGAAGGTCTTCCCAATACCCAAAGATTCACCATGGGGAGCATGTGCTCTTGGCGGAGGTACTGACAATCTTTCCACCATGAGATTCATTGTAGCCATTACCTGTCCCATAAGGTGCTGGTAGACAGGATTCTCAAGAATGGTTGGGTCGATTTGGGAGACCTCAGGCACCCGATCTTAATGTGTCTGCATACTCACTCCATCAACTGATACAACATCACTGCTCTCAGTAGCATGTTCTTCATGATTTCTAAACATCTTCTAGCTTTATCTTTTGCTGGGGGCAGAAGGCTATTATGAGAAAATCAAGAAAACTCACAAGAATAGACACAAGCCTAGTCCTAGATCCCTATAGACTCATCGAACCTAGAGCTCTGATACCAAACTTGTTGTGACATCCTGCAATCACACAGACAACAAAATTCCACACAAAAATGCGGGGAATCTCCATAAACAACATATCGCCAAAAACACGGGTTAATTAAAAGTGATTGTAGAAAGTAGATAATTAAAGAAAATATTACATCCAAATCCTTATCCCATAAGGAATAATGTTATATAAATATACATAAACCTTGATACATGTCCACATCTCATAGGACCTAACTGTCCCATAGGCACAAAAAGTTCACCACCTGTTTATATACATAACAGACCATAACAGGACAATAATAGGATAAACAAGCTACATCAACTATACATCATGAAACATCATCAAAACACCTCTAAGGACCTGAGAGTACAAGGATGACTCTAGGACTCTACTACAAAACAACCAAAACAACAGCATATCCATCTCTTGCCTCCTATTGTTCTTCTTGCTGCTCGGCCACAACCTCACGACCACTACCACATCTAGCACGGTCACCTAAAAAGGTTTAAAACCAACAGGGTGAGACACACAATCCCAGCGAGAAACATAACTCCCTGTCAAACTATAAAACTTCAGGAAAGCTATAATAGGTAAAGCAGATAACTGATATAAGCAGGTCATATATGCAATATACTGAACATAACTAACCTTATTAACAAACTTACCAAGATATCCGGGAGGCATATAACCAGATATTTCTTATGGAACATGATTGACAAGACAAGTTACATAAGAACTTACCGTAAGATATGAAGAACGTATAATTAACTGCAAGATATAACTAGGGCAACTATACAAGCAAGGCCTCAACCAATGTTCCGTGTTTTGCCCTAAGCAACATATACTATACAGATAGATTACAATTTATTATTCCCTAAGGAAGTGAGCCGTACCGCTCAAATCCAACCTTCAATTGTGAAACCCAAAACTAGTGCCATACAAGGTCAATGGAAGATTCAGACTCCATGACCTGACCTCCTTGTGGTCAATGCATGATATCCAAAGTAGGACCGCAGTCTCTTGCTTAAGTGGCCTTAGTCACAGGGCCAACTCTGTAGCCTACCCTTTTCTCTAGCCCACCATGGTACAGGTCTCAGCACTAGCATACCTTATGCCACGGGCCTATTCATAGTGCTCCTGAGCCATGAATGCATTCATGCGCTATCACACTAAGCCATGGGTATGCTCACCATGCTCTAAACATACTGAGTCTACAACCGAAGTTGTACTCTAATCCTCCTATTTTCAGCTAGGAGAAAACCCGCATATTCAACAATATGCACTCCAGGTAATCCCATAGGATAAACCCGTTTCACCATCACCAGCTACTGATGATGATGGATCTATGAACAGGGTAAGCTACATGAAATGTTCATCTATAATTAATTAGTATATTTTATGTGAATTATTGAGGCAACCATGTTGTCAAACATAAACAACATTGTGTCACACCATTACTATCATTAACACATTGCCATGGGATCTAAATCCCTCATTACATAATGCCATTGCCTCTCAAGGCTTCATCATCATACATCATCATGGGATATCAATCCCTTATCTCATCATCAGAGGATAACACCTCAATCAGGAACTCAACCTTTATCAGGTCACAAGACCTTTCTCATCATACTAGTGATACATGTCATCTCATCAACAAGGAACATCATGATTGTGTTATACAAAACACATACACCTCATAGCTCTTACCTGGCTATGAATTCATTTGATAATACCTGCACAGTTAGTATGCATATCAGGAAAGATAACTTGATCACCAAACACAGATCTTTAGAGAACATATTATGAATATTATGTCACTAAAATTTAAGGTGCATAGGATTGGAAGAACATCCATTATTATGAACACATGAAGCATAAAGCTATGAGTGGTATGTCAAACAACTTATATTATTGATACTAAACTGTGAGCATCCACCATGCCCTATATCTCATAACATCATGAACACAACCATGATCTTATTATCATATCAACCTTAGGTAGCCACCACATTACTGGGTACAACCCAACTATCATATCTCATCATCAGAACCAAAGATGTGGGCTCAACACAACAAGTTCACCAACTTAGGGTGGTCGGGTTAGGCGCATCCCTCACCAAAGGTGTCACATACCCTCACCAAAAGGATATCAGGTAGGGCATCATCCATCATTGAAATGATATCGGTCACCACCAAAACCCTAGGGCACCAATACACATATGGGGCAACCAGCATATCGTGCAACCATGAACAAAAGGGTATTAGGCGGCCATGTACAAGAGTGTATCAGGCATCACTACACCCTATCGGCTAAAACCCTATGTCGCCCTCTAGGGTTAGCGCTTCCATGTCGGGAAACCATCAAAACCATATCGCCCAAGGCACACCACTGCCATCCATCAAGCGAAAACATGGGCAGCCCACCATGGCGCCTAAGGAGCTCCGATATCGCCCAAGGTAGCCCTGTCGTCCAAGCTAGGGTTCTGGGACTCTCTATCGGTCAAGGCACCATATCGCCCAACAGGATTACACCAACCAAGACTCCATATCGGGCAACACCATATCGGCCAAGAACATACCGCCCCAACTACATCATGGGTAAAAGTCCATATCAGTCAAGAGGTCAACAAGGTGTTCACCTAGCATATCACCAAAACGCAACCCTAGAAGAGGGATATCAGGCAGAACACAACTTAGGGTATCGTGCAAGGGTTCAAAAGCCATGACGGGTTGGTCATATTCAACCTCAAGACTGCCACCAAGAAACCCTAGTAGGTCAAGAGAGTTGGCTCACCTCTGAAAAATGAAGTGAGAGGGGTTTTGCACAACTTCCATCACCTATCGGGCAGCAAGGTGGGTCATCCCACATCGGCTAACCTTCCAACCCCAACTAGTTAAAGACCAACCAAAGGCTCACCTTTAAAGCCCATGGTTAGAGAGGGGTATTTCCCAAGCAACTAGAGTGTAGACTCACCTCTCAACAACTAAGAGAGAGAGGGGTTTGGCCCACACCACTAGGGCTCAAGCTCACCTCTCAAAACCAAAGGAAGAGAAAGGGATTTTGCCCCAAGAACACACCACACACATCATGGAATTAGGAAACCCAAGGCTCACCTCTCAACAACTAAGAGAGAGGGTTTTTTCCCAAAGAACCCTAATCCAATGGTTCAACCAACAAGGTCCAAGATCACATCTAAACAACATAACCATGCCATCATGTCCCACAACATCAAGGGTACATACTAGAGAAAAGATATTACTAACAAGATAAGCATGGCCGATCAATATAGCATATAAATCAGAAACATGAAGTGAAGGTAATATAGATATGGTAGGACTTATGTAACCCGCCTCAAGCTCTTAAAGCTCCAAGCTCCTAGCACCAAGCTCCAAGCTCCAGGGCACCACCTTCAGCCAACACGAAGAAGAACAACTTGTAACCACCATGGCCAAAGAGAAGGGATAAGAAGAAGAAGAAGAAGATGGTACCAAGGAAAGGGAGAGATACTTACCACAAGAGAAGGAAAGGGATAAGCTAGCAAGGTGTATCACCCAAGGCACTAGCTGTATCGACCACCGCTTGCTTCTTTCTTCTCCTAGCTTGGCCACCAAGAAAGGGAAGCAACTAAAGGAACCAAAGAGACCTAGAAAGCAAGGGGGGGTCGATTATATACTAAGGGGTGAAGGGGAAGAGAAAGGAAAGGTGGAACCCACCCCTAGCACACTTGTTCAAGGATTTTGCTACATGCTAGTACCCCAAAAACACACGCCCATGAGTTGCCACCCACTTAGCAAGGCAGCAACCACTTGTTTAAAGAAGGTGACACAAATGAAGCTAGGTCAAGAGGGATGTGTATCGCCCAACATGATGCCATGGTTGATACACCACTTGGCAGATACAACCCTAGTTGATACATAGCTTGCCCGATACAAGCAAGCACTCCTGGCTGATACACCAAGGTCCAGCACGATACAAGCCTCAACAAGGCCCAACAAGGCTCAACACAACTCAAACAAGGCTCATCAAAGCTCAAAGCTACTCAAGCAAAGTACCCAACCCATCCTCTCAACCTTAGAGGATGCAAAGAGAGAGAAGGACATCTCTCAAGGTGACAAACTTGCACACCCACCCTAAAACTTGGGTAATTTGCAAGTTGCACCTCCACCTCTCAACAAAGCACAAAACAAACCCTAATCACAATTTTAGGTGATTAGCACACATCTAAAGACAAGGTTTAGGCAAAGGAAGCATGGTAAGCCCAAAACGAAGTTCAAGGTCCTTACAGGTTACATTTAGAGACAATGCCAATGGTAAAATTATTGGAATAGGTAATATTGGTACTAATCTTCAAATAAAAATGTCTTACTTGTTGATCGACTGCATCACAACTTGATTAGAGTTAGTCAATTATGTGATAGTGGCTATGATGTTCTATTTAACAAATCCTGTTGCAAGCTACTCACATGTAACACTAATAATGTTGTTTATGAAGGAAAAAGTATAGGAAATCTATATATACTTAGACCCAATTCTATGCAAGCTATTACTGGAAAATGTCTTCTTAAAAATGTTGAATCTTTACAATCATGGCATGGAAAACTAGGTCATGCAAGTTTACATGTTATCACAAAAGTTGATTAAATATGATCTTGTTCTTGGTTTACCTAAACTCTCTTTTGATAAACATGAAAATTGTGAACCATGTACTTTAGGTAAGCAAAGTAAAACTTCTTTCAAATCCAAAACCCTGCTTAGTACTATTATATCATTAGAACTCATTCATATGGATTTATTTGGTCCTATGAGGACTCAATCTATTAGTGGTAAAAGATATTTCTCTGCTATTGTTGATGATTATAGTAGATACACTTGGGTTCATTTTCTTTCAACTAAAGATGATACAATTAGAATATTATTCAATTTTGTTCTAAAATTGAAAATGAACTACAAAACAAAATATGTACCATTAGGAGTGACCATGGTGGGGAATTTGAAAGTCACATCTTTGAAGAATTTTGTACATACCAAGGATACACTCATAACTTTTCAGCTCAAGGAACCCCACAACAAAATGGGATAGTAGAAAGGAAAAACTAGTCTTTACAAGAAATGGCTAGAACAATGTTACTTGAACGGGATACACCTAAACCCTGTTGGGATGAAGCAGTAAATACGACATGTTATGTATTAAATCATATAACAATCCACTCCCATCTTAAGAAGACTCCTTATGAACTCATCTTCAATAAGAAACCAAGAGTTGACTATTTTCATACCTTTGGTACACCTTTTTACATATTAAATACAAAGGATGATAGAGAAAAATTGGACCCTATGTCATATAAAGGATTCTTCTTGTGATATTCAACTTTTAGTAAACCCTTCAGAATCTATGATAATATCTCTAGAAAAGTTGAAGAATCAATTCATATCACATTTCATGAAATGACAACACAAAGTACTGAAAATGAAATTGAAAATGAAAATTTGAATGATATTACTCATCAAATTGAGGACTTAATTGTATCAAGAAAAGACGATCAAAATATTGATATGGAATAATGAAATAATGAGGCAAAACAATCTATTCCTAGATTAATCAAGGACCATCCTCAATACTTAATCTTAGGAGATCCTTTTGATAAAGTAAAAACTCAATCATCATTTAGAGATGTTGAAAACATGGCCTTTGTATCAATTGTTGAACCTAAAAAGGTAAACAAAGCTCTAACATATGAGTATTGGATAATGTCTATGCAAGAAGAACTAAATCAATTTACTAAGAAAAATGTATGGGACTTAGTTCCTAGACCTCAAGATAAAACCCTCATTGGAACCAAATGGGTTTTTTGAAACAAACCTAATGAAGCCATGGAAGTGGTTAGAAACAAAGCTAGATTGGTTGCTCAAGGATATAACCAACAAGAAGGTATTGATTTTTGATGAAACATATGCTCCTGTGTCTAGACTTGAAGCGATTAGAATGTTATTAGCTCTAGCTACCCATAGAGACATTAAGCTATTTCAATTGGATGTAAATAGTGGCTTTTTAAATGGAATTACAGAAGAGGAAGTCTATGTTGCTCAACCAACTAATTTTGAGATTCTTGACAAACTTGACCATGTCCATAAACTTAAGAAAGATATTTAAGGTGTAAAACAAGCACCACAAAATTGGTATGAAAGACTTAAAGATTATCTATTTGGTAATGGTTTCTCCATTGAAAAATTAGATTCCACATAATTTTTTAAAATGTATAATCAAATTTTCTTATTGTTAAAATATATTTTGATGAAATCATCTTTGGTGCTTCAAATGATTTCTTATGTAATAAATTTTGTGATATTATGCAAAAAGAATTTGAGATGAGCCTTATGGGAGAATTAACATTTTTTCTTGGTTTTCAAATAAAACAAATGTCCGTCGGAATTTTACTAAGCCAAGAGAAATACACCAAGGAACTCTTAAAACATTTTGTTATGGAATATTGCAAACATGCTACCACACCCATGGCCACTTCTTACAAAATTGACAAGGATGAAGATGGCGAACCCATTCATTGTTCCTTATATAGGGCCATAATTGGTAGTTTTCTATATTTGACCACTTCCAGATCGGATATCATGTTTTCCGTTGGACTTTGAGCTAGATTTCAATTAAAACCAATGCACTCTCATTTTAAAGCCATTAAATGAATTTTAAGATATCTTGCTAGTACTATCGACTATGGTTTATGGTATCCCAAAGGACAATTATTGGATTTAAAATCTTACACTGATGCTAATTACGCTAGTTGTTGACTTGATCACAAGAGAACAAGTAGTGGTTGTTTCTTACTAGGAAGAGCATTAGTATCTTGGTTTAGTAAGAAACAAAATACACTTTCCCTATCCACCACTGAAGCTGAATATGTGGCTACTGGCTCATGTTTTTCTCAAGTACTCTACATACAACATGTTTTGAATGACTATGGCTTTGCATTTTCTTTTACACCAATTTTCTATGATAACAATAGTGTTATAAACTTGGCTCATAATCCTCTTTTACATAGTAGTGCCAAGCATATTGAAATTAGACATCATTTCTTAAGAGATCATATTTCTAAAAATAATATGTCTCTTCATCATGTTGACACTGAAGAGCAATTAACAGATATATTTACCAAACCCCTTCCTCTTGATCAATTTCAATATATTAGAAAGAGGTTACTCATTACTCACCTAGAAGATGTCTTCTTTGATATATGTGCTAAAAAAATCTTAATAATTTTCTTACTTGAATTTCATGTTATTTTTAGTGCATATAATTTTAGAACTATACATTTTCTTAGTAACAATAATTTATTATCATGACAAGCACTTAAATGAGCTCAAATTAATTTAATAAAACTACTCACAGTCTCACATCCGGTCAAAAAAATTGTGGAGTGAGAAACACCTCAGTTGATAGGTTTCTCGATCGAGTTTCACTCAGTGGGACCCTCGGCCGACAATGCAATACTCAACCTAGATTCTTCTAGAAATTTCATAGATCGATTTTTTTTATATAAAGTCCCTCACTCGCAACGACCAAAACTTGAAATCCACTGTCAACCAAACTAGCCATTACAAGGAGTCAATGGAATAGATCCGTAGGGCTCTCGGTCGACAAAACCGTCGATCGAGTAGCTCCCTATTTTGTTATAAAAGGGACCCCAATCCACCCATTCTCTTCACACTTCAATTGCTTTCTTCTCCATCCCTTCTCTATTGTTCCTTAAAACTATTTTTTAGAAACACTCTTCCAAAGCCATCTCTAGCTCTTCTTCCACCTTTAATTGTTCAAGATGTCTTCATCTTCAGCTCATGGTGGGAAGAAGAAATTAGCTATGAGGAAGGGAAGAACGGACACTCCATCCTTGAGTGCCATCAACGACATTCCCTTCAATGACGTTGCCGCTGGAGAGCGCTACCTAAAGCTCACCTCAAAGAACCCTCTTCCTCAACACACGGTGGACACCAATGAATTCATCATGCTTCTTTATATCTTTGAGCTCTTCAAGGTGCAAAAATTAATAGATTTCCTTACCCCATCCTTTTTTTTCTGGTCCACCCAAGATGTTAACGAGTTATATGCTAACCTCACTAAGGACTCAAACAATCCATTCTCTTTTAACTCCATGGTTTATGGGATAGCTTTCCATTTATCAAAAAATGGCATCCTTAAAATGCTAGATAATGTGGAGGAGTATGGAGAATTCATAGACCTAACCACAATTCCTATATCCAAATTCTCCACCAATGATAACACCATTAGACTAGGTGACATCAAAAAAGGCATTTTCCTTCCTAATACCTCCTATCATGAACATAGGGGTACTTATTATGCTACATATCAAACCCCTGAAGCTAGGATAGTAAACCTAACTATTTCCCATAACATCTATCGTAGATCAAACAAAACTAAAATCCCACAATTTAGGATGTGCCTCATCTATGCTATACTAGAAAGCATTCATGTCTACTATATCAACATCATCCTTTCCAATATGTTTGACTTTTCTAAAATTCCTTTCTATTCTAGTATTGTGTGTCAAATAATGCAATACTCTCTTGATAAAAACTAAGAGGAATTAGGCTACAAGTGTGATAGGCATCCTCAAACACTTACCAAAAACACTGTGGATAAATGGGAATTGATTTTGGGTATAAGAGAGCTAGGACCGGAAGGGAGACATCCACTGAAGTAAATCCTCCACCTCCTACTCCTCCTAGCTACTCCATAGAAAATCTAGAAAATAATGTTTGTAATCTCAAAGGGGCCACCTATCACCTTGGGAGACAATTAGACTACAACTACCATGCCATGACCTATCTCAATTAAAGAATGCAAGATTTGTACCACAATGTTCCCGACACATACCCATATAAACACAATCTCGAGAGCCTATATGCTTTTAACTCTTCAATCCAATACACCCAAGTTCCACCACCACCTTCACATGATCTTTCCCATACCCAATATTCACCCTTGCAGCTCTAGGACATAGCTTCCCACTTCAGATTTGATCGGGCACCTACATTTCTGGAGGGATATGCTCTTACCAAGACAAGTCCACCTGAATGGAAAAAACTTGTCAAGTACTATGGTGATGCTCCATTTCTTGGGAAAGATATTGAGGTTGATGTAATCTTCAAATATTTCAAGTGATATTGTCCTATGTAGTGAGTAGTAAAGTTTATGTAATCATTTTAGTAAAACTTATGTTGTTATCCTATATTGTTATCAATGAAATTGAGCTTGTTTGTGTTCACTTGATCATGATAATGAAAATCGATCATGTGGATTCCATTGGACATTTTCTATCACTTTTTGTTTCTCTTTACAACTTGTATATAATATTGAGGGGGGTATCCCATTTAGGGGGAGAAAAAAGATTATATGGATATGTTTTTGAAATGACAAAAGGGGAGAAATAATACAAACCAAAATAAATTGATGCTACATTGCTTAAGAGATGGATACAAGGTTCCATTTCTCTTTAGGTATAATTAGCATACACTTTATGAAATCAAGAGAATCTTTTCATTTCAGGTAAATCTCAGGTATGGAACACATCTTGTTTAAATTATTTTGATTATATTTTAGAAATGTTTGTCATCTTCAAAAAGGGGGAGACTGTTGAAAAAATTGGACATTTATATACTCTTTTTTTTATGATGACAACACCTCGGTCAAACTTATGAGCATTGTTCAGTAACTTACATATTTGTGCTCTAAAATGGTCTTTGGTCAAAAATATTCTCAACCAAGCAAACCTGGATCCAAAGCTTGTGACTGTTAGACCAAGTGGTTAGTAGTTGGGATTTGAAAAAAGATGTTGCAACACTTTTTCCTTAAACCCAGGCTCGGTCAAAGAAAATCTCGATTGAGACACATTTCGGTCAACAAACTTGTCGACTGCACACTTTCTCATGCTTAACCACTTTGGCTGCAAAAACTTTTAGGACATCATGTCCCATAATAAAATTGCCATCTCTTAGTCCTACCAAAGTAGTCATTCTTTCTAGATCAACACACACATGTTTTCCTCTAGACCAGCCGAAAATCAAGACACTTTATTATCAATATTTATGTATTCTCTTTTTAGATTATTCTTAAGATTCCTCATATCTTTCCACAATACTATAGCACATTTTTATGTTGAGATTAACCTTAAAGATGAAAAATTTCCTACAAAATTATTTGTCCTATATTTAAAAATGAGAAAAGCAAGAATTAGATTTTTTTAAATTTGTTATAAATGCCCAGACCAGAACATGTATTGTTAGAAACTGACAGCAAACTAGCGTGGTCAATTCTGAACTCCAGAGAAATTTACATGCCCAAGTACAAGATTTTTGTCACTAGATTTGAGACCCTCAAGGCACAAAAACCCGATATTCAAATCCTCTTTGTCAAAAGAGAATTGAATGTAATGGTTGATTATCTTGCCAAATGGGCAGTCCGTTATGCAACGGAGTCGGTAACCTGGAGTCAATGCCCTGACTTCATACCAGCTGAGATCTGGGAGGAACAACGGGCATGTGATGTACCTGTAAGGTCTGCTATGTTAGCCTGCAACCCGAGAGCAGGATGAATAAAGCTTTCTCGGTAATGTCCAAATTTTGTTTTGTTATAAATGCATACAACTCACAACTCTATCCTTCCAGATAATGTGTTTCAGACAACATCAACTTTATTCCAATTTCTATTACATTTGGCACTTTGTTGTGAACAGTGACCCTATGGTAGTTCCTGAAAGCAATATGATTGTCTTCAGTATTGTTTTGATAACTCATCAATCGACATTCCTTCTCTGTGATCATGACACATATAATGTTCTTTAGTGTTAGATTCAACATTTACACTTGACAAACTAATTTAGATTGGATTGGAGTCATCATACTCATAGTTCTCTTCCTCATCTATATGATTTTCAATGAACTTCCTTTTCCCATGCAAACCATATACCATTTTTAATTTTTAGGGTCATCAATATAGAATGCGACTTCTTGACATGCTAAGACTGTGCTCATAAAACATAGGTGTACATGTCGTAATACATGCCTATGATGTCTGAGTGTTGGACTCAGGGAAATGTTCACCAAAGGCTACTATTAACTAAAACCTAATCAGCTAGGCCTAGAAAAAAATGGTTGGTTGGTTTTCTTATAACTAAGATCAAATAATTAAATCTAAAGTAAATAGTATGATTGAGAATGGATCGATTACTCAGGACTGTAGTTTCACCATGACATGCATAGCATTCATATTCCATTTCATCCATAATTATTAACCCTTAATACTAGAATAAATACATGTATCAAGTATTACCCACTCCTACAACATAATACACTACCTACACTAAAACAAACCCTACTCCCATAGTAGTTTAGGAATTAGTTGGGAAAACTATTGAAATCTCTAGGTTGTTCTATCATAGACGCAAACCCTCTACCATGATACTGTATAGGCTGTGTAAATCTATCATTTGCCAAACCCCTAATACATCTCTTGAAGAAATTTATTGTCTATTACTATGATTTTGGTGATCAAGAACAAAAAATCTGATATTATAAATCATGTCCAGAATGAAGGAAATAAATTATCTATTCATAAAATTTGAATATAGAGCAATATCAGGCCATCGGGTCCTAAGGAATATGAGGCTTATCATCACATTATTTCTATCATGATAGAAATAAAGGATAAGGGAGAAACCATGCTAAACATTAGAAAACCAATTTAAGAAGACCCTTGGAAAAGTTGTCTCAACAATCCCCTCTGGTGAACAGTTGACCTACAACGTATCAGCTGCAAATTTCCCCTTAGGTCATAAGTGGGGTTGTGGTCGCCATTAAGTCGAAGGTGTTGTATATAACTTGATCTCAGATTTGCATTGATCACAAAGAGTCAGTACCATCGACATGGTGTTGGTGGCACCAAGTTGAAGGATGACTTGTGCACCTTGAACTGTGTTTGTATTACCAATATGCTTGTCAATATCATTCAGTTGCTTTCTTTAAGTTCTATTGTAACTGGAATGCTAAAGGCGATACCTCCGACAAGATGACGAGTGGTGCCTAGACAATTAAATTCAGTTCCAGCTGCTCTCTGGATGGTGAGTTGGTAGTACTAACTGGAAGCTTCAGTAGCATCGTATCTCCAGTAGCACTAAGATATATCTTAGTAGCATCGAGATTTCTAGATTTCCCTATTGAAATTTTGTGTCATGTTGGTACCACCGACATAGGTGTCATTAGAACTGACTAATCATATAAGTGCTCGATTTACCCAAAACAAGGGAAAATAAAATAAGTCCAAATTGTAATCATAAATAGTATATTCAGTAAAAATACTCAATAATTTATGCAATAATGATTCACATGCTAATTATTAGAAACATTGCATAACATACCTCAAAATGAACAAATATGCAAGAAAAGCATGGAAAAATAGCCTGTAAAAAGTGACGGAAAAGCAATGCATGGAAATCCCCTAATATTGAATGTTTCTCATCCTCGAGCAACAATACCTTTGAATAAGTTTGATAGAGTTAGCATGAGGACATATCCTAGGAACTACATTCCTCAAATACCCCCACCTAACAGTCCCAAATTGGTCTTACCAACCACTAAACAAATAACTACTCTAAAGTGACCAAAATATTAATTAAATATGTCTACCCCAAGATCAGTGAAACACTATTAGTAAAGAGAACTTAACATCATAGTCAATATATCATACACTTGATGCACATGTGATTTGTAATGTGCATTGCTCCGATCTACCTGCACAACTATGTTGGAAGCAATTCCCCATATAGAAATGATTGAGGGAAGTAATCATATATGTGGCCTACCATATAGATAAATGAGGGGAAACGAAATAGGTGGCTATGAACAAGAATCATAAGCAATATTCAAAATCATTTATGCATAAATAAAATATGATGCACCTATAGAATGAAGAGAATGAAAAATTAATGGCTCATAATGCCTATTATTATGGTGGAATGATTAATGCACTAAAAGTATCATCCTAGTGATGAGTGTGGGTGAAAGGATGCTTACATGTAAGATATTTTCACCTTCTCCTTGAAGAAAATTAATATTGAGTTAAAGGCATCCTTTTCTCCCTTTTCATTTAAATTATCTTTTTTCTCTTATTTTGTCATGATGTCATGATTAATGCTTCAGCTTTCTTCACCATACATCATTTTTTTTCTTTTGATGTTTCTTTTTTTTTTCATTGGGATGGATATGGATGAGATATTTTTACTCTTAATTTGTAGAGAAAGATACATAGATACATGTTGCACACAACATGAAAAAAATCATGCAAACAAAAAATGCAATCTAAATGAAATTTGTTATGCAACTAAAATATCTTTACTTGATAAAATGTTGTACACATTTCTATGCTTTTTTTGTTTTTCTAATGCACTAACAAAGAAACTAACTGTCATTCTACCTACTATGTCGTGCAATGAAAGCAAGAGGAAACAATTTGGAATAGTTGATCATCTTGTGGTGGTGAATGGAATAGCATGATGGTGGGTGGAATCACATGACTAAGAGATAATGTCGTTCTTAACTATGATATATCCCTCTCCTATAAACCTGTGTATAGGGAAAGCTTACAATTTATTTCTAAAAATATCATTTAAGATCCCATCACTTGGTTGGTTGGTTTGAGTTCAAACCTCATCATCATACACAAGTCTTGGATAACTTGAGATTTTCATTCATATAAACTTTCCTCAAACTAACTAACCCAAACACTTCCTCTAGTTGGCATTGTCTAAGAATTCACAAATAAGCTTTAAAATATGTGACCCTTTTTAGATTTATTGCAATAGCATGAAACATATTCTTTTTAATGATATATGCAATCATGATAAACTAAGATCTAGGATTATACTAGATAGATTGTTGACTCTATAGTCAGGAAATAAGAAAAATAACAATATAGAAAGTAAAGCACGATAAAGTCATTCCATCACCCACCTAGGCTTGAACTTGAATATATACTCATAGTAAAAACTCAAACTAAGAGGTGGAAAGGGGGTATTAGATGCTCAATATGGTGGTGGTGGGTGGAAAATTCCAGATGAAATTTGTGGATCTGGTGGGTAGAAAGTGCCAATGACTGTCAGTGGATTACCTAACATATTTGGTGGTTGCGGGTAGCTGGAAAAGTTTCCTTGACTCCGAGAGTGGTCATAGAGAGGTTGATGATGGCACTTGATGTTCTATAAGAAAGTGTGAATGTTCTCCTTGTTGAGGATCTCATTGCTATAAATTGCATGTTGCTTCTGAAGAAGTTGTTGTTGAACACCTTGAATCTAGGTCAAGGTGGATGACTACTACTGTTGACCCTACTGAATGGATTGTAGCATCTCATGCATGCCCTACATATATAATGAGTCTCTTAGAAATGGAGGTGGTGGAGCTAGATGCTACATAGTGGTGTGTAATGTGGTCCAAGAACCACTTCAACATATAAGGAATGGTAGCCTCCTCCTCCTCCTCTTATTCTTCTTCCACCTCAGCCTCGATATCCTCCCCCTCCGGTATGACCTCCACATCTTCTATAGGCCATTGAAGGTAGAACCCTCCCAATAGAAAGATGATGGGGTCAGGAAGGGCCCTTACTTCATATGTCCATCGATGGTGCATCAGGTGTACACCCTAGCCTAGTACTTGGTGACAAGGTGGTCCCACTTGAAGTGCTTCAAATCAAGCGTATAAGATGTTTTGAGTGTATTGGCCTTGGAGAGGTTGAGTTGAAGTTGTAATGCGAGTGGAAGCAGGCCCCAAAAGTTGATTAGGGGTTTTCTCTGGGATTGCCTCTTTGCCGATATCATGTGTTGATAGAAGAATGACCAAGGTTGACCTTCTCCTTGCCCAAGGTCAAGAATGACCAAAGGATGAACAACTACACCTACTGGAACTTCCCTTGCCCTTGTCTAGACCTGGAGAAGATGTTGTTTTTCAGGTAATAGTGTGGTTTTTTTGGGCAAATGGATGCTTGATGTCCATCATAGATGATTGGTTCTAGTTGATGAGGAACCCTTAAGAAAGGGTTTTCAATTACCTCCAAGCCAAGGTGAAGTCAAAATCACTCGACATGGAGCATACCTCACCCATGGACAAGCCATATATGGAATTAAATTATGTGAGGGTGAGGTAGTGCTCAACGTTGTACATCCTAAACGTAACCCAAACTTCCTCCCAACCTTTCTCATGCCTAGGGATGCAACAAACCTCCTTAGTTATGAGGAACTCATAGACTATCTCCTGATAGATGGGACAATAACCAAAGAATGGGTGATCACCCGCCATAACCTAACTGGTGCTGACTTAGAGAAGATTGTCGATGAATCTAAATTTAGTGAGAAAAGCACGGTTCCCATACCATGTTGGTATCATTTCCCTCTTCATCAAGGCGGCTTACTGCTTATTTTGATCATTGTCCAGGATGGCAATATTGAATGGCTTTAGGACCATCTGATCAGACGTGCCTATGGATGAGCCTTGTCTATAGGATGCCATTGTTGTTAATAGAGGAAGATAGACAAATAAAGGGATCTTGTTGTAGACTTGCGATGAGGGTATGATCATGAAGTCTTCAATGGTCATCTAGTGCTTTCTAAATGAGAAGGGATGCTTCGGGTATGTTTGCGATCACCCACAACCTCCTCTTATACAGCTGAAAAGTTTCTTAGTCGCGTTGTGTTGATGGCACTGACATTTAGTGCTAGTTGTATCGACATCTATCACTATCTGTGGATGTCGATGCATATAATTGATATAGAATATCTTGGGCCGTCGATGTACCGATCCAAAAATCCTTTTATATCGGTGGCAGAGACAATTGTCGATAGTAACAACTTGATGAAACACACATGTGGATCATTACTACAAACTATCGGATGAAGAAAATCATGGATGTCATTTTCGGTTCCACATATTTGGGTTTCTAGTGTCGGTGCCACCAACAGCGTTGTTGGTGATACCATGTTTTTATTGGTGTGCCTTTGACATTCAAGTCGATGCCACCAGGACATCTCTCAGGGGTATCAATGTTGAATGTGTTGTAGCTTCATGGGCAACTTCTAAAAATGTCAGCACCACTGACTCTATTGTCGTTGCTAGTGATCTATGTCAATCCTTGTCATGTTTGAGTTGAATTTGTCGATACCACTAACAAACCTCTCGATGTATATCGACAATGATTTCTCAGTAGCTCTGTTGTAAGTGTTTGGAATCTATCGATGTTACTTACCATTGTTTTTATTGTATGGAATATTTGTAGACTTATAAGGGATTCAGTGCCACTGACCCTCGTGTCGGTGGTACCAAAATTTCTTTAAATCCCCGTTGAAAAAATTTAGCAGGTCGGTGCTACTGACTCTATTGTCAATTTTATCAACATTGTCTCTTCCTGGAAACCACCCAAAAGCATTAGGGAACCTATTTTACATAGGATAAAAGATTCTTAAAAGACCATATATGAAATTTAAGTAATGAACAATCCTAAAAAGATGTAAATGATAGAATTAGACAACAACGAGTTGCCTCCCATAAGCGTTCTTGTTTAATATCCTAGGCTCATAAATAAATCTAGCTCAACTTCTCATGGAAGATTAATGAGCTTCAACTCTTCTTCCCATAGACCAACTCTACTCCATAATAGAGTCTGAGGAGTTGTCCACTTGTCAAGACGGTCTTGGCACCATCACTGGTTTCAACTATGCCATGAGGGAATGCCTTGACAACCACACAAGATCCACTCAGCCATGACCACAACTGTTACAACCCCAATTTTTGGGTTCATTTGCTGAGAAATGTAATTTCTCATATTAACAATTTTTGAACAAATAAATATATGATTTGTTTTGAATAAATGGATTTTGTTTACAATAGCCTCGATGATTTTGTTGTGGGCTTTATTGGCTATTGGGCCCAAATAACAAGAAAATTCAATTAGTAAATGAATAATTGAGTTTTTGAGAAAAGAATGAGATGGAAACCTCTAGAAGGAAAATCCAAAGAGGGATTTCCTTCCTCTTGGGTTCCTTGGGTTCCAAGGAGTCAAAAGTTGCAAAGAAAAGGCAATAAGAAAAGAAAAGATTAATTAAGTATTTCTTTATTAAGAAAGAAATTGAAAACAATGGTAAAATGTGTAAAACAAGTGAAAAGAGGTATGATTGAGTTATTCTTGGTGGAATTTCGTATCCCAAGGATTCCTAATATTAAAAGGAATACCAATGAGGAAAATAAAAGAGAAATAAAGAGAAATCTTCAAAAATAGACATTTTAATGAGAAATAAACAAGATAATGTGAAATAATGCATTTAGATGCATCTAGAAGGATAATAAGTATCCAATAAAAACGATTTTGAAATAATAGAGTTTCTTGGGATCCAAGGAGTCCCAATAAAGAGGAAAGAAAGAGAAAATACCAAGAGTAGAAAAATAAGAAGATAATATGATGCATCATTAATGAATTTTATGGTTTTGTTAAAGAAGTGGTATTTTCTACAAAAAGGAAATATAATTTTCGTGGCTAATGGAGTAAAAGACAAGAATAAAGAGAATAAGGGAAAAGGTTTTCGAATTTCTAAATACCCAAATAATATAATTATATTAGAAGATAATGATGAGAGAAGAGGTTGCTTCTTAACTAAGGAATATAAGTTTCCTTTTGGGAAAGACTTGAGTCCTCGTGGAGGCACACTTTAGGGCTTCGTTGCTCACCCCTATATAAGAGGGTAGATCCTCTAGTTCAAGTCCAGAAAGGATCCCATGTGCACCTCTCTTCCTTCTTCTTCTTCTTCTTCTTCTTCATTCGAACCCTAGACCTTGATAGTCGTTCCTCTCTCTTTCTCTCACAATCAAGAAGTATACAAGAGGGCATGAGGATCTTTGAGTGGGTGAAACAGAAACATAACCCCTTCTGGCGTGGCAAATAGTGCGGGAACCAGAGGTATCCCTGAGGACGTCGATGACACTCACCTTCATCTTCATGGTGAAGTGAGTTCACAAGGGAGTCTAGTTGACCCCAAAACCTGGGAGGATGCAGAAAGGTTGATGAAGGTATCCCCTATGTAACCAGAGCAAGAAGGTGCTAGGAGAAGGTCTTCAATGGATATGAGAGTGTGTCTTTCTCAGTCACGGCCTATGGACATGGAATGTTGATCCAGGTCACCGCTGACCACTCGCCACAGAGCGGTTGTTCTCTTCAACTTCAGAGAGGAGGAGAGGCCTTCTTGGCCATGCATAGGGCCCAGGAGGGAGAGAGCAAGCTGGGCGGGGAGTAGTCCCATGCCCATCGACATCGCTGACCTGTGGGAACCCTGCATCGCGAGGTTGATAGCAACACAGGTGGCGTTGGACGGTTATACCCTCTGGGGGTAAGAAGGCCGAGAAACATAAGCGGGGGAAGAGTCGTCTTTTGCTTATATTTCCAAATCACGAGATCGTTGCATGGGTGAAGTGACGTGGCGCAATCTGATTGGCCCAAGTAAGTGAAATCTTGCTAAATTCATAATTAAATATTGGCAACTCCGATTAGGAACGCAAAGAAAATTGATCCTCAGAATGAGAGGAACGCAAAGAAATTATTGTTGAAGCTTAATTCCACTTTTGATTCAAGAAATATATCAAGATGCTATCTTTAATAGTTTAATCAATGAAAAACCCTAACCTTTGATGATTAATGAATTAGAAAGGGGTTATGTGAGTGTTTAAAATAGATATTAACCTATTGTTAATAAAAAGGGCATATTAAATCTAAAAGGATGATCTTCATGCATAATTTGATTAATCTAGGGTTCCATATGATTTAATGAACCTTGAACCCTCACTATGGTAATTATGATCCTTAATTATTTTAATTGGTCAAATTCATGTACAAAGCTGAGATATGATGGTTCTAATCTATTTCGAGTACAAAGATTCCTAATTATGGGTAAATACCCTTAATATAGTAATTAGGGTTTTCTAATGAATAAAAGGTGGATTTAATGATATATAGAGTTCATTTGTGAATTAGGCCATAATGAACTATGAATTGATGATAAATGAGTATAATGATCTTCCATGGATTAAAAGGATAAAAATGGTAGTTTTAACATAAAAGAGGCATAATGGGCTTAATTAATGTTTAAGTGTGCCTTTAATCTGAAATTAGGGTTTGTAAGTAATTGAATAGAAATAGGGTTTAAAATAGTAAATGAAATGAAACCCTAAATGCAAAATGAAACCCTAAAATGGATACGGAAACCTTAGGAAGCGATTTCAAGTTGAATAGAAAGAATCTTGATAAAGTGTGTCATAAATAGAGTACATGTGTTTTTCAGGATTCTTGATTATGTGGTTGAATTACTTGCTTGGATTGCTTTCTTGGTTGGAATTGATATTATCTTGAGAAATCTACTGAACAGGTATGTGGTTACGCTTATGAATAATTGCTTTAGTTTCACGATGATTTCCAAACGTGTTTATCGGTTTCTTGAAAATAACTGTTGGATGCCTTTTATTTCATGCAACTATAAAGTGACTATGATTATCACCATGAATATATATATATATATATATATATATATTTATATATATATATATATATATATATATATATATCTGGCTTAGATCCGAATCCACCTTTGTGGCTGGTAAAGGCTAAAAAGGGGTAACCTAGAGTAAGGTCTAGGTTATCGTGGGTTAGAAATTGGGCTACCAAGTGTAGTGCCATGAAACCCTTTAGCATGCCATGAGTTAGGGAGTGGGATACTTACGGGTAGTGCCATGTGACTCAACCCTAGAAATCGGTTCACCAATAGGTGGGACCTTGAGGGGTTTAATGGGGAGCTACTATAAGGAAAGTATTATCCAGGTCCACTGCAGGGATAACACAGAGGATAGGGAATGCAGAGATTGCGCAATTATATTTAAAATGTAAAATTGTTTGTTAAATGGTAATTGGCTGCAATACATTGTAATGAATAGTTGCATGATTATTGGTTCCCCCACATACCAACTTTATGCTGACCGACGTTTTGTTTGTCGGTGTTTTAGGTACAAACCCAAAAGGACAAACAGTAAATCGTCATATTGTGAAATACATGAATTAAAATACAAGGAGGATTAGTTAGAGTAGAATTCATATGTGGATAGAAGTTTAGAGATCCAAGTTTTCAAAAGGTATGCAAAAGTTTATTTTCTTACAGCTTTCCTGTTTAGTCTGTTAAAATTTAATAATTGTTATTAGTTAATTGTCGAACATTTGATCCAAAAATTATGTGTGCGGCTTCGACCTCTCGGTCTCCCTTAATTGGGGGTTATCGTAAGGTGGGGTCATAACAACAACTTCCTTGGGTGAAATTTCATCCTTGAATTAAATAATAACACCCACTTGCCTAATGGATCATCTTTGTCTAATCATTGTAGATTTTAGAATTTTCATAGGAATCTATCCTAATCTTATCTAATTCATTCAGATCTAATCTATGCTTCTTCGCTTCAAAAGACAAACCAAATTTTACTTTCCATAAGGCCCACTTGGCTTTTTATTATAGTTCCATAGGCAAGTGACATGCCCACCCATAAAATAACCTATAAGGGGCCGTACCTATAGGTTTCTTGTAAGTCTTTCTATATGCCAATAGATCATCATTAAATTGCATGCTACAATTTTTCCTACTACTTGAAATGGTCTTTTTCAAAGTCATCTTTGTTTCCCTATTTGATACTTTAACCTGGCCTTGAGTCTGGGGGTGGAATGGGGTTTCTACTCTATGCTTCACTACATATTTTCTCAATAAGCCTTGAGTCTGGGGGTGGAATGGGGTTTCTACTCTATGCTTCACTACATATTTTCTCAATAATGTATCAAATTTCCTATTAGTGAATTGAGAGCCTCCATCACTTATGATCACTCTAGGTACCCCAAACATGTAGAAATTGTAAACCACAAAATGACATACAATTTGTGCATCATTGGTATGGTTTGGAATTGCTTCCACCCACTTTGATACATAGTCAACTACAAGAAAATGTAAATTTAGAATTAGAAGACACAAAGGTCCCATAAAATCAATTCCCCAAAGAATAAAAACCTCTACTTCCTAAAATGAATTGAGGGACATTTCATGTCTTCTAGAGATGTTGCCTGATAGTTGTTGACATGCATCAAACCTCATCACAAAATTATACGCATCCTTAAAAAAAGTCACCCCTTGTACAATCCACACTCGAAAACCTTAACAACTATCCTTTTTATATCATGGTCACCCCCATATGAAGGAGAGACAATGAGAACATATGCTCTCAAACTCGCACCTAGGAATGCACATCCTCAATATGCCATCCATACATTGCTTAAGCATGATAGGATCATCCCAAACACATAGAACCTCAAAGGATGGAAAAATTTCTTCTTCTTATGATATCCCCATTCTTCTAGTAATTCTCCACATGCCAGAAGTTCACTATATCTGAAAACTAGGGATCCTTGTCTGTCACAACAAGAAATTGTTCATCAAGAAAATCCTCAACAATTGGGATATATAGCCCCAACTCATTCACCCTGTCTAACCACAACAAATGTTCTAGTACGAAATTCTTGACCCCATCCTTATCTTTGATTTCTACATCAAATTCCTATAGTAACAAAATCAATCTTATTAATTTCTGATTGGCATCCTTCTTCTAGAAAAGGTACTTAATAACTGCATCGTTAGTCCACATAATCACCTTTAATCCTATTAAATATTGTATGAACTTATCAAAGGAAAACATAACAATGAAAAGTTCCTTCTCCATGGTGGTACAGTTAAATTGAGAATCATTAAGGGTTCTAGACGCATACTATGTGACACAAAGAGCACAATCTTTGAGTTGGCTCAAAATAGCTCTTACCACATAGTTTGATATGTCACACATCAATTTGAAAGGTTGGTTCCAATATGGATCCACCACCATATGTACGAAGATCAATTTCTCCTTCGAAAACTCAAACACTTTCAAGTAGTGATCATCAAAATTAAAATTCCACATTTTTTTCTAGCAGTTCAAAAGATAATATTTAATGAATCGATGATAAAAATTGACATGTACTAAGAAATGCCTAACATCCTTAACCAAGGATGGTGATGTTAGTTTAGAGATCACTTCTATTTTGACTAGATCGACTTCCATCCCTTTTTTTGACACCTTGTGTCCTAGCACAATCCCTTAACTCACCATCATGGCATTTTTCCCAATTCAGACTAGATGAGTGTCCTCACATCTTTGTAAGACTTTTTCAAGATTGGAAAGGCAATCCTCAAATGACTATACGTAAATTGAAAAAATTTCCATAAAAATCTCAACATATCACTCTCCCATATCTGAAAAAATAACGAGCATACATCTTTGAAATGTTTCCATAGAATTACAAAGACCGAAGGGAATATGACGGGTGGTAAAAGTACCATAAGGACAAGTAATATGGTTTAATAGAAATCTAACTATAGCCAGATTAACTATCTGATAAAAAAAATGTGAGCGACTAGAGAGCCTCTCAAGGATTTGATCAATAAATAAGAGCGGGAAATGATATTTCAATGTGGCGGCATTTAAAAGGCGATAATCAATACAAACTCACCACTTGGTCACTAGCCTAGTAACATAGAAACTAACTCGCTTGCCCAATTTGTAGTGACTATGATTCCTCCCATCTTAGGAACTACCTAAGTTGAGATAACGCATTTAGAATATGGAATAGCATATATTATACCTTCCAATAGAATATTTACTACCTCTTTTTTCACCACCTCTATCACGATATGATTTATATTCCTCTTAGGTTGTGCCACATGTTTAGTTTCCTCTTAAATCCTGATCTTGTATTGGCATGGAGTAGGGAAGATACCCTTGATGCCAGAAATGGACCACCCTAATGCATCTCTATGATTCTTTAGCACTATGAGTAGCTCCTCATCCTTTAGACTTAGTGATGCAGAAATTCATACTAGAAGTTTATTGTCTATTGCCAAGAACGTATAATTTAGATGTAGTGGTAGTGGATGTAATTCCATCTCAGGAGGACATTGCAAAGATGGAACTAATGGTGGAGGTGGTGGTCCCAAGTCTTCATAGTTTTCTCTTCAGAAGCATGACAATATATTTAGAAACAAGGCACAATCCTCTAGTGAATGGTAGTAGGTGTAGTCATCCACTATATTTGTGAGAGAAGCTTCTAAGGGTAGCTGGGGGTATGCCCCCATGATGGAAGAAGAAACCACATATGTAACTGTGATAGGGTACACTTCCTCCTCTGGCTCATCATGGTACTTTACAACATTTTTCCAAGAAATCTGTTGTGTATGCACCATATTATCGACAACAAGAGTACCCTTGTCCACCAGTGCCATGACACGAGCCATGTCTAGAAATGGTTTCCCCAGAAGTAGAGACACCTTGCTTCCTAAATGTTCCATCATGTCACATTGTGCCTTCTCCTTGGATGATGGTTGATAATCAAGTAAATTTATCTCAAAACAGTCATCCTTGTTTCCCAATGTTAATATTTCTCGCCCCATATCCAAGATTACATATGTTGTAATGTATTTGGTTAAATACATTACGGTTGGACTAATGGTGCCAAATTTTATTAATGGTGTTGTTCATTCAAATTTTAGGGTTGATGACCCAACTTGGGGTGGGTCAACCCAAGTGTGGGAAAAGGACCTATGGGAGAGGCAAAACCCTAAACCCTTGCAGTCAAGTTGTGGATAGAGAGCCTAACCACCTCCCATTAGTCAACAAGTCACCCTAGGACATGACCTTCCCTAGAAGGGTGCATTGACTAATCACTTTAAGAATTGAGGTAATCTTAAATGTCACTTAAGGCTTGAAAGAATAATTACATAAATCGTGAAAGGACATATATTGAGTATAATTCTTTGTTCATAGGTATTCCATCTCTAAGGGACATGTGGAAAAGTCACTATGGGAGTGACCCATAGTGTGGGACCAAGCCCGGATAGGAAGGTCACCACGATCCCAATAAAGGGACATAAAGTAAATTTTTGGTGCCCAGGAAATTAGGGTGAAAGAATTATAATGGATGTAATGTGCTTGAATATTATTAGAGGAACCTCAAGGAAAATGTGTAATGAAATAAAAATAAGGTTGTGACATATTAGTAAAAGCCTTGGGAAGGGTAGAGTCATAAGTTAATCCTACAATCAAGCAGTTATGGTGAAAGATAAGACTTATGAGGTTAGGGGTGATCATTCCCTAAGAGCATAAAAATTGTTAGATCTGAAGATAGACATCATTCTGCACCCAAGGCACATGGAGTCAAGAGATTGGCTTCCTTCATGAGTTGACGATGTCAGGGGAACAATGTCAGAGGCACTCCATAAGTGCATGGGACCCTTGGGGTCAGGAGGAGATAACTTCAAAGGTACCTATTCCCCTTGAGATCTTAAGGGAATGACTAAGGTCAATGAGACACGAGATGTAGATGTAAATAATATAATAAGTCATATAATGGTGTTTGATAAATTTTAAGGGAATTGTACACAAACTCAAGAGTGAGAAAGGAACTTGATATCATGAAATATAAGGATATTGTAGAACTAAAAGTATTCATGGTATGGATTCTTGGTTGAGAGTGACTCAAGAAAAATTAAGATTCAGAGGTAATGTGTGAATGAATTGTCACTACTATTAGAATAGGATGAGCTTTTTATTTAGACTACACCCAAATGTTTATTTCATCTTGTTATGAATGGGAGAGATTGCACAAACACATGCTATGCTTTTTTAAAAATTGGCACATGAGAATGAATACTTGAGTTGAAATTTAATGAAACAATCTAGGGTTTGAGGTGTTACCTCACCCTTATGGGAAAATAATGAATAATTGATTGGAAACCTTGGTGAAAAGGTAGTCACCAAGTGAAACTAAAATCTCAAATGAAAATGTAATTACCAAGTGGAACTGGAATCACAAAGTAATCATTAAGTAATAAAATCGTGCAATGAATAAGGTTGTGGATATACCCTAAAATTGAATTTGGATGCAAACCTTGGTAATGTGAGAAATTTATATATCAATAAAGGTTGGAAAAGATGGTCTAAATAAAGATATTCAAGAAGGTTTTATACCCTACAATCTTAATCTAACAAGATTTATCATTCCTCTTAATATAATTTGGATGGATAATTTGATGAGCAGCGCATGAGTAATTATGTAACCATGAATGACAACTCAAGTGTTGAGACACCAAATAAAGATAATTTTAATTTGACTTTTGGCATACTAGAAGATAGTAAGAAACCAAAGATAATTTGGGAATTTGAGATGGTAAAGGTTCTGTGGAAGCAGCATGATCAGGATGAAGCCGCATGGGAGCTAAAGATGGACATGGAAAAGTCTCATCACCATCTTTGTCAATGGCTTGTTGAAAATTTTTAGGGAAAATTCCTATAAGAGGGAAAAGACATTATAACATGGATTAAAACATGTCTTATGTTTGAATGCAAATATTGGATTGTTAAGGACATATTAGAAAACTTGGAATTTTGTATATATTGTACTAAAGGTATATTTAAATTGCAATTCCTCCTATTCCAAGAGATTTTTTGGTTTTACTATTTTCAATAATCCATTGATAAATACTGACTCAGAAAAGAGTGAAAAATCCAATAATAAAGGGATTTCTAAAAGTAATGATCAATGGGTATTTAAATAAAGGAATGATGTGGAAATTTCTATAAAAGAATACGTTGAAGGAAACTAATAATTTTTATTCTATCCAGTATTATACTTAATGACAAAACATATCAAAATAAAAAATCTTGCCAAGTTTGGGGTGAGAAATGGAGTTAATTGATGCGTTAAATGAATCAAATAAAAAAATTTCTTAAGAGGAAAGAAAAGTACTTTTAACTTTCTCATTGTGCCACCAAAACCGGCCCAAAATGAGATTTAGTTATTCAAAAATTTCCTTTAAACTTTAGGTCCAATTGGAGTAAAGAGGGGAGAGAGAGGTATGATTTGTTTGATTTCCTATAATCAAAATTTCGCATATAGGTCCCTATGATACATAATATAGAAAGGGGTATCACGTGCCCATAATATTTACCCAATATAATTTTAGCAGAACGATAATACAAATATAAGACTCTAGAAGTAAACCAATATGTTTTAAGATGTGTTGTAATATAGGAAATTAAATATGTAGTTACCCAAAATTTTCTGTAAAGGTAAGTTTGGAGTATCGAAAATAATGGTTTGGTCAGTTGAGTATAAGATTAACTGGAAGGTTTCCAAAAGTTTGGTATGGAAAGGAGTTAAAGTGAGACAAAAATAATTACTTTTCCATGTCGGGTTTCTATCTAAAAAGAAATACTAAAATAAATAATAAGGAACTCAGGAATGGGCTTACGCATACAAAGATCCACTTTCTTCTCTACTCTCTGATCTCTCTTCTGAACTCATAACCTATATAAGACCCTACGATAGAGAGAGGGCAACTAGGAGTTGCCCAAGGCTCCTCCATAGAAAATGAATGACATTGAGAAATCTAGAGTGGTGATCTATGATTTCTTCATCTTCATGACAATGATGAAGCTAGCAAAGTCCATTGGTAGATACTAGAGAGAGAGATGTAGACCTATTACCCAGGCGAGGTTTCTCTACCTCCATTATAGACGTGTAGTACTACTACAAGTTGTGACCCTATTTTCCCCTACCTTAGCTCATATCAGCCTGTATCTAGTACTTGACCAAGACTGGTAAGGACCTACAGAGACACTTGACCACCTATGGGCCTTTAGTGTCCAAGAAACTGGGAGCTTGTCATTTAAATAACTTGCCTAGAGCGGAAGTAGGACCCCTCCACAAAGAAGGGGATGAAATAGGGTAAAAGGACCCAAGAGTCCCTTCCGGCATGTGCTTAGCCAAGGAGCAGGAGTGTCTTTTCCTCATAAACTTATGAAGGCTCAAATGGAAATAGGAAAGAGGTTTTGGGATGACGTGTCATGTTTGAATTGGTCTAGATATGGTAAAACTTGAATTAAATGTAGTAATTAGACCCTATATTGGATTTTAGTGAGTATATATACAAATTAATCAATAGAACGTGTAGAGTTCAAATAAAATATGTTTGAGACCTAATTCTAACCAAAACTCCAAAAGTTCCTTGGGTACATGATTAATAAGTGATTAATGTATAAAAACCCTAGTTTATGATTAATGGGTGGTTAATCATGTTAAATACATTTCTTTGAGATAAAACTTGTTATCATTGGAAGTAGTAATAATCCAAGATGATCATAATGTCAATGGTGGATAATTTAGGGCTTTATAGTGAATAATCATCAAAATATGTGATTTGAGTTATGAAATCAATTTTATAACTTGAGATGATGTTAATGAACAAAATCAAATTTAAGAACCACCCAAGATGTTCAAACTGATGAGGATCTAAGTCCTTGATGCTTTTTGAATGATTATGATCATGATTAAAGGTTTTGATTCATAAACATGGGAATTAGGGTGTGGAAGCCTAATCTATGTTATCATTATGAACTTAAGTTGCATTATCTAATATAGTTTATTTTAATGATATAAAATGACTAACTTGATAATTAGGGTTTCACCTAATGTAGATTTATAACTCTAATAATAATAATGAAATGGAATTAGGGTTCGATAGCCATATTCCTTATCCAAACCTGAGACAACCCTAAACTCTAGATTAGGACCCAAGTAGGGCTTAGCCTGAATAATGTGATGGTGACACTTTAGGATTTACATGCATGCAGATCTAATGTTGAATTGTTTAGGTTCCTCATTGGTTTCGTGATTGGATGATATGCTTGAAGTATGACTACATGGTTCTATAAGAGTTACATGGGTACACCTATGAATACTCACCTTAAATGACTTCTGTGATTTGTAAAGTTTCCCAAATGGATTACAATTAAATTGGTTGATTGTTTATTTACTTCCTACAATCTATAATTCCACTATGAGTATCATATTTTATAAATATAACTTGCCTAAACCCTAAATAGTTATCTGTGGTGATTTAAGGAGCATGTAGTGAAAGAAGTCATTATAATTAGTATGGGTGATCAAGCCTGGAAAGGAAGATCACCTCAGGACAAGCCCATAAAGGAAGGACTATGTATAAAACCAAGTCCAGGTGAGGGAAGGTTATGAAAGTCCACTACAGGGATCAAACCCTAAAGAGAGGGTTCCCCATAAAGTGGCTCCTCTAAAGAGAAGGTACACTACATGGAGTGAAGGTGCGAAGGGTCAAGAAGTTAGAAAAGAAAATGCATGTTTCTTTATATAATGGTAATTGTTGCTACGGTTGTTTATGTTGTTACACCAACATGAACATATTTTGTTTTCACCCAACGTGCAAAATATAACAATATACTAATCCACGTCTTTTTTTCATGTCATTTTATGTAGGTGCAATATGTGAATATATCAATACATGATGAATGAAAAGAATATTCACCGAAAACATTAAAGCTAAGTAAAGGGGGATTAATTAGATACTCGTTCTCAATATGTATTGATTTATGTTTGAAACTCGTTTAACTCTTTATAGGAGTATCATTTCAAATCATGTAATCAATCTTTTTGAAATAATGGAAATTATTTTCTATTATTTGTTATTTGGTTAAATCTGGATATTGAGAATTTTAGGTGATGACTCTCAACTTCAGGGTTCTTCATTAATCCGAGGATGCTAAAAAGTGAGGTCGTTACATTTGGTATCAAAGCATGAAAGGTTCAGACCCAAGGGCGCATGGGAAAAATTGGTCTTCCGCACTCAAAGCCTTACCCACATGGACCACATGGCTAAGGCCTATTGATAGAGCCCATGCCCATGTGGAAATAAGGTACGATAATGCTTTTGCTGACATGGCAGTTGCTAATTGGCTTAGAAACAATTATCTTGCAAATTACATATTTGATTATTGGAAAATCAGAATATAGCATGTTATTCATAAAAATTGATCAGAGAAACAAGAAGAATACAAATAAAATATAGTTAAGATCTAATTTTAATCAGAATTCCAAATGTAGTACTACTATGTGTTAACATGGTGATTAATACATAAAAACCCTAGTCTTGGATAATAAAGAATAAAAAATGTTAAAAACCTTTCATTTATGACATATTCTAATATTGTTGAGCATACTGATAATCGAGATCAACATGATAATAATACTTAATGTTTTTAATGTGAATAATCACACATATGAAGAATTAGGGTTAAAGATCATAATTTTCTATGTTCTGTTGAACTTAATGTGATATAAGTGCTCCTAATGAATGGATATGAAGGATCTAATGATTAGTGTTTAGAACTTAATATGTTTTACAATTACGATCTTAAGTTCCATAATCTAATGCAGTTGCTCCTAATGACCAAAAAAGGCCTAACTTGATAATTAGGGTTACACATGATGTATTATGTTCATAAATAACTTCAATAGAGTATTATGACATCGAACCAGGGTTTGTATGCTTATTCCTTACCCAAACCCTAAACCTTAGATTGGGACCCGAGTAGGGTTTAATTAGAATAATGTGATGGTGACACTTTAGTGTTTACATATATGCAGATTAAAATGTTAAATTGCTTGGATATATTCATTGGATTCATTGATAATACTTGAAGTATATATTGTGTGATCTGTATGGTTTACCATTGAGATATGTGGTTACAATTATGATTTCTAGCAATATAGTTTGTCATTGCTTTCGGAGGTTTTCTCAAAAATTGACCAAAAAAAACTATTTGATGTTTATTTACTTCATGTTCAATTATAATACCACTATGAGTATCACATAAAAATGAGTATATGTGAATGAAATTCCAATTCTTATTTGCAAGTGATTGATTGATTATATATTGTTATATTACATTCACACTTTTGTATTCACCCCATGTACATCATATATTCTGATATACTGATCCATTCGTTATTTAACACCATTATAGGTATATGAAATATATAAAGGTACTGAGACTTGATGAATCTGATGAAATCTACCTGAATGAAATGAGTTAAGTAGAAGAGGATTAGTTATATATTTCTTCTCAATACGTATTAGTTCATGTTGAAAATTCATGTAATTCCTTAGAGGAGTAACTTGTAAACAATACTTTGAACTAATGGAAATAATTTTATATTATTTATTATTTAGTTAAATCTAGATCCTTGGGAATTTTAGGTAATGTCTCTCAACATTTTGGGTGTTTACTTAATTGGGAGATGCTGAAAAGTGAGGTCATTACATCTATTATGGCTTGGAATTGCCTTCCTAAGAGTGATTTGTTACCATAATCATCCTGCATTTCCATGACTACAAAAACTATTGGAAATATGACTTTTTCCACCTTTACCAAAACATCATCGTAGATGCCTATTGACCTCACCACTGAATCGTCTTCCACCTAAATTTTTGTGTTGCTCTTCCTTGATTCTTTGAATCCTACTTTCTTGAATGTAGCCAGTGGCAAGAGATTTATGCTTGCCCCTAAATCACATAGTGTTTCTTCAAACTTGACCTTGTCAATGTAGCAAAATATGTTTAAGCACCCTAGAGATCAAGTCTCTTCTGTGGTAGTTTTCTCAATATCATGGAATTGACTTCTTCCAATAATACCACAACATTCAAATATGGTATCCACCTCTTCTTGTTGATGAAATCTTTTAAAAACTTTCCCTAAGAGGTAATTTGCTCAATAGCATAAACAAATAATAGGTTGATATGAAGCTTCCTAAATGTGTCCAAAAATATTATGAACTATTGATTAACATTTTTGGCCTTATAGCTATTAGGAAATGGTACTGGAGTCACATTTTTATGCTGATGAGTTGGAATGTAGGACTCCTTCTTTGCATCTGAGTCCCCAATTAATTTCTCATTTGTGGCTTGTTCCTAATGCGTGTCGTTTTGTGGCTTCTCTAGAAGGATAATATCTATTGCTGCCCCAGTGTTAGCTAGTGTGGTGCTCTTCTCTAGATTCACTTTCTTCTCCTTCATCAACACCTTGCCACTTGTGTAACATACTCAATTCTAGGCATACAGTTTGATCATCCTTTCATCTACGTCGTATTTGACAATGTTGTTATTCAATCTCCCTTTTTCCCTTGACTATTTTTCAATTAGATTCTTTGTAGAATCCAAATTTCCCTATTTTAGATCATATTAGACGTTTTTGGGATCTTTTAACCCTAATTGGGGGAACGCATGATAAATGATACTAATCCATACGTCTTGACCATAATAATATGTTGTAGGATAGCCTAGGATCTTATAGGGATGATGTTCGAGATGATATGAGAGGCTCCACAATGTTTGACCACTAAATTAAGTTTATTACATTAAATAAGAAGTAATAAAGACATAATGGTAAAATCATAACATAAATAACCTCAAACCCCAAATCTAACTCCAAATTCATGATCAACATAATCTAGATATCAAACCCACAAAACTTTAGCTTAATCTGATTTCAAATACACCATTAATGTTAAGCTAGAAGGAAAGCGGTAAGTTAAAGGGATTATAGCAATTAATAATTGATTTTTTTATTTTATGAACCAATGTCTGGGCTTGCATTGTAGCACACATTTTGCAAATTGAGTGTGTTTATTGGATAGATGGATAATTGAGTAGTGGGACTAATTCATCCCCTATCTTTAGTTTCTCTACTCTTATGATATCTTCAACCCCAGTGAGTTCCCTACGTTCTTTCCTCTACTGCAACTACCATTTTCTCTTGATTCTCTTGCCAACAAACTCCCTCTGCCATTTTGAGTCCAACAATCTCTTACTCGGGCGAGTGGTTAACTAAATAACAAACACTCATTTTGCCCTAAGGCTACAAATATAGTAAGTTCCTCAACTCCCCAAAATCACAACATATTTATACTTGATCACCCCACCTTTTGATCCGAGAACATTTTTTGCACTTCCCCAAAGCCTTCTCCCTAATTAGTTTCCCTTGGGTTCTTATGAGTGATGCTACCAACATCGATCTTCTTCTCTAGAAAGCATATTTTTATCATCATCGACTGGGGTCACTTGTGGACAATTCATTGTGAGGTAACATAATAGGGACCCCGCTCTTTAATTTTGTGTACCTACCTTGGCTCAATTTTCACTAGTTCATCTAGTTGACAAAGGCAGTAGCTCAACCGTGTTTGTATGGATTCCAATGAGCAATGCAGTAGTCCATGGAACCTGAAAATCATTTTTGTAGCATCGTGGGGCTTTAACGGGATTGCACCGTTGGTCCCCACTATTTTATACTCCCCAAATCTCTATTTCAACTAAAATTTTTACTCTTCCATTTCTGTTGTTCTCCACCATTGATCCTGATCTCAGCTGCATGATTTCAACTATGCCTCCTTTAGGATTTTACCTTCCTAAATGGTTCAAGTTTCCAACCACTTTAATCCCCTATTTAGTTGCACACACCATCGTTCTCTTTGATAGACAACTCAGCAGTGAGACCAACAACTGTTCATCAACTTCCGACCATCCCATTGCCCGATCTAAAGCACGATGATCCAAGATGATGAGGATGAGCCAATGGATATGACTTCCTCTTGAAAGGACATTTGGCATGGATCTCTACCCCAAGCTTCAAGCACTAGGGGAGTGATCATGGCACGAGACGCAAGGGAAATCAATCCCTGGGGTAAAAGCCCAGTCTCGTCCATGTGTTCTAATTATTCTAGTAACCTCTGACATGGGTATTATGGTAATTTATTCCCATGATCTGACTCTCCCTTGACCACTAATTAATATCATCATATTACTATGGTCTTTGGGTAATTCTGCTTGGATATTCAAATTTCATTCAAGGGAAGAATGGTCATTTCATATTTGAATTTTATTTTTTATTCAGATTCAAATCTACCTTGTAAAGTTCATAAGAAATTTATTATTTATCCAAATAATGCATATAAATACATATCTAAAAATAGAAAAATACGACTAGTTTAATGGAATATGTTACAAGACTCGATTTCCAACTTATTGTGGAGCCTTTTTTAAATACCAAATGCACTACAATCAATAATTTCAAATGATTAAACATTGTGATGAGGTTGTGAAAGACCTGACCCTGAACTTAGGGTGTGCTACTATATACTTAACTTTAATCATATGATATGTACATATTCTATTTTATTTTGGGCTTTTTTTTACTGAAACCTACATTCATTTAATGAGGCATCTCTTGAATTGTTAATCCTAATTTAAAAATACAATTTATTGGGCATTTATATTAACTAATTTTCACTCATTATATCCCTATGGTTGTTGAACTACTTTGTTTATATGGGATCTTGGAACCCTCTTTATATGATTTCCATTCTATGTGAAATTTACTAAAATGCTAGTCTTGCCACTCTATTTATGCATGCTACATGTTTGGATAGAATATCTAGAATAGTGTTATTTATATACAAAAAAACTTATAAAGGGCACATGTATTCTACCCCGAGTGTGCTTTTTGACCCTTATATTTTTTAGGCTTTGATTCTATGATTGTCCCTGCTTTAGATATATTAAGTCTGCATTGTTATGCATGCAGTGAGTTATTTTTATATATTGGACTTGTGGTTAACTATTATGGAAAGGAATTCTTATTCTTCATGCTTGTAATCTGAATTTAATATGCCTCATTCCTTGTGTTATAATTCTTTTTATTTCATGTGGGAGCTTCTCTTTTTGCACTTTGAACTGAATATGGTGCCCAAAGTGTTTATTTTATGTACATCTCATCTCTTTGTTGACCTCTATGTTGTTTACTATGTTTTGGGTGATGTTCCCTTCCACCCAACTATAAGTACAATACTAGACAAGGACTCAAATAGATCACCTACATTCCATGGAATTAAGGATAGCTTGGAATGGTTGGGTTGCCCTCTTCACTTGATCCTACATTTTATGAAATGTACACCTCTTATGTTGTCATCCACCCTTATGGTAAGGAACGATTGTATATGAAATGTCATGTAACTTTACAATAGATTTGTTTTTTCTTACTTATTAACTTTTATGCTCTATGTTATACATACCATTTGTATATAAATGAAACTACTCATTTCCTTTTGGTTTGGAATTGGATGTACTTATTCCTCAAATTAGTGATGAGTGAACCCCGTATCAGGTGCCACTCTTTACAAAGTGGTATTAGAGTCAAAAGCAATTGGTAGCTTGACTATTTCAAGTTATCCTATATTGTTCCTTAATTAGGTACTTAGGTGTCCCTTCACATGTACTTGATGTACCTAATCCTGAGTACTAAAATATCCAAAAGGGTTCCAATCCCTATCTAATTTGGTGATTTCCACTCCCCAAACTATTGTGTGGTCGAGACATAGTTTTTAGGAACTATAGTTAAACCTACAACCTCTATGGTGTATTGAATTTCTATACATGGGAATGGACTCTCTTGGTCATTAGATTCTATGTCCCACCTTATGGGAATATAGTTTACTACTAAAATAAATGTTGACTTGAACACTCATATTAAGGTTTAACCCTTATTCATGCATGGACCCTTTCCTTGTTATTTTTCTAACTTGCCTCTCATAAGTCAAGTTTGGGTATTGAGCATGCGTGAATGATCAATGCAAACCCCTGAATAAGTTTAGAATTTAGATGATTCCCTTGATAATAAATGATCTAAACTAGCTCATCAATGGTAAAGCTTGCCTTGCCTTCAACATGGATGATCTCACATAGCTCTTCCCAAATCCATCTATCTAAGGGATGGATACCATCCTTTTTTGAGCTTGTTATGTCTCATAATGAGTACTGGTTTAAGAAAACTATAAATTTTATTCGATAGCCTTAAATGTTCACCTATGTCATCCTTAATAGTTTAGTGATTGATATGAGTAGATTGACTATACTGGTTACCTTATCTTGTGAAGGCACTATGGTCTGTAAACCACCTAGTGATGGGAAAAACCTAAATCTTTTCCTATAACACTTAATATTATGATGTCACTAGGGTTTGAGATGAGGCGTCATAAATTGTGGTTTATAGTGACATGTGAATTATATATATTATACCTTCTTAGGATTTGATAGAACTTGACCTTGTGTAATGGAAAGCCCTTCTCCCTTCTATGCTATGAGACTAGAGATGTTGATGAATTAGAAGATGTTGGTAGAATGTAATGATAATCTAATAATACTAAAGCTATCATGTGGTAGATAAGTGGTGGACTTGGTTCTCAGGTCAATTTTGGCGTCATTGTTGAATTTCCATTACAAAAATTTTCATTGCCAAACTTATTTTCATAATTAAGTTATATGTTGAAAAAAATAGAATTTACCGATGCCTTTTTGAACCAAGTCACCGCTACTGAAAACTTTGAGTAATAAGTAACCTTTAGTGAAGAAACCCTAGGTTGGCATGATCAACCATGAGACTCTAGGTCTAAGCATGATTCAGTGAGTACAAATAAGAAGTTTTGGATATATAAGATCTAGTTGACCCACCCTTGTTGTCCCTCAAGATGTTTAGATAATTTATAGGTTAATCATTTTAAAGGATGAAGTCTTTCATGCTTTATTGATAGGGGTGTATATTAACTTAAGGAATAATCAAGACTAATAAGTTTGCAATAAGTAATACTTAGATAAGTCCTAGTGATAATGTCAAATAAATGTATCTACTGCCTAACCAAGGTTAGTAAGTGCACCTTGCTAAGTATTTTCACCATAAATGTCACTTTGGTAACTAAAATAAATTTTAAGATTTATCTTTACTTATCTTTAAATGATGAACTTTTAAAGTAATCAATATGTTAAAGATAAAGCACACCTAAAAGGTCGAATTGATGTCCTATATCCCAATTTTTTTGGTAAATAAAATGCAAGGATAACTCTATAATAGAAGCTAAGTTGAACACGCTAAGGATGACAAAAACTATGAATGCACATCTTTCCCATAATATCATAATATACAAAAGTGAAAATGAACTAATTACACCTTAAGCAATGCATGCATATGTAATTTTTATGCTTGCATTATGAATGATTGATTCAATAAGTGGCAAACAATACACTATAATACTTAGATGGAATGGTTAGCATATTTGCAAAACAAAATCCTAATAATGTACCTTTACCCTAATCTACCTAATAAATTATATGAAGTGGTTTTGGACATTAGACAATAGATGAATATTTTACTTGGGTAAATTCATGAACATATTATGCTCATTGATAATCTCAGTCCTGGAATGAAAGGAAGACATGTATACATGTTACACTAATGGTACATGAACACCAAATATTTAGCAAAAAGAGAAATGATATTCATAAATTACAATCATAATACTTTTCAATTTTTTAATAGTAATCATGATGATATATGTCAAGGATGTTGTGCGTAAGCTACCAAATTAACTCAACTTAGTGGTGGTAATCAGTATGGTTATATTGGGAGGTCTATTTATGAAGGTCGTGCTTATGTGGTGGAAAATGAGAAACTGTAGGACTACCTACTGACCTCATGTGGGTATTGAGTGCATGAAAGAGGTTGATGAAACTACCATACCAATGTAGGAAACCATAAAGAATGTAACATTGCTAAGATGATCCTTGTATTGGTGAATGTTTTTCTAGCTCAACATGGAATATGAGAAAACTATGAGGAATTCAGGCATGGAAATAATATAGTGTAAGGCCCCTGAACTTTCTTAAAGTGTTGAACAAACTTAATTATCATAATTGGATTCCTAGAAACTTAATCTAACCTTTTTATATGCTTTAGAATAATAAGACAAGCTTAAGTTTCAAATGTGGTTCCATTTGGACACTGCTTGAGCAAGTTATGAAATTTTATGTACATTTTGGACTTCTCTACAATTTACCCAATTGAGAGGATTTATTTGGAAATTGTCACATCAATTTCCTCCTTATATGTTGTTTTATCATTCTTGAGATTTTTGATACATGGGGTGCTCATTTGTACCTTGGTTGGATGGAGATTCCTTTCTATGTTGAATTAGGGTTTACCCCCTCCCCCAAATGGATGAGCCACTTTCAAGGCTATCAACTGATGCTTCTACTAGCTTGGGCAACAGCCATGGCCAAAAGCCAGTGGAACGGTCAGTGGTCATCTCTAGAAGGCCCTAGGTCGATGCTTCATGCTAGTTTGGTGCACTTGAACCCATGGTTCACTTATGGACATGGTCAACCGATGGTTCACACATCTTTAGACCTAAACCATGAACAAACGATGGTAACCTTCAACCAAAAGGTGATGGCTAACCTGCGAGACCATCAATCAATGGAATAGTAGTCCTCAATAGCCAGTGTACCCACTTATTTCTCATCCATGGAAGCTTTAATCCATGGACACATGGAGAGTTTCTTGTACACCACATGCTTCTTCTCTACCTTATCCTCCAAGCATTATATGTCTATCCTTAAGCCTCTAAATGGAACTTTTTCTCTCTATGGCTTCCCTCATTCAAAGAACCCCATGCCTTCTATATACTATTATGGAGAACCTATCCAAGGTAGAAGAAGAAGGATATCTTCTTGGAAGAAGCATCTAGGGTTACGATTTGCTTCCTTTTAGGGTTTCTAAAGCTTCTTCTGGGTGATCCTAACCTAAACGAGTAAGTAGTTCCTTCTTTCCTCCATTTCTTTCTCTTTCCTTACTCCTCCTACCTTTCTCTAGGTTGGAACCTTGCTATTTCATGGTAGAAGTTGCTCTAGAACTGAAGAATCTACCTTTCTTGCTTCTTCTTCTAGGGTTTTGCTTCCTTGTAGAGAAGGGTGCCTACTTGGCCAAGTTCAAATCTGAAACTTGGGTTTTCTTATCTTATTTTCTCAATTTCCTTCTTCTAGAAGTCTATTCTTCTCAGTAGAGGGTTTTTTATAACCTTCTTCATTTATATTGCTTATTCCAAGATTGCTTGCTTATATTCTTCCTAAAAAATGAAGATCCACGCATATAGAAGCTATGCTTGATATGGTTTTGAATATTTATGATGTTTCCTATTCTGTTCCAGCTCTAGATGAACTTGTAAATAGGTTTATGTCCTTCCTAAGGTAGAAGATGAACTAGGGAAGGTTGGCATCTCAATTGATGGGGCAAAGCACCTAACAACCGATGGCCCAAATTAGGGTTTCCATGCTTTTTCCTTCACTATTACATCACTTGATGGTGATACCATTTAACCACTGATGGTGGTGACCAAGGGTGTCAACCGATGGTGAAAAATGATGGTCACCCCTTGGGTCAGGTTTTGATTTAATTATAAGCTTAATGATCAAACACTAAGTACCCTAATGATGATATCAATCAATGGTGACATCAGGTCATCACTCGATGGTGAAAAATGAGAGTAGTGTTGATCCTACCAACTAATGGTGACCCAAGATGTCACAACCAATGGTGGATCAGGCCACCACAACTGATGCTAAGTCAAGCTATTAAATGTAGCTTCAATTCATCCCTAAACCAATGATCTCTTGATTCAATGGATTAAATGGTTGGACCTATACTCTAATTGATGATTTTGAATAATGAACCTGATCCAATGAATGAGTTTGGATGTTCCAACATCGTAAGGATTAGTATGAATCCCATATAATTATGTGTGGGTTCTAGTGATGACAATTCAATGGTACAACACCATTGAATTTGTAGTCTTGCCTTTTCCCTTGTATGAATATATTTGATAAATAACCATAACAAGTGGATGTGTAACCTTAATGAAACATGGCTTGTTACATCAACTCTAAAATAACAAGATGATGGTGATTGTTGATTATTAGACCTCTTCAATTATTAATGTGACAATTTATTATACTCTCCTTGTGTTGAAACCTCAATGTAGTACTAAATGAATATCACAGTGCCTTGTCATGTTAAAACCTATGGAATACACATGTGTTGATGATCTTTTGAGCTTTGTTTAAGGCCTAGAATGATAATGATGATATTGTGAGCCTTCTATAAGGCCTAGAATGATAATGATGATCTTTTTGGGTTTAATTTGATGGTCTTAATGACCTTTGGGTATGTTTGAGCCCTAATTGAGGTGAAATCCTTTTCATGTTCCAATGAGGGTTGAAACCCTAGAACTTGTGAGAAGAAATGAGTATATTGAAATAGTATGATGTAATGTGTTTAATTACAATGACATGGATGATATCATGTGAAAATGTGATTAAGATTTATATCTCAAACGTTCTATATCTTATGAAGTTGTAATGCATATACTCTTGATAGAAATTGAATTAAGGTTTGTATGTCCATTTGTATGATTAAGCCTTAATTCACCCAATTGGCAGTAACTAATCAAGAGAAACCCTAATCATATAGTGTTCTATATCATAGAACCATCTTCAGTGTCAGAACTTGCTAGATGGTGAAATGAGTATTTCTAAGGAAAGCTCGGATTCACATACATAACAAGTTGAGTAAGTGCCGGTACAAGTGAGTGTACATCCTTGACATCCTAATTCCAAGGTAAATGAGAACGACTGTGGTTGTGTCTTAGATATTTGTAATGTGTAAATGTGATTGAGGACAATTGTGGTTGTAACTCGGACAATAAGGTTTGTATACCCTGCTTGCTAGTGTCGTGCCCTGTCTCAAGGATGCACTAGGTGTTATCAACTTGACTATATGTCATTGTTGGTAGTCAAATTGAAAATGTCACTAAAGTTTACTCGTACTGACTTAGGGGAAGAGATCTTAGGATTCTAACTATCCTAGATGTTGTACGGAATTGATTGTGACCAAGCAGTGGTCATTTGGACTTTGAGTGGTATGACTCAAACTCCCCAGGGCGTATTAATAAAAGACATAATGCAAGACGCATAGTATATTTGTAAGGGTTAAATACATCTCACATTGGTTGATTATCCTTTATCTTGCTTTTATACTACACAAATCTCACTTGATGCAAACTTATGAAATTTAAGTCATTCTACTATTGTTAAAACTTATTTGCTTAAACTACATAGTATGCTTAAACTGTTAAATATGCTTAAATTTCTTATTTAATATCCTATCTGCTCAGTTTACTTACTATTAATTAATTAGTTGTAATCAATATATGTTGGAGAGAGTTATATCTCTCGCTGGTACTAGATCTCACCCGTGGGTCACCACATCTTTTTAGGTGGTCGCGGGAAATAAGATCGAGGTCGTGTTGTGGAAGAGAACCAACCTAGTGATCAATAGATACAGAAGGTTGGTTAGTTGTAGATGTTAATAGTGGAGTCCTAGTGTCATCCCTATACTCTCAGGTTCATGTATGGGATGTGTTTTCTAGATGATATACTTGTATTGAAATGAGGTTTTGGCAATATGCTAGTGTTTGAAAATTATGGCATGTACTTGTGCAGTATCTTTTGTACGTAGGATGTGGCTGAGGCCATTGAACACAGATGTAATTACCTATTATAGTATATGAGAATGGAAATATGGACCTTTACATGGTTGAAATTGGTTTTGATTATTTCACATTTTTGACTATGTGATCAAATGATAGTTGATCGTGTTTTGTATTTTAGTAATCATGTTTAGTGAACAAGGCGTCACATGTAGGCTCACCATGGGTTTTAGACATAAGTATGACATGGCGTGGTGTACAATAATCCACTACATTAAGTGTACTATAAACCTTAGATTTATGTAGAAGTATGACTTAATACACTTGACTAGTGATGTATTGATTTTAGGGACGAAATCATCTTTAAGGGGTGGAGTGATGTAACATACTCAATTCCAAGCATATAGTTTAATCATCCTTTCATCTAGGCCCCTATTAACTATTTTGTTATCCAATCTCCCCTTTTCCCTTTTTTGACTATTTTTCAATTAGAATCTTTGTAGTATCAACATTTCCCTATTTTATAATAGACTATACCTTGTTGGGATATTTTATACCTAATTAACTCATTAGGGTTCCACAACAATGAAGCCATACAATATTTTTACCATAATACTTAATTGGGGAATTTGTGAGTAGTGGTACTAATCTAGATGTCTTGACCATAATATTATACACTAGGATAGCCCTATGATATTATAGACAAAATATTTGACATGATATGAGTATATTCTCCATATTTGATCACATATATACCTTCAAACCCCAGATCTAAGTCCAAATTCATAATCACCACAATCTTGTTATGCAACCCACCAAATTTGGGCTTAATCAGATTTCAAATTCACCATTAATGTTAAGCTAGAAGGAAATACCTTACTTAAAGGGATTATAGAAATTAATGATTGAGTTCTTTATTTTATCAAACAAAGTTTGTTGTTGTTATGTGTTCCACGAATTGAGTTCGGATAGCTGGTAGCCTAGTATCAGAGTAGCAGGACTAAGTCATCACCTACCTTCGGGTTCACTGTGATTACAATATGTTCAACCCCAATGAGTTCCCCATGTTCTTTCCTCTACTATGATCACACTTTCTCATGATTCTCTCAACTTTGAACTCCCTTCTCCATTCTGAGTCCAACAATCTCTTACTCTGGGTGAGCAGTCAACTAAATAAGAAACACCCATTTTTACCGAAGGATGCAATCACAACCACTTTCTCAACACCCCAAAATCACCATGTATCTGTACTCAACCACCACACCTTTTGATCTAGTAACATCTACTGTATCTCCAAATCCTTCTCCCTAATCAATTTCCCTCAGGTTCTCATGAGTGGTGATGCTGGCATTTATCTTCTTCTCTGGAAAGTGTATTGCATTGTCATCGACTAGGGTCACTTCTAGACAATTTATCGTGAGGTAACATACTAGGGATCCCACTCTTTCATTTTGTGTACCTACCTTGTCACATTTTTTGTTGTTTCATCTGGTCAACAAAGGCAGTAGATAAAAAATGCTTGGATTGCTTCTGGAAATAAATGCAGAGGTCCATGGACCCTGAAATCCCTATTTTGTGCACCATGGGGCTTTTGTGGGATCACACCGTTGGTCCCCATAGTTTATACCCACCGAAAATATGTAGTTTAACTAATTGTTTTACTCCGCCTTTCCTACTAATCTCCATCGTCGAGCCTGATCTCAGATCTTTTCTTTCAACTATGCCTTCACCAGGCTCTTTCCTTTCTGGTAGACTCAAGTTTCCAACTACTTGAATCCTCTCTTTGAGATTCGACTCAACGGCGAGGCCAACAACTGATCATCACCTTCCATTCATCCCAGGAATCAAGTTGAAGATTGATTAGTCTAGGATGATGAGGCTTAGCTAATGGATATGACTTCCAATTGGCAGGAGAGTAGGTATGGAAGCTCTTCACATAGCTTCAAGCTCTAGGGGAGTGTTCATGGTGTTATATGCAAGTGCATCAATCCCTGGGACAAAGCCCAATCTCACCCATGCATTTTGATTATTTCAATAAACCATGGCGTTTGTAGTATAGTCATTTAATAAACCAAAATACTATGGTCTCTGGGTAATGACACTTTGATATCCACATTTTATTTGAGGGAATAATAATCATTTCATATTTCAATTTTTGTTTTCATATAGAAACAAAGCTAGATTGTAAAATTCAAAAGAAATTAATCCTTTATGCAAATAATGTATATAAATACATTTTTAAAAACATTACTGGTTTAATGGAATATGTTTTGAGACCAGATTTCCAACTTATAATAGGTCCTTTTTCTAAATAGATAATTCAATGGAATCAATATTAATCCAATTATTAAATATTTTGATTATGTTGGAAAACCCTTACCATAGACTTCATTAGTGTTAATTAATATTTAAGTTTGATCAAAAGGTATAGATACGTCCTCTATTTCATTTTGTGTATTATTTGACTGAAACCTACATTCATTTAATGAGTCATCTATTGAATTGTTATTCCTAACAGAAAATTCCAATTTCTTGGACATTTATATTTCCTGATTTTCACTCCTTATATTCCAGTGTTTGTTGAACTACTTTGTTTATATGGATTCTTGGACCCCTCTTCCTATAATTTCCATTTTATGTCAATTTGACTAAATTGCTACTCTTTCCATTCTATTTATGCATTATACATATTTGACTAGATTATCTAGAATATCGGTACTTATGTACAACATATTTATAGAGGATGCACACATTCTACCTTGGGTGTGCAATTCTAGCCTTATTTATTTTAGTCCATGAACCTATAGTTTAATGGCCCTATTTTAGGTATAGTAAGTCTACATTATTATGCATGCAAAAAATATTATTCTCTATTAGAATTCTGGTTAACTGTTATGGTAAGGAATTTTTATTCTTCATGGTTGTGGACTAAATTTCATATCTCTCATTCCTCTTATTCTAATTATTTTGAACTTATCAGCCAGTTTATAGTCCTATTCTTGTGGGAACATCTCTTTTTACATTTTTAAGCCAATACTATGCCAAAATTGTTTATTATATGTACATACTCAGCTATTTTATGACCTCTATGTTGCTTCTCATATTTTGGGAAATATTCCCTTCCACCCAGGTATAGTTGTGTTAGAAGACAAGGACTCAATAAGATCACTAACTAGCCATGGACTTAAGGATAGCTTGGAATGGTTGCGTTGAACTCTACACTTGGACCTACATGTATTAAATGTATACCTCTTATATTGTCATGCCACCCTTATGTTGAGGAACGATTGCATATGAAATGTCATGTAACTTTGAAATAGATTTGTTTCCACTTCTTACTAATTTCCATGTTGTATGTTATACATACCATTTGAAAAATAAATGAAATTTGTCCTTTCCTTTTGATATGGAATTGGATGGACTTATTCCACAATCTAGTGAAGAGTGGATTCTCTATTGGGTCCCTCTCTTTACAAAATTTTATTAGAGACAAAAACAATCAGTAGCTTGGCTATTTTAAATTACCCTATATTGTTCCTTAGTTAGGTACTTAGGTGTCCCTTCACATGTACTTGATGTACCTAATCTTGAGTAGTGGAATATCCAAAATGGTTTAGGTTCCTATCTAATTTGGTGATTTACACTTCTAAAACCACTTTTGTTGAGACTTGTTTTTTAGGAACCATAGTTAAACCTACACCCTCTATGGAGTATGTAATTTCCGTACATGGGAATGCACTGTCGGGGTCATTGGATTCTATGACCCACCTTCTGGGAAGATAGTTTACAACTAAAATGTCGGTTGACTTGATCACTCGTGTTTAGGCTTAATCCTCATTCACGCATGGACACTATCCATGTTGTTTTCTAGAATGCCTCACATAAGTCCACTTTGACGACTGAGCATGCCTGAATGATCAATTTAAACTCCTAAATAAGTTTAGATTTGAGATGATTCACTTGATATTAAGTGATAATTTGAACTAGCTCATTAATGGTTAGTCTTGCCTTGACTTGCCTTGAACATGAAGTATGTTCATATAATTCTGATCAAATCCATCTATTCAAAGGCTGGATACCATACCTTTTTTGAGTTCGTTATCTCTCATAACAAGAACTGGTGTAAGAAAACTATAAATTTTAGTAGATAACCTTAAATGTTCACCTCTATCATTAGTAATAGTGTACGTTTTAGATCTAGTGATTGATATGAGTAGATTGACTATATAGTTTACCTTGTCTTGTGAATGCACTATGGTTTGTAAACCAAATAGTGATGGGAAAACCCTAAATCTCATCCTACAACTCTAAATCGTATGTATCCATTAGGGTTTGGGATGAGGCGGTATAAATTATGGTTTAGAGTGACATAGGAAAGGTGAAAATTGTACCTTGTTAGTATTTGATAGAAGCTAACCTTGTGTAATAGGAAACTCTTCTCCCTTCTATGATATGAGACTAAAAATGTTTAAGGAATTAGAATATTTTGATAGAATTTAATTGTGATAGAACAATACTAAAGGTATAATGTGGTGGATAAATGGTGGGCTTCGTTCTCAGATCAATTAGGTGACATTATTGAATTTCCATCACAAAGGTTTCAATGCCAAACTTTTTTTCATTATTAAGTTATATGTTAACAAAAAAACTTATATATTGTATCAATGGTTTCTGGAACCAACTCATCACTTCATGAAAGTTTGAGTAATAAGGAACCTTTAGCAAACAAACCCTGGACTGGCATGATCAAGCATGAGACCCTTGCTTACAGTGCTATGTAGTCAGTATAAAGAAGAAGTTTTGGATATATAAGATCGAGTTGACCCACCCTTGTTGTCCCTCAAGATGATTAGATAATTTATAGACTAATTCTTTTAAGAGGTGGAGTTCTTTCATGCTTTATTCATAGAGGTGTATCTCACCTTAAGGAATAATCGATATTGCTAATTTTGTAATAAGTAATAATCAAATAACTCCTAGTGATAAGGTCAAATAAATGTAGCTACTGTCTAACCAAGGTTAGTGAGTGAGCCTTGCTAAGTATTTCACCATAATTGTCACTTTAGTAACTAGAATAAATTTTAATATATGTCTTTACTTTGCTTTAAATTATGAACTTGTAAGGTGCTCAGTTAGGTTAAAAAAAACCACACCTAAAAGGTCGAATTAATGTCTTATACAACAAATTTTTCGGTAATTTAAAGGAAAGGGTAATTCTATAATGGAAGCTAGGTTGAATTTGCTAAGGATGACAAAACCTATGAATACACATCTTTCTCATATGATCATTATATACAAAATAGAAAATGAACTAATTACACCTTAAGCACATATGTATTATATATTCTTACATTTGGAATGACTAATTCAATTAGTGGCATACAATAAACTATAATGCTTAGATGTGAATGGTTAACATATTTGCAAAACAAAATCCTAATCTTATGCCTTTACCCTAATGTACACAACAAATTATATGAAGTGGTTTGGAAACTATACAATAGGTGAATATTTTACTTGGGTAAAATCCATGAACATATCATACTCATTGATAACCTTAGTCCTAGAATGAAAGGAAGACATGTATACATATTATACCAATGGTACATGTACACCAAATATTTAGGCAAAAATGAAATTGTAACGTCCCAGGATTTGAGGCCTCGGATAAAACGATCTTATAAGGAATGATTGGACTACCCATATCACCCAAATGCACCTCCTTTTTCGGGAGCCCATCACTAAAGAACTCCATAGTTAAGCGTGCTCATCTTAGAGTAGTACTAGGATGGGTGACCAGTCAGGAAGTTGATCCTGGCTTGCGCGTCAGTGTGGACAAAGTGCGTAGTTAAGGCTAGTGGTGGTTTGTGGGGCCAGTCGTCATTCCTGAAACTCTACTAGAGGCCTGGGCAGTGGGCCTGGGCCGTACAAATGGTATCAGAGCCAATTCCCCTTCATTAGGTGGGGCCCACATGGGCATGTAGCATGCCAGTCTTGAGTCATGCGGTCTGGGCAAGTTGGAAAGGGCTATCTGTAGAGACGAGATGGAGCCACCCTTCCGCTGGTAGCCGTGGATGGGAGATGGGTGTCCATGGGCCATTTTGGGTCTGCACTGAAATGGGGAAGATATTATGAGGTCGTATAGTTAAGCCTTGATGAGGACGTCAAGAGTCTAAGTGGGGGAGATCGTAACATCCCAGGATTTGAGGCCTCGGATAAAACGATCTTATAAAGAATGATTAGACTACCCATATCACCAAGGTGCACCTCCTTTTTCAGGAGCACATCACTAAAGAACTCCATAGTTAAGTGTGCTCATCTTGGAGTAGTACTAGGATGGGTGACCAGTCAGGAAGTTGATCATGGCTTGCACGTTAATGTGGACAAAGTGCGCAGTTAAGTATAGTGGTGGTTTGTGGGGCCAATCGTCATTCCTGAAACTCTACTAGAGGATTGGGAAGTGCGTCAGGGCCTTACAGAAATGATATTCACAAAATAAAATAATAATACTTTCAAAAATTTTTATAGTAATCATGATGATATATGGTGAGGATGTTGTTCCTAAGCCAGCATAGTCCATCAACTTAGTATTCGTGATCTGTATGGTTACATTGGGAGGTATATATATGAAGGTTGGTCATTCATGCTTAAGTGATGGAAAATTAGAAACTATAGACTAACTAATGACCTCAAGTGTGTAGTGAGTGCATGAAAGAGGGTGATGAAACTGCCATACCAATGTAGGAGACCGTAAAAAATGGGAAAGTGTTAAGATGATCCTTGACTTGGTGTAAGATTTTCTTGAAAAATATGAGGAATTGAAGAATGCAAATATGTAGGTTCACCAAGGGTTTTGGACATAAGAATGATATAGAGTGGCATACAATAATTTAGTGCATTAAGTATATTATAAATGTTAGACCAATTTAGAAGTATGACTTAGTACACTTGACTACTAATGGATGGATTTTGAGGATGAAATCCTATGTAAAGGGTGGAGTGTTGTAACATAGTCAATTCTAGGCAAATAGTTTAATCATCCTTTCATCTAGTCCCCTATTTGACTATAATGTTATTCCATCTCCCTTTATCCCTTTCTTGACTATTTTTTCAGTTATATTCTTTGCAGTATCCACATTTCCCTATTTTAGAATAAATTAAACCTTTTTGGGATCTTTTAACCCTAACTGACTCATTAGGGTTCAATATAAATGAAATCATAGGATACTACTACCACAATACTTAAATGGGGAATTAGTGAGCAATGATAGTAATCTAGATTTCTTGGCCATAATAATATACACTAGGATAGCCCTAGGGTCTTACATGGACAATATTCAAGATGATAGGTGAGGCTTCACCATATTTGACCACTAAGGTTTATTACATTAATTGAGTGATTAATACATAATGATAAAATCATAATATAAATAACCTCAACCCCCAAATCTAAGTTAAAATTCAAAATCACCATGATCTAGTTATGCAACCCACCAAATTTGGGCTTAATCAGATTTCAGATACACCATTAACGTTAAGATAGAAGGAAAGATCTAAGTTAAATGAGTTATAGAAATTGATAATTGATTTCTTGATTTTATGGACCAAAGTCCTATCTTTCATTTTTTTCGTGTCTTCTACAGACTAAGTGTGGATAACCTATAACTAGGTAAAGGGGTACTGGGATAAAGTCTTCCCCTACCTCCAGTTTCCCCATGCTTACGATCTATTCAGCCCTAGTAAGTTCCATGTGTTATTTCCTCCTCTACGATATAAACTTTCTCACGATTCTCTTGCCAACATAATCCCTTTGGTTTTCTAAGTCCAAATATCTTTTACTTGGGGTGAGCGATCAACTATATGAGAAACATCCATTTAGCCCTAACACTGCGATCAAAACCACTCCTCGACACCCCATAATCAACACATATTTGTACTCAATTAGCCCACCCTTTTATCTGGGAATGTCAACCGCACATCCCCAAAGCATCCTCCTTAATCAGTTTCCCTCGGGTTCTAACAAGTGATGCTATCAGCATCGATCTTCTTCTCTGGTAAGAGTATTGGATCATCAATGACTGGGGTCATCTCTAGAAAATTCATCGTGAGGTAACATACTAGGGACACCACTCTTTAATTTTGTGAACCTACCAGTCGACAAAGGAAGTAGCTCAATAGTGTTTGGATGGACCCTAAAAACCCTATTTTCACACTATGGAGCTACTGCAGGATCATACCATTGGTCCTCACAGTTATATACCGCCTAATATCTATTTCAAATAATCATTTTACTCTGCATTTTCTGTTGATATTTACTTCTGAGCCTCATCTCACCTTTGTGTTGAAACTGTGCCTCTACCAAGCTCTTTCCTTTTTGATTGATTCAAGTTTTTGGTCGTTTGAATACTCTCTTCTATTGTGTACACCCTGGTCTTGGAGAGCGGACTCAATGATGATTCTAAAAGTTGTTCATCACCTTCTGGCCATCCCAAGACCCAAGTTGAATCTCGTGAGTGTGGGATGATGAGGCTGGGCCAATGGATATTATTTCCAACCAAAAAGAGAGAAGGCATGGAAGCCCTTCCCCAAGATTCAAGCTTGTTGACCTAAGAGTTATACGTTGTCCATATTTTGATGACTTAACCATTCCATTAATATGTATCTAATATGTCTATTTGAGATTGATTTTAGATTTTAGGTACACGAAAAGAATCAATTCAATAAGCCCTATCTTGATCAAGTTCAAGTCAAAGGCAATGCAAATGTACTTTTATGGAAAATTCCCTAAAATCCTTAGGAAATTTTGTATAACCACTTGTATTCATGTTATCACTTGTAACTAAGATGGAAAAAAATTAGGAACATTTAATTTGAATGTTTAATCACTATAATGACATTTTCTAAAATTCATTATAGAGTGCCTATTTAGATGAGTTTCACCATTAAGAAACTCGACTGACACCCTTGATGGATTTTGGGAATGTCCAGGTTAAACCGAGTTTACCTCAGGATAAACTCGACCAACACCCTGCACAAGCAAACTGATTTTAAGTGATTGGTTGAGTTTCATCCATGATAAACTTGGCTAATAACTCAAAATTAGCTTGTAGTATAGTGCAATCAGCCGAGTTACCTTTATGGAAACTCAACCGACTGCACTGTATGAAATGTGCATAAAAAGTGATTCTAACCATTGGAGTGTTGCAAACATCAAAAATGGATATGTTGCAACACCCCAAATGACTAGAAATCATTTGTAAGTACTTATAGTGACTAGTGGACATCCCCAACTATAAATAGGACCCCTTGGAGTTCATTCCAAGTTTTCTCCTTCATGCTATTCAAGATCCTAGCTATATTTGAGTGCATATTGTCCACCAGAGCCCCTTTCTCTCTCTTTCTTACACTTAAAAACATTAATATGAGAAAGATAGCCTATTTATGAGAGAGATACTCCATTTTAGTATAGTAAAGCTCTCAAAGTTTCCCTTTCCCAACCCCTTTCTTCAAGTGCAAAGTTGGTGAAAGCTTTTCCAAGGTGAAGGAGAAGGTGAAAAGCTTCTCCAAGTTGAGGGAGAAGATTGAAGGACGAAGATCGTTGAGAAGTGTAGGTAACTACTTCTAGGAGGAAGACTTATTGCAATAAGGGGAGTTCCTTTGTGAAGGTGTCTAGTTCCTTGCAAAAGTAGGTAAGCCCTAGTAGAGGTTGAAAACTCTTTCTCAAAGGATAGCCAACTCGTTGTAAGGTTTAATGGCTCATTTTGTTCCTTAAAAAGGACGGCTAGGTATCTTTTCCATACAAAATAAGGTCTAATTGTGTGTCTCGTAATGGAATATAAGTATGGAATGGCTGAAAAATCCTAGAGATTGACCTCTCTAGGTAGTGGAGTGGCTTTCAGCTAGTTGGGAGATTGGAACCACTCTACCTAGCTTGCTCTTGTGTTTGTTCAATCTCTCTTATCCTAGATATGTATGTGTATATTACAATTCAAAATCCCTATTTGCAATAGTCCTAATTGAAGTATCTTGAAGTTCTAACGCATCTTGTGTGAGTGTTTTTAGTTGTATCCACCCCCTCTAGAGCCCTTTGATCCAACAAGTGGTATCAAAGTCAAAGTCTTCTCTAAAAAAATCTCCTACGAGACAAGAAGATGGGTGACAACCTTCTAGGTTCTCTCAAATTGGAGGGAGGGTTCTCCATGAGACCTCCAATCTTAAACAACACCAACTCCCTCTAATGGAAGAGAAGGATGCAGTTCTACCTTCAAGGAATTATCTATGAAATGTGGAAAGTGGTCATCCTTCCATACAAGGATCCACTTGGGGAGATGTTTCCACTTGGGATGAAGATGCACTCAATAAGTCACAACTGAATGCAAAGGCTTCCCACACTCCTTATGGGTTCAACTAGATCTCTTCTTGGGATACAGTCCATGAGATATGGAACAATATGTGCATCACCTATGAAGGGACCAAGAAGTGAAGGAGTCTAAGATCTACATGCTCAAGGGTCTCCTTGAAAATTTCAAGATAGGAAAGAAGGAGAGAGTGGTCGAGATGTATACAAGGGTCAACACCATCATCAATGGACTTGCTTCCTTAGGCCACCCCATGGATAGAGGGACCATCAACTCCAATGTTTTAAGGTATCTCCCCTAGAGATGGGAATCCAAGGTGACTTATATTAAATAAGTTAGAAGTCTTGGTGTAATTTTCACCGAAGAGCTCATTTGAAAGCTTCAAGCTCATGAGACAAGAATTTACAAGCAAGAGGAAGATGAGAAGAAAGAAGAGAAGGAATCAAAGAAGATCAAAGATAATGCATTCAAAGCTCAAGTGGAGGCAATTGTTCTCCAACAACAACTTGCTTGTTGGTCCTCTCCTCCTTCCTCAAGTGAACATGAATCCCCTAGTGACCATGAAGCAAACTACTCCAAGAGAAATCACTTCAAAGGAAAGCTCTCCTCCTCCTCTACTCCAAGGTGCCATGAATGTGGCTAAAAAGGACATTACAAGAACAATTTCCCCAAGGCAAAGAAGTCCTACCACAAGAGTAGAACCAAGAAGAAGAGGGACTACAAGAAGGATGGCAAGTATAAGAGGAAGGATAAGAAGGATACAAGGAGAAAAGATGCATCCCATGCCACATGGGAGGAGTCATCTTCTATTGATTCCTACTCAAATGAGAGAGAATGTCACCTTATTCTCATGGCATCTACAAGAGATGACATAGGTGAGGTAAGTAGGGTAAGTTTATATGAACTTTCTAAAGAATCCCTCATTGATATGCTTAACGATTCCCACTATTCTTATTTTCAATGAAAATCAAAGAAGAAGAGGTTAAGGAAGATCATTGATGACTTGTGTGCTAAGATTGATCTACTTGAGAAAAATGAGGAATTACATCTTGATAGTATTGATTCATTGCAAGGATAGTTTCTTGATCTTGAGCTCCAATACATTGTTCAAGTAGATAATGGTATCTACATTAAGAACATTGATAGTCTTAAGGAGGAAAACCAAACCCACCTTAATGAGCTTGTCTTACTTGGAATGAAAAATGGTGATCTTAGACATGCTTGTAATGCTATTAAAGATGAAAATAGGATTTTTCTTGATGATCTTATCTTTCTTAGAAAAGAAAATTCTAGATTTCTTTCTCAAGTGAATGATTAATCTTCTAGACATTTATTTCCTAGTAATGAAATAGCTAGCATTACTCTTGAGAGAGATTCTTATCATATTAAATCCCTCTATTTGGAGGCTGACCTACTTCATGCTCAAGATGATTTAGCTAGTTTTTCTACTACCATTATTAACCTTAGTGATGATAATCACAAACTTAGAGCTTCCTTGCAAAATTTCCCCAAAGGAAATAAATCCCTCAATGATGTTCTAGATCACTCTACCAGACAAGTTGGTACTAGTGGTTTGGGATATGTAGGGGGAGCTTCCAAGAGGAAGAACAAGAGTAAGGGAAAGGGTAAGAAAAAGAGCAAGGAACCTCCTATCTTCTGTGGAGAGTCATCTGACTCTTAGAACCCTATGGTTTATGTGCATTGCAAGAGTGATGGCCAGTACTCTTCTTATTGTCCATACAAGGAAAAGGGGAACCACCCAAATATGAAATGGGTCCCCAAGCTAACTCCGGATCCCAAGGTTTGAGTTGGGCACTGACATCTTCCTTTCTTGTAGGTGAAAGTAAAATGGATTGTTGATAGTGGTTTCTCAATCATATGATCAGTGAGATAAGCCATTTCAACAATTTCACAAAGAAGAAAGGAGGATCAGTGACCATTGGTGATAACAACAAAGGTAAAGGGATAGGTGAGGGTGATGTGGGTGATTCACTATACATCAAGAATGTTCTTCTTGTGGATGGCCTACATCAAAATTTAAAAAGTGTTATCCAACTTTGTGATAATGATTATCTTGTTTTATTTACCTCATTTGAATGACTACTTCTAAATTCCCTCTCATACGATGTTATATATGAGGGAACTAGAAATGGAAACCTTTATGTTATTGTTCTTGATTCTCTTAAACCTATTGTTGGTAGATGCTTGTTGTTATAAGAATGATATATATGTGTTACATCATAGACTTGGTCATGTAAATATGCATCAATTGAACAAGTTGATCAAAAATGCATTGGTCAAAGGACTTCCAAAATTAGACTTTGAGAAGAATAAGGAATGCCAACCTTACACACAAGGAAAGCAAACCAAATCCTCCTTTAAATCCAAAGGAGTCATTAGTACCAAAAGATCTCTTGAACTTCTTCATATTTATCTATTTGGACCAATGAAAACTCAATCACTTTGGCGTAGAAAGTATTGCCTTGTGATTGTCGATGATTTTTCTCACTGTAATTGGACTTTCTTTTTAGTTTCAAAAGAAATATATTCTAAATGTTTTCTCTACTTTTTACAAATGATCTAAAAATGAAGATCTTGCCAAATCATCTCTATTCACAGTGAATGGGGTAGAATTTGAAAATTATTTGTTTGAAAGCTTTTGTGAGGAATTTGATTATTCGCACAACTTTTCTTACCCTTGTACACCTCAACAAAATGGGTTGTAGAGAGAAAGAATAGGTTGCTACAAGAAATATCTAGGACCATGCTTCTAGAGTATGACACTCCAAATTAGTTTTGGGTTGACGCCATTAACACCTCATGTTTTGGGCAAAATTGTATTTTCACTCATCCGTCCTTGATGAAAACCCCCTATGAGTTATGGTGTAGTAGAAAGTTGTCTATTGATTCCTTTAATATTTTCTATTATCCTTGTTTTGTTTTAAACACTAAGGATTCTCTCAACAAGTTTGATGCAAAATCTTATAAGGCTTTCTTTCTTTTCTATAACACTATGAGCAAAGCTTATAGAGTGTTTAGCATTGAATTGTCCAAAGTAGAACAATCTATAAATGTTAAATTTGTTGAAACTAACCCCTCTATTTCCAACAATATTGTAAATGATAATGTTGTAGATGAGGTGATTCTTATATTAAAAGAGCTCAACATCAACAACAAGGGAAAAGAAGAAGTTGTAGTTGAAGAAGGGAAAGAAGGGGAAAAGAAGGATCCAACTCACTAGTTTGCCAAGAATCATCGAAAAGGGCTCACTATAGGTAATTCATTTAAAAGGGTAAAGACGCGGGCTGCGTTTGTCGACAACACCTTCATCTCACAAATTGAGGCAAATAATGTGAAAGAAGCTCTCAAGGATGATGAGTGGATCCTTGTTATGTAAGAAGAGTTAGAGTAGTTCGACAAGAATAAAGTGTGGACCGTAGTGCCAAGACCAAATGATAGGAAGATCATTGGTACCAAGTGGGTCTACCTCAACAAGCTATATGAAAGAAGAAAAATGGTAAGGAACAAAGCAAGGTTAATTTCTCAAGCTACAATCAACAAGAAGGTATTGACTTTGATGAAACTTATTCTCTAGTTTCTAGACTTGAATCTATTAGAATGTTACTTTCCTTTTCTAGTTATAAGAACTTATTGCTTTAATAAAATAGATGTCAAAAGTGCATTTCTAAATGGTAGAATAGAGGAGGAAGTATATGTTGCTCAACCTCCTGGTTTTGAACATGACAAGCTCCCTAACCATGTTTATTTGTTGCAAAAAGCTCTTTATGGACTCAAACAAGACCTTAGAGCTTGGTATGCAAAATTAAATAACATTTTTCTAGAAAATGGCTATGTCATTGGTAAAGTGAATTCTACTCTATTTCTTAAACACACTTCTAGCAACTTTTTGATCATTCAAATTAATGTGGATGATTTCATTTTTGGCAGAACTAATATTGATCTTTTTGAGGAGTTTAGTTCTCTTATGTGGAGTTCGTTCAACATGAGCATGATGGGGGATCTTACTTTCTTCCTTGGATTTGAAATCAAACAAATAAATGAAGGTAAATTCATCAATGAAAGTAAGTACAAAAGTGAACTTCTTATACTCTTTGGGATGGAAAACACTAAGATGATGGACACCCCCATGTCAAACACCACTATGAAAAATATGGTCTTTAACTAAAAAAAAATTGTAGCGAAAACCCAAAAATTTATAGCTAAAAGCTTTGGCTACATTTATCCTTACATTTAGAATATGAAGCTAATACCCGTGTAGCTAATTGTTTAGGCTACATTTTTCAAAGTTGTAGTTAGTTATTCCTCTGGCTACAGATTCATATGTAACCCTAATTGTAGGTAAAAAATTTCCTTACACATAAAAATGTAGTTTCCATTGTAGCTAAATATATGACTACAATTCAATTTGTAACTATGATATGTTGGGAGAGATGACATTGGTTACAATTTGTATATGTAGTTCATGTATAGCAAAAATTGGCACTTACTACACATGTAATTATAGCTAGTGTGTAGTGAAAGACACCATGTACTGCACATACATATGTAGTAAGAGACATTATGTATCCAGTCAGTCGCTTGCCAATATAGAGAGTTTTCAAAAAGAAAAAAGATGAATGTTAATCAAGATCGAGTTGTGCTTACAATGTCAACAATTATACTTTTATTTATATTTGAACATTGATTACACATGGGGATGACATTAACTTGGCCCCTATTTTACAATATGCATGGAAAAAAGATACATTTATACAATATATTCTTCTGACTGCCTCTATCCACTGCAAACTCTATATGCCACATGATCATGCGTATCTTCTTCTGACTTCCTCAATCCATTGTAGACTCTATATGCCACATGATCATGTGCATCTTCATGTATAATAATTTTTCTTTTGTATTATTTCCACCACTTGTATCGTCAATGAATATGATAACATTGATAAACTCATAAGAAGAGAAAGACTGCTAAGGTATTTCTCTTCTTGATTGAAAATAGAGAACTTCTTCGTACTCTGCTTCTGATTGGACATAGGAAGCTCCTGTAGTTGATATTGATATTCATGGAAATTCTTGAAAGACAAATCATTCTCATCAACAACTGGTAGTTCCACCCGGTCCCCAAGTTTGAGGTTTCCATATATCTCAGCACATATTTTGTGAATCTACAACTATATATTGGATAATTCCTTTGTCCTCTCTTTCTTTTGTTGTGGCAATTGTTCCTATACAAGAGATATGGCATCCATCTATAACTTAACCTATAGTAACATAATTTGTGTTATGCGGGTGAAAGTAAGAGAGTATAAAACTAATTTTTAGAAAATGACATGTGTTGGAAGAAACCAATGAAATTATTGCATAGTTTACCTTTCATATGTATATGAACACCAGTTTACGATACTCCAATCAAGGTTATGCAATGGGTTATTTTATCTAGGATGAAGATTTGATATCAAGGCCTTCTCTACAATCGTTCTTGGCATCAAATAACCTGACCTGCAAAAAAGGTCATAGCGAATGATCAAGTTGCCTTGTTAAAAGTTATACATATAAGAATTTATACAAAACAAATCTATAAATGAGTTATAATGTCATCATTGTTTACCAAAAATTACTGTGGCAATGTGGTAGTCAAATCAGAACAAAACTTTGTAACATCTAAAACAATATCTAATGTGAGGGGACTAAACATATAAAAAATAGGTCTGTGGAAGATGAAATGATACACTCTTTGAACTAAATGTGACCTAGATATTTTGGTTGTGGTAGTCTTAAATGTTAAACATCATCTTGATGGCTGAAAAGAAGATGAACAAAGTGTCCAACAAACTGAAAACAAATTGCTAATTTAAAACACAATGTGATCATATATATATAATCACAAGGGACGAATGGCAGTAAAAAGGGAATATAAAAATGTTAACTTAACCTTCAACAGTCCATAAATGCAAGTACATGTCTTGTCAATCACGAGAATCTGAGCTAATGTTAACGGATTTCACAACAACATACTCACTAAAGCTTGATACTACAACGTTTGAACACATGGTGATGGATTTCACATTTGGGCTAAAGTTTCTGAACATATGGAACTTGGAATGCATGCCCTGATCATATGAGAACTTTGCTTGATATCTACAAAATAGCACAATATGTACCGGTATGTGACATTTAATGTGGCTATATATCTGCTAAGATCATATATAGAATAATTACTCCTTTCTCGTTCTTCAATTTTCTTTAATTCATAACTATATAGTCTAGTTTCTCTGTCAACAATTTTTGAACTGCAAGAATTTAAATAGATACTTCTTTAATAATATTAAAGGATTGGCAAGGTGTTAAATTAATGGAACAAAAAGCATTAGTCATGCTGAACCAAAAGGAAACTCCAAACTGAAATGTGAAGATTAACCAAATATAAGGAGGTTAAATGCTTGAAGCCTCAATTCACAAACACTTAATTTTTACATGTCAAAAGGAATGGAAAAATGAAGGCCCAAGAAAAATGGTTGCTGCTTCTAGTCATGTTGATATAACACACTCTCTTAATGCTGACCTTAATTTTGTCACGCTCTCAGCCGATGTAACACTTTGATAGCAACTTAACAATAATGGTCAGTTCTTTGAAGAAAAAAGAAATATCATATTTTTATTGACCCAAGCCTAGAATTATGTAGAGAACAAAGCACAAACCACATGTTTCTATTAGAATATTGTCATATGGTTGTTATTTTGGTGAAATCGTTTAGTCTTAAAAAAAATCAAACATTCTCAAAACTAGAAGCATACGATAATATTGGACCACTGGGCTTCCCTGCAAAATATTAAGGTTTTAGTTTCATTGGGGTCATATCTATGATGTGTTCCATTGAACCAATAATTAAATAACAGTATTATTTTGGAAATTCTTCTACTGGAAATGTCATGTCACCTTTTAGTGATTAAACATAGTTCCTTCCTTTTATTTGTAGTCTAATTACTCAGGTAAACTTTGATTATGTTATATTGTTGATTGGTTTCTTTAAATCTTACTTATCTTCTTGGCTCAAATTCCCAACACCTAAGTGAATATTTGTTTGGAATTATAATTACTCAAGAAATCCCAATCTAAATTCATATATCTTTGCCAATAGTTATTGTAACATCCCTGACCTGGGTTATGAGTTAACCCTAGGTATTTTGCCTAAATATGTGATTAAATCTTTGTGATTAACTCTGAGCATGTAATTAAGTTTCTCATAAACATATATTTCAGTATTTGCTCCTTTTTATTTAAAGTTGTAGCATTGTTTTGATAATACAGGGACCTATGTGCAATTTACCCAGTTAAAAAGGGTTAGCTTGCAATTTGCATATGATGAGATGTTCCTCTGATGTTGAGACATCATGAGAATCTTTTTGGTAAAGTTTGAGGGATTTCCCAAGCTAGGGCACCAAGGTGCAGCTGTGGAAGCAATCTCGGTGCTTGGAACCCTAATTTGGGGTAAAATGCAATTTACCCAAATTAAGGGATGCAAATTGTGAAATATGTCATCTAATGTATCTTCTTAGACTCTTGCCATCATTAAGAGAAGAAATGATGAGGGAGTGACCTCAATTGAGTTATCAAGTTATGAAATATGCCTTGTGATTGAATAATCAGGGTATGTGTGCAATATCTCTTTATGTATGTACCTTATTATTAGATTGTTCTTCTTTGACTTCTTTTTCTAGACCTTAAGATAAGGTTTGTCCTTATAATAAAGAGGAAGGGACGAGCAAGTAAAAGAAGGAGGGACCTAGTTGGAATTATGGACAACTTAAGAACTAATGCTGAAAACCCTACCCCTAGTATATATACCCTCAACTTCTCTAAGCAAGGGAACTTGCCCTTCGTTCCCTTCATTGTTCCATTTCACCAAAGACGACTAAAGACTGCCTTGGAGCTAAGTAGGACGACCAAGGGAAACAAGGTAGGTTTGGGACCCTTCTTCTTGCCTAATTCCATGGTTAGAACTCGGATTCAAGGTCAATTTGGTGACTAACTCATGAAATCCTATCTTTCTAGCCATCCCTTCTCGTTTTTCCTTGGAGTTTTCACCTTGGGCAACCAGTGGGAACTCAAGGAAGCCATTAGAGCTTGGAGCTTGAAAGCTTGGAGCTCAAGGAGCAAGCTTTAGGCGGGTTTTATAACTCTAAACCCATGCTTTACTATATCCATCTCTTATATGCGGTTAGATGATAGTTCTTCATGTTGTCCTACTTTCCCTGCTATTTTGCAAGCAACTCCATGGGATATCCGTACTGTTCTTGAGCTAGGAGATGAAGGCGTGATTTCCAAGAAAAACCCACCGCTTTTCACTTTCTTAAACGGTCCCAACAGTTTGCTCTCTCGGTCTCAAGACCGCGAGGTGAGAAAACGGTCTCGAGACCGCGACAGGGCGAACGGTCTCCAAGACCATTTGGACCCGTTGACCGAGAGTGGACCGTATAAGAAATCTGTTCCTAACTATATAGGTTAATTACCCTCAAAATTTAGGAGGCTAACTACAAAGGAATCGGGAGATATGACCTTTTTAAGTAACAACTTTAAATGAATTAATTCCTGATTCTCAAACGGTCTGAAATTGCCTTTTTGGGCAAACGGTCTCAAGACCGTGTAAGGTCGTTGACCAGGCGTTGACCGTATGCGATTACTGTTCAAAATAATGTTAATTAACAACTCACCAAGTTTGATGGTCTAATTCCAAACGGGCTAAGAGATGAAGGGTGAATACTAGGGCTAACCCTAGGTGAAATCAGTACTGAAATTATGGTAACCTAATCAGGGTTTTTAGGGTTGATTGACCTAAACGGTCTCAAGACCGTTTAGGGGCCACCCAAACGGTCTCAAGACCGTGAGGGCAATCAACCATGACCGTTTGGAGGTCTGGGGTCAAGATTAGTTGACCTATTGAAGGCACAATTACACCAAATTACATTGCAATTAAATATTGATATAACCCTCAACTCAATTGACCCAACCTTGATGAATTTGCACTAGAATCCAAAATTGGATGGGCAAACGGTCTCAAGACCGTTTGGAACTCATCCAAACGGTCTCAAGACCGAGAGGACAATCACCCAAGACCGTTTGAAGGTCTAGGGTTAAGTAAATTGACCAATTGAGGACCTATTTGCAAATAAGTTATCAATTTAATCAAAATGCTGTTTTGTGGATCAATCATGGTTCAAACCCTATCAAATCACCTTGGACTTTGATGAAATCTTGGGCAAACGATCTCCAGGCCATGTGGGGTCCACCCACATGATCTCAAGACCGTTTGGGCCAAGTTTGGGCCCATTTGGAGCTCAAATGAAGGGTTCAACCTTGTGTTGGGTCACATTGTTGAGTGTTGATGGGTGAACATTGATAGACCCTAATTGAATCGACTTCAACCCTAATTGGTCAACCCTTGAGGGTCAATAGAATGACCAAGTGGTCAAGCATAATCTTAATTGACCCAATTCATAAGTGGTCATCATAGTTTTGACCTTTTGAGGGCTTCAACATGAGTTGACATTATCAGGTGTATCATTGAATCTTGTTGATGGACCAAGTGGTTGAGACCATGTGAGCTCGCGGTCTCAAGGTCGAGAGGAGGCTCGCGGTCTCAAGGTCGTGAGGAGGCTCGCGGTCTCAAGGTCGAGAGGAGGCTCGTGGTCTCAAGGTCGTGAGGAGGCTCGCGGTCTCAAGGTCGTGAGAAGGCTCACGGTCTCAAGACCGCGAGGGGCCTCGCGGTCTTGGGGTCAAAGAAGGGCAAACGATCTTCATGATCTTCGCGGTCTTAACCTCATTTGGAGTCTTCACGGTCTTGAATCAATGGAGGGCTCACGGTCTTGGAGGAGGAAGAGGCCTCGCGGTCCTGAGGTCAAAAGTGACCAAACGGTCTACACATCCTCGCGGTCCTAATGTCAATTGGTCAAAGGGTCAACTCAACCAATGGGTCTCAAATCGATTGAGGGTGGATGGTTGAGATCAATCAAGATAATTCAAGGTTGACTTCTTTCAATCAATTGATGATATAAATGGTTCAATGTTGCCCTAATCAAACCCTAATGACAACCTAGGATATTAAGGGGTTAATGGACTAAGGTTTTGACCATGATGATGATCAATGGGGTGAATTACCGAAATACCCCTGAAGGGTAAATTAAGTAATACCTTGATCAAATCAAACCCTAATCACATGAGGATGATGTTTTGGGCTATGTTAGCCTATGATGACTTAATCCAACCTGATTTAGAGTGATTTTGATATCACCTAACATTATGATGAGAGAGAAAGTACTTCTAGAGAGAGAAAGTACCCTTTTTAGGTGAAAACTCAATTAAAGCATCTCCAATGCACAGGAAGGAGCATAATTAGGGTATGATCCACTTGTGTGAGATCATAGAAACCCTAATTATGATAAATGATGAACCTTTAACTAATCTAAGAGCATCAATGAAGATGTTACTCATATATGATGATGTTATGAGTTCAATTCACCTTAATGTGAATAGTAAACCCTAATTCAAGGGTAATGGCATGCTTGTGAGTATTAAACTCTATTTGATGAGAATTAGAGATTTAACTCTTATGACAAGAGTAGGAAGTATATCCCTTGTTTTTGTATTACCTGTATCAGTTGTATTAACCATGCAGGTTCTGATATGAAGGTAATCATATCCAGGTATGGATGTTGATGTTATATTCATTGAAGGCATGTTATTAGCCTTATGAATAAATAAGATAATCTGATGCCTTGTCAGTGGAATCCTATGTTGATAATGGGCTGTGAGAGACATGCATACCATCAAGGTCATGCCTTAGAGATGACTTGTGATGAGGATAATGAGAAATGATAAATTGATATGAGTTAGGCATGTTACACTTAGTATTCTTCTTTTATATCTGCTATGCTACTGTTATTGTTTGGAGAACAATGTATGTTGTTAAAGAATACTGAATGTACCTAACTAATCAAGTATAATGTAGAGCCCTGATCATAGATCCATCATTGTCAGAGATTAAGTGATGGTGAAACAGGTTTTCCTCAGGGAACTCCTGGAGCACATACTTTTGAGTATGTGGGGTATATGGATGTGTAGAACCTTACATCCTAGTGTAGGAAAGTGATGTAGATGTGTAATCCATCCATCCTTCACTATAATTCCATACCGTATCAGTGATAGGTAAACATGAAACCTCCTGATGATGAAGAAAGCACAGATATCCATATCAGTGGTAGGTAAATATGAAACCTCCTGATGACGAAGAGAGTACAGAACGCCACTGTGACTCTAGAATAGCGAAGGACCAGTTTACCCTGGTGAGCTATAGTAGTAGAGACACGAGATGTCCTACAAGTGATCCTCTTACTGACTGAGGAAGGTGAAGGTCATGAGAATCCGGCTCTCTTAATGACCTATGTATGATACTGATGTGACTTCTCAGCGATCAGTTGGAGTATGAGTGGTATGCCTCATCTCCACAGGGCATAATGTTGTTTGTAAAACATAATCAACCATGTAATATAACTGGTTAGAGATGACTCCAAGTTAGTTGATTGATGTTACATTGCAATAATGTTTATATTCTCCATATCTCCTAAAATTGTAGAGGTCTTGTTATACCTGCAACTGTTATTAATTACTTTGAAGGCTTTACTGCTTAAGATATTCTTTGATGATATAATAAAGCTTCTGGCGAAGAGTTATAACTCTCGCTGGGACAATTATGTATAATTGTCTCACCCCGTAGACTTCAACTTTTTAGGTGGACGTCGGAGACAAAGGAACCAGTCTACAGGTGATCAGTCTCAGCAGCAACAGCACCAGGGGCAGCAGTAATCTCAGGTGGAGATTGTCCTGCCATGTGGTGTAGTTAGAGTCAGTCCTATGTGTCCTCTGTACTCTCAGGTCTTGGAGTCTTTTATATAGTGATCTTGAGATTTTGTATCTGGATGTATATAATTACTCAAGAAGTAATTATCCTGAGATGTAAATAGTTTATCTCTCTTTATGAAAGAAGTTTTATGGATCCAAGTTCTTATCTCAAAAAGTTTTAATTTCCCGTGATTTTTGTTTTCCGCTGATTACCGATTCGCTTCCGCTAAGTTTTAATCGTGTTTATGTCATGGTTTGGAGATCAGAGCCCACAGTTATGGTTAAAGAATCCTAGAATTCTTCTAACTTAAGTGTTTTTTGTATTAAGTCCCATATCTTTAAGATAAGTTGGGCCCTTATAGAATTGTTCTACACCACATGACATGACTACAATTGGGCAAATCAAAATGATACTAGAAATTTCTGGTCAATACAACCACAAACATCTAGTCTACATTTTTAGTATTCAATAAAATTAAAAACAACAAAATATATCCTGAAGTAATATAACAATGTAAACAAAACCAATTAAAAGATAGAAAAAGAATGAAAGACTTACTTGAGAGGTGATGCAAAACTAACGGATTCATGTTAGATTAGAATAAGGAAATTATGGTAAACCTCAATTTATAAATGCATACCACCTTATTGAACAAAGAATATCATTCTAAAGACCCACTTAGTAACTTGAAACAAAGGTCTTACGTGAATTGTTGGATGAATATATAACTAAGTTATCACAGCAGTATGGATAGAGTAGTGAAAAGTGATACGTGAAATTTAAGAAGAGACTGGTGCAAAAACAAAAAGGGAAAGGAAATCAAGAAAAATGGCCATCAATTTGTAGATAAAGCTATTTACAAGGTGAGAAATAGATGTAGAAGATAAAACCATCAAAGAAAAAAAACAAGGAAACCTGTACCAAGGAACTTTTCTAGCAACAAGATCATCTTGGTAGTCAAAGCATTGATAGGAAGCTTATATGAAAGTAACCAAAGAAGAAGGATTCCCATTGTTACTTTTCTAACTTGCATCTAAGGTTGGTTGGATGGACCATCAAAGAAACCTAGAAACAATCAAGAATAATTTTCATAAGATAGAGTTGTTACTATTTAGGTGAGTCTCACAAATCAACTTAAACATAGATAGTAGTTACTTTTATTGATATTAGATACGTAGTGGTATAGTATGACACCAAAAATTGAGAGTAACTAGCCAATTATATATACACACATGCTCAAAGCATGAGATATACATGCATACATATGCATACAAACAAAAAGTACATACATATATCAGAACCCAGACAGCTAATGGATGGTTGGTCACCTATGGATTATTTTGTTGGTTTACATCCAATGATGAAGCTATTTAGGAGTTTCCCGTGATTAAAAGACTTTTTCCTGCAAATTGTGCCAATATTTTTGTACGTGCATTTTAAAAGAATCAAACCATTTGGTTCGTTTTAGATTTTAAAAAAAATGGTTAGTATTGGTAGTGATTTATGTAAATAATGTGCTTATTTGGGGGCAACTATCGTTGTTTAGCAATAAATACAAGCATAGAAAACTCCACAGAAATGTCATCAAATGACAAGTTGATAGTAGCCTCATCGAGGTTAGATCTAAGAGTTCCTCATCTCTGTCCAACTGAGGATACAAATTGCTTCGTTTAAATACTCTTTTACTGCTATGCACTAGAACAATACATCACCAGGAATCTTCTCTTTGTTTCGATGCTTTATAAACAATGCATACCATTAGTTAAATGTTGCATCCGCTAGTTGCTGATGTGGCCATTATAGAATTCATAATACTTTGGTGCCTTTTGTACTAATACTATAACCAAAACTAATAGTTGGGATATAAAAATACGTATGATGAAATCACCTGGTGTACTTTGATTGACGGCTACCAAAAGGTTGATAGGCTGTGAGAACATCTTTTCTAGTGACATACTATCAATGGTCAGCACAGCTGGAAAATCAAATAATATCATCTCTGTTCACTTGCTCTCCTCATGAACAGGTCACTCGACGATCCTAGAGAGAGTTCTCAATGGTTTGATCAACATGTATGGGTTTGACTTGTACAGATTCTTGATTGTTATTGTCACCCACTTCTACACAAATTGCGACCACATTGAAAACATGTTGCAGTTTCATAAGATGTTGGGGCTTGGGAAGGAATAGAAGGATGGCATGTCAGTTTCACCATTAAACGCCCTTCTAGCAAGGTTCTTGCGCAACGAGATGTTGTACTCAGCCTGTGATCAGAGCTATTGAACCTCATTAGTGGAGGAGAGAGAGCCAGAGAACATAATAATTAATATTACCTACCTAACAACCCAAATCCAGCAGCAAGGTGGATCCTTCCCAGGAAGCCCCGACAAGCAAGGTAATAGGAAGGCGTCCACCACTCTCTAAAGATCCCTGGCCCATCAGTTTCAGTAGTGCATTGATGGCTTCAAGTATTAGTCGGAGAGAGCGAATTAGGAATCAAAGGATTTGAGGAAGCACAGACCTCCTCCTCCCTCCCCCTTTCCAGGTTTACATCATCCTCTTCTTTGGCAACCTCCACCATGCAATTTCTTGGTGCCTTGTCACCCTAAGTCTAGGTGACATCCTCGACGCTAATGAATTCCCACATGATCTCACTTTGGTAGTTTCTTCTACGCACGTCCTTCGCCCAGATGGACTCTACGGATGTCATTTCTTGAAGAACCAGAAAAGCATATCACGGCCAGAATGGACAGCCAGAACTAGGCGTCTGAATCTTCATCTAGGCTCATGAAAGGAAATCTTTGAGGAATGAAAGAGAGGGGATGGTGCGGGTGTAAAGAGGCGAGATCACCTCTTTACTAAAATTTAAAGGAAATACAAGCATCCGCAAATTTTAACAAAAATTTAGAGACTTGAGGATGATTGCATAATATTCCAAGTAAATAAGCATGATTCCAGATACATAATAAAATGTCAATAGCAGCGGAAAGAAAGAAATAATAAGCCTTCTAATGGCTTCATTGTTTATTACATGAATGATTTATAAAAGAAAAGATAAGATAAGAGGATCTAGCTATAGCAACCTAGCCATCCTTCTTGACAAGCCAACGATCAACTGCAAAGGAACCTTTCTTCAAGCCCTTCCTTCACCTTATGCAGCACCAACACCTGGGTGGTTGGGAAGACACCTAGCAAGAGGGAAAAACAAAGGAAGTATGTGTTACAAGAACATTCTAACAATGTCAAAGAAAGTTGTAACAAGTAAATTAGGCTAGATATTTGGTGTAAAAAGAGATATCAAAGAGTATGAGGCTTTTTATAATGAAACTTGCCAATAACAAAATAAATAAAGGTTTTAGCATGTCAATTAATATGTCTACCTAACTAAGTAGGGTTGATGCACCTACCAGACCTCTAACCTTAGGTGAGGGAAGAATAAAAACATTTCCAATCACCTACAATTTTTAATGGGGAGAATAATAAACATTCTCCTAGGGCGATTTTATACATGCCCTCTATGGGTGGTTGTACATAAGTACCACTACTTAAACATTAAATAGATCATTTAATTACATGCTAACAAAAGAGTTATGGCAAGGATAAGAAAAAGATTATATAACATGGGAGTGGGGTATGAATACCCAATCAAGAGAATACTACATCTACTTTTGAGGCAATAAGCAAAATTAGGTTTAAGGGTTCAAGGATTTAGATCAAGTTAAACCTCATAAGAAAGTATGGGTAATGGATTAATGATTTCCCAACTGAAAAGGTAGTTGCACAATCAAAACACATACCTTAGCCTCAGGTGTTCTAGAATTTCCCTTTTCAACTTTTCACACGAATTATACACCCAATTTCCCTAATACATCATTAGATTCATAAATTAGAATTACGTGCATTCATTTAAAAGATTGAAAACCCTAGTTCACTAACTTTTCGCACAAATCATCGATTTAGACTCCAAAAATCTCATCATCATCTTAGTTAGGTTTTCCTGATCAAAATACCATATAATATTGTATGTTTTGAAAATATGGATTCTTAGGGTTAATTTTAGTGATTTTAAGATAATTAAATCGACTTTAAAAATACATTTTCGCAACCCTCAAAACCAGAACTCAAAAATATTTTTATTGAATAGATCTCGTCTTCCTGATTTCAAAACACTATTTATTTTTAAGTTTTGACCACAGGATTAATTTTTAGAAAATGTTTTGTCTCGACCAATCACAGCCTGCCACGTAGGCAAGGCTAGATGGGCCGAGCGGTCGGGGGCGCTTGGCAGCGGTGACCCGCGCCTTATGGTCGCTCGCCACCGGTCACGATCGGGTCAGGCGATCAAAACCAACAGAAGAAAAGACGCGAACGTCCCTCGCGCGGAATAGAGAAAACGACCAGCCCGAGGGGTAAAAAGGTAAAACTACGAGATCATCTTCTTCCCTTGCTTGCGAGTCGCGACTTGGGCAAGGTACAGCGAGAAGCACACGGCTGATTTTGGGCAAATCCACAATACCCAACGAAAACTCATTTTCAAGCATTTGAAAGAAAGAGGAAGAAGAACTGAAGTTGGTGATACCTCTTGATTGAACAGAGGTGAAGCAACCGGAGAGGAAGAGGCGCCGCAATCCAGGCATCGTCAACGGCCAGTAGGTGGTCAGTTCATCCACGAATCGTCGAATTGAAGACACGATCAAGTTGCTAAGACGATGGCGGTTGCGAGGGTTGGGATATATATAGACAACATGCCCTAGGTTAGGGTTTAGGTAGGAGCAAAGAGAGGAGGTCGGCGGACAACTTGGGCATTTCTCAAAAAATGCAACTAATCCCAAACTTTTTGGGATAATCTGGAGCAGAAACTCGCAAGGAATCCAATGAAACTTATTTGAGCAAAAATCATCGAGTAAAACTCGAGATATGCCGATTTGAAAATTCGGGAAACTCAAGGCATGTTGCCTTTTACGGCTAGAGGTGGAAGACGACCGCGAGTCGTCCGATCGATGGACCTGAGTCCATCAAGGATTCTGAGCCGTCCGATCTCGCATTAGATTAGGAAACCAACCCATAGCACAAGTCGATTAAAATCATTAAATTTTTAAATGTTTTTCTCTCTCTTCATTTGGAGGATCAAACGTCGTCCAAAAATTACCAAGTTTTATATCCTGACTTATTTCGACGCGTAGAATCCAAATATGGAGTTAGTTTTGCCTTTTGAGAAATTTTGATTGGTGAATTAATTAATATTTCATTTTCTCTTTCCTCCTTCAAAAAAGGTGATAACATTATCTAAAATTAGTGTAACTTCAGCCATAAGTCTCCCTAAGAGATTGGAACACGATTTTGCAATTATCTTTACAAGTTGAGATTATCTTTGTATTTATTAAATAAATAGAACATTCTACACACTTTCTCTCTCTCCTATTTTACTCATTATTCACACATTATCCAAATTAGTTGCAAATTTGCATAGGGACTCATTTTTATGTTTAGAATACGAATTTGAAGTTATTTTCCTGATTTGAGAGCATTAAGTATTTTATTTCTCTTTATTGGCATATTTCCTATATTCTTTTGATAATGTTATTAATATTTATATTTGGGTTCCATTTTAAATGATACTTGGCCCTTAAGTTACTTATTGCTCAAGGGAACGAATTTAATTATCAAATTATCATGATGGTTTCAGATTATAATATTTGGTGCAAAAATCTTTCTAATTATCTTCTTTACCCATTAATTCTCATATTACCTTTAATTATTACATTTATCTTCTCCCTTATATAAAATTCGGATTTTTTTCTTATTTCTCTTATTCTAGGAAATGCTAGAAAGTTCTAGGACGAAATATTTTATTCTTTTTATTACTTGATGTGAAATTGCATTTTAGACACATTATCTAAATCTAACTGAGGTATTTGTGCATGCAACCTTGTAATAAGTATATATGGGAAAGATTTATCCAATAACCATCATAATTCCTTTAAATCAAAACCAAAGACATATGGAATGAAAATGAAGGGCAAAACTTATAGAAAAGAGTACAAAGAGGTACATAGGGGATTTCAGTATGTTACATCACTCCACCCCTTAAAAAGGATTTCGTCCCCAAAATCTCATACAATGAGGGAAGGGTGAGTAAGTAACATCTCATCTCTCAACTCCCAAGTGGTTTCTTCTAAACCATGGTATCTCCACAAAACCTTCACTAACTCTATCTCCTTACTCTTTAGCTGCTTTACTCGGGAGTCAAGGATCTTCACAGGTAGTTCTTCATAAGTCAGATTCTCATTAATCTCCATAGGTTCAATGGTGAGTACATGAGACAGATCCTTAACGTACTTCCTCAACACAGAAACATCGAACACATTGTGAATCTTATCATAAGCAGGAGGCAAAGCTAGACGATATGCACAATCCCCCACTTTATCCAAGATCTCAAATGGTCCAACATAGCGAGGACTCAACTTGCCTTTTACTTTAGATCTTGCAATAGAACGTATAGGCTTGATCTTTAGAAAAGCATAGTCTCCCACTAAGAAACTTACATCAGACATCTTTTTATCAGCATACATCTTCTGTCTGTCTTGAGCAGCTTTCATCTGTTTCTTTATCAACTGTACCTTTTCAAGCATCATCTGCATGTCATCCGTCTTCACGAGGGAACGTTCACCAACATCATCCCAGTGCAAAGGTGAACGACAAGGTCTACCATAGAGAGCTTCAAAAGGTGGCATACCAATACTGGCTTGGTAGCTATTGTTGTAAGCGAACTCTGCTAACGGTAGATATCGATCCCAGGCACCACCCCAATCCAACACACAAGCACGTAGCAAGTCCTCCAGAATCTGAATTGTTCTCTCGGACTGACCATCGGTTTGCGGGTGGTAAGCAGTACTGAAACGCAAATCAGTACCCATCTCTTCCTGAATCTGACCCCATAAGCGAGAAGTGAATTTCGGGTCTCGATCAGAAACTATCACAGCAGGGACACCATGCAGACGAACTATCCACTCCACATACAACTGAGCCATCTCAGCAACTTTATACGTGGTTTTGAAAGGCAAGAAATGAGCAGATTTTGTAAGCCGATCAATCACCACCCAAACAGCATCATAACCTTTCTTGGACTTAGGGAAACCGGTAACAAAGTACTTTGTGATCTTCTCCCACTTCCATTCTGGAATCTCAAGAGGATGAAGAAGACCACCGAGTCGTTGATGTTCAATCTTGACTTGCTGACATGTCAAGCACTTCGCTACGAACAGAGCTATATCATTCTTCATGTTCTTCTACCAGAAGCTTTGCTGTAAGTCCTTGTACATCTTGGTTGTGCCAGGGTGAATAGTGTACTTGGAACCATGAGCTTCACTCAGAACCTTCTGTCTCAGATCTCCAGCATTGGGTATCCACAACCTTTGTCTGAAGCGGATAGCACCATCCACTCCGACAGAGAAGTCAGATTGTGGTTTCTCAGATAAAGCTTTCAACTCTTCAAGCTCGGAACTCTCCAACTGTGCAGACACGACTTCTGAGATCCAGGTTTGTGTAACGGTCAAAATGGCCATATGAACACACAACTTATCTTCATCCACAGAATCATCAGGCTGAGGTCTCCAACTGGCCACATGTTCAAGGTTTTCCCACACAGAACATCTCATAGCAGAACAAACAACACCCTTCTTGCGACTTAAAGCATCAGCTACGACATTTGCTTTACGAGGATGATAGGTGATGGTAAAGTTGTAATCTTTAAGATATTCCATCCACCTACGTTGTCGCAAGTTCAGATCCTTCTGAGTCAACAGATATCTCAAACTGTTGTGATCAGAAAAGACTTCAAACTTTACGCCATAGAGGTAGTGTCGCCAGATCTTCAAAGCATGAACTATGGCAGCCAGCTCCAAATCATGTGTAGGCCAATTAGCTTCATTAGGTTTCAACTGTTGAGAAGCATAGGCGATCACCTTTCCGTCTTGCATCAAAACACACCCTAAGCCTTGTCGGGATGCGTCGGTGTAGATGACATAGGGTATGCCCTCAACAGGCAAAGCAAGCACGGGAGTAGAAGTCAGACTCATCTTCAACTTTTGAAAACTGTCCTCACATTCAGGGGTCCATGAGAACTTGACCTCCTTCCGAGTCAGCTTGGTTAAAGGTAAAGCCAACTCGGAAAACCCTTTGATAAACTTATGATAGTAACCAGCTAGACCGAGGAAACTACGGATTTCTGATGGGTTTTTCAGAGCATGCCACTTTGTCACAGCTTCTACCTTCGCAGGATCAACAGCTATATGGCCGGCAGAAATCACGTGACCAAGAAACATCACTTCCTTTATCCAGAACTCACATTTTGAGAATTTTGCATTCAGTTGATTTTCTCGCAATGTGCTGAGTACAATCCGCAGGTGCTCGCGATGTTGTTCCAATGTCTCGGAATAAACCAAAATGTCATCAATAAACACCACTACAAACTTGTCGAGGTATGGGCGGAATACTCGGTTCATCAGGTCCATGAACGCAGCAGGGGCATTCGTCAAACCAAAAGGCATGACCATAAATTCATAATGCCCATAGCGAGTTCTGAACGCTGTCTTCGGGACATCATCATCCTTTACACGCATCTGGTAGTAGCCACTTTGCAGATCCATTTTGGAGAACACGGTGGCTGACTTCAGCTGATCGAATAGGTCGTCGATGCGCGGCCATGGATAATGATTCTTCACTGTCACCTGGTTGAGCATGCGGTAGTCCATACAAATCAACAAAGAGCCATCCTTCTTCTTCACGAACAGGACAGGGGCTCCCCAAGGGGAAACACTAGGGCGAATGAAGCCCATGTCGAGAAGCTCTTCAAGCTGCTTCTTCAACTCCGCCAGCTCAGCAGGAGCCAAGCGGTAAGGTGGCTTCGATATCGGTGAAGTTCCAGGCATGAGCTTGATGGAGAATTCCACCTCGCGAGTTGGTGGCAACCCGGGTAACTCCTCAGGAAAGACATCTGGGAAGTCCTTCACCACATCAACATGTTCTAGAGAAGGAGGTGTAGCATCGAGAACTATGGAGGCTAGAAAGGCTCTACACCCTTGCGAGATGAGTTTTTTAGCTTTGATGGCAGAGATGACGAATTGTCGCTCTCCTCGCTCCTTGCCCTTGACACACACTCTTCCTTCATCAGGATGAAATAGACTAACCTTGGATTCCTCACAGTACAAAACTTCTTTATACTTCTTTAACCAATCCATACCCAGGATGATGTCAAAGACGGTCATATCAAGCAATACAAAACTGTGGGAAAAATTATTCCGGATATACAGAGGTTCAAGGTAGGAGTTTGGAGGTACGAGGAGCAGATTTTACCACTAGGAGTTTTTACATCTAACACATGATCCATAAACTCATATTCGATTTCAAGCATAGAGGCAAACTGACTAGATATGAAGGTATTGGAGGAACCAGAATCAAACAGGGCTTTTAAAGGATGCATATAAAGGTGCAGTGTACCTTTAATCACTTCATTGCCTTCACCCTCCTCTTCAGCATTGAGAGCAAACACTCTCCCATTCCGCCTCTCAGCTGGCGGATGCCTCGGGTTCTGGTTGTTGTTCTTTCGCGGCGGCGGGTTCTGTCTCGGCTGTTGCGGCTGCGGGGCATTATTCTGCCCTTGCTGGAAACGGGGGCAGTTGGGTCGGATATGCCCAACCTGGCCGCACTCATGGCAGGTTGGTGGAGGACGGTTGCCATTACGAGCAGGTGCATTGTTGACGGGGCAGCTTCCAGGAGGATGGTAGCGATTGCATCTGTTGCAGCGATCACGTCCACGGTTCTCATGTTGGTTCAGATTCTTCCTTTTGTTGTTGTTGAAGCCATTGGAAGCTTGAAATCCCGGATAAGACTCAATGGTGAGAGCCTTGTCCACCATTTGTTGAAACGTGAGTGGCAGTTGTGGAACGAGGCTTCGACCAACATGATAGTTCAGGCCCTCCAAGAACAAGGTCGCTCTTCTGTCAGCTCCAAGGTCGGTGGCGTAACACTCTAACAGCAGAAATTTCTGAACGTAGTCGGCCACGCTCATGCTTCCTTGCTTGAGACTGTAAAACTCAGCCTCCTTCTTCCTCAGGAAAGCAGGGCAGATGTACTTCTCTCTGAACAACTTCAGGAACTGGGTCCACTCCATGGAGGAGGTGTCTCGAGTGCGGGCAACACCGTTCCACCAAACGTGCGCCGGTCCATCCAGCACGTACGTCGCGAATCGAACCTTCTGGTGAGGAGGGCATGCCATACCCTCGAAGGTCTGATCCAGGGCCAACACCCAGTCGTCGGCTTTGTCCACCATGTTAGGCTCACTCTCACCCTTGAAGTAGGGTGGCTGCATCTTGATGAAATCGGTGAGGGTGAACTCCCTTGGCTTGGTAGCAACAGCAGCAATGGTGTTGAGTTGTCCCATCATGGTGGAGGACAACAACTGTCGCAACATCACCAGTTCTTGCTCAGGTGTGAAGGCGGGAACACCAGAAGCTGGTTGGTTAACAGCAGGAGTCGCACGAGTGTCAGGGTTGTCAGTGGTCGACTCCTGGTTTGTGTTGTCAAACAAGTCACCTCTCCTGAAATTAGGGTTAACATATTAAATTCTCAGGACTAAAGAGTCATAGATGAGAGGGAAAAGAAATAGAGATGAGAAAAAAGGATAACTAGAATGCTATTTCCTAAAAGCATACCATTTCGGGCAATTCGTATCGGCGCAGGCCAGGCTGGATCATATGGGCACGGGAGTCCTCGTATACCAAGCTAGTGGTGTGGAGGAAAATCTTGCCAGCCCCGATACCCTGATCCTTTCTAGACACCCTTGCCTCAACTGCATGCCCTAATAGTCGCCTAAAGGCTCTGATACCATGTTGTAAAGAGGCGAGATCACCTCTTTACTAAAATTTAAAGGAAATACAAGCATCCACAAATTTTAACAAAAATTTAGAGACTTGAGGATGATTGCATAATATTCCAAGTAAATAAGCATGATTCCAGATACATAATAAAATGTCAATAGCAGCGGAAAGAAAGAAATAATAAGCCTTCTAATGGCTTCATTGTTTATTACATGAATGATTTCTAAAAGAAAAGATAAGATAAGACGATCTAGATATAGCAACCTAGCCATCCTTCTTGACAAGCCAACGATCAACTGCAGAGGAACCTTTCTTCAAGCCCTTCCTTCACCTTGTGCAGCACCAACACCTGGGTGGTTGGGAAGACACACAACAAGAGGGAAAAACAAAGGAAGTATGTGTTACAAGAACATTCTAACAATGTCAAAGAAAGTTGTAACAAGTAAATTAGGTTAGATATTTGGTGTAAAAGAGATATCAAAGAGTATGAGGCTTTTTATAATGAAACTTGCCAATAACAAAATAAATAAAGGTTTTAGCATGTCAATTAATATGTCTACCTAACTAAGTAGGGTTGAGGCACCTACCGGACCTCTAACCTTAGGTGAGGGAAGAATAAAAACTTTTCCAATCACCTATAATTTTTAATGGGGAGAATAATAAACATTCCCATAGGGTGATTTTATACATGCCCTCTATGGGTGGTTGTACATAAGTACCACTACTTAAACATTAAATAGATCATTTAATTACATGCTAACAAAAGAGTTATGGCAAGGATAAGCAAAAGATTATATAACATGGTGGTGGGGTATGAATACCCAATCAAGAGAATACTACATCTACTTTTGCGGCAATAAGCAAAATTAGGTTTCAGGGTTCAAGGATTTAGATCAAGTTAAACCTCATAAGAAAGTATGGGTAATGGATTAATGATTTCCCAACTGAAAAGGTAGTTGCACAATCAAAACACATACCTTAGCCTCAGGTGTTCTAGAATTTCCCTTTTCAACTTTTCACACAAATTATACACCCAATTTCCCTAATACATAATTAGATTCATAAATTAGGATTACATGCATTCATTTAAAAGATTGAAAACCCTAGTTCACTAACTTTTTGTGCAAATCATCGATTTAGACTCCAAAAATATCATCATCATCTTAGTTAGGTTTTCCTGATCAAAATAACATATAATATTGTATGTTTTGAAAATATGGATTCTTAGGGTTAATTTTAGTGATTTTAAGATAATTAAATCGACTTTAAAAATACATTTTCGCAACCCTCAAAACCAGAACTCAAAAATATTTTTATTGAATAGATCTCGTCTTCCTGATTTCAAAACACTATTTATTTTTAAGTTTTGACCACAGGATTAATTTTTAGAAAATGTTTTGTCTCGACCAATCACAGCCTGCCACGTAGGCAAGGCCAGATGGGTCGAGCGGTCGGGGGCGCTTGGCAGCGGTGACCCGCGCCTTGTGGTCACTCGCCACCGGTCGCGATTGGGTCAGGCGATCAAAACCAACAGAAGAAAAGACGCGAACGTCCCTCGCGCGGAACAGAGAAAATGACCAGCCCGAGGGGCAAAAAGGTAAAACTGTGAGATCATCTTCTTCCCTTGCTCGCGAGTCGCGACTTGGGCAAGGTACAGCGAGAAGCACGTGGCCGATTTTGGGCAAATCCACGATACCCAACGAAAACTCATTTTCAAGCATCTGAAAGAAAGAGGAAGAAGAACCGAAGTTGGTGATACCTCTTGATTGAACGGAGGTGAAGCAACCAGAGAGGAAGAGGCGCCGCAATCCAGGCATCGTCGGCGGCCAGTAGGTGGTCAATTCGTCCATGAATCGTCGAATTGAAGACATGATCAAGTTGCTAAGACGATGGCGGTTGCGAGGGTTGGGATATATATAGACAACATGCCCTAGGTTAGGGTTTAGGTAGGAGCAAAGAGAGGAGGTCGGCGGCCAACTTGGGCGTTTCTCAAAAACGCAACTAATCCCAAACTTTTTGGGATAATCCGGAGCAGAAACTCGCAAGGAATCCAACGAAACTTATTTGAGAAAAAATCATTGAGTAAAACTCGAGATATGCCGATTTGAAAATTCGGGAAACTCAAGGCATGTTGCCTTTTACGGCTAGAGGTGGAAGACGACCGCGAGTCATCCGATCGATGGACCCGAGTCCATCAAGGATTCTGAGCTGTCCGATCTCGCATTAGATTAGGAAAACAACCCTTAGCACAAGTCGATTAAAATCATTAAATTTTAAAATGTTTTTCTCTCTCTTCATTTGGAGGCTCAAATGTCATCCAAAAATTACCAAATTTTATATCCTGACTTATTTCGACACGTAGAATCCAAATATGGAGTTAGTTTTTCCTTTTGAGAAAGTTTGATCGGTGAATTAATTAATATTTCATTTTCTCTTTCCTCCTTCAAAAGAGGTGATAACATTATCTAAAATTAGTGTAACTTCACCCATAAGTCTCCCTAGGATATTGGAACACGATTTTGCAATTATCTTTACAAGTTGAGATTATCTTTGTATTTATTAAATAAATAGAACATTCTACACACTTTCTCCCTCTCCTATTTTACTCATTATTCACACATTATCCAAATTAGTTGCAAATTTGTATAGGGACTCATTTTTATGTTTAGAATACGAATTTGAAGTTATTTTCCTGATTTGAGAGCATTAAGTATTTTATTTCTCTTTATTTCCATATTTCCTATATTCTTTTGATAATGTTATTAATATTTATATTTGGGTTCCAGTTTAAATGATACTTTGCCCTTAAGTTACTTATAGCTCAAGGGAACGAATTTAATTATCAAATTATCATGATGGTTTCAGATTATAATATTTGGTGCAAAAATCTTTCTAATTATCTTCTTTACCCATTAATTCCCATATTACCTTTAATTATTACATTTATCTTCTCCCTTATATAAAATTCGGATTTTTTTTCTTATTTCTCTTATTCTAGGAAATGCTAGAAAGTTCTAGGACGAAATATTTTATTCTTTTTATTACTTGATGTGAAATTGCATTTTAGACCCATTATCTAAATCTAACTGAGGTATTTGTGCATGCATCCTTGTAATAAGAATATATGGGAAACATTTATCCAATAACAATCAGAATTCCTTTAAATCAAAACCAAAGACATATGGAATGAAAATGAGGGGCAAAACTTATAGAAAAGAGTACAAAGAGGTACATAGGGGATTTCAGTATGTTACAGCGGGAATGATTAGGCACCCACGACGCCCAATTTGGAGAAGATGACTAAGGTTGGGTGGGTTTACGAATTTTTGATTAGATTTTGGCAGAAACGGGAATGTGAACTGGAAGTCAAAAGTTTAAAAGGAAAATATCAAAATTTCCACACCAGATGAATTGTTTGGTTCCTTGACTTCAGCAGTATGCCTTATTCTACAATTGTGTACTGCTTGTAAAAATTGTAGTGAATTTACAGTTAATAGAGTAGCACACAAATACTTATATTTATATAAGATACATATGTAGGATTTGTAAAGAGAAGTATGTTTTACCTATATATAGTTTATATGTAGCTATGATAATTGTAGACAAATCATCATTTCTTGTAGTGCACCGTCAAAATGGATAGAGAAGAGGAAGGTGAAAATGTACATGAGAAACTATATAGAGGTATGATTGGAAGCTTGTTATATTTAACTACCTCTAGACCTGGTATAATGTTTATTATTGGCTTGTGTTCTAGATTTCAATAAAGCCCTATAAAATCCCATCTTATAGAAGTTAAGAGGATTTTTAGGAATCTAGTGAAAACCCTAAACTTTTGACTATGGTATCTCATGTCAAGGGACTTTACTCTTACTACTTATAGTGATATGGATTATGAAGGGTGATTCATTGATAGAAAGTAAACAAGTGGCACTTTCTTGCTCCTAGGACCATGCTTGGTTTGTTGATTCTGTAAAAAACAAGGCATTGTGGCTCTTTCAACTACCGAGGTTGAATACATTGCAGCGAAAGTTGGTGTGCCTGAGTCCTATGGATGAAGCAAATGCTCCCAAGACTTTAATGTTCATCATGACACATCTCCTATCTTTTATGATAATACTAGTGCAATTAATCTTTCTCACAATCCTATATTGCATAGTAGAGTGAAACATATAGAGGTTTGTCATCATTTCCTTTGTGACCACATTGCTAAAAAGGATATTTATATCATGCATGTGGACACGGAGTATCAACTTGCAGACATTTTCACAAAACCTCTAGCTAGAGAGAAATTTACCTTTATTAGATCAAAATTGCTTATTACTACTCTTGATGATATTGATATGCATTCTAGCTAAATGATCTCATACCTATAAGTTCTTGCTCATTATTTGGTCATCTCTTACTTGAAAGTGCTATATCTTCCATGTTTTATGCCTTGTTTTGCTTTTTTTTGGCTATTTTTCACAAACACATATTTTACCACAAAATACTAGTCAATCATAAGTGAAATGTTGGACAATATGTTCAAAATACATGATAGTCTAGAAAAATAAATTTATATTTCACTCTAGTGGCTTAGAATTAAATTTTCTATCTTCTAGTCAGGCAGACTGATCTGTCAAGTTTGATCTGGTAGAAACTCAACCGATCACAGGATGAGGACTAAACAAAATCGTAGTGGCGACCGAGTTTCCCACAACCTAAACTCGACCAACAACATTGTTGGGCAGAAAATATATATGTTGGTGCCCAACTTTTCTCCTCTAAACTAGAGAAAGTAGACTGATAGCTACCTCCTTGCGTTCATCCTCCAACCATAGGGCTAAAAAAACCTATCTTCTACCCTCTTTAGCCCCGGATCAACCCTCCTTACCTCTCCTAGCCTTGACCTAGGTTGTTAAGCGGCCTGCAACTTGTGTGTTTTCCTTGTTCTCTTCTCTTATCCATCTGACCTCCATGGTTTCTAATCATATGAAATGCATTGGACCAGCCAGAGTTCCATCCTCCTCTACTACTCCTAGGAATATCTCTTTTGATGACACCTCTTTTATCTCATCCTAAGCTATGAATAGGTATGAGGAACTTCTTCCTATAACTCCTTTTCAATTCTATGTCTTTCTTGAAACATGTTTTGCAACTAGTGATGTGATGAAAGAGGTTGTTGAGGTTTTCAAAGAACACCATCTTAGTGCTTTGTGTGTAGAGCGATTGTGCTACACTAATTCTATGTCTAGCACAAAAGAAGTCCACACATTTTATACAAATCTCACGTGTAACTACAATACCCTCGTTCCACCACCTAACACCCAAGTTACCTTGAATTCCATGATTGCCAATACCAAGATCACAATCTCTGAGGATTCTTTGAATTCCTATTTCAATGGTACTGACTTTGAAAATACATAGATGTCTTCCTATCATAGCTACCATGACCTGCTTAACCCTAATGCTTTCTACAAAATCTTTGACCATGTCCTTACCCTTCCCGATATCCATAAGTTTTTGAAGAAACCCTATGTCCCATATAGGAAGAAATCCATCCTCCCTACCTATTCCCTACACATCAAGACATGTCTGATTGTACTAGTAGTGAACCACAATGTCCATACCAAGTGAAATCAAATGGACATTACAGAGAATATTGTCATGGCAGAGAATACTATTGTGATCGGTACTATCTTTTAAAAAATGTCAAAGTCAAATGGGCTTGTTATATTCTTCATTATATGACTTGATTTGACTCAAGGAAGAACACTAGTAGTACCCATCTCCCTTATCCTTGCTCAATATGTGGTGTGTTTTCTCACCATTCTGAGAAATCCCTTTTCACAAGCTCAATTATAAAGTAAGTAGAAAAGGTGTTTATATCAGTGCGACCACTATCAAGAAATACTTTCATCCTACCTCCTCTACCACACCAGGTGATTCAAAATCCACCTAGTCTCCACCACCACCTCTAGAACTGACTGCACCTCATTTTCAATATCAAATGAAGCCCTTATTGGATACATGATACATTAGCATGTGTATAACCTACAAGTTCAAGAGAACATTCACCAGGATTTAGTACATATCATGTCTAACATGAACTTATCCTGCAGGCATCCCTATACGACCTACGAGCCCTACCAAGGTGCTAACTATGCTTCTTCTGCATACAATCAATTCTACCCTGACCACCACCCTACTGCTTCCACTGTACCCTCTACTGCCTTTAATGGTGGACCTACTCATGTTGTTCCTCAGCCTCTATCTCTCAATGTTGGTCATGTTACCGCTTTCCTTGCTAGCTATGGTTGGGTGTTTGTACCCAATTATGAGCAAGTAAAGGCTCTACTTGAGTGTAGAGTCTCTTGGGCAAAGCATAACCACAGACGGCCTAATCCTCACTCCTTTATTCTTGATGAGGACACCGAGATGGCTAGCAAGGAGGCTAATGATGATGTTGGTGATGGGGAAGGTTATGAGGATGCTAGTGAAGATGGTGATGATGTATCTTCTGATGATGGCGAGGCTCCACTTGCTGCACCTTCCTACATGAAGATGATGAAGAAGTTGACATCGATTCCTTAGATGTTTAGTTTATTAGTCTATAGGGTACTCTTATTTATATCTTTTTGTAGACTATCATGTACTGAACATTTGGGTATTGTATGTGAGGCATACAATTTTCCTATTTTGTTATTTTCTATTGTTTTGTAGTTTTTCATCACGAGAGGACATATATTGTGTTGTAATCTAAGTTTTTTGCTTAAACTCTTCGGTTGGCTTTATCATATGAGTTCTTAGTATGTACTTCATATTTAGATTGTGACTCTAGCATGCATGTTCTCTCAATTTTTCTCTATTTGGTGCTTGCTTGGAGGTTGCATGAAGATGTTTGTGCCTATGGATAAGACTTTTGCTTATTTATCTCTTCTACCCCCTACCTTTTTTATATGATGAAAGGGGATAAATGAAAATCATATTTCTTTGTGATCCTTTTCTAGTCTTTTATCTGAAATATCATGTGACTAGTAAGAGGACTCAATAGTTTATATATGTTATGGTTGCCTTTTAGAGAAATGAATCATATAGGCAAAGGTAATCATGAATTGGGGGGAGCAATTTGAATTTTGCATTCATGTATCCCCTTACAATTCATAAGTAAAAGTTTTTATTTCTATATCCTTTTCAATATGTTAGGAATGGTATGCCATCGTTAAAATTGGGGAGAATGTTAACCTGAGAGTTATACATTGTTAATATTTTGATGATGACTTAACCATTCCATTCATATGTATCTAACATGTTTACTTAATATTGAATTCAGCTGTTAGGTACATGAAAAGAATCAATTCAATCAAGCCCTAGCTTAATCAAGTTCAAGTCAAAAGTAATGCAAATGCATTTTTGTGGAAAATGCCCTAAAACCCTTAACACAATTTTTGTAACCATTTTTATTTATGCTATATCTTGTAAGTAAGATGAGAAAAAACCAGTAGCACTTAATTTGAACATTTACTCATTTTAAAGATGATTTCTAAAATTCATCACAGAGTGTTTGTTCAATCGAATTTCTCCTTGATAAACTCGTCCGACACCCTGTATGAATTTTGGGAATGTCTAAGTTCGGCTGAGTTTACCTTAGGATAAACTCGATCGACACCCTACACAAGCAAACTGATTTTAAGCGATCGATTGAGTTTCATCCAAATAAACTTGGTGGACAACTCAAAATTAGCTTGTCCCATAGTTCTATCGGTTGAGTTACCTTTATGGAAACTCAACCCGTATAGAATGTGCAGAAAAAATGATTCTAGTCATTGGAATGTTTCAAACAACAAAAATAGATCCATGACAGCACCATAAATGACTAGAAATCATTCCTAAGTGCTTCTAGTGACTATTGGACGTCCCCAACTATAAATAGGACCCCTTGGAGTTCATTTCAAGTTTGCTCCTTCATGCTATTCAAGATCCTAGCTATAGTTGAGTGCATTGTCAACTAGAGCCCCTTTCTCTCTCTTGTTTACACTTTAAAATGTCCATATGAGTGAGATAGGCTATTTGTGAGAAAGCTACTCCATTGTAGTCTTGTAAAGCTCTCAAAGATTCCCTTTCCCAACCCCTTTCTTCAAGTGTAAAGTTGGTGAAATATTCTCCAATATGAAGGAGAAGGTGAAAACCTTCTCTAAGTTGAAGGAGAAGGTGAAGGATGAAGATCCTTGAGAAGAGTCGGTAATTTCTTCTGGGCAGAAGACTTGTTGCAACAAGGGGAGTTCCTTCATGACAGTGTCCAGCTCCTTGAAAAAGTGGGTAATACCTAGTAGATTTTGAAGACTCTTGCTCAAAGAATAGGTAAGTCCTTTTAAGGTTTATTGGCTCATTTTGGTCCTTAAAAATGAAGGCTAGGTATTATTTCCCTATAAATGGAAGTTCTAATTCTATGTCTTATAATGGAATATAACTATATAATAGTTACAAAATCCTAGATCTTGACCTCTCTAGGTAGTGGACTAACTTTCTCCTAGTTGGGAGACTGGAACCACTCTACATAGCTTGTTCTTGTGCTTGTTCAATCTCTCTCATCCTTGCTATGTATGTGTAGATTTTAATTCAAATTCCCTATTTGCAATGGTCCTAATTGAAGTAACTTGAAGGTCCAATGAATCGTGTGTGAGTAATTTTAGCTCTATTCATCCCCTCTAGATCCCTTTTGTAGCAAGCTCACTTTTCGGGGACCCCCAATTAAGGAAGACCAATAATATGAAAGACATTACTAAAAAAAATTCCTAGGATTGAAATTTTAATCAAACAATATAAAATCACAGAAAAAAATCTTTCATTTCGAATAATGTTTACTAAATGCTTACATGAACTTACTATCATTAGGATTATACTTTTGAGAAGAAACAACTGGTTAACTCCTCCTTTTAATAAATTTAATGCTTTCATGACATTTCTATCTTTATCTTCATGTCCTTTATCATGTATATTAGCTTAAACCTAAAATTGCATGAAACAAATATGTGATCAATATGTTTCCATATGGGTACGTGGGGTGCATCCAAAATGTGAAAGTAAATAATAACATATATTCCAACAAATACTTTGCTAATAAAAATTGGCATCTTGTTCACATAGTCTTCCTTTATGTGATAGTCATAGTGGCATTATAATTTTTAGGAAATAAATATGGAAGCAAGCATTTATTTCTAATCCATGCGGAAAACTCCAAGAAAGCCACATGAAACTAAGGCAATTATTCTTAGGCGTAACTACGTACCTTGATGGTGAGCCATGCAGATTATCATTCAAAATGCACTTCAAGCATATTATCCAATCAACAAGAAAATCAGGAAATCCACCTTTTATTCTACATAAATATAAATCTTGAAGTGTCACCATCGCATTAAATATTACACACTACTCAGGTCCTATTCTAGGCTTCAGGTTCTCTTGGTGTCAAGTCATGATTAGAGTCATGTTTGATACTCAAATTTCCATGTCCATTGCTTTAATGACTCAAAATCCTTAATTCATGTTAAGCATAGCCATTATTATCAAATCTACCATATTATTTTACCATGAGCACTAGATTCAATTATATCCCTTACAAATATGATATTGAACCCTAATAGCTTCATATGCATGATCTTTATATTATAGACCCAACTACTCATTATTATTGTCATGATCACTTTGATTTTTAATCATATTCATTAATGGCATATACCTACACAAAGAGAGTCTTTTAATGCTTCCCACAATTTCATACCCAAAACTAGGGTTTTTAAACATTATTCATCATGTTAATCCTTTTTTGCACTACTTTTAAAATTGAAAGCATAATTAGGTATCAACTATATTTTCTTTGTGTTCCTCTCATTTTGGTGATCAATTTTTATACATAACATGTTTGATTCCAAGTTACCAGTCATTTACTATGATTTTTGTAATACTAAATGTATTTCCAGCCAATAAGGTGGGGACACTTCAGCTAATAACATATTTCTATTTAACCCGACTAGTTAAAGATTAGTAAGGGGGAAAATACCTTATTTTCCATGTTGGGTACATACAACTACAAGGTCCTTTAGGTAATTTTCCCAACAATCTCCTCCTTCCTCAGTGAAGGGAACATGATTGTTGACCCAAGTATATGGCCGCACGATAGTCGTTGCTAAGCCCGACCCTCAGCGGGTGTGGGAAGGTGTAGTGCTTCTTTTTAGTTCTGTCAAAGCCATCTGGCCACTAGTCATCAGCGGAACAGGCTGGAGAAGGTTAGGGCTGAGCTAGAAGTTCAACCATCTAGGGTTATGCTCAGGGAGGCACAGATAGAGTTGTAGGTCCAGCAACGTCTTCCAATCGTTAGTGCAAGCAAGGGGAACTTCATATCTTCATCTCCCTTCACCCTTCTGTACTCTCTTTGACCTACGTTCTCTCTCTTGGTCACTCCTCTACCTCTCTCCCTCTTTCTCCTTTCATTACCTTGACGGCCACTAGCGTGGAATATTATTGCACTGAAACTTTACTAGGAATGGAATTCCTAGAGTTTACAATAACAAACGTGCAATAATTACCACCTGCAAGCGGACGGGTCTTATCACAGCATAGTTAAGGATCAAATCCCAAGGGGCAATGTTTTTAAGAACTATCTAATCAAAGTAACTTAACAAGAAATAGTATTTATCAAAAATATTGATATTGGTTTAGTTAATCTAAGATTGCAAGAATAAAAGGAGATATATTAAAGTTCTAGTTACCAATAGATGGAAACACTAGGGTTGAATTGGGTTTCACCGCCACTACTCGAATCTACACAATCATTCAAATCCAAACATGTATGAAGATATAATTAAAGTTATGCAAGTTTCCTTTTTCGATGTCAGAAACTTGCATGAGTAGATATCCCTGTAAGCTCGATGTCTTGTTACTTACAGATCCTCTATCCACTACTCGAGAGACTTTCTTTCAGAAGTTCTTATCAGGGTGTCAACCAAAATCAACCGGTATTTGAATCTTAAACATTGAAGTTTTCATGGTAAAATATTATAATAAATCACATAAAGTGGGTGATCAATCCACAAAACATGCAATAAAGGATTGGATATGAATTATATGAGTTCATACAAGAATTGGAACATGAATGAAATTGTAAGAAATGGGTAGTGGGCTAGTCCCCACACCCCAGTGAGAATACTACTCCCTCGACATGGCAAGATTAATATCACAAGAAGATGAAGAGGATGCCATCATGGTCATGATGGTGGTGGAAGCGACTCAGTGTGGTGTGCGGCAGTATACTTCCTTCCTTCTTTCTCATTCAGGTATTAACCTTGCTTGCGGCAGAAGTAGGTGGAGGAACAACAACTCTGGGAAGAGATCGATCGCTCGAAGAGAGAGATCAATGATTTGGAGTTTTAGATGAAAGAGATATGTCGATATATGCTTGAGGTCGATACACGTCGTCTAACTAGGTCCATAGAACAAGCTTGGTTTATAGGGTTCATCCTTGCTCTGATCTCAGCGGCAACCTCTCAACGTGTTCTCTCTATAGAAAATCTGAGATGAGTTGTATGGCTGTGCTAGGGGCCTATTTATAGAGTTGAGGTTGTTGAACACTTGTGTTCCCAATCAGTGTTGACCACTTTCCATAAGTGTCGATCGATGGGTCCATCAATCGAAGGGACTATCAATCGATAGGTGATGATGCTTGGACGTCTTTCATCAGCCTTAGAGTTCGACGGGACTGTCAACCTTGAGGGTTGACAAGACTGTTGGGTAGATGTGGTTGTTGATGACAGTGTCGACATCATTGTGTTGATGACTGGTTTCTTGTTGGTTTCTTGGTCGATGATGGTGTCGATCAAAGGGGTCGACAAAGGTGTTGACCTCGATTATTGATGGGTTTTACGTCTACCTTAATCATTGGTGAGTTTGAGTGTAATTCCTTTTGTATGTCAACCAAGGAGGTCAATACGGCTATCGAGTTGGGAGGTCAACAAAGTTGTCAACCTTTTGTATGTCTTGATTTCCCATCAAGTTTAATGTCAAGAAAAGTATCAAATTCCTACAGAGTGATAGAATTCAAAACCTACAGAGGGAGTCAAGAAAAGTATCAAATTCCTACAAATAAACAAAAAAACCTAAGTAGATAAAAAAAAGCTATTCTTGGGGAAACTAAGCTATATAAATGCTAAATTAGACTAATAATGCAACTAAATTGGGATGAATATGCATTCCTCAAAATACCTCAAACTTAAATATTACTTGTCCTTGAGTAACACAAAATCTGAACATTCAACAAATTAATACTTGCAACCCATGTGATTGCCTCATCCTCCCATCATGTTGTTTTCCTTACCACCTATATGGTCAAGCTTCCCCAACTTCCTAAGATCACTTAACACACCTTTCTATATCACCAGTCCTAATTTGATTTCCCAACAATACTTCCTCACACTATCCCAACATCAAGCATGTTGAGGATTTTCATGAGAGTTTAGAGAGACCCACAGAACAACAAGTATGTACTTGATCCGACACTGGTGTAGTCAAGAGAAGGATAAAAATTTGAGGCATTCGTTTTTCCCATAGTTAGAAAAAGGAAGTAAATAGAGGTATGTACGGAAGCGATCTCTCCTCTGTTCAACTCAGTATTTTTTTTCTTTGTTTGCAGTTCCATTTACCACATTTTTGTGCACTTTTGCAACTTTTCTTGGTGTACACCCCTTTTAAATTTGATAGGGGTATGGAAGAAAAAACAAAGAGGGAAGAAGGGGGTTGTTCTACCTCTAAGTTAGAGTTTGGCACATTTTTGTGGCTTTTTATATTCTTTTTGGTGGAATGGAAGGTAAGAAAATGGAGGAATAAGTGTAGAATAGAGTTCAGATCGTCATGCAACTTGATTTACAATTTAGTGCACTGAGTTATTCTCCTTGTCCCACTCTTAATGACTCAAAGAGGGTACAAATGGCAATTCCATGTGATTGTTTCATTAGTCAATACAGAGTATGATATGTTTGATCACTCTCAGTTCCTTCAGAGCTTATCATCTTTTCCAAGGAAACATGATTTTTGGATTCATAGGCCACAAAGGATAATTTCTAGACATTGGTTAGTTTCAAAAATTGGTCCTTTGAGGCATTTCTTCGAATAAGAGGAGATATTTATGAAAATGCATAATTCTGAGCCAACTAGGTAATGGCTTTGTTTACTTTAGAAAAGAAATTTTGAAAATTTTGGACTTAAAAGTGATGCATGATGAATGCAATGACAAGATCATAAGTTATAAGCAGATAGATGTGGGTATAAAGTAGAATACATACCACCCACCCTCCACCCTGAACTTAAATATTTGCTTGTGCTCGAGCAAACACTAAATCCAAGATGCAGGGGAAAGACTTTGTTGGTTGGTCCACATGTTGTGGTTGCTCTCCCTTCAACAAGAGTCATTCACCTAAATTCAAGATTGTTAGAATTAGTGATCTTGTTATGTGATACACTATTTAACTAAATGCAATATAAAATAAGATGTAAAAACAACCAGAAATGAAAATGATGCTCGTGTCGCCTCCCAAGAAGTGCCTTTGTTTTATGTCGACGTCTCAACACCTGAAAGGCTGAAACTTAGTCTTGATAAGTTGGAGGGAGGAGGGGGAGATGTTGGTCGCCCTACATGCCATCCATCATGAAATAGTATTTGAGATGGTGGGCATTAACTTTGAATTCTCTAGATTTCTCACTCGACATTGACATAGCTCCATGAGGAAAGATGTGCTTGATTACAAATGGACCAGACCATTGGATCTCTAGCTTTCCTGGGAAGAGGCGGAGATGCAGGTTGTGTAGTAATACTTGGTCTCTAACTTGCAGGTCCTTCCTCTTCAAGTGGCCATCATGCCACATCTTCATGCATTCATTATAGATGTGTACATTTTCATATGAAGTTAGTCGCAACTCTTTGATCTCTTGAAGTTGAAGTAGTTGATTCTCCTTTATTGCACAAAAGTCAAAGTTGAGCTTCTTGATGGCACATTGAGCTGTGTTCAAGCTCTACTAGTAGATGACATGACTTCCCATAGATCAAACGCAAAGGTGTTGTGCCTAATGGATTCTTGTAGGCTGTTTTATAAACCCATATAGTGTCATTCAACTTATGTGCCCAATCCTACCTTGTCTTACCAACTATATTCTTAAGGATGGCTTTTATTTGACGATTAGAAACCTCCACTAGTCCACTCATCTGAGGGTGATATGGAGTGGTGACTTGGCGGGAAACACCATATCTACAAAGGAGAGTTTCAAAATTATGCTCGAGGATGTGTGATCCTTCATCAGAAATGATAGTGTATGGAATTCCAAAGTGAGGGAAGATGATGTCTTTAAACATCTTTATGATTGGCTTGGAATCACAAGAAATAATGGGGATGGCTTCAACCCACTTAGAAACACAGTTGACTATGAGGAGTATGTAGGAGAAACCATAAGATGAGGGGAATGGACCCATGTAGTCCACACCCCACACGTCAAATATCTCCACGTCCTGCCAAAAATTAAGGGGTGTTTCATCCCTCTTAGAAATATTGCCTGACCTTTGACATCGATCAAATGATTTAACAAAGTTGTGAGCATCTTTGAAGATAGAAGGCAAGAAGAATCCACATTGAAGAACTTTGAAAGTAGTCTTCTTAGAGCTCATTTGGCCCCCTATTGGGCCAGCATGACACTGCTCCAAAATGAGAGGAGCTTCTTCTTCAGATATGCAATGGTGATAGAGACCATTGAAACATAAATGAAAGAGATAGGCTCATCCTAATAGTAGTGACGAACGTATGACATGAATTTCCTTCTATCACTTCCTGTGCAATCGGGATGTAGGATTCCTACAGCTAGATAATTGACAAAATCTACATACCATGGCATGAATGTAGATATTTGTAGAAAGTGGTCATTAGGTAAAGAGTCATTGATAGGGACTCCATCAGAATCTTCAATATCCAATCTACTGAGGTGATCAACAACTACATTTTTGTTTTCTTCATCTTTGATATCCAAATAAAACACTTATAACTATAGGATCCATCTAATCAACCTAGGCATCATATCTTTCTTCGACATTAATTACCTTATAGCGCCATGATCAATGTAGACTATCACTTGTGAGCCTACTAGGTAGGAGCAAAATTTGTCAAAGGTAAAAACAAGTGTATGAAGCTCTTTCTCTGTCATAGCATAATTTTTTTGTGTGTCATCTAGTGTCTTACTTGAATAGTAGATGACGTGATGCTTTTTGTCGACATGTTGCCCCAGTACCACACCTACGAAATAATTACTAGCATCATACATGATCTCAATGGGAAGAGATCAATCTGGGGAGTGAAGGATAGGACTTGAGGTCAGGGATTCCTTCAAAGTGTTGAAGCTCTTCATACAATCATAGTCAAAGTTGAAGTCCACATCCTTTTAAAGAAAATTCGTCAAGGGATTGGTGATCTTACTAAATTCATGCATAAACCTCCTACAGAACCTAATATGTCCTAAGAATGCTCACACATCCATGATAGTGGTTGGAGGATGTTGCTTTGCTATTACTTCAATCTTCACTTTATCAACTTCAATGCCTCTGGAGCTGACCCGATGCCCTAGAACAATGCCCTCCACCATGAAGTGACATTTTTCCCAGTTAAGCACAAAATGTGCTTCTTCACAACTTTTTAAAACTAGACAAAGGTTGTGTAGACATTGTTCAAAAGAACTTCCATAGACTGAAAAGTCATCCATGAAGATCTCCATTATGTTTTCAGTAAAGTCAAAATATGGGAGACATGCAATGTTGAAAAGTGGCTGGTGTGTTGCATAATATGAAAGGCATACAAGAGAAAGCATATGTGCCAAAGGGATATGTGAATGTTGTCTTCTCTTAATCTATGGGATGGATGGGTATCTGATAGAAGACAGAATATCCATAAAAATAGCAGAAGAACTCCTGGTGTGCAAGACTCTCTAGGACTTGATCAAGAAATGGAAGTGGGAAGTGTTCCTTCCTGGTTGCTTTGTTGAACTTTCAATTATCTATGCACATGTGGGAACAATCTCATTCTTTTCATTCATAACAATTGTAGTGTCACCTTTCTTGGGCACCACCTGTATAGGACCCGCCCAAGGTGAATTAGAAATGGGATAGATAATCCTGAAAAGTAGCAACTTTATCACCTCCTTGCGAATGACTTTCTGTAGGATAGAATTTATCTTACGTTGAGGCTTAATAGATGGCTTGTAATTTTCGACCATGTTGATTCTATGCACATAGAGGGCTTGGCTCACACCTATCAAATCATTCATCTTATAACCTAGTTCCTTCTGTCTTTTCTTTAGTTCAGTCAATAGCTTATCTTCTTGGGTTGCTATGAGATCTGCATTGATGATGACTGGGCAAACCTTCTTCTCATCTAGGAAAACATACTTGAGCCCCTCGGGTAGAGGCTTCATCTCTGGTGTAGTAGGTTCTTCTTCTTCAATGATGGAGGAAGATCTGAGATCATTGACCCCGGCCTCATGATCTTCTATAGTAGAGTTTAGGAGAAAGAGAAATTTTTCCACCAGTTCATCATCCAATTCATGAGTGTTGGCATTGATGAGTGTGGTATCCGAAGGATCTTTAGAAGTGTGGTCCTCCTATTATAGTTGTGCCATTTTGTCAACACAATCAATCAGATAGCATTGTTCTTGAACGGAAGGACCTTTGAGACTCTAAAAGACTCTAAAGTCAATAGTATCTATCCTGAGCCTTAATGTTAAGATTCCCACTTCAACATCAATGAGTGAGTGAGCAGTAGTAAGGAAGGGACACCCAAACATAAGAGGATAATGTTGGTCTTCCTTGATGTCCATGATGACAAAATCACATGGGCAATATGACTTGGGACCTACACAGATAGGGATATCTTCTACAATACACATGAGGGTAGCCATTGTAGAGTCAGCAAGTGGAATAAATAATGCCAGTGGGGAGGATATCAGTTGTGAAGTCTAGTAATTTTCTCAAGCTATAGGGCATGATAGAAATTTTCTTCCCCAAGATCAGCAAGGCCCTTCCTACATGTAGTGTCTCCAAGAAAACAAGAGATGTCGAAAGATCTTGGATCTTTTAATTTCTTTGGAATCTTTCTTAGGATGATATTCGATGTCGTTTGTGCTAGATTCACAGTCTCAATATCCTCTATTAAGTACTTGTGTGTGAGGAGGGTCATTAAGAACTTTGTCCAAGATGGCATTTCTACAAGAGCGTCAAGGAGAGGTATGTCGACATGTAGCTTCTTCATTGCTTCCTTGAACTTCATGAATCTTGAGTCTAGTCGTGTCTGAGCTAGGCGACTCTGGTATGCGACTTGGGGCTTGTAGATGGGCACCACAGGCATGGAGGGAGAGGTTGGTGCATCTTCTGGTGCCTTCTCGGGATTGGGAATGCTATCTTCTGTTGAAGTTTCTGTAAACTACTAGAGGGGGGTGAATAGAGTTTTAAACAATTTTAAACAATTATTTAACTCAAACAACCAATCACAAAAATATTGGACAAGGGGACAAGGATTTAGAGTGGTTCCTACCTTAGCAAATACTAAGGCAGTCAGTCCACTACCCGGTTGCTTACCCAACCGGGATTTGGAAAGAATTTAATTTTATTACCTCGCAAGGACTTTACATAAAATTACAATTCTCTCCCTAAACCCTTCAAGCAGCCTTCACCTCAAAGTAATCGCACCAACCTTGAAGCAGCCTTCACCTAGAAGCAATTGCACCAACCTTGAAGCAGCCTTCCTCCTGAAGTAGCTTCCCGTTGAAATAACCTTCTTGAAGTAGCTTCCCGTTGCGATAGCCTTCTTGAAGTAGCTTGAAGTCCACCTTCTCCTCTGAGAAGAACCTTCTCCAATTCGCAGCCTCCAACCCTAGGAGTAGCAAGGAGAATACAAAAGATACAAAGGAACAAGAAAGAAAACAGAAATTACAATACCACTTGTAGCTCAAGGCTTGATTTCCTATATCAAGCGTTTTGATCTCCTAACCAATGTATGTAGAAGTGTAAGTGTTGTGGATAGGAGATACTAGCCTATAGGACATGAAGTTGGAGCAATGGGAATGAATAGCCAATGTAGGAATTGCTCTATTGCTCGAAACAGATTGCCAATGAGTATTCAATCTCAAGTGTAGCACATGTGTAGCTTGGGTGTCTTTAGGTGTCCTAAGGCATGTCCTATTTATAGGAATGACCTACAAGTGCTTAAGGACATTCTAGACACTTTCTAGGGGGTTCTTAGTGCTCAACTAGCCATTATGTGTCCACTAATTGCATTTGCAACGGCTAATTAATTGACCCTGAAAAGTGCAGACAGAACTTTTCTCGATCGACAATTTTTCGACCGAGAGTCCTTCTCGGTCGAAGATTTGTCGACCGAGGGACCTCCTGGAGCAAGTGTTTACAACGTTCATTTTCAACTCCCAACCACTTTGTCTGCTGGGTCTAACGACTACTAGGGTCTATTCTCGATCGAAGATTTTGTCGACCGAGAGTTTCTCGGTCGAAGATTTGTCGACCGATATTTTCTCGATCGACGATTTGTCGACCGAGAATATTACCTGACTCAATGTATTCATTTACTAAGTGTGTGTATCAATGTGCAATTGTGATACTATCTTGGGTTATGGCCTATCTAAGTGTTGTGAGTGGATAGGGAAGATCTAAACGCTTGATTTTACATGATATCTAATTACTTGTACATTATATACTTGTACAAGCATTTACATTTGATTACAATCATGAAAATAAAGCGATTTTATCAAATTGTTTCTTCCAAGTCTTTGTTATCCACCACCTTATATGCTTGTTCCTGAAATACTCAAATAGCACGTTAAAACCACAAGAATGAAATGTTTGTCATTATCAAAACAAAAGCGATTATGCTAATGTCAATTTAGCCAACAATCTCCCCCTTTTTGAAGATGACAAACATTTCCTAAATATAAAATAAAGAAATATAAATCATGTGAGTTTCATACCTGAAGATTACCTTTTGTAGCCATTCTTGTTTTGCAAGTGGATGTTTGCCGAGATATTATGAAACTCATATTTTTATTTTATGTTTTTGATTTTATATTATTTCTCCCCCTTTGTCATTTCAAAAAGATATCCAATATAATAGATTTTATTTCTCCCCCTTAATTTTATGCTATGATCCCCCTTAAAGAGATATTCAATTAGAAAACAAGGGATTAAAGCAAAGCAATGATTGTTAAATTTAGCCATAATTTATTTCTCACTCATTTGCAATGTATGTTAAGCCTTGAAATGATATGAGTTCCTTTTAGGTTCACGGCATTTGTGTATTGATTTCTCATCCATTTTACAAGGGATGTTAAGTCCTAAAAATGAAATGAGAATTCTTTAATCTTAGAGTACATAAAAATTTCTCTAGCCAAATGCACAGGATGTTAACCCCTAATTTGTCTAGAGAATTCCTTGAAGAACAAGATATATCATTTTATGAAATTTGTTGATTTCTTCATAACCAAGAGTAAAAATACTAAGGTCATAATAGGCTTCAAATGATGTTTACAATATTTTTGTACGCTTCGTAATCAAATAATCAAATTTGTTTTTATGAGCTCCCCCTTAATCTTACAATTTAAGGCTTCTAAGGTCACAAATGATTTTAAATTTTGATTTTGACCTTTATCAAACGTATACTAAGATTAAGTACAATAAAATGATGTCAATATAAGCATTCTGTCAAAGCTTATTTTAGGTCGCCCTTGACTACGACCATAGCGCCCCTTGGTCAATTTTAATTTCAACCAAGAGGCAAATTCTGCAGATTTCCAATTTAAACATTCATATGTGAAGTATAATTTCTGCAGATAGCTTTAAATAAATATCTATTTGAAGCATATTAAGATATACCTATTATGAAGACTTAATATGGGCATAATAGTGAAGTCTTTGTCCTTGATTTTTCTAGAACGCATGTTTTACATTCATTGTTTATTATGTCAAGATGCTTTTATGCTAATGGCATTTTCAATTTATCTGAATCTCAATGATCAAGAATAATATCCATTCATGGTTTGTATATATGAATCAAAGATTATTTTAGACAAACCAATGAAACATAATGATCATGATGAAGCATATCCATGGTGTAATGATAGAACAATTAAAGCATATGATCAGCATATAAATGCAATAATTATGATCATTTAAAACAAATTTCAATACACACATGGTTCATGTATAGATATTCCAAGGGTTACCATGAAAACAGTAATTTTCCCTTAAATCAAATATGATTCATAGATAAAAATGATCTCATATAAGTGTTCCAAAGATGATTTCCATAATTTGTTCATGTAAAACAGTTATTAACAGCAAATAGATAGCACATTGATCCTTTGTAGAATTATTCAGCAGACTTTTTTTAGACTGACATCAGTAACCTGCTCGGTCGATGATTTCTCGACCGACTGACTGCTCGGTCGAAGATTTCTCGACCGATCAGGTTTCTGTATTGTTTTCAGAACCATTTTCAGTAATTGTTTATAAGTAAATCATGAATGGTTATTTACTCAATTAAACAATTTGAAGACTCAGTTTAGTTGAGATAGACTTTATGAACATCAAAGGAACTTTTAGATCAAATCCCAACTAATTGTATCCAAGTCTTTATTTACAATTTAGCTATGAGTAAGGAAAAATTTTATTTTTGCAATTTGAAAGATTTTGTATATATCCAAGTTAGATTAATTTATTATCCCATTATGTTGAGTTGAGATAGACATAGAAATATGCAACTAAGGTCCTTGGTCATATCTCAACTTAATTCCGTTCATTTAGTTTGGAGGTTTTGGAACCCATACCAACTCAACATCATTTTTCTTGTATGGGCATGAAAAAGAGTAGTGTCCAAGACGTAAGCAATAATGGCAACATATAGAATCAACCTCAAGTCTTTTTCTATGGTTTTGTTCTAGGTTGTTCTTTGGTACAAATGTATTGGTTCCTTTAGGTACATATAGTGATTGATGTGCTTGTGTCTTTCTCCAACTAAGTTGTTGATAAGATTTCCCCTTAGGCTTGTAACCTAGTCCTCTTCTCCCAATTTGATGATAGGAATCATCCAATATTTTATCAAGGATTCCATTTTTGCTTAACCTACTAACTTCTTGGTGCAACTTAGCACTCTCATCCATTCTTTTCTTAATATCTAGTTTTGCTTGATCTAGATTAGATGATAAAGAATTCCTTTCTTTCACTATATTATCATAATCTAGATGTGTACACAAGACAGGTTGTTTTTGAAGATCATTTAATTTTGCAAGTAATCCAACCTTTTCTTGAGATAGAAGATCATAATTTGTTTCTAGAGTAAAAATCTTCACATTACTACTACTTAGAGATGATTTCAAAGTATGATTTTCAGAAATAATGCTATCTTTTTCAAAACCAAGATCATTTAATTTAGCATATAAATCTTCATTTTCAGATGTGAGAGCAAGAAGTCTAGCATTTAATTCATCATTTTCTTTATTGGATTTCTTTAGTTTCTTCTTGCACTCAACATATTTATTATGTGTCTCTTCAAGACTAGCAACTAGTTCTTCTTTAGATAAATCAAAAAGACTTACCTCTTCTTCTTCTTCACTAGTTGTAGCAATAAGACAATCCTTGTGTTCATCTTCCTTCTTTGATCTCCATGGGCAGCTAGTTGTTGTGTGGCTTGTTCCTAAGCACCAATTGCAACATATTGTAGATTTGTTCAAGCTGCACCTTTTGTTGCGATTGTAATCACCATCACCCTCCATTCTTCAAGACATGGTTAGGGTTCCTTGAAGCCTGCTCTGATACCAAATGTAAACTACTAGAGGGGGGTGAATAGAGTTTTAAACAATTTCAAACAATTATTTAACTCAAACAACCAATCACAAAAATATTGGACAAGGGGACAAGGATTTAGAGTGGTTCCTACCTTAGCAAATACTAAGGCAGTCAGTCCACTACCCGATTGCTTACCCAACCGGGATTTGGAAAGAATTTAATTTTATTACCTCGCAAGGACTTTACATAAAATTACAATTCTCTCCCTAAACCCTTCAAGCAGCCTTCACCTCAAAGTAATCGCACCAACCTTGAAGCAGCCTTCACCTAGAAGCAATTGCACCAACCTTGAAGCAGCCTTCCTCCTGAAGTAGCTTCCCGTTGCAATAACCTTCTTGAAGTAGCTTCCCGTTGCGATAGCCTTCTTGAAGTAGCTTGAAGTCCACCTTCTCCTCTGAGAAGAACCTTCTCCAATTCGCAGCCTCCAACCCTAGGAGTAGCAAGGAGAATACAAAAGATACAAAGGAACAAGAAAGAAAACAGAAATTACAATACCACTTGTAGCTCAAGGCTTGATTTCCTATATCAAGCGTTTTGATCTCCTAACCAATGTATGTAGAAGTGTAAGTGTTGTGGATAGGAGATACTAGCCTATAGGACACGAAGTTGGAGCAATGGGAATGAATAGCCAATGTAGGAATTGCTCTATTGCTCGAAACAGATTGCCAATGAGTATTCAATCTCAAGTGTAGCACATGTGTAGCTTGGGTGTCTTTAGGTGTCCTAAGGCATGTCCTATTTATAGGAATGACCTACAAGTGCTTAAGGATATTCTAGACACTTTCTAGGGGGTTCTTAGTGCTCAACTAGCCGTTATGTGTCCACTAATTGCATTTGCAACGACTAATTAAATGACCCTGAAAAGTGCAGACAGAACTTTTCTCGATCGACAATTTGTCGACCGAGAGTCCTTCTCGGTCGAAGATTTGTCGACCGAGGGACCTCCTGGAGCAAGTGTTTACAACGTTCATTTTCAACTCCCAACCACTTTGTCTGCTGGGTCTAACGGCTACTAGGGTCTATTCTCGATCGAAGATTTTGTCGACCGAGAGTTTCTCGGTCGAAGATTTGTCGACCGATATTTTCTCGATCGACGATTTGTCGACCGAGAATATTACTGACTCAATGTATTCATTTACTAAGTGTGTGTATCAATGTGCAATTGTGATACTATCTTGGGGAATGGCCTATCTAAGTGTTGTGAGTGGATAGGGAAGATCTAAACGCTTGATTTTACATGATATCTAATTACTTGTACATTATATACTTGTACAAGCATTTACATTTGATTACAATCATGAAAATAAAGCGATTTTATCAAATTGTTTCTTCCAAGTCTTTGTTATCCACCACCTTATATGCTTGTTCCTGAAATACTCAAATAGCACGTTAAAACCACAAGAATGAAATGTTTGTCATTATCAAAACAAAAGGGATTATGCTAATGTCAATTTAGCCAACAGTTTCCACCACTGGTTCTCCTGGGAAGGATGTTGGTACAAGTGTTAGAGTTTCAACAATTGCATCTGTTGGTGTGGCTATTTAAATAGTTGTTGGAGTGACTTCTTCATCTTCTTCATCTTCAATAAACCTATTATTGTTTAAGATTGGGTCCAGAGGTTCTGGCAACACATGTCTAGAGCATGTAGTGACGGCCTTTAGTTGTTCTTCTTGGTGCTTGGGGCTCCCTTTAGGTTGACCTAGAAATGAGTCAGCTAGAGGAGGAATAGCGACATTTAATTGACCGACATGAACCTTCATGGACTTTTTGTAGGCATGTTGGTTTGCCAACATCTTTTGTATAGTGTCTAGCCAGCTTTGTTCATTAGAGATAGGTATAGTTTGCTGACTACCTTGCCCCAGGAGAAGCTACCCTTGCTGATTGTATTGTTGCTACCCTTGATTGTAGTAGTTGCAATACTAACCGGGATTGTAGTTGTTCTTGTGGTATTTTTGATGTTGTTGGAAACTAGGAGGACCGAAAACTGGGTTCTGACTTGTCCCTATTGGAACTATTGGGCATTGGCTACTCCATATGGATTTCTATATTGGAACCCTAGATGGTTCGTTAGCTTGTTGGGATTGTAGTACCCCTACCCTGGAATAGAGTTGATAGCATTAACTTCTTCAATGATAGGTTCACTATCAAACTGAGGTTGATCATGTTCATAGTGGCCTGGTAGAGATGGTTGCACTGTAGACTCATGTGGCCTTCTGCACAACAGACTTGTCAGACTTTTGGGGACACCTTAGGTTGAAGAGAGGATTGGCCTCTTTCACCACTATTTAGAAGGGTGTACTCAAGGTTGTTTGTCTTTAGGGTGAGCATCTTTAGAGATTCAACAATTTCCTTTAGTTTATATTTATCTTCTTCCATTGCCACCTTTAGGATGCCTCCCTTGTGAGATGAACCCCAATTGGCTTGGTACTCGATTGTCCTATTGATGACCTTCCAGGCGTCATCAAAGCTTTGTCGCATGAAATATCAACTAGAGGCGGCATTGAGGAATAGCTTTATTTCATCATCAACTCCCCTATAGAAATGTTCCAGAAGTTGTGAAAGAGGTATGCCATGATGATGGCATTTTCAAAGAAACTCCTTGAATCATTCTTAGTCTTCAAAGACATTCTCGAATGGATCTTTCTTGAAGCCACTGATATCCCCTCTGAGCTGATAAGTGAGTGAGGGTGGAAAGAACTTCTCAAGGAATTGGCTATGAAGTTTGTCCCAATTTGTGATGTTGTGATCATCTAGGGAATTGTACCATACCCTAGCCTTGTTGGTGTGGGAGTAATAGAATAATCTCATCTTCATTGCCTCTTTAGGACACCAAGTTATTTACTCATTCCTCAAAGGTCTATGAACTTCTATAAATGTTCGTGAGGATCTTCACCAATGCGTCCTCCAAATTTGTTGTTCTGCCTCATAGTCACCCAATTGGTCTTGATCTCAAAGTTCTAATCTTGGATGGCAGGATGGACAATAGGACTACATACATCTGCAACCTTGGGGATAAATAACTCTCATAGTTCTCTTTGTTTCTCTACTTTTGTGGCTGCTTGTTGCAACTTGTACAATGGCTCTGGCTTCAGCCATGAACCTCTCTCTTTGCATAGTCAGGGATACTTGCACCCTACAGTTGACCTTCTCGACATTCATCTTGGCTCTTTGTTCATAAAGGAGCCTGTGTTAAGTTCTTTCGATCTAGCAGTTGATGGGGGTCAACGAATTGACGCTAGAAGAGTGTCACATGCACGAGAATTACCACCTGAAAAGTAAGAGAAGTTAAGTTTAGATGGTTTAGAGAAATTTTTTTATTCAAGAGGATATGCAATAGTATCAATAAAATAAAAATCCAAACTAATACAAGTAAGTTGCAAAGATAAAAAAAAATTCTTATCTCTGGAAACGGCACCAAAATTTGGTGTGGAATATTAGCGCACTACAAATTCACTAGAAATGGAATTCCTAGAGTTTACCAAAACAAACGTGCAATAATTACCACCTGCAAGTGTACGGCTCTTATCACAGTATAGTTAAGGATCAAATCCCAAGGGACAACATTTTTAAGAATTATATAATCAAAGTAACATAGCATGAACAACTATTTATCATAAAAGTTGAGATTGGTTTAGTTAGTCTAAGATTGCAAGAATAAAAAGAGCTAGATTGAAGTTCTAGTTATCAATAGATGGAAACACTAGGATGGAATTGGGTTTCACCACCACTACTCAAATCTACTCAATAATTCAAATCCAAACGTCTATCAAGATATAATTGGAGTTATGCAAGTTTCCCCTTTTGGAGTTAGAAACTTGCATGAGTAGATATCCCTATAAGCTTGATGTCTTGTTACTTATGGATCCTCTATCCACTACTCCAAAACCTTTTTGTTAGAAGTTCTTGTCAGGGTATCAACCAAAACTAATTGGTATTCAAATTTTAAACGTTGAAGTTCTCATGGTAAAAGATCATAATAAATCACGTAAAATGGGTGATAAATCCACAAAATATGTAATAAATGATTGGCGATGAATTATATGAGTTCAAACAAGAATTGGAGCATGAATGAAACTATAAGAAATGGGTAGTGGGGCTAGTCCCCACACCCTAGTGAGAAGACTACTCCCTTGACCTGGCGAGATTAATATCACAAGAAGAGGAAGAGGACACCATCATGGTTACGATGGTTGCGGAAGTGACTCAGTGTGGTGTGTGGTGGCAGACTTCCTTCCTTTTTTCTCCTTCAGGTATTAACCCTATCTTGTGGAAAAAGTAGGTGGAAGAACAATAGTTGGGGAAAGAGATCAATCACCCAGAGAGAGAGAGATCGATGACTTGGAGTTGTGGATGAAGGAGATCTATTGATCTATGCTTGAGGACAATAGGCATCATCCAGCTTGGTCGATAGAACTAGCTTGGTCGATAGGTCTCATCCTTGCTCTAATCTCAATGGTATCCTCTCGGTGTGTTCTATCTATAGAAAATCAGAGATGAGTTATATAGCTATGATGGGGGCCTATTTTTAGGGTTGAGGATGTTGAACTCTTGTGTTCCCTATCGGTGTCGACCACTTTCCATGAGTGTCGATCGATGGATCCATCGGTCGAAGGGACTGTCAACTGACAGGTGGTGATGCTTGGCCTTCTTTCATTGGTCTTAGAGTTCGACATGACTGTCGACCTTGAGGGTCAACAAGACTGTTGGGCAGATGTGGTTGTCGACGAGAGTGTCAACAACATTTTGTCCATGACTAATTTCTTGTCGGCTACTTGGTCAATGATGTTGTAGAGTAGAGGGGTCGGCTAAGGTGTCAACCTCGGTTATTGATGGATTGTCGACCATGATCATTGGTGAGTTGGAGTGTCGTTCCTCTTAGATGTTGACCAAGGAGGTCGATACAGGTGTCAGATTGGGAGGTCGACAAAGCTTTCAACCTTTTGTATGTCTTGATTTCTCATCGATTTTAATGTCAAGAAAACTATCAAATTCCTACAGAGTGATAGAATTCGAAACCTACAGAGGTTGTCAAGAAAAGTATCAAATTCCTAAAAATAAATAAATAAACCTAAGTAGATAAAAACAAAGCTATTCTTGGGGAAACTAGGCTATATGAATGCTAAATTAGACTAATAATGCAACTAAAACTATGATGAATATGCATTCATCAACCAACCTATGGCTCAAGTCCCTCGACAGCTATCCACTGGTTGCCCATACGACCAGGGAAACCATGACCAGGGTGCTTCCTCCTTCAACTTGGAGTTGTGCAGTGGGAACTAAAGGAGAAGATGGTGTGTTGCAAAAAGGAGGAGTTGACGGGGAGTTTTAGGAGATTATTGATGGTGATTAGAAGATTAACAAAGATGATGTAACCCTCATGACCTGCCTCGAACTAGTGTTGTAGTTGAATTCCTCAAACCAAACCCATGTTTGGGCAAGGATATTTGATCAAGAACCCAAGAATCATAGGGAGAGACGGAACATAGCCATGACATGGTGGGAGGCATGCACATCTGTGTGGGTCTTCCCTTTTAATATATATGTACATTGTATTAAGTGTATGGATTGGTGAGATCAATCTATATGTAGTTGATATAGCATCCCTCGTTGAAAGATAATTAAGTATATTCCCCTTGAAGTCCTTTATACACTTCCTTTCTACTCAATCGGTTTAATACCATCTAAAAGGAAAGGAATGTCTTAGGAAGGAATATGTACCACCTATAATCTTTTATGCTTTATTTTAATAAATCTTGAAAGGAATCTGTTACAACCCCAATTTTTGGATTCTTTTGGTGAGAAATGTAAAGATATTTGAACAAATAATGATATAATTTGTTTTGAATAGATGGATTTCATTTACAATAGCCTTGTTTATTGATTTGTGGGCTTTATTGTCTATTGGGTCCAATAACAAGGAAAAGACAAGAGAAACTCCATTATTAATAAGAAATGGAGAAAAGAAAGATATAGAAACCTCTAGAAGGCAAAATAATATAATCCAAGTGGGATTTCGTACCTCTTGGGTTCCAAGGAGTCCAAAGTTACAAAGATAATGCAACCATAAAAGAAAAGATCAATTAAATATTTCATTATTAAGAAAGAAATTGAAAACAATGATAAAATGTGGAAAATAAGTGGAAAGAGGTAGAATTGAGTTATCCTTGGTGGATTTTCGTATCCAAAGGATTCCTAATGTTAAAAGGAATGTCAATGAGGAAAATAAAAAGAAAGATAAAGAGAAATCCTTAAAAAGAGATATTTTAATAAGAAATAAACAAGGTATTGAGAAATAATGGATATAGATGCATCTAGAATGATAATGAGCATCCACTAAAAAGGAATTTCGAAATATTAGAGTTTCTTGGGGACCAAGGAGTCCCAATGAAGAAAAAGAAAGAGAAAATATCAATAATGCAAAATAAGAGGATAATGTGATGCATAATTAATGAATTTGGTGGCATTGATAAAAAGGAAGTATTTTCTACTAAAAGAATATATAAATTTTGTGCCAATGGTTTAAAGGGCAAGTACTAAGAGAATAAAAGAGGTGATTTTCGAAATCCTAATATATAAAGAATAAAGAGTTTTCTTTTTATAGAAAGAAGATTTCTTATTCATGAAGGAATATGGTTTCATAGTAGGAAAGAGGCTTAGATCTCAGGGTAGAGCCCTTGGCCAAGTCCAAAGAGATTCCATGCAGTCCCCTCTCTTCTTCTTGTTCCTTTCTATACAAACCCTAACCAAGAGGGTGTAGTACTATCCCTAGAGCAATGAAGGGTGGTATTGTGGTCTTGATGGAGGCAAGAAGCTTCCGTGACGATCCAAGGAAGATCGGCTATCCAACCCTGCCCTAGTCTTCGAGCAGCCTCTGTCATAGGTATGCGGAACTGTAGCAAACTGTGGAAGCAAACATAGGCAGATCTCGCTCAGGAACAGCCATCTTGTCCATGATTTGGAGGTGCTTCGAGGGTGCCAGTGGGTAGCAGATCTGGGGCGGCCATGGACGACCACTCCCGAGCCCTGAGGAGGGGAGGGAGGACCCACTACGGGCTACAGGTCGGTGTAGCTAGGGCATCGAGAGGTAGAGGATGACCGTGGGTGGCGTTTGACAGTTATGCCCCTCTGCGGGCTGAAGCGTCGATAACTTAAGTAGGGAGAAAATGGCCATTTTGTTATATTTCCAAAAACCAGCAACGTTGCATGAATGGAGGCAACGTGGCGCCCTCTGATTGGCTCTGGTAAGTAATATCTTGCAAAAATCGTATTTAAATATTGGTAGCTCGGATGGATACGCATAAATTATTAAAGTTGCTCAGAAAAATGAGGAGAATCCATTAAAAATATATTTAGAAGCTAGTGCTTCTTGCAATTCGAAAAGTAATGGAAGTTATCAACTTCAATGTATTAATGATTAAGAAACCCTATTTTGAGATGATTAATGATTTTAGTAGGGTTTAATGGATGATTAAAGTTGATATTATCATGTTAATCATGAAAAGATACATCAAGATAAAAAAGGATGAACTTTGCACATAACTAGTTTAATTTAGAATTTCATGTGCATAAATATGCTTTAATGGGCCTTGAAACCCTAATGATGGTAATTGTGACTCTTAATGACTTTAATTGTTCAATTTCATGGTTAAAATTGAGATATGATAGTTCTGAGCTATTTTGAGTATAATGGTACCTAATTGTGGATAAATACCCTTAATATAGTAATTAGGGTTTTCTAATGGATAAAGGTGGAATTAATGAGTTCATATGTGAATTAGATTATAATGAACTACGAGTTGTTAATCCAGAAGGAACTGAAGATTATAAATGGACCTAAAGATCTTGTCATGAATTAAAAAGATAAAAAGGGTAGTTATAATTTAAAAGACCATGATGGACTTAATTAATGTTTAATTGTGCCTCTAATCTAAAATTAAGGTTATATATAGTTAAAAGGAAACCTTAATATCTTTCATGAAGAATAGATGAGATAATTAGGGTTTAAAATAGTAAAAAGGAAGAGAAACCCTAATTGCAATGGAAACCCTAAAAGTGGGCTAGAAACCCTAGGAAGCGAGTTAGGTTCAATAGATATTATGGTATGATCAATAATAGTAAATTGTATGCATATTTCATGATCTCTTTGAGTGCCTGCTTTTCTATTAGATTTCTTGCATTGATTGGATTAGCTCTGTCTCAAATCAGCATGTCAGGTATGTGGTTAATTATGGTTAATTGCATTAGTTTTCCGAAGAGTTTCTCAGATGATTCATTGCTTTGAGTGCAACTTAACAGTTTGGATGTTCATACTTTTAAATCATAAAGTCACTATGATTATCACAATAATAATAAAAGTGTGTATTCTCGCATGTACATGCCACCCAGATGGATGATGCAAAAGGTCAAGCCCAGGAGATAAGACCTATGGGCACCATGAGTGGTGACCCCAGGCACCAAGCTCGGGATTGAGAAGGTGGCCTATGATATTGCATGACTAAAGGGCACCATGAAGGGTGACCACAGGCCCCAAGATCGGGAATGAGAAGGTGGCCTTAAGTCAATGGCAAAAGAGAAACCCGAAAGGGGGTATGCTAAGGTTAGGGCAAAAGTGCTGGAGAATGTCACATTGAGTGTGTAATTTGTCTTGTTAATTAACTTGATTGTGATATTTAGATTGTTAGCCATATTTGCAAATTTTGGTTGTCCCCACATACCGGCATATTTCGATATGTGGACTAACGTTTTGTTTGTTAGCGTTTTAGGTACAGGATTGAAAAGGACAAACAGTAAAGTGGCATATGTGGAATAAAATAAGAGTTAAAGTACAAAGGAGGATTAGTTAGAATTGACTCCAGATGTGGATAGAAGTAGATATCCAAGTTTTTGAAAAAGGTATGCAAAGTTTTATTTTATACCCACTTTCAGTTTAGTTGGTAGAATTTGATAATTGTTATTGATTATTTGTCTAACCTTTGATCATGTTAATTGGGATAATGACTTTGACCTCTTGGTCTCCTTTAATTGGGGGTTACCGGGAGGTGGTGTCATTACAGAATCACTGCTTTCTTATTAAGACTTGGTTTTAGCAACCCAAAAAGCCATCAATAATGCACATTAATATATGCCACTTTATTGGATACTTTGGTTATGAGTTCTAGATTACTCCCTTATCTCTCTTTTCTAAGATATTCCTTAAATCAAATATAGGAACCTAGTAATGTTATCGCAACTTATTTCTAATATGTTGTGATTTATTAGGATATCTTTCATTATACAAAATGTTCACCTTTCTGATATCTTAATAAAACAATTACTATTATCTCATGGAACACCTCTTTTTCTCCCAATCTCTAGAATCCCCTTCCTTTATTTATTATTTTCAAGTATAAAAAATAGAAAAAATGAAATATTCTTGTTTGGTACCTCAACCATGGTGTTGCCAATCACATCTAGATAATTATCCTTTATTTATCTAAAACACCATAAATTGTATTTCTTTTGGCCAATTAACAATCATTTCGTTTATCATAACAAAAGTCCATTATTATTAATTCATGTACACATTCCTTTTATTTATTTAACTTGTGACACAATTACCCATGCCACAAAGGTGATGCATGTTGTTATTCCTATGATAATACCATTATAGGATTTATTTATCAAAACATGCTATACATTTATGTCATTCAATTTTAACAAAATTTGGGATGTTACGTTCACCCCTCCTTAAAAGGAATTTCCTCCCCAAAATTCAACCTAGTAAGGTAACATGTGAATGACACTCATCATAATTCTAAACCTTAGGGTTACCAATCCTTCATAGATATCTTTAACTTCTTTTATTGATATGAAAATTGCTCTCATCATTGTTAGGATTGGTACTTGAACTTAATTCAAGGTCTAACCACATCCTTAGTATTTATATGCTATCATCCTTTTAGTGATTACGTTTTCATTTATGATTTCAATTTCAATTGATGATTAGGTTTTCTCCTAGATTTCCAACCTATTATGTATTTATTTTGACATAAGGGTAAGGTAACACCTCCAACCCTAAGTCATAGAATTAATCTCAGCTTTCATTCTCATATGTTAATTTTAAGCACAACATGTGTCTACACCATCTCTCTTACTCATAATGGGATGAAATTAGCATTTGACTACAACCTCAAGCACAAAGTTCATTCCATTCCAGCAGAAGAGATGGTACAGCCACACATTATCTTTCAATTTCACAATATTTGTATATTTCATGAATTCAAGTGCCCCTTCCTCACTTCTTAAGTTTGGGCACAATTTCTCTCAAGTTTTCATGACTTCTTTATACCTTTTATATTTACACCTCATATATTATGAGCCTTAGCCACTTCCTTGAGGTCCCTAGGGCTACATCTACTTTTTTGGAGTGATCTCATCCTTATGAATCTAGGGAGTGCCTCTTGCATTCACACATGGGGTCACATGAATATCATGAAGGTGACCAATCTCTTGAGACATGTGCCTTGAGAAAACGTAGCTATTACCTCCTGACCAGATGGTCTTGTGCATTCAGGGAACAACCAACTCCTAATCCCATCGGTCCATGTACCTTTAATACTCCCTACTTGACTTCAGGATAGACTTTGGGCTATACCCTTCCCTAGGCTTCATTGCTAGCACATTATTTTCCAAAGCAATTCTTTAAACTAGATTTCCTCCATCTCTTATGATGCTCATTACCCATTTTATAAAACCCCTCATTGGACTCAAGGCAACTTTCTTTTTTAGACTCGGTCTCATACAGTCAGTCTCATCCTTAGTGATTCTTATTCATGTCCCTCATAGATGGTGTACTTGGGTTCAAAGAATCATACTCAATATATGTGCTTTCATCATTTTATATCCTTCATTCTTCATACTTTAGGTGGCATTATTGTTTACTCTTTACATTGATTTAGTCAACTTACCCTTTCTAGGGATGGTGCTAACCCAAGGTTCCTTCATGGCTCATAGGAGGAAGTTAGGCTCTCTAGACAGAACTTGACCCCAAGGTCTAAGGTTTTGCCTCCTCCATAGGTCCTTTTCCCACTCTTTGGCTAACCCACCCCAGTTTGGCACACCATCCCTAAAAAAATTATATTTTCGTTTTTATGCATTGTTTATAACTTCTCAATCCTTGCTTCTCAAACTCTAGGGTCTACACACTTAGTGGGGTTGACCATAATGATGTACTTGCTTGAGGGGCACTTTCAACAACGTCCCACTCTCTAGGGGTAGTTCCAATAGCATACCCACTCGTTGGGGTAGCATACTCACTCACTGGGGGTAATTATGATAACACACCCACATGGTGGGGGTAGTTTAAATGTCTTACCCACTCGTTGGGGATTGCATACTATCATACTCGCTCACTGGGAGTATCTCAATGGAATACCCACTCGTTAGGGGTAGCATAATATCTTACTCGCTCATTGGGAGTCTTCTTTATTCATCCATAGAGAGCATTAGGGTTGTGAGCAAGTTATATTCATGTTTTCATTGTCATGTATGAGCATTGGTTACGTATGTTTCTCATGTATATAACCATGCTTTTTCTTTCTAACTTCTCAACTTATTCTCTATAGGAAATCCATTTCTAAAGTATTCATGTGGGGAACCCTTTTCTCTAGGGTGGTCCCTACAGTGGGTGTAGTATATATAGGCCTTATCCTGATCACCTATCAACTTAATGTGGACTTTTCTCTCACATAAGCATATGACCTCAAAGTGATTTGATCACCTATCAACTTATCTTCTCTCACATAAGAATATGACCTCAAAGTGATCCATCACCATAGTGACATTTCTTACATACCACATGTTTCACTTACATTCACCAGAGAAAGTTGAGAAGTTATTCTTATATAATGTGTTGTTCTATGATTCTTAAAACGTCTCTCATTAATGCCTTGTTCTACATGCACACATGCATGGGAGATAGAGTCACTCAACTCATTTTTATCCTTCTTTTTCCTTTTTAATGTTCATATGGGTAGTGTTCTATATCACCACATCATTCCCATTTCTTATGATTAGGGTTTTAGGGTTAGGGTTAGGGACTATACCCTACCTCTTAGAGTTTCCATGTCCCGTGACCCACTAAGGTTTTCCTAGACCAACCCTAGTTCCATCTAGGCTTTACCTTTACAAGGGAAAACTCATAAACTATATTTCTTTACTTTATCATCATTTTCACATTATTATGTCCACGTTACATATATATTTTATTTCCAAATTACATGTACATTAATATTACCACATTTCACGTACATTATTATTTTTACATTATATATACATTTATTTGTGGAGGATGCCTTCATCCTACTTCTTCTGAAAGACCCTAACCTGAGATGAGGATGGAAATTCCCTTTATGGTTTATTAAGAAAGAGGATGAGAAATGGATGAATCAAGATGAGAAGAAAACCTAAAGGTATTTTACTTTGGGAAAAATCATCTAATATTGTCCAGGTAGGATGCACACGCATGGGAGTCCTCATAAGCCAAATAGTGGTGTGGAGCAAACTTTTTCAAGGCCCAAGTCATGGTTCGTTCTAGACACCATCGCCTTTAGAAAATGCCCTAATAATTCATTCATATTTCTACATATTACTTGAAATTATAAACTATTAAATATTATTTCAAAAATTTGGTGCTCTGATACCAAATTTAACGACCCCACTTTTCGGCAACCCCCAATTAAGGAAGACTAAAAAGAGGAAAGCCATTACTTTGAAATTTTTTCCCAAGGATCTAGATTTTAATAAAACAATATAAAATAGTAGATAATTTCATTCATTTCAAATAATGTTTACCAAATTCTTACATGAACTTACTATCATTAGGATTGTACTTTTGATAAGAAATAACTGGCTAAATCCTCTTTTTAATAAATTTAATTCTCTCATGAAATTTCCATCTTTATCTTCATGTTCATTATCATGTATATTAGCTTAAACCTAAAAACATGTGAAACAAATACATAGCCAGTATGTTTCCATATTGGTTCATGGGGAGAATCCAAAATCTGTATGTAAATAACAACATATATTCCAACAAATACTTTGCAAATAAAAATTGGCATCTTCTTCACATAGTCTTCCTTTATTCGATAGTTGTAGATGCATTATAATTTTCAGGAAATAAATAAACAAGCAAGCATTTATTTCCAATCCCTGTGAAAAACTCTGAGAAAGCCATGTGAAACTAAGGTTGTTATTCTTAGGCATAACCGCATACCTTAATGGTGAGCCATGCAAATTATCATACAGAATCATAGAGTAACAATGGTACTTTTACAATGAACATCTATAACTCATTACTTTATTATGAGAGATTTAACTTATGCATCGTAGATGAACATGCCTATGCATAATCATTCACATATATCTATCAAAGCAAGCATTAGGGTTACCAAAAGAACATGGGATGCAACCCTTATCCTAGGTATATCAGGTAAGGGGTAACCCTCACAAAAAGCATAACAACCCTCACTAGAGATATATCGGGTAAGGGACAACCCTCACCAAAGGTTATCACAGCCCTTACCAAAACAGTTAACATCGCAAAATACCAACATGGATATTGGCTATCACCATGTATCAGGCTAACATCTATCTAGGGCTAACGTCCAGCTAGGTACAAACCGATAATGAGCACACTCAAGGAACATCATATAATGGGCTCACAGCTAACACTCTTCCCGGGTTGTCACCCATGGCTATCTAATATCGTCTAGCTAACTGATTCCAACAGGTCGATAATGGGCAGCACACTCCCATAACGGCTAACAGATCACGTGGTTAACACCACATCTCGATAATGCCCTAAGGCCAATAATGGCCTAACACACTTGCACACTACTCATAGAAGGTTGATATCGGGCAAGCACATAGCAGGACAATACCGCACACCCACACACACAGCAGGGTCAATATCGTGTAAGTGACAACAAGGTGCATAACACCCATAATGGGCTATCCATGTGATAGGTTGATATCGCTCAAAGGAAAAAGCCAACGCAACGTCACCTTACTATCCCGATAACGGCCATCATACATATCGGCCATCCAAGTCTATCGGGAAAGGCAACATCTTGGGTAAAGACTCATAATGGTCAAATGGGTCAACAAGACACCCATCTAACATATCGTCCAAGCTCAACCCTAGGAGAGGGATATCGGGTTTCACCTCTCCACAAAATGATATCGGGCATCAAGGGATATCGGGTTACATAGCCTATCAGGTTGTTCATCTTCAACCTCAAGACAACCACCCAACCCTAAAATATCAAGAGTGTTGGCTCACCTCTTAACAACTAAGGGAGAGGGGTTTTGCACAACCTCTATCACATATCGGGCAGCAAGGTAGATCATCACCATATCGGCTAACCAACCAACAACTAGGTCAACACCCAACCAAAGGCTCACTCTTTCAAATCCATGGTGAGAGAGAGGGGTGTTGCTCAAGCAACTAGAGTGTAGACTCACCTCTCAGCAACTAAGGGAGAGAGGGGTTTTGCCCACACAACTAGAGAATAAGCTCACCTCTCAAGACCAAAGAGAGAAAGGGCTTTTGCCCCAAGAACACGACACAACACGCCATTGAATTAGGAGATCCTAGGCTCACCTCTCAACAACTAAGAGAGAGGGGTTTTACCCAAGCACACCAAATCCAAGGTTTGGCCAACAAGGTCCATGGTACATCTAGGGCAACAACATGACTATCAAAGCAAGAAACATATCTAGCAAGATAACATGGTCGATCAAGATAGCATATAACAAAGCAACATGGTAAGGAAGTAGTATAGCTTGGGTTAGGAGTTATGTAAGCCGCCTTAAGCACACTCCTCAAGCTCAAAAGCTCCAAGCTCCAAGTTCCACGCTCCAAGCACCAAGGCACCACCTTCGGCCACCATAAGTAGAGAAGAGAAGCTCATAACCACCATGGTCGAAAGACAACCAAGAAGGAGAAGGTGCCAAGGAAAGAGAGAAAAAGATACTCACCACAAGAGAAGGAAAGGAACAAGGACACTCTAGGGTTTCGGCCACCACTAGAGGAAGAAGAAGACTAGAGCTATGGCTGCCAAGGATCTCGCCCTCTAAGCTCCACCAAAGGATATCAGGCACCAAGCTCCACCGGGGGGGGGGGGGGTATCGACAACCAAAGGAAGAACGGAAGCAACTAAGGAGCTAAAGGGATCCCAAGCTAGCAAAGAAGAGGGTATATATAAGGGGGTCAAGTGGGAATCCACTAGAGGTATGCTCCACGTGTGCTAGCCCAGACCACCACTTGTCCAAGCTATGCCACCTTGCTAGCAAAGAGCAACAAGTGTCACCCAGGGTGACACAAACTATGCTAGGTCAAGAAGGGTGTGCATCGCCCAACATAGTGCCATGGCCGATACACCACTGCCTGACACACTCTTGGCTGATACACCGTTTCCTGATACACCAAGCAAGGAGGTCGCACCAAGCTCAAACAAGGCCCAAGAAAGCCCAACAACAAGCCTAAGCTTCAACAAGCTCAAACGAGGACCAAAGCAACTCAAGCAAGGCGCCCAACCCATCCTCTCAACTCTAGAGGATGCAAGGAGAGAGAAATACATCTCTTAAGGTGACAAACTTGCACACCAACCCTAAAACTTGGGTAATTTGCAAGTTGCACCTCAACCTCTCAACAAAGCACAAACAAGACCTAACCACAACTCAGGTGATTAGCAAACATCTAAACACAAGTTTAGGCAAAGTAATCAGGGTAAGCCCAAAACAAAGGTTAGGGTCCTTACATTAACTATGATAATAATAATGTTGGTAGAGAGTTATATCTCTTGTTAGGACTTTTTGTCTCACCCTATGGGTTCCACAACTTTTTTAGGTGGACGTCAAAAGAAGGTAGTGATTGTATAGCTGAGAGCGGGCAACATCAGTAGAATAGAAGTAACAACTTAGGTTGAGTGTGATGTTATGTGTCTAATAGAATAGAGTCCTATGTGTCGTTCATGTACTCTCAGGTCTTTGGGAGATAGTTTTCATATCTGGTTTTACGATCGATCTGATATTTCACCTAGGAATGCCTTGATGTATGATGTTGCTTTTGTGTATGTTTTTGGTAAAGAATCTACTATATCATATCCTTTCTATATGAAGGAATGATGTATGTATAAGCTGACAATGATGCATTCGTAAATATGGCCTTGGGCCTTTTTGTGAAAAGTTCATGGTAATGGATCTTTGTGGAAAAAAGGTTTTAATTTTTAGTGATTTTTGGTAATTCGTTGTTAATAATTTTTATCATTGGATAGCAGTTGTCAGAAGTTTGGTATTAGATCAAGGTTCGTTGAGTCTATAGGGACATATGATTAAGGTTTTTGAGTCTTTTCTAAGTGTCCTCCAGTATGTCTAATAGTGGCTTTTACTTATGAAGAAAAAAGTATAAAGTGTAAGGATGTTTGGAGAACATGAGGAACGTGTTGTTGAAAGTAGTACCGCTACACCAACAGAAGGTTTAAGGGATCAGGTAAGAGAAGAGCGAGTGTTTAAGAAACCCGAGCGGGATCAGTCTATGTTAGAAAATCTTGCTTTTCATGCTCTTGTCAGGTAGGTTATGATGATAGTTCTACATATAGTGGACAAGACACTAGCGATACTACTTAGGGCACCAGTTCCTAATACAAAATTTTGAAATTCTAGTAAGCCCTCTAAACAGACATGTCATGATAAAACAATGAGAATGTGGGAAAAACCAACATCTGGCAAGAAAATAGAACCTACCACAAGTGTAGTTAGGTAGGACACCTGAGGAAGAAATGCCCAAGAAGGGACAATGAACGGAACATCAAGGAAAAGTATGCACAATCTCATGGATAGTTGACTAGTAGCTCTACAAAGACGAAGTTTTTTGTACCACTAGTATAGCAAACACCTAGTGCATCAGGGCAGTGGTCATCAAGTATGGGAAAAAGTCCTAACATTCCACCTATAAAGGCTTCTGACTTAGCCTCCACATCACTAACAAGACCAACCATGCAATGGTATGAGTACAAGACATGTTTTAAATGTGGATATATTGGGCATACTAGACCATTTTATCCAAAAATAAAGGTTTATATGGCCCATCAGTTGAGGCCAACTCAGCAGGACTTATAGAAGTCACAACCTAATAGTACCAAAAGACAAAAGCGATAAGAGGAAACAACTAGACTTCATGTTGCAAGTAAACCTAAGATGGTAGATGACCCACAAGGGGTGGTAGGCCAGATAGAACTTTTTCATTTTGAATTGTTTTCTCCTTACTTTACATGTTAATCATAAGAGGAATAGTTGTTGTTTGAATTTCTTTTGGTTAATCCATGGAGACATGAGAAAAGATGAAGAGGATTTGAATTTATATTTTGTTCAGTATTCTCTAAATGGTTTTAGAATGTCTTCTACTCACATAAAGAGGAAAAGGTATGAAAGAGATGCCTGGAAAGATCCAGAGATACTAAGTTTTATAACTCAAAAGAGATGTTTAAGGTAAGAGACATAGTATAAAAGAAGTGCATGCTACCTAATCTCAGTGTTTAATACCCTGGCTAGGTATTTGACTACTGAAGACAAGGTAAGTATGGAACTCTTAGATTACTATCTTTCTGATTACTCTGACCAAGTAGTCATTTTGATGCAACCTAAAGAGCAATATGATATCAGAAATGTGGCAAGGAGATTCTTATCACATTCTAAATGATGATAAAGTGAAACTTGAGTAATCACTGACTAACACATGAATATAATAAAGTATAAAATGCAATCATCATGAGATATGGAAGAGAAACAAGGAAGATAATTCCTTCTCCATAAAGAAAATGAAGAGAATAATGATCCTTGTGGTAAGATGAGAAAATGTTCAAAGAATGAGTAATGACATGTAATCATCCTTATAGTTCCTATGTCAATGGTAAGGAGACCAAGATGAAACTAAACTAAATGGCACATGAGTAGTGAAAACTTGTATAATAATCAAAGAAAGTCAATGATCTCATTCTCCCTATTAAGAATTCTTAGACGATGTTGTGGTAATAAGAGAAAGCATGTTTCCTTTATACTTCCTTTCTAGGATATGATGTTCGAATGAAGTCTCATATCACTTGATATACATGGTCTTGAAGTGACCATGATATGGATACTTGAAAAGTATAAGCTAGGGCTTGGACTTTAGTTCCAAGATGATGACATTTGAGAATAATGATGTTTTATGAACCTTGAAAGATGTTAAAAAGGTTTTTTCTGATATTTTTAGACCTGATAAAGATGTGATGTATCTTTGGAACATGTGATAGAAACCATGGTAAGGAATCCTAGTATCTAAGAAATGCCAGTTGTGTGTGAACCTGAGAACATGTCTCTTAATAAGATGATTAAGTGTTTGACTACCTAAGAAGGATTGACTTTGAGATCAATCTAGCTACATGTACTCTAAGTTTAACTATAGTATGAGTATCACCTTTTAGGGGTTTATGCACTACATAAGATGACAATGGCAAGGACAAACAAGTTGAAAAAATAGTTGCAACATCTGTTTGGGTAAAGTTCATTAGGTTGGGTGCAAACCCTTGGAGTACACATGTAAGGTTTGCAAGTAAGGAGGATTTTGAAGGGATGTACAATGATGAGTATAATATCTAATCTCTATCTAGATTAGCTGAAAGGAAAAGTACAACTGGAATTGTACATAATAGCAGGCTAGTTGGTACAAGTCATACATGAGATTTGCATTGAATCAGCAGATCAAAGTAGCACAATGAAAGTATGGTAGGTATTGTAATCCAAAGTAAGTGACATATGAATCTCTAGTCTTTCTTTTAAATAAGACAAGCTGAAGTTTCAAAAAGGGTATGGTGAACTTGCAAGTTTGAAAATCTTATCATATGATATGATAAGTTGAGAAGGTGATACATAAGAAGGAGTTTGACCCTGGGATAAATAAGGATAAGTATATATAGTGCTTTTATGGCTAAGAAGATATCATTTAGGCATAGGGTTGACTTTGCAGCCAGTAATGGAGAGGATAAGTTGAGCATGTGCCTTGTACAACAAATTCTATGTTGACCTCGGGTGGAGGAACAAATATTTTGGTCAAGTCTCATGACTTTTCCCTGACATCAAGGAACTATGTGAAAGTTGAAGATGCAATGCATAAGTAATATCTATCTCCTTTCACCTGGGATTTTGGGGGAAAAATCCTTGTTAGGGGTTTATAACTTGTAAGGACCATGACCTGGGTTTTGGGATAACCCTATATGTTTTGTCTAGATAGTAGAACCTTTTCTTAATCTTTTTTAAAGTAATTAACACTTAAGGAGAGCTCAAGTTTCAAGTTTGGTCCTATTTTAATGTTGTTTGAACAATGTTTGCTTGTTTTGGACCAAAGTGCAATTTACCCAAAATCAAGTTTATCTTGCACTATGTCACATGATGGGTGTTCCCCTAGTGCTTTAGCATCATAAGAGAGAGCATGATTCTAAGGGATGCCTTGTGGAAAGCCTAAATTCCAAGTTGAGTTTGTATGGTAGATGCTTGTGCTTTATGTGCTAATTTTGGTGCAACTTGCAACTTACCCAATATATAGGGTTGATGTGTAATTTACCACCTCTAGATTGTTCCTACTCTCTCTTAGTATTATCTAGAGTAAAGAGAGAGAGAAGGGGGCACCTTGTTTGAATATTTGTTGAGTGATAACACTCTTAGAGATGTTAGAACCATAGAATGTTGAGTACCTTGAACCCTAGATGATGTGTGTCGTGTGGTGAACAGCATATGGGGGTGCCTATCAATTTATAAACCATAGAGGATGTCCCCTGTCAGTTTGGCAACGTTTGGAAGCATTCATGTTGGTCTAAGCACCTCAAATAGGTGAAGCCGATCAGTTTGATACTTCCTTGCAAAAGTGATATTGATTTGTACACAAAGTGATTTTGGGTTGTGATATCTTGTCAAAGAAGCTACCCAATGACTGATATCTTACCCTTGGATTATCCACAAGAGTCTTGCATGTCAATATAAATGTGGTTGCATGGAGTACACATGTCACCCATGTACATATGGTGATGACACCTTACACATGCTCTCTTTCATGAGACTCAACTATATATACTCTCCTTTTCACCTCCAAGTAAACATTTCCACTCCTTTACCATTTCTTGCTTAGTGGAAGACCCAATGAGTAGGAAGGCTGAGCAACTTGAGCAAGGTAAAATTGTTGGTATGTATGCCCTGAGAGTCAATCATGTGATGATTGGTGGGATACATTAATATTGATTTGATAAACATAAAAGGAGAGCTTCCAATTCTTTCTGGTTCAGTCATATGAGATAGTGATAGAACAGATTGAATGTCTAGAGAATGACAACACTCAATGATGTATGCTTTCAGGTTTAGGACCTGAACGATGAGATCATATGGATGCTAAGAGTTTGTACATTCTTGTTATGTCCCTAGTCGGATGTCATTGTGGAAGGTAGATAGACAACAATGACACACAAGACTAGATTGTGGTGTTGGTTGATGACAGAATCTCATTAGTCATGATATAGAGATATCAAACCAAACACATAAGTACTTGTTAGAGAACAAGGTACCGGACAGACCCACCGTGAGTTTGACACATGGAACCATGAGATGGTAGTCACAGTCAGTACTCACAGTCATGGTGGTGAGTGTGATTCTTAGACCTGAAATCACTACACTCAACACATGTCGTTGGGCACACTTTGACATCATCAAACGCAGTCCTGAAACATGGGTTGTTATAAAGGTGATGATTGGGTGGCTTTGACACATGGGGCTTTTGAGGGGCGAGTGATAGATATGGGATTTGTCCCTCCTGAGGGAGTTTGATATCCATGGCCACTTGATGAGTAGGATTGAGAAAGGCGTGCACGCATGTGTGAATCAGTATGTGATATTGATGTCATACATATCTCTTCCAGTCTACTCTGAGATCAAGGAAGTGAATGAACGTTGACAGGATGACTGTTCCATGCCTCGAGTTCATTCGGGATATCAGTGACAAAGGAATTATACATTCGTTGTAACACCATTCACGGATTGTAGGATGAAAGTTGTTCTCCAACTTTCTACTTTCACTTGGGTAGCACTGATGTGTGACTAGGCACCGCTCTTTTCTTGTGAAATCATAAGTGTTATGGACTTTCACTGCCAACGTGAAATGGACCTGCAGGGTCACACACATAGGATTTAACCTAGAAGAGGAGTTTTGTCCACAAGCAATGTTTAGATTGATTACTAAAGGAGTTTAGTAGTTCAATTAAACACTCAATCAGTCGATGGCTCAATATCGTATGGTTCAAGGTGTTGGACGCATTGATTGGAGTATCGGATTGATGGAAATTGCATTTGACTGATTCTGCACAACCTGCACTCCCAACCGATCAGTTCATGTGATGAACCGGTCGGCTGAGGTTGCTGAACCGGTCGACTCAATTGTTGAACCGATCGGCTCATGCACTAAGTGAAACGACCGGTTCAAGTGTTGAACTGATCGGTTCAACTGGTGCAATCGAGCAACTTGGGAAAGTAGGATTGGTGAGAATTTTCCTTTCATTTCAAATTGCCCAATTCGATTGGGAATAATATTGGTATTCGATACCAATTGGGAAAGAAACAAGGAAAGTCAATCGAGAACCAACCTGGAACCCCAACCGACTGGTTCATGAGTGAACCGATCGGTTCAAGGGTCCCAAACGATCGGTTCAGTGGTGAACCGATCGGTTCAGGTCCCCAACCGACCGGTTCACTTGTGAACTGATCGGTTCAGGTTGCGAGATGGTTTCTTTTGGTGGAAAATCCTGAACCCTTCTACTCCTGCTTTTAGTCCCGCATTGCCCGGGATGGAGAACCCTGTCCCATGACTCTCCTATATATAGGGGGTATTGGGGGCTTCTCACAGTACAGCTCAGTGCAACCAGTTTCTCTGCAAGTTGTCGTTCTCTCTGGTTTTGGTAACCGTGAGAGAGCCCGAGCAAGTGCTTCCCGCAAAAGGGAGGTGCGGCAAGGGAAGGACAACTGCAGTTGCAACAGGAGGCAGGAGAGCGTGTTGGCGACTAGTACGTCAACAAGAGGGTGCGACTCCTTCCACTTCCTTGTGGGACAAGGAGTGTGGAGTTCCAGGTGGTCCGTGTGGACTACTACAGAGGCAGGAGGACACTGCCGCTTAGGAGGACAACTGTCATCTGACAGTCCGGTTCGAGTAGGAGTTATCAGTCCCGGTGCGACCAGGAGCTGCACACACACCGTCGAAGTCCGGAGTTGAAGATCGCGCATTGCGCGTTGTATTGTCACCGAGCAAGCCTCGGGACAAGGTATGATTCCACAAACCATCCTTTCCTATTATATAGACGTTGACGCGTTTCCTCGGTATGGGTTGGGGAGAAAATTTTTGTTTCCGCTGCCTTCTCTGTCTCCCCTAAAATCCCAACAGTGGTATCAGAGCCAGGTCAACTTCTCTATATTTTAGGAATATCGATATGATCGATTTTGGTTTGTCGCCTTTATTTATTGCATGTGATGCGAATAATATTGGCTTTATGCATGTCCAATCCTAAATCCACAAATCCCTAATTACATATATGATATGTATTATTAATGCACTCGATACGCGTCGCCCTTAAACGAGTTTTGTGGTGGATGTGTGTAGCATGATTATGGCCTATAAACCCCTATCTGTGATTGGTTGTGTGTGGTTGCTTGCATCTCGGTCTGTGCACCGATCTTCCCTCTCTTATTCCTGATGTAACTCGAAATAATTTGAGATTCTTTTCTACCTTTGCTCCCCCCGAATGTAACTCGGGGTTTCCATTTTTAAAGCAATGTAATAAATAGGATAGAATTTTATTTCCTGTTATGTCAAAGACTGGCGCACATCAAGACGACTTCTCAGACGATCGGTTCAAGGAGTGAACCGATCGATTGATGTTCCAGACAGTCGGTTCAAGGGTGAACCGATTGGTTGATGACCGGTTCGAGGAGCGAGACGAGCGGGTGGCGGACATGACGAGATGCACGACGACCAGGCGAACTGATCGGTTGGAGGAGCCAACCGATCGGCTGGTGGCACCCAGACGACCGGATGGAGAGTTCAGATCATTCATGTGATGAGTTGATCTACTCGGATGGCAAGGCACAGAGTTCATCTTGTACATGTTGCATGTGATATAGACCTAGATGACTGTGATTCCTCTTGGCTCGAGGAATCACATTAGGATGGCCATAATCATCGCTTTTTATCATTTGTGCATGTTTTCTGTGGGATATAGCATGTATATGATACGTACTATGTATTGTGGTGATTGGATATGTATATGTATATAAAACCAAATCCCTCATTAAAATATTAAGTTTTAGATGCCTTCCAAATGCGGCACACGTGAAAATCTTGATCGACCAAGTGTGGGCACGCCCTAGCGTGGTGCACCGTCTATCTCGTGGAAGCGTGAAGGATGAATGTGTGGGTCTGCCCAAGTAGGGTGCATATTCATCGTGTTCACTTTGGGTCGAACTTAACAAGGTGACCTAGATAGGATCTAGCGCCTTGAGGCATGGAGATGATCATTGCAAGGAGTTGTAGATGACATCTTATCAAGAGTTGCATATGATGCAATTGGCAAAAGTTGCCTACCTGAGAGATCTATGTTGTGGGTGACAGCCCTAGCTGGTCCATGGCTTAGAGGATTTCATGATCTTGCCCACTAGAAGGTTGTACGCTGCAATCTTCCGAATTGATGGTGAGGGCTATCAATTTGAAATAAAATAGTGGGATCGATAATTAATTAAAGGCCTAATTATATCGTCAAATTTTCAAATCAATCAGATAAGTCAAAAATGAGTTTTTGGACTAAAATTGCATATTTTCCTTTTTGTAGTTCAAATGGCAACAAACAACAACAACTTTTCTTTGCGATCGGTCCTTGACAAGAACAGGCTAAATGGGACAAACTTCCACGACTGGTATCGGACATTGAGAATTGTTCTCACTCAAGAGCGTAAGCTCTATGTCCTGGATACTCCAATTCTAGAGGAACCCGCTCCTAATGCACCAAGGGCAGAAAGGGATGCTTACAAGAAGCATTATGATGATGCCATTGATGCAAAGTGCTTGATGCTATGTTCAATGAACCATGAGTTGCAGAGGCAACATGAGAACATGGGTGTCATAGAGATGATTCTGCATCTCAGGAACATGTATGAAGATCAGGCACGGCAAGAGAGGTACAATGTTTCTAGGGCACTGTTCAAGTTCGTCATGACAGAAGGAGATCCAGTTGGTCCTCACACACTCAAGATGATTGGGTATGTGGAGAACCTGCAAAGACTGGGATTTCCACTGAGCCAAGAGTTGGCTACTGACGTGATACTGCAATCGTTGCCAGAATCTTACAGTCAGTTTGTGATGAACTACAACATGAACAACTTTGATAGGCCACTGTCAGAGTTGTTGGGCATGTTGAGGACAGCCGAGTTACAGATGAAGAAGGACAAGCCTAAGTCCATGATGGTGATCACGAGCAAGAAAGACAAGTCCAAGCGCAAGGGCAAGGGCAAAGCTAAGAAAGGTTCTGAAGCTAGCCAGGAGTCCAAGCCATCTTCAGCTCTCAAGGCCAAGGGAGGCGTGACCAAGAAAGGAAATTGCCACCATTGTCAAAAGCCAGGACATTGGAAAAGGAATTGTCCTCTCTACCTGGAAGAACAAAAGAAGAAGGAGGCGACTGAAGCCTCTACTTAAAGGTGTCATGAAAGTAAACTTGTAACACTTTTGAGATATATGATATCAAGATGTAAAGTGTAAAGCATTCTTACTTGGGGCAAGTGTTGCCTTTATAGACAGGAATACTTTAGTTTATTTTCATCCAATAAGGCATGTAATACAGTTATGAACTGCTATTTCATACTTGCCAATAGATAGAAACACTTTATTTTTGCATATTGTATGACAATGATGGCAATTAATAAAGAGATGTTTCAATTTATAAAGATGTGATCTTTGTGGCAATGCCTTATTTATCTTGTGATATTTGATATGCATAAGATAAGACAATACCTAAAAGTTATAGATAACTCAAACAAATTAGCATTAATCATGAGAAATTCATTTCTAGTTTCCATGTGATGGATAAATCTAGACTCTTTTGGTTATAGAACCAGTAAGAGACATGAATATCTTGGACATGATTAATCAATCTTCACTAATGTAGTGGGAGAGTGATTATCCTATTAGGTATAATACATGTGATGTATTTACATACCTATTGGAATAAATGCTAATACTTCAAATGGTGTTTAGAGAAATACCAATATGAATATCTTGAAGTGTTCAAGATTATCATAAATGAAGTACAAATTTGGAAAAGTATTAATTCTTGATGAGATCAATAAATGAAATACTTGGACCAAATGTTTGAGATCCTTATGAGTGATTATGATAGTGTATCATAGTGAACTCATGATTAAGGCATGGTGATGTCTGAATCAAGAAGGAATCATACTCTAAGCAGTTAGAGAATGATTATCAAATAACTGAATTCTTATTAATAAAAGAATACCCCACACTAATAAAAGAAATTAAGAATCACAAGGGTTGTGAGTTCTTATATCTTTAACAGATACACCTCAATTATCTATGTGATCAGTTGTTCATGTGATGAGTCAACTTTCAAGATAAATATGAGGAACCGAATCTTGAGTTATAGTTTATGACTATTACATCCTAAATGACATCCATGTGAACCATAAGGTATGACCTTGATGGTAGCACTCATTGGATCATATCCATAAGTGGAGATGAGTCTTAAGTGTTAAGACACATGGATAACATTTTGAGAAGGATGATGCTTGTTGATTGCAACTTAATGAATAATACATTTGGCATATGGATACTAAAACCGCATTCCACTAAGGAATAAAACCAGGATGTGTACGTGACACAGCCTATAAGGTTTGTGAATCCACTAATGCAAATGAAGTCTATAAGTTACAATGGACTAATCAATGTGATTGATTGATTACAAGCAACTCAAAATTGGATCTTTACTTTGATGATATAGTCAAAGGGTTTGACTGATATGTCAAAGATAAAGAAGGGATATGTGATTAGTGGGAGCGTATTCACATTCCATATATTGATGTGAAATGGAATTGTTCTAGAATGGAAATCCAAAAGTGGAAATTATCTTTAAGGAAGATAGAGATGTTTCCTATGTGATAGGAATAGAGATCTATAGAGATAGTTCTCGAAAAATCTTTTGACCTGAAAAGAGAAAACATACATTGGCAATCTGTACTGAAGGGTTCAGTATGCACAGATTCAGTGGGAGAATACTTGTCCATGTTACATGGAGTTAGTATCCCAAGGCCAAGTGTCCAATTCTTATTAAGAATGGGAACACTAAGAATAGATATGGATCTATCATGTGTGTAATCATCCCATTATCTTGCATGTATGACATGGCAAGAATAAAATGCATTCATCATCTTGTATGTAGGACATGGCAATATGATGTGCTCATCCTGATGACTCGTATGTAGGACATGACGAGTGGATGTCTGTCTACTTCCAGTAAGGGTTACTGGAATACCATGAGAACTTGATAAGTGCTTGTGAAGTACTAGTTCTATGGAGATAAGGAAGAGTTCAATGTAAAGAGTTACATTGATGCGAACTTCCGAAAGGACAGAAAATTAATCGCAAAATATACATAAGATGTATAAAAGTGAAAGTTTGTTGATAATTGGAAGTATTCCAATAAAGCCATTTAAAGGGGAAATGCTGAGTATCTATGTGTTAGTGAACAGCGGTGGATACTATATGGATCTGAAAGTTCATGAGATGAACTTATATTCCACTCATTGATGACATGTCTGGAATCCTTGATCATGCAATGTGGCTAAAGGTTAGCAAATGGAATACAAGATCGCATATTACGGCAACTCCATCTCATACGTGTGACGTACATCGAAGAGACGAGAGACATGCAATTTATACAGACTTTGGCAAGGTGTTGCCATTACTCACTATGTTGGCACTAAAGCACAGTAACATGTGGGACATGTTTGAAGATCACTATGAATATGATTCATGGGTGATTGGATCGTAGTGCAAGTGGGAGTCTGTTGGTATGTATGCCCTGAGAGACAATCATGTGATGATTGGTGGGATACATTAAGATTGATTTGATAAACATAAAAGGCGAGCTTCCAATTCTTTCTGGTTCAGTCATATGAGATAGTGATAGAACAGATTGAATGTCTAGAGAATGACAGTACTCAATGACGTATGCTTTCAGGTTGAGGACCTGAACGATGAGATCATACGGATGCTAAGAGTTTGTACATTCTTGTTATGTCCCTAGTCGGATGTCATTGTGGAAGGTAGATAGACAACAATGACACACAAGACTAGATTGTGGTGTTGGTTGATGACAGAATCTCATTAGTCATGATATAGAGATATCAAACCAAACACATAAGTACTTGTTAGAGAACAAGGTACCGGACAGACCCACCGTGAGTTTGACACATGGAACCATGAGATGGTAGTCACAGTCAGTACTCACAATGATGGTGGTGAGTGTGATTCTTAGACCTGAAATCACTGCACTCAACACATGTCGTTGGGCACACTTTGGCATCATCAAACGCAGTCCTGAAACATGGGTTGTTATAAAGGTGATGATTGGGTGGCTTTGACACATGGGGCTTTTGAGGGGCGAGTGATAGATATGGGATTTGTCCCTCCTGAGGGAGTTTGATATCCAAGGACACTTGATGAGTAGGCTTGAGAAACGCATGCACGCATGTGTGAATCAGTATGTGATACTGATGTCATACATATCTCTTCCAGTCTACTCTGAGATCAAGGAAGTGAATGAACGTTGACAGGATGACTGTTCCATGCCTCGAGTTCATTCGGGATATCAGTGACAAAGGAATTATACATTCACTGTAACACCATTCACGGATTGTAGGATGAAAGTTGTTCTCCAACTTTCTACTTCCACTTGGGTAGCACTGATGTGTGACTAGGCACCGCTCTTTGCTTGTGAAATCATAAGTGTTATGGACTTTCACTGCCAACGTGAAATGGACTTGCAGGGTCACACACATAGGATTTAACCTGGAAGAGGAGTTTTGTCCACAAGCAATGTTTAGATTGATTACTAAAGGAGTTTAGTAGTTCAATTAAACACTCAATCAGTCGATGGCTCAATATCGTATGGTTCAAGGTGTTGGACGCATTGATTTGAGTATCAGATTGATTGAAATCGCATTTGACTGATTATGCACAAGCTGCACTCCCAACCGATCGGTTCATGTGATGAACCGGTCGGCTGAGGTTGCTGAACTGGTCGGCTCAATTGTTGAACCGATCGGCTCATGCACTGAGTGAAATGACCGGTTCAAGTGTTGAACCGATCGGTTCAACTGGTGCAATCGAGCAACTTGGGAAAGTAGGATTGGTGAGAATTTTCCTTTCGTTTCTAATTGCCCAATTTGATTGGGAATAATATTGGTATTCGATACCAATTGGGAAAGAAACAATGAAAGTCAATCGGGAACCAACCTGGAACCCCAACCGACCGGTTCATGAGTGAACCGATCGGTTCAAGGGTCCCAAACGGTCGGTTCAGTGGTGAACTGATCGGTTCAGGTCCCCAACCGACCGGTTCACTTGTGAACCGATCGGTTCAGGTTGTGAGATGGTTGCTTTTGGTGGAAAATCCCGAACCCTTCTACTCCTGCTTTTAGTCCCGCATTGCCCGGGATGGAGAACCTTGTCCCATGACTCTCCTATATATATAGGGGGTATTGGGGGCTTCTCACAGTACAGCTCAGTGCAACCAGTTGCTTTGCAAGTTGTCGTTCTCTCTGGTTTTGGTAACTGTGAGAGAGCCCGAGCAAGTGCTTCCCGCAAAAGGGAGGTGCAACAAGGGAAGGACAACTGCAGTTGCAACAGAAGGTAGGAGAGCGTGTTGGCGACTAGTACGTCAACAGGAGGGTGTGAATTCTTCCACTTCCTTGTGGGACAAGGAGTGTGGAGTTCCAGGTGGTCCGTGTGGACTACTACAGAGGCGGGAGGACACTGCCGCTTAGGAGGACAACTGTCATCCGACAGTCCGGTTCGAGTAGGAGTTGTCAGTCCCGGTGCGACCAGGAGCTGCACAGACACCATCGAAGTCCGGAGTTGAAGACCGCGCATTGCGCGAGGTATTGTCACCGAGCAAGCCTCGGGACAAGGTATGATTCCACAAACCATCCTTTCCTATTATATAGACGTTGACGTGTTTCCTCGGTATGGGTTGGGGAGAAAATTTTTGTTTCCGCTGCCTTCTCTGTCTCCCCTAAAATCCCAACAGTGGTATCAGAGCCAGGTCAACTGCTCTATATTTTAGGAATATCGATATGATCGATTTTGGTTTGTCGCCTTTATTTATTGCATGCGATGCGAATTATATTGGCTTTATGCATGTCCAATCCTAAATCCACAAATCCCTAATTACATATATGATATGTATTATTAATTCACTCGATACGCGTCGCCCTTAAATGAGTTTTGTGGTGGATGTGTTTAGCATGATTATGGCCTATAAACCCCTATCTGTGATTGGTTGTGTGTGGTTGCTTGCATCTCGGTCTGTGCACCGATCTTCCCTCTCTTATTCCTGATGTAACTCGAAATAAATCGAGATTCTTTTCTACCTTTGCTCCCCCCGAATGTAACTCGGGGTTTCCCTTTTTAAAGCAATGTAATAAATAGGATAGAATTTTATTTCCTGTTATGTCAAAGACCGGCGGACATCAAGACGACTGCTCAGACTATCGGTTCAAGGAGTGAACCGATCGGTTGACGTTCCAGACGGTCGGTTCAAGGGTGAACCCATTGGTTGATGACCGGTTTGAGGAGCGAGACGAGTGGGTGGCGGACATGACGATATGCACGATGACCAGGCGAACCGATCGGTTGGAGGAGCCAACCGATCGGCTGGTGGCACCCAGACGACCGGCTGGAGAGTTCAGATCATTCATGTGATGAGTTGATCTACTCAGATGGCAAGGCACAGAGTTCATCTTGTACAGGTTGCATGTGATATAGACCTAGATGACCGTGATACCTCTTGGCTCGAGGAATCACATTAGGATGGCCATAATCATCGCTTTTTATCATTTGTGCATGTTTTCTGTGGGATATAGCATGTATATGATACGTACTATGTATTGTGGTTATTGGATATGTATATGTATATAAAACCAAATCCCTCATTAAAATATTAAGTTTTAGATGCCTTCCAAATGCGACACACGTGAAAAGCTTGATCGACCAAGTGTGGGCACGCCTTAGCGTGGTGCACCGTCTATCTCGTGGAAGCGTGAAGGATGAATGTGTGGGTCTGCCCAAGCAGGGTGCATATTCATCGTGTTCACTTTGGGTCGAACTTAACAAGGTGAACTAGATAGGATCTAGCGCCTTGAGGCATGGAGATGATCATTGCAAGGAGTTGTAGATGACATCTTATCAAGAGTTGCATATGATGCAATTGGCAAAAGTTGCCTACCTAAGAGATCTATGTTGTGGGTGACAGCCCTAGCTGGTCCATGGCTTAGAGGATTTCAGGATCTTGCCCACTAGAAGGTTGTACGCTGCAATCTTCCGAATTGATGGTGAGGGCTATCAATTTGAAATAAAATAGTGGGAGCGATAATTAATTAAAGGCCTAATTATATCGTCAAATTTTCAAATCAATCTAATAAGTCAAAAATGAGTTTTTGGACTAAAATTGCATATTTTCCTCTTTGTAGTTCAAATGGCAACAAACAACAACAACTTTTCTTTGCGATCGGTCCTTGACAAGGACAAGCTAACTGGGACAAACTTCCAAGACTGGTGTCGGACATTGAGAATTGTTCTCACTCAAGAGCGTAAGCTCTATGTCCTGGATACTCCAATTCCAGAGGAACCCGCTCCTAATGCACCAAGGGCAGAAAGGGATGCTTACAAGAAGCATTCTGATGATGCCATTGATGCAAAGTGCTTGATGCTATGTTCAATGAACCATGAGTTGCAGAGGCAACATGAGAACATGGGTGTCATAGAGATGATTCTGCATCTCAGGAACATGTATGAAGATCAGGCACGGCAAGAGAGGTACAATGTTTCTAGGGCATTGTTCAAGTTCGTCATGACAGAAGGAGATCCAGTTGGTCCTCACACACTCCAGATGATTGGGTATGTGGAGAACCTACAGAGACTGGGATTTCCACTGAGCCAAGAGTTGGCTACTGACGTGATACTGCAATCGTTTCCAGAATCTTACAGTCAGTTTGTGATGAACTACAACATGAACAACTTTGATAGGCCACTGTCAGAGTTGTTGGGCATGTTGAGGACAGCCGAGTTACAGATGAAGAAGGACAAGTCTAAGTCCGTGATGGTGATCACGAGAAAGAAAGGAAAGTCCAAGCGCAAGGGCAAGGGCAAAGCTAAGAAAGGTTCTGAAGCTAGCCAGGAGTCCAAGCCATCTTCAGCTCTCAAGGCCAAGGGAGGCGTGACCAAGAAAGGAAATTGCCACCATTGTCAAAATCCAGGACATTGGAAAAGGAATTGTCCTCTCTACCTGGAAGAACAAAAGAAGAAGGAGGCGACTGAAGCCTCTACTTAAAGGTGTCATGAAAGTAAACTTGTAACACTTTTGAGATATATGATATCAAGATGTAAAGTGTAAAGCATTCTTACTTGGGGCAAGTGTTGCCTTTATAGACAGGAATACTTTAGTTTATTTTCAGCCAATAAGGCATGTAATACAATTATGAACTGCTATTTCATACTTGCCAATAGATAGAAACACTTTATTTTTGCATATTGTATGACAATGATGGCAATTAATAAAGAGATGTTTCAATTTATAAAGATGTGATCTTTGTGGCAATGCCTTATTTATCTTGTGATATTTGATATGCATAAGATAAGACGATACCTAAAAGTTATAGATAAGTCAAACAAATTAGCATTAATCATGAGAAATTCATTTCTAGTTTCCATGTGATGGATAAATCTAGACTCTTTTGGTTATAGAACCAGTAAGAGACATGAATATCTTGGACATGATTAATCAATCTTCACTAATGTAGTGGGAGAGTGATTATCCTATTAGGTATAATACATGTGATGTATTTACATACCTATTGGAATAAATGCTAATACTTCAAATGGTGTTTAGAGAAATACCAATATGAATATCTTGAAGTGTTCAAGATTATCATAAATGAAGTACAAATTTGGTAAAGTATTAATTCTTGATGAGATCAATAGATGAAATACTTGGACCAAATGTTTGAGATCCTTATGAGTGATTATGATAGTGTATCATAGTGAACTCATGATTAAGGCATGGTGATGTCTGAATCAAGAAGGAATCATACTCTAAGGAGTTAGAGAATGATTATCAAATAACTGAATTCTTCTTAATAAAAGAATACCCCACACTAATAAAAGAAATTAAGAATCACAAGGGTTGTGAGTTCTTATATCTTTAACAGATACACCTCAATTATCTATGTGATCAGTTGTTCATGCGATGAGTCAACTTTCAAGATAAATATGAGGAACCGAATCTTAAGTTATGGTTTATGACTATTACATCCTAAATGACATCCATGTGAACCATAAGGTATGACCTTGATGGTAGCACTCATTGGATCATATCCATAAGTGCAGATGAGTCTTAAGTGTTAAGACACATGGATAACATTTTGAGAAGGATGATGCTTGTTGATTGCAACTTAATGACTAAGACATTTGGCATATGGATACTAAAACCGCATTCCAGTAAGGAAAAAAACCAGGATGTGTATGTGACACAGCCTATAAGGTTTGTGAATCCACTAATGCAAATGAAGTCTATAAGTTACAATGGACTAATCAATGTGATTGATTGATTATAAGCAACTCAAAATTGGATCTTTACTTTGATGATATAGTCAAAGGGTTTGACTGATATGTCAAAGATAAAGAAGGGATTTGTGATTTAGTGGGAGCGTATTCACATTCCATATATTGATGTGAAATGGAATTGTTCTAGAATGGAAATCCAAAAGTGGAAATTATCTTTAAGGAAGATAGAGATGTTTCCTATGTGATAGGAATAGAGATCTATAGAGATAGTTCTCGAAAAATCTTTTGACCTGAAAAGAGAAAACATACATTGGCAATCTATACTGAAGGGTTCAGTATGCACAGATTCAGTGGGAGAATACTTGTCCATGTTACATGGAGTTAGTATCCCAAGGCCAAGTGTCCAATTCTTATGAAGAATGGGAACACTAAGAATAGATATGGATCTATCATGTGTGTAATCATCCCATTATCTTGCATGTATGACATAGCAAGAATAAAATGCATTCATCATCTTGTATGTAGGACATGGCAATATGATTTGCTCATCCTGATAACTCGTATGTAGGACATGACGAGTGGATGTATGTCTACTTCTAGTAAGGGTTACTGGAATACCATGAGAACTTGATAAGTGCTTGTGAAGTACTAGTTCTATGGAGATAAGGAAGAGTTCAATGTAAAGAGTTACATTGATGCGAACTTCCGAAAGGATAGAAAATTAATCGCAAAATATACATAAGATGTATAAAAGTGAAAGTTTGTTGATAATTGGAAGTATTCCAATAAAGACATTTAAAGGGGAAATGCCGAGTATCTATGTGTTAGTGAACATCAGTGGATACTATATGGATCTGAAAGTTCATGAGATGAACTTATATTCCACTCATTGATGACAAGTCTGGAATCCTTGATCATGCAATGTGGCTAAAGGTTAGCAAATGGAATACAAGATCGCATATTACGGCAACTCCATCTCATACGTGTGACGTACAGCAAAGAGATGAGAGACATGCAATTTATACATACTTTGGCAAGGTGTTGCCATTACTCACTATGTTGGCACTAAAGCACAGTAAAATGTGGGACATGTTTGAAGATCACTATGAATATGATTCATGGGTGATTGGCTCACAGTGCAAGTGGGAGTCTGTTGGTATGTATGCCCTGAGAGCCAATCATGTGATGATTGGTGGGATACATTAAGATTGATTTGATAAACATAAAAGGCGAGCTTCCAATTCTTTCTGGTTCAGTCATATGAGATAGTGATAGAACAGATTGAATGTCTAGAGAATGACAGTACTCAATGACGTATGCTTTCAGGTTGAGGACCTGAATGATGAGATCATACGGATGCTAAGAGTTTGTACATTCTTGGTATGTCCCTAGTCGGATGTCATTGTGGAAGGTAGATAGACAACAATGACACACAAGACTAGATTGTGGTGTCGGTTGATGACAGAATCTCATTAGTCATGATATAGAGATATCAAACCAAACACATAAGTACTTGTTAGAGAACAAGGTACCAGACAGACCCACTGTGAGTTTGACACATGGAACCATGAGATGGTAGTCACAGTCAGTACTCACAGTCATGGTGGTGAGTGTGATTCTTAGACCTGATATCACTGCACTCAACACATGTCGTTGGGCACACTTTGACATCATCAAACGCAGTCCTGAAACATGGGTTGTTATAAAGGTGATGATTGGGTGGCTTTGACACATGGGGCTTTTGAGGGGCGAGTGATAGATATGGGATTTGTCCCTCCTGAGGGAGTTTGATATCCATGGCCACTTGATGAGTAGGATTGAGAAAGGCGTGCACGCATGTGTGAATCAGTATGTGATACTGATGTCATACATATCTCTTCCAGTCTACTCTGAGATCAAGGAAGTGAATGAACGTTGACCGGATGATTGTTCCATGCCTCGAGTTCATTTAGGATATCAGTGACAAAGGAATTATACATTCGCTGTAACACCATTCACGGATTGTAGGATGAAAGTTGTTCTCCAACTTTCTACTTTCACTTGGGTAGCATTGATGTGTGACTAGGCACCGCTCTTTGCTTGTGAAATCATAAGTGTGATGGAGTTTCACTGCCAACGTGAAATGGACCTGCAGGGTCACACACATAGGATTTAACCTGGAAGAGGAGTTTTGTCCACAAGCAATGTTTAGATTGATTACTAAAGGAGTTTAGTAGTTCAATTAAACACTCAATCAGTCGATGGCTCAATATCGTATGGTTCAAGGTGTTGGACGCATTGATTGGAGTATGGGATTGATTGAAATCGCATTTGACTGATTCTGCACAACATGCACTCCCAACCGATCGGTTCATGTGATGAACCGGTCGGCTGAGGTTGCTGAACCGGTCGGCTCAATTGTTGAACCGATCGGCTCATGCACTGAGTGAAATGACCGGTTCAAGTGTTGAACCGATCGGTTCAACTGGTGCAATCGAGCAACTTGGGAAAGTAGGATTGGTGAGAATTTTCCTTTCGTTTCAAATTGCCCAATTCGATTGGGAATAATATTGGTATTCGATACCAATTGGGAAAGAAACAAGGAAAGTCAATCGGGAACCAACCTGGAACCCCAACCGACCGGTTCATGAGTGAACCGATCGGTTCAAGGGTCCCAAATGATCGGTTCAGTGGTGAACCGATCGGTTCAGGTCCCCAACCGACCGGTTCACTTGTCAACTGATCGGTTCAGGTTGCGAGATGGTTGCTTTTGGTGGAAAATCCCGAACCCTTCTACTCCTGCTTTTAGTCCCGCATTGCCCGGGATGGAGAACCCTGTCCCATGACTCTCCTATATATAGGGGGTATTGGGGGCTTCTCACAGTACACCTCAGTGCAACCAGTTGCTCTGCAAGTTGTCATTCTCTCTGGTTTTGGTAACCGTGAGAGAGCCCGAGCAAGTGCTTCCCGCAAAAGGGAGGTGCAGCAAGGGAAGGACAACTGCAGTTGCAACAGGAGGCAGGAGAGCGTGTTGGCGACTAGTACGTCAACAGGAGGGTGCGACTCCTTCCACTTCCTTGTGGGACAAGGAGTGTGGAGTTCCAGGTGGTCCGTGTGGACTACTACAGAGGCGGGAGGACACTGCCGCTTAGGAGGACAACTGTCATCTGACAGTCCGGTTCGAGTAGGAGTTGTCAGTCCCGGTGCGACCAGGAGCTGCACAGACACCTTCGAAGTCCGGAGTTGAAGACCGCGCATTGCATGAGGTATTGTCGCCGAGCAAGCCTCGGGACAAGGTATGATTCCACAAACCATCCTTTCCTATTATATAGACGTTGACGCGTTTCCTCAGTATGGGTTGGGGAGAAAATTTTTGTTTCCGCTGCCTTCTCTGTCTCCCCTAAAATCCCAACAAAAATCCATATTTATCTCCTACCATGGACGGGCTATGCTTCTCGAACCATGGTTTTTTCTATATTTCCTTCTTCACCAAGTTCCTTACTATGGCATCACCTTTCATATAGAGGTGTTATGATCAAGTCTTGGACTTTTGATAAGTCATCTTCAACTTTGTGAACGTGGATCTTGGAATCTTGAAGCTTTAGTGCTGATCTTGAGGTGGGTTATATAACTTGAACTCGACTTTATTATTATTCACCTCCTATCATGCAATACTTCGTGATTCCTTTTCTACTTCAACTTTTCTTGTTTGAATAATGGTTCTATGAGTTCTATTGTTCATGAAATAGAGTAGTAATGAATGAAGAGATTGAGCTTGAAGATGATGAAATTGATATGCACAAACCAATATTGGTTTGTGAAAGCCCTAACCCGATACAAGGGTATAGGCATGGAAACTGATACACATGAACTCATACCCCTTTTGGTTTGTTACATGAGTATGAATACTATTCTTTCAATTTCTTAACATATCACTTAAATGATAAGAATAAGTTAGGTCGATATCTAGAAGGTAGCCAAGTCGATACACATACTTGCACCATCACATTGATGGCCGACATGACTTGTGCTACTCTAAAAATGATATGGTGTTGTTAGGTTGATATGTTAGATGCTCTAAAAATGATATGTGTGAAAGATACTATCTTGTCATGACTAAGATAATGTGTTGTAAGATGGAGTATTAAATCGTGTTTCCTTAGTTGATAAGGCCAACCTTAACCCTAGTAATTCAATACACTCACAATCTGATATCCCTCTAGTCAGATACATGTGTGACAGATGATATACTTAGCCCAACATACTTTTTGAAAGTATGGAAAACATATTCTTAGAAGCCTTGGCCGATACAACAAGTATTGGTGGATCCAATAGGTGGAAGAACTAAGGTATTGAATAAGGGTTCATCCAATACAACCCAAAACCCTAGAGGCCGATACCCCCTTATTAAGCAAGCTAGGTCGATACCCTAGTTGATGGTTAGGCTATCACGCTAGTTGGTTGAGTGGATGATACCCTAGTAGATGGTATGGCTGATACACAATGGGTTGATATGGTTGATACACAATGAATTGATATGGCCAATACACAATGGGTTGATGTGTACAATACACAAAGAGATAGGGTGGTCAATACCCTAAAGTACACTAAAGCTGATATACCTTCTCAAGCATCTCTAAACTAATACCATTTGATATTCCTTGTCCAATACAAGTAATGGTACTTTGGCAAACACAAACACATGTGTCTACGCTGACACTAGGTGTAACATGCAGGCCAATACACCTAGGCCGACTCACCTTCATGAGTGTAGGTCGATACACCTTGAATATAATCAATGGATACACTATAAAGTAATGTGATGGATATATTTTGAAAAGTGTAGGCCAGTATACCCTAAATAGGTTCAAGTTAATTCAACAAGTTAAGGTTGAATCTAATATCCCAATAAGTATGAAATAGAAACTTGTACTAATCATATGAGAAAGGTAATGTCGTATGTTGGTAATCAATTAATGATAATTGATGAGAGTAATAAAGTATGATTGAATACCTATGACAATGAAATAAGCTCGTAGATGTGAGGAGTTATGAATTAGGGATTCGAGTGTTGAATAAAACCCTAAAGACCCTAATCATCTACAATAAAAGTCCTAACCCCAAATATGAGAGGGTTGTAACTTGATTGAGTAATTATTTGTGATACAATTGAATGTAAAGATGATAATATAAGCACCTAGAAGTGAGGAGTTGTGTTCTAGGGTTGGTGATTGAATATAACTGTGAAAACCCTAATCAATTGAAAATAGAAACACTAACTCTAATCACAAGAGGGAATGTAACTTGAAATGGCATGATGATAATATCAATGGTTATAATAATGAAATCTTAACCATGAATGCCTTATGGATATAGCCAGATGAGGGCTATAGTGGTTATCATCTATTATAGATTGATTATGCCTTATGAGTCCTATGAAATACTAGTTTCATAGAAAGAATGTATATAGGTCTGACGACCTAGAAAAAACATAATTTCCTAGAAGGTGATGTTGTATTCAATGGTGAGTTTAAGGGATTGATATCCCATGATGAAAATGATAGGGTAACATAGAGGTTCTCTAACTATTAACGAATCATAAACAAAATGATATACCTTCATTTTATTATACTTGTAATTTTATTAAGGGGATTATTCTTTTACAACATGTTGTTGATATTTAAGTTGATATCTCTTTTATCATGAGACCCTAACCATGCAAGTATTTTGAGATAATAAGGAAAGCCAATTATGGGCTATGATGATGTGACATTATATAGATGGAATGGGCCTTGTGAGCCATGTAAAATACTTTAACAACATGTATGATGTTTATATGGGACTTATGATCTAGAGTTGGTTGTTTCCTAATGAGAGGTGACACTGTTCTATAATGAACTAAGAAGATTGAAACCCCATAGTATGTGATAATCAAGTATATGCTTCAGATGACCTATAGATTATTGTTGCCTGATAAGAGGTAACATTGTTCAAAGATGAACTGAGGGTTTGATACCCAAAACATGTGATAATGATGATGAAAATATTAAAGGGATGAGATTCCCAGTAATATGTTCAAGGGTTTGAGATCCCATGAAGGGAATAACAAGATATATTCCAATTGATACCAGATTTCTTGAAGACATGTATTATGCTTTCCTTGGTAGTAATTACTAATAGTTCACACTTTTAACTTGATTTATGCTAAAAGATGTAGTAATTCACTTAACCTATCAAGTGAACTAAAAATGTAGTTTCCCTATCCATAGATCCATTCGGTTACAGAACTTGTTGAATGGTGAAATGAGTTTAGATCAGAGTGCATATTGTTGAATATGCGGGGTACAAGTTGTATCCTGAATCCACGGGATTGGCTATAAGACATACCCTAAAAAGAGTGTGGTCAAGGCCGTAGCTCCGATACAATGTTTATATATCCTCCCCCCCAACATAGTATTAAAGTAACATTTTTGGCCCCAAACAACCCACCCAAGGGGCTAGCTACTCATGGAAATTGAAAATACAAAAAGAGAAGAGAACTAGGGAGAAGTAGCCATGAAGCTTAGTGTGGATGGAGTGATCCTCCTCTTATTTTGCTACAAGTCTCCCTCCTCCTTCCTCCAAGGTGCAAGGGCATGAAATGAAGGTGGAAAGTGGCCAAAACACCAAGAAACTAGAATTTTGGTGGAAATGGTTAAATGTAGTGGAATGGAGGTGGAAATGAAGTACAATGGCTAAGGGGCAATAATGGGGTGATAGAAGGTAGCTAGGTGTTTCCAACTTTGGCCTCAAGTTGTCACCTATGTATATATAGGTGGTGGGGAAGCAATAGGTCAAGTAGGGATAAAGTGGGAAATGCAGTGGAAAAGTAGCTAGGTTTTTATGAGTAGCACGATCGTGTTGGGCAACATGGCTGTGGTGGGTAGGGATGACCACAACTATGGTGTGGTGGAATGGTCGACGCAAAAAATGATAGTAATAGTGGTTGATTTGAACTGAAAGTGGCATGGCCATGGTCGTCACCACGGTCGTATTGCTTGGAATTGGCTTGCCCATTCTCGACAATACGATTGTTTTGCACTGAGCTGCTACACAACCATACAAGGTGGAATGTCAGGGTCAATCTACCATGGACATTCTGAGTGGCATGGACGTGGTGATTCATGCATTAATTCAATGTTGACTCTATTGATTCTGGAGTGAGCTATCACGACCGTTTTGTGGTACCACAACCGTGTTGGTCTCTGGATCAACACTTTGAGTTGAAGCTTTGTTCGTTCTTAGGTATCTTCACTTAAATGGATCTTTAAACACTAGGTGTAGGTTGAGGGAGTCTTAGAATTTACTTTGGGACACTCCAACGATAAATAAACCCTTGGATCACTCCTTCTCTCTCTCTTCCATCCAAGTGTGGTCCAAATGCCTGATATACATGCAAATACTGTCCATAAGTGCATTTTACACAAATATGTAAATTAGGAGAAATAACATGTATTCTAACATGTATAGATGTGAATAAAATGCAATATGACACAAGATGAAGCCCTAAAATAGTGCTTCATAACCACCCCAAACTTAAACTTCTCCTCAAGTATGATCCAACTCAATCTCTCTATAATTTTTCCACAATCAAGAAATGACAAATGCATTGCAATAGATGAATGTTGAAAAAATGGGCTCAAAGATTACTAGGTACATTTATTCCACCTCTAACCTCTCCTATTTCAAAAACCAATCATGATTAGAGCATTGAGACTGCAAACTTCAAATATAGACCGTAAAAAACATAATCAATCCACATGGCTGTCATATCACTCTGGGTAAACTGTTTCATGGTAACAAAGGTCAAAAAGGACTAATTTTGTTGTTTTACATTCATGCATTCAATCTCATATGTCCATCCACACTAAGTAACCCATGTGGCTACAAAAAAGGGAAAATGAGCTAGGTTGATGTTTCCTATCTCCATGGGCATGCAAAAGGAAGAAATGGTTGCACTTAGATTTTGGAGTGCTTTTACACGCTCATCTTTTGTTTATCTAGATGCTCTTAAATAGGATCATCTTTCACTTTATTTTTTCTTTTTCTTTTTCTTTGCCCTTGATGTGAATAGGGTACATGATGATGAGAGTGAAGTGGGGGGTATGGATATGGCCACCCAAACTTTTGGATGTGACTAAGGATGTGTGCACTTTGGCATCCTTTCATGAGGTGGAGAGGTAAGAAGATGGTAGAATAAAAGTAAGTCAAAGAGGGGTTACTAGTGTGGACATCAACATGAGACCTCCTACACGGAAGTTACTCCAAAAATTGCATTAAGTAATGACACTCCACATGAATGAGAAATGTTAAAACCACATTTCTATCATGAGATTCTACACAACTCTAAGCATTTGCGGCTTGCTTCAATCACAATTCAATCAAATAGTTCACAATCATGAGAGAGGTGATGCACATGTAAAAAATCAAGATTGAGGCCATTTAGCAATAAACCATGATAATTCACTTGCATTTGTCAAAGGCCATCATTTTCAATTTAAAGAGTAGAGATTGCATCAAAACACACTTTTTAGGCAAGCAGTTCTAAATTTGGGCAAAATTGGTCAAAACGGTGCCAAATCACATCAATCACATCTAAGCCTTCATTATAGAAAATAAAGCAAGAAATAAGAAAATCCTAGTTAAAACATGCAAAAAAAAATCTACATGATATACAATGCATGACAAAAAGGGCAATTTTGTCTAAAATTACGCAAAAACTGACAGAAAGTAAACTACATCACATGCACGCATGCAAAGCAGGTAAAATCTAACCAAGATAGCAAAAGCAACATAACAAAGCTAGAAAACAAAACTATATGGTAGGTGAAATGCAAAATGAGTGAAATGCTACCACCCTAAACTTAAAACATACTTGTCCTCAAGTATGCTCCAACTTAATCTCTCTACAATTTTTCCACAATCAAGAAATGACAAATTCATTACAATTGATGAATATTGACTAAATGGACTCAAAGATGACTAGGTACATGCATTCCATCTCTCTCCTCTCCTATTTCACAAACCAATCATGATTAGAGCACTGAGCCTACAAACTTCAAACTTAGAGCATAGAAAACACAATCAATCCACATGGTTGTCATATCACTCTAAGTAAACTGTTTCATGGTAGAAAAGGTGAAAAATTACTAATTTTGTTGTTTTACATTCATGCATTGAATCTCATATGTCCATCCACACTATGTAACCCATGTGGCTGCAAAAAAGGAAAAATGATCTAGGCTTGATGTTTCCTAGCTCCATGGGCATGTAAAAGGAAGGAAGGGTTGAGGTAAGATTTTGGAGTGCTTTTACACACTCATCTTTTCTTTATTTGGATGCTCTTATACAAGAGCATATTTCATTTTCTTTTTGCATTTTTTATTTTTATTTTTCTTTTCCCTTGATGTGGATAGGGCACATGATGATGAGAGTGAAGTGGGGAGTATGGATATGGCCACCCCAAACTTTTAGAGGTGTCCGATGTTGAATGTGTGCACTTTGGCATCCTTTCATGAGGTGGAGATGTACGAAGATGGTAGAAGAAAAGTGAGTCAAAGAGGGTTACTAGTGTGGACATCAACATGAGACCTCATGCGTGAAAGTTACACCAACAATTTCAATAAGAAATGACACACCACATGAATGAACAATATTAAAACCATATTTCTATCATGAGATTCTACAAAACTCTAAGTTTTTGCGGCTTGCTTCAATCACAATTCCACCAAATAGTTCACTATCATGGGAGAGGTGATGAGCATGTATAAGGTCAAGATTGAGGTCGTTTTGCAATAAACCATGATAATTCACTTGCATTTGTCAAAGGTCATCATTTTCAATGTGAAAACTAGAGATTGGGTCAAAACACACTTTTAGGAAAGAAGTTCTAAATTTGGGAAAAATTGGTCATAACAGTGCCAAATCACTTTCAATCATATTTAAGCCTTCATTGTGGAAAATAAAGTAGGAAACAAGAAAATCGTAGTTAAAACAAACAAAAGTTACAAAAATCTATATGATATGCAATGCGTGACAAAAAGAGCATTTTTTAAAAAATTACTCAAAAATTGACAGAAAGTAAACTACACGACATGCAAGCATGCAAAGTAGGTAAAATATAACATAGATAGCAACAGAAACATAACAAAGCAAGAAAAAAAACTAAATTGTAGGTGAACTGCAAAATGAGTGAAATGCAAAAGAGGGCATACCGCCCTACCACACTAAAATTTTGAATCATGATGTCCTCAGCATGATACTAAAGTCGGGAGTGATAGGGTAGATGATCACTATGGTGGCTCTGGTGAAGGGTGATGGTAGTAGTCTGTCTGTGGAGGTGGGTAGGCATCTGGATATGCTGCGAGTTCACCCCACCAATATTCCCCCCTTTAGGGGTTCCTCTGGGCCTAGGCATGCTAAAATTGATACATGTGGTTGATCTGATGGTGCATCTATTGATGATCCAACCACAATGCATCTTGTGTGCGTTGAAATCCCTCCTATGCCCTGAGAATCCTATCACATTTGCTCTGAATACCCTCCAGATACGCATGTATAGTCGACATATCATAAGCGTTTATTGAGGGTTGTTGTGGCTGCTGTGATGTCTCCGCCTCTCGTCGCCTCACCCTGTGTGCCTCTCTCTCCTCAAATTTTCTCCTCCTCTCAGCATCTTCCTGAGACTCCCCTAGTCTCTTGGGTAGATCTCTGGGCTATTTCTGCCATGTATCTCTAGGATGCTCATCTTCCCACCTCCTCAAGATATCCAAAAAATCCAAAGACGTACCACACCCCTTTAGGCGAGGTGTGGCATGGTAGGGGACCTCCAGTGAAACTCCTGCATAAGGAGGGTTTACTTGGTAGAAAATATCCTGATCAATCACTAAAATCATGGATGAGTGAATCAGGTGGTGTAGGTACACGAGCTTCCCTCTTTTTTCCTTGGTGTAACCAGATAAATCATGATCCAGGGCCAAAGCAATTGAAGTCACAATCCCTCCCATAATAAAAGGGCTCTTACTCTTGGATGGGACTATCTCCATGTGATCAATGATGATTTATCCCAAATTTGCATGCTTCGCCTACACCATCCATGCCAAAAAAAGAGGTCTTTCTGTGTACAACTGCCTTAGTTTATTGTGTTGGCTAAGACCTTTTGAATGTATCTCAACACAGGATTATAAATCAGTCTTATCTTTGATTTTCCCACCACAAAGTTGCTATTCCATGTAAGCCTCTTCCACATGACTGCGTAGTTTGCAATGGTGTCTTTGTTTGTGCTTCCTTGATCAAGTAGGTCTGCTACCTCAGGGGTGGGAGCAAAAATGCTATTGATAAAAGAGGCAGTGATAAGGTAAGTTTCATTTCCCAATGTTATATTTATGGCATCACTAGTACAGAAACAACATTCAATGTCACTTTTATGGGCGTCAGTTATTTAGGAAATCCGATGCCTATAACATTCAATGTTGGTGATGTAGGTAAACCGACATCTATAGTCAAGACATGGGTACCTCTTTCTATTTAGCGTCGGCTTCGTAACAGAAAACTAACGCCTAATATCGCCTGCGAAATCCAATTTTCGAGTGAAAAAAATTGGCCCCAAAGTGTCACATACTACGTCGGTTTTTTAACATCTAACCGACGCCTATATAAGATGAAAATTTGTGCGAAAAGTTCCAACTTAGGTGTCAGTTATCATTTGATAATCAACGTCAATAATGGTTCCAGCCAAATTCTTTAGGGTGAAATTTGTCTAATTGGACGTCGGTTTTTAAAGAACAACCGACGTCGAAGAGTTTAGGTGTCATTTGTTTTAGATAATCGACGTCGTTTACCAACTTAATATACCCACGAACAACAACTATTCCCCTTTCTTCTATTTCATCATGAAGCAACTGTTCCCCTTTCTCTGCTCTTGTTGTGTCGCCACCCGCCCGCCCGCTGCTGCTCGCCACCTGCTGCTTCTCGCTCGTCGCCGACGCTGCCTGCTGCTTGCTCGCCGTCAACGCCAGACGCCGCTACTGCTGCTATGTGTTGCCGCCGCCATCCTCTTTGTCGCCGCCCACCATCCTCATTGCCATCGCCGATGCCTGCTCCGTGCTCGCCGTCGTCCTCCCTGTCGTGCCGCCTGCCTACTTGCTGCTCGTCGTAGCCTCCAGGTAGTTGTAGCCTCTGTTCTTCCTTCTCTCTAGCTCCTTACCTATAGCAAACATGGTCGTGGCTTTGTTGGCCTACCACGGTCGTGCTGCCCAGCATGGCCATGGTAGTCCAACACAGCCACGACCGTGTTTGCTGTTCGTAAGGATATGAACAAATCTTTATGTAATGCTTTATGTAAATTCTAGGATACAAACAAATCTTTTGCTTTCATATATTTGTGCTTCTAATCCTAATGCTTGACCTAATTCAGTAAATTTTGATGCATGTTGAAATAAGATTTAAACTTGTCCATTCTAGCAATCTAATTTGATTTGATTAAACCCTAACATTGATGAAACCCTAACATCAATTGTGATGAAACCCTAACATGTACATATCTATTATTGTGTTTGTTGGCCTAGAAACCCATCCAAGATTTACTCATTTGGAGTAAATCTTGGATAGTCCCCGGTTTGGGACTGTTCTTGAACACCTAATCTCACTTAGGATGTAAGTGTATAATGTGTATTGAGTTTTCGAGAAAATTTCGGTAGCATTTCCCCGTTTGTTCTCTAAGTACATATGTACTTAGAGAACAGCGGGGAAATGCTGCCGAATTTTTTTTGAAAACCCAATTCACATTATACACTTACTAGTGAGATTAGGAGTTCAAGGATGGGATAGGTGGTACACATTTATTATATATAAGAATGACATCAGATGTGTTTGTTGGCCTAGAAAGTGAACAATCATTGTTCTTTATATTACTTGTACATTGGTATAAATTAGAATGAACAATCACTAAATCATATATTGTTTGTATGGAGTCCAGCTTCATTGTACCTCCTAATCTGACAATATTTTCCATGTAGCGCATCACATTCTAGCCGCAGGCCCAATCGTTATTTCATGTCCCGCACTGTCTACTTCAACATCGGATGGGTGTAGATAATATACAGTTAGCGAGGCTGGGACGATTACCATCATAATCCAGTGTCTACCCCTAATTGCAAATAAGCCAAACAAATAGAAAACCGGATGGATCTAGATAATAGGAGATTAGGTGTTCCCCAGTTTGTGACTGTTCTTGAACACCTAATCTCACTTAGGATGTAAGTGTATACCCTAATCTTGTCCTAATATATACTTGTTTTCTCTTTGATCAGAGAATGGATAGATCGTGGATGTCCATTCGCAATCACTACACCCCATAGTTTATATCTAGTCTTGATCAGTTTATTAGATTTGCCGAGGAACATAGGAAAGAACCTGGAGAGAGGTTCTACTATCCATGTAGGCATTGTGGTAACAACTTGAAAGTCAGCACTGGTGAGGAAATCAAAAGTCATGTCATGTGCAACGGGATTGTACAAGGCTATACAGAATGGCACTGGCATGGAGAGATTTCAAACTCGAAACCAGTGGATGTCGATAGCAGTGCTTGGGTGGAAGAAGAAATTTCCTCCGATGACGTAGATGTGAACGGACCAGTTCCAGTAGACATCGTTGATGCGATGCTGGATAGTTGTAGGGTAGAGCACACCGATGCACCTCCTATCTTTAGAAACATTGTGCATGATGTTGAGATACCGTTATACACAGACTGTGCTAAGTTTATGAATCTTAGCACTGTGTTGAGATTGTATAAGTTGAAAGCTAACAATAGATGGAGCGACAAAAGCTTCACTTCATTGTTGACTTTATTGAAAGAAATGCTTCCTGAAGGAAACGAGCTGCCAATCTCAACATACCGGGTAAAGATATTGTTGTGTCCAATGGGAATGGAGGCCAAGAAGATACAAGCATGCCTGAATGATTGTGTATTATTTCAAAAGGACTATGTGGATTTGAAAGATTGTCCAAAATGTGGTGTGTCATGGTATAAATTGACGACTTCGGGGGAGTCCAAAACTGGTTCTCCAGCCAAGGTGATGTGGTATCTACCTATAATATCACGATTTCAACGCTTGTTTGCACATCCAAAAGATGCGAAGAATTTGATGTGGCATGCAGATGTTAAGAAAAATAATGATGGGATCCTACGACATGCGTTCTGATTCCCCACAGTGGAAGAAGATTGATCTATTGTACCCCAAATTTTGTGAAGAAGATAGGAATCTAAGACTTGGGCTTTGTACAGATGGGATGAATCTGTACGGGACATTGAGAAACCAACATAGCACTTGGCCAGTCATGCTTGTTATATACAATCTTCCTCCGTGGTTGTGTATGAATTATAAGTACGTTATGCTGTCGTTGTTGATATCGGGCCCTAAACAAATCGGAAATGATATCGATGTTTATCTTGAACCTATGATTGATGACTTAAAGAAACTTTGGGCTGAAGGTGTGATGACCTATGATGCTTCAGGAAGAGAGACATTTCGTTTGCATGCTATGTTGTTTTGCACTATTAATGACTTTCCTGCATATGGCAATTTGTCTGGATATAGTGTCAAAGGAGCTAAAGTTTGTCCTATATGTGAAGAAAACACTGATTCAATAAGACTAAAATATGGCGGCAAGACTGTATATCTTGGTCATTGAAGGTTTCTTTTAAAATTCCATCCGTATCGTAGGAAGCACAAAGCATTCAATGGATGGAATGATGAACAGAGTGCACCTAAACCTATACCAGGGGATGTTGTTTATGAAAGAGTAAAAGACATTGTCAATGAATTTGGTAAGAAATCACAATGTAGTATGGCCACACTGAGTGACAATTCTTCATTCAAGAAGAAGTCAATATTTTGGGATCTTCCTTATTGGAGTTCTTTAACAGTCAGGCATTGTATCGATGTAATGCACGTTGAGAAAAATGTCTGTGATAGTATCATTGGTACTTTGTTAAATATACCAGGTAAGACTAAAGATGGGATAAAATCCAGACTGGACCTACGTGAAATGGGAATAAGGTCAGAATTAACATAATTATGTGAAATGGGTAATAAAAGAACATACTTACCTCCCGCTTGTTACATGTTGTCTAGAAAGGAGAAGAAAGCTTTTTGTGAATGCTTGGTAAATGTTAAGGTGCCACATGGTTACTCATCCAACATCTGTAGATTGGTATCAATGAAAGATTTGAAGTTGATAGGTCTTAAATCTCATGATTGTCACACTCTAATGCAACAAATATTGCCCGTGGCAATTCGATCTATATTGTCGAAGCATGTAAGGTTTGCAATCACCAGACTTTGTTTCTTTTTCAACAGTCTACGTAGAAAAGTTATTGACCCTGATACTCTCGATAATTTGCAAAGAGAAGTGGTTGTTACCCTATGTCAGCTTGAGATGTATTTCCCTCCTTCGTTCTTTGATATCATGGTACATCTTGTTGTCCACTTGACTAGGGAAGTGAAAATGTTGGGACCAGTTTTCTTGCATTCGATTTATCCCTTTGAACGATACATGAGCGTTTTTAAAGGTGATGTTCGAAACCGTTATCGGCCTGAAGGGAGTATTATTGAAGGTTATGTGGCGAGAGAGGTTATGGATTTTTGCAATGACTTTCTGAGTGGTAATAACACTCCTATTAATGACAAGAATATTGAGGAGGGAAAAGGAATTTTGGGATCACGGGTGAAAGTAATCATCCGTGAGTAGTTGGAACAAGGTCACTTGTATATTTTACACAACATGGACGAAGTGAGTGTTTATATCGAGGAACATACCAATTTCATCAAGAGACAACATCCTCGAGCAAGTTCAATGTGGCTTGCTAGAGAGCATAATAAGACTTTTACTAAGTGGTTTGAAGATAAAGTCTTACATCAACTATCTCAAACACCAAATGATATTACGGAAACTATTAAATGCCTCTCCTTTAAACCAAAACTGAATGTTATGTCTTATGAAGGGTTTGACATTAATGGGTTCACATATTACACAAAGAGCCAAGATGATAAGAGTGTCGTCTAAAATAGTGGGGTCACTCTTCAAGAGTCGACTATGTATTTTGCAAGTGCAAAGGATAAGAGTCCGCGTGAAGCTAAAATGTCATATTACGGTGTCATTGAAGACATATGGGAGTTTGACTACATAGATTTCAGAATTCCACTCTTTAAATGTAATTGGGTTGATAACACCAAAGGAGTTATAGTGTATGAATTGGGTTTCACTTTAGTGAACTTTGAAAAGATTGGCGAGAAGGGTGAACCATTCATATTGGCATCACAAGCTAAACAAATATTCTATATTGATGATCCTGTAAATGATAAATGGTCAGTTGTTCTTCATGGTAAAAGACAGTTCATTGAAGATCCTATAGATGAAGAAGAGTACTATGATAAGTATGATGACTCCAGTCCATTCTCAGTTGGGTTGCCAACTCCACAAAATATTGAAGCTAATGATGACTTATATGTGCGCGAAGATCACATTGAAGGATTGTTAATTGATAAAAGAACACAATTTTAGAGGCATGCATGTTTATATTTTTTTATTGAATCTAAATGTTTGCTTTTTTAATATCAATATCATTTTCAGATTTGATTTTTCATTATCTTCTAGTTAATACAAATGCTAAATGTTTGCCGTTTTAATGACATTTTCAGATGGCTGACCATGATGAGCATGATTTTCATGATGAGTATGAAGACCATGATGAGCATGTTGTCCAAGATGAGCATGGTGAGGATACCAATGTAAGTTCTAAAAACATATCATGTATTTCTATAAAATTCATTAGCTTCTAGTTATGTCAGATATCCCATATTTATATATTGGGCTAATTCAGTGTGTTTATTTTAGGTTGATGATGCACATGTACCCACTGAAGCACTAGAGGAACTTAATGCGCATCACCAAAAACTTAACAAGAAAAGGGGCATCACTCTGTTGAAGAAGTTAATAGCGCTAAGTGGCAGTGGATCCAAATTGGTTGTGGAGTTTGATAATGGAGGAAATGCAATTGGAGTGAACCGCAATAATTTTGTAAACTATCTTGGGGTTGTCACTCGAAGCCATTGTGGTGTTAAGTATGATAATTGGCATAAAGTTCCTCAGGAGAAGAAATACATGATATGGAAGGATTTATGCGTGAGTGATTATTATTTGCAATTCTATTGTGTAGATTTCAAATTCTATTATTTGCAATTCTATTTTTGGATACTAGTTAAAAGCAATTCTAATTTACAGAATCTATTTGCATTGGATGAGAAGATGCATCGTAAAAGCATGATGCAACGCGCTGGAAAGATGCTAAGGAAGTATAGGAAAAATCTCAACAGAGAATACATAAAAGATGGTGATAAGAAGAAGAAGTCAGCCCTTAAACAGTGGAACTTCTTGGACAAAGAAGAATGGGGCACGTTTGTTGCTTCAAGAAAATCTGAAGAATTCAAGGTATTAGGCGTCACTCCCAATTTAATTAATATATGTTGTATTCACCTATTCAAGATTAACATTTAGTGCTACTAACCAAATCATTAATGTGCATACTAACTAGGCCCTCAGTGAGGCGCAAAAAGCAAGGTGTGCACTGAATGTGCATGACCACACTATGGGTCCAAAGGGCTATGCAAGCATTTGCCAAAGACTACAGGCAGAGTCTTCTGCTACTCAGGAGTCGACTACTACTCAAGAGTCTGCCACACCCATGCCTCGCCATGATGTCTGGATAGCTAGGAGGCAAAACAAGAAGGGTGAAATAAAGAAGCCCATAACTGTTGAGGCGGCTGCGAAAATGGTAAAATACAACTCTTAGAGCAATCGTTTGAATATTTATTATTTGTGGTGTTAACATGCCAATTTCTGTTGATGGTGATTAGCGGGAGCTACACGAGCAGAGGAAACAAGGCACGGTCATCCCTCAAGGCACAAGGGATGAATTGACAGTTGCTCTGGGTAACCCAGAGCATCCTAGACGTGTTAGGGGTGCAGGCACTGGTGTGGGCATCAAAGCATTCTTTGGGCCATCCCAGCGCAAATCCAGAGTGGGACTTTCACAAGAAGAGGTAACCTATTCTTTTTTTAGAATGTTACTGTAAAAGTGAATTCAATAATAAGAAGCTAATGTTTCTTTTATCCATGTATAGGAGAATAAGAGATTCGAGGATATAGTTGCTAAGAAGGTCAATGATATAGTTGCTGAGAAGGTCAAGGAAGAATTACTACGGGCATCTCAGGCTTCCAATCAGCCTATGGCGACCCACTCTTCTCCTGATGCACAGACTAAAAGTAATCATGTAGACCCACTGCCTAACACGTCTGCTGTAAGTATTGTTTATGCCATTGTAGCTAGTCTTTTCAAGATGATATGTTTTCAAGATGATATGTATATATGTATAATATTCTTTACGTAAATTTGTAGGCATTGAAGCCATGTCGCTTAAGAATGCAAGACTATGTTGCCTTGCATGACCGTGCTGACTCTGTTCTTTTCTCCTCAAATTCTTTGATTTCCCTATTGATTCGAGCATACCACCATGGTCATTCCATGGTATTACGGTTTTGGTGAGTATTATATAAGGTCATTTCAACTTGAACTTCATCAAAACTCCAAATCTTTGATCCAAAGTGATTTTTTATAAATTCTTTGTCTAAATTTCATCTAATTTTTCCCATTTCAACGTGTTTTCACCTACACATCTTATAACTAAACAAAAACTATTAAAAATAATTGTTTATGTGTGTGTTTTCTTGGAAAAGTATAAAATAACCAAAAGTATCAAAAATGGAAGGTTGGGGGGGAAATTCCCAAACCTATGTGGGTTGCCTCCCACAAGTGTTGTGTTTCATTCCTTAACCTGGGCTTCTTGGAGACTCTTGCATCATTCATACATTTGCAGTTCTCATTTGTCCATTCTTGCAATAAATGCATCTCTCATTTGCACTCAACCTATGTTACTCATACCTTTGATCAGTAAATCTTTCATAAAGTCCTTTATCCATATCTCCTTCTCTCAAATGACCAATCAGGCTCTTGAAGTGACCATGTCCAATATCCTCATCTCAAACTCATTGGGCTGAGGACTTGTATATGTTGATCTTTATCTTCTTGTCCATGAAAGAGACTATCATTATGCCACTACAAACGTGTATCTCATCACGAGCAATAGATAAGATTGATCTTCCCAAGATGATGGGAATCTTCCTATCATTCGGTTCCATGTGAAGAACAATGAAATTTGTCAAGAACATTATACCTCTTTCCTTGTCTATCATTACCAAAACATCATCCACTCTTCCTCTTGGTACTTTGATGGAACGGTCTACCAATTAGAGAGTGCAATGTTTCAATTTCAACTTTCATAAGCCCAACTCAACATAGACACTATATTGCATCAAATTCACACTAGATCCCAAATCAAGTAGTGATTTGTCTATGTGATGTCCCCACAATGTATCTAGGTATGAGTGGGTCTCATGGGTCTTTCCTCTTCATAGGGAGTGAGTGCTAGAGGACTTAGCTCACTTGCTCAGTCAATTTGACTCTCTTTGGTATTCTCCTCCTTGACCATCTCTTCAGAGTACATAGGTTCTTAAGAAACATGTCATATGATGGGATCTTCTTGATAACATCCAGCAATATAATATTGACCTTCACTTGGTAAAACACCTCAAGAATGTCAACATTGTGCTTTTGTCTCCTCCTTACTTCTGGTGTCTCATCTAATGCTTCAACAAATGGTGGCTCACTATCATTGACCTTACTTCCATCAACATGAGGCGCAACACTAGGGATGGTGGGTCTTGTAAATGGAGTAGAAAACAAAACACATGGTGTCACATGACCAATAGGAGGTGTCATAGAATCATCTTCGGAAATCTCAATCACAGTATCACCACTTGGCTGCCTTTTCTTTGCTTTATCAACCTTTCTTTGACTCGCGGGCAGCTTAAGAGATTTCCCACTCCTTAGAACTGTCACATCACCACCTTGCTCAGGGTGGAGAGAGGGAGCATGTTGTGGTTGTGGAGGAGGTGGAGGTGGCACTTGGTATTGAAATTGAGGTGGAGGGGAGAGTTGAGCTTGGAAGGTGAACTATTGAGAAATTTGTGGTGATGGAGGGGGAGGAGGTGTATAAGGCTTTGGATTGCCTTAGAAATGGTATATGGGCTACACTTGCATTGGAGGTGGACTATCAAAAACTTGTGAGGAAGACATTGGTCCACTTGCTTCAGTGAAACTTAAGATGAGTTTTGAAGACAATTTTTCTTCTTAAAGAGCATGGAAGACAGCTTCTCTATTCTCTCCTCAAGCCTTATAACATTCTTCTGGACATCATCAAATATTTTCAACTTGTAGAGAATTTCTTCCTCAAACCTTGAGCCATATCTTGGACTTTGTGGTTCCTAGTAGCTATAGGAGTGAGGTGTCTTCATTTCTTCACCAGAGAACTCAATAGAATTGATCGAGTGACAAGGAACACTTCTCAGTTGGTTCTTCACCAAGAATCTTCATCACTTGCGGGCTCGAATCACTATGAACTGGAGATGTCACATCAAAGGGGCGGCCACTGTCATTCATTATGCTAGAAACTCAAATTCTTGAACCTTCTGCCAGCTGCTCAAACAATGGACATATCTCCTCAGGTAGCCTAGCCATGAAAACTCCTCCATAAGAAGAAACTATTGTAGATTGACCCTTTGAAGATATACTAGAGTAAAAGGATTGAACTAGCTACCAAAAAGGAATCTCATGGTGTGGGCACTCTCTTAACATCTTCTCAAATCTCTCCCAACCATCGTGAAACTACTCACTGCCCATTTGATTGAAACTTACTATGGCACGCCGCATTTGTTTCAACCTTTCTATAGAGTAGAATTGCTTTAGGAAGGCATTCTTCATCACTTCCCAACTCATGATGTCCCTTCTTGAATCATACCAATCTTTGGCTTTGTCTTTGAGGGATAATGAGAACAAGGTCAACTGGATTGTATCATCACTAGTTGTTGGTGGCATGAAGGTGGAGCATACATCAAGAAATGAGTCCAAGTGCTTGTAGGGTCTCTCACTCTTCACTCCGTAGAAGGAGAGCAGGAGCCCAAGAAGACCTGGAGGGATGGATATTGCTCCCCTGACATTTAATGAAGTCTACTAGAAATTGGTGAGATGTAGTTGCTAGGCATGAAGTAATCTTGAAGTGGCTTGTGAGGTGCATTTTGGCCTTCCATCTTGTCTTCCCCGAGTGGCTTGTCACATGCAGAAGGCACAACTAATCAAAATAAAACAAGTTAGAAACCAATATGCACAAAGAATACAAAGAATAAAGAACAAATAATAGCAATGATGAGGGCAGTAAGAATACATCAAAGAAAAACTAACTAGTTGGGCCAAGCGCCTTTCTCCCTGACAACGGCAGCAGAAAGGTTGGTGCATCCCTCTAGAGGTGCACACACTAATCAATTTAGATTTGACTAGATGCACCCTACTAGATTGGGACACACTTGGGATAACTTCCAAAATTTATAAGGGACCTAAACTTAACACACTCACATAAACTATAAAACTACACAAATAAGTGTTTGGGGTCATGTCGTAGTATAGGAGAGTAACAAGTATAGTGTTGATCCATAGGGAGAAAAGGGGGTACTAGAGCTAAGTTAGTTTTTGGGTTAGGTTCCTTATGCAGAGTCTAGGGTTGAAGGTTTTAAAGGTTGTTTGTGGATTACACTAAGGGGTTGAGAAAATAAGCAAGTAAAGTAAGACAAGCAACATTCAAAACCTAAGTTAACCCTAGATAGTTCATTCTACTAAGAAAGAAAAGACAAGCCAGGCAAGGAAAAGAACACGCTATGCTAAGGCAAGAAAAAAGAATTCTACATTAAACTAAGCTAGCAAACTAAGCAAAAGAGCAATTAAAGACCTAACTAGCAAGAACAAGGTAGAAAGCTACTAAGCAAGTAAAGAACTAACTAAGATAACACTAGCTAAGCAAGAACGTAATTAGGGTTTTAAAGCAATAAAGGATGGTGTGGGTTGTTTGGGGGATGCGCTTATCAATTAGGTTGGGGTTGACCTGTGAACATTATGCTCCCATTTAGATTACCAAACCAAACAACAAGATAGAGTATAATGAATTTCCCTATACCACTAGCAGGCCATGGATAGGGTAGGTTATGTATAGGGGAACTAGTCCCTAACACCTCCTACTACCCTTATGAGGCTCAATTGGGTTAGGGTTTAGGTGCAATTCAATTATATTTTAAATATGACTAAGTTTCTAGTTTATAGGATCTTAGTGTGATTAGGGGCTGAGGGTAGTAATGGGAGTGGAAATGAGGTTTTAGGCATCACATCACCCACGTTCTAGCCTTGAGAAAGCTCTATGCTAATAACTCTAAATTCATCTAAACTAGCTACTTAGATCTCTCAACTAGGGTTAGGAAAATTGATTAGCATATAGGAAAATGGGTGTCTAGCTAGGGGTCCATGAATTGGACCTAGGAGCAAATCCTAAAATTCACACATATAGTTGATTTCCCTAAATTCCTAGATGATTTCAAGCACAACCCAACAAGCAATTCATGACGAATGAGAAAAAAAATAGAACATGATCATTATCAAATGAAAATAGAATGTTTACATATCATTTTCCCCCAACATGGTGTCTATCAAATTAACATTGTTGGCCCCAAACAACCCACCCAAGGGGCCTAGATACTCATGGAAATGAAAAATAAAAAAGAGAAGAGAAAGAGGGATAAGTATCCATGGAGCTCGGTGTAGATGGATTGATCCTCCTCCTCAGCTTCTGCAAGACATCCTCCTCCTTCCTCCAAGGATCAATGACATGGAATGAAGGTGGAAAGTGGCCAAAACACCAAGAAACTAGGGTTTTGCTGGTGGAAATGGTGAAATGGAGTGGAATGGTGGTGAAAATGAAGTGGAATGGCTAAGGGGGGGAATGGGGTGTGATTAAAGGTATCTAGGGATGACCAACCTCGGCCTCCAGTCACCACCTATGCATATATAGGTGGTGGGAAGCAATAGGTCAAGTAGGGGTAAAGTGGGAAATGTAATGGAGAAGTAGCTAGGCTTTTTTTTACTATCACGGCCGTTGTGGGTAGGTCTGTCCATGGTCGTGGTAGGGTGGAACGACTAAGGTGAAAAATGACGGTAACAGTGGTGGATTTGAACTGACAGTGACATGGCCATGCTGGGTTGTGAGTGGCACGGCCATTGTGGTGACCACATCCGTATGGATTGGAATTAGCTTTCTTATTCTTTTCATTTTGCATTGAGTTGATACACGACCGTGCAAGGTATCATGACCATTCTAGGTCAATCTATTGTGGCCATTCTAAGTGGCACAGCCATGGTGATTCATGCATTGCTTCAATGTTGACTCTGTTGATTTTGGAGTGAGTTGACATGGTCGTTCTATGGTATCACGACTGTGTTAGCCTCTAGATCAGCAGTTTGAGTTAAATTTTTGTTAATTCTTGGACATCTTTGCTTTAATGGATCTTTGTCCACTAGAGCTAGGTTGAGGGAGTCTTAGGTGCATTATTCAACCATGGATGTGTGGGAGAGTAAACTAGGTCATTTTTGCTGGTTTGACGAACAAAGAAAGGTGACGGTCCGGGACTTTACTTTGGGCCTCTCCAAGGGTAGAGAAACCCTAGGATCACTATTTCTATCTCTCTTCCATCCAAGTGTGATCCAAATGCCTGAAATACATGCAAATAATGTCCATAAGTGCATTTTACACAAATATGCATATTAGGGGAAATAACATGTAATCTAACAGATACAGATGTGATTAAAATGCAATATGACACCAGTTGAAGCCCTAAAATAGGGTTGCATCAGTACCCTTTATGTTATTAAAACAAGGATGTCTGGGGTTACATGGTGATTCTTTCCAGGTCATAATTTGATGGCTTTATAGGTGGTTTTTTCTAGGTGTTTACTTATGTAAACAACCAATGGTTTACCTTGTCAACAATTCAATGGTTCTGGGTTGATTCTTGTCGTATGATGGTATAGTTTGAGTGATGTTGAAATATATGGAGGCTTGCCCTTATTTTTATAGTCTTACATTTACCCTCATATGAATATAACTTATAATCACCGTAATGAGTTAATGGGTAACCCAAATGAAGCATAGCTTGTTACACCTAACCCTAATGTAACTACTTGATGGTGACTGATTATGAAACCCCCCCTTGAATGAGTAATAGAATCATGGAGTGCTCTCTAATTTTTGTTAAAACCCTAGTATGCTATAATATGATGGTTATACCTTGAGTTATGCACGGATACATACTTGAAGATGTTATACAATGTGATTGTGATTCTTTATTTTATGCATTTATGGCCTGATGGGGATGCCATGAGTTAGGATTTGTGTATGAATGTTGAACTATAACTTCTGTGTAACATATATTGTTGAATCTATCCATAATGCAAATAGATGAGAATGGTTAATCATGCTTAACTCTTAGTATGATATAACAAAGGAATATTCTTTCTAATGTTTGTTGAAATCCTAATATGTCAACAAGTGATTAACATAGTCTCATAATTTATACTTTCTTAGAAACATGTGAACCATAAGTATAATGGTGATCAAGCATATTTAGCCTTCTGGTATGTTGATATAATTGAAGGAATACTTTAATGCTAAATTAACCCTGCAATGTTATCTTGTGAAAATATTTTAGCTCTTTAATGAAATATTATTCTAAGCCTATGTATCACATGCATGGTGATGTTTGTTGAGCCTTGTTATAAGGCATGGATAGATAATGATGAACTTGCAGGGAATAATGTAATGGTCTTAATGACCTTTGGGCATGGTTGAGCCCAGAATGTGGTGTAATCCTTTTATGTTGACAAGGGTTTATACCCCGTAATATTGTGATAATGATTTATATCTTGTGGTAGTATGATGACAAGAGTAGTCTCAAGAATGGAAATGAATATTACCAGGTGATGATGAGATGAGCAAAAATAATTTCCATATGTTTGATATCTTTTGAAGTTGTTATATATATCAATGCTTCAAAGAAATGAATTAGGGTTTGTATGTCCACTTGTCTAATGTAGGCCTAATCACCCAATAGGCATAGATAATCAAGTGAAACTCTAATCATTTAGTTGCCATGTGCCATAGATCCATTCCAGTGTCAAAACTTGTTGGGTGGTGAAATGAGTAATTCCTACGGGAAACTCAGAGCACATATTGTTGAATATGCGAGGGTGCAAGTTGAAGATATATCATTGTGTCCACAATTGTAGGTTATAAAGGATGACTATGGCCATACCTCGGATATTATGATATGTGAAAGGAAACAGTGGGTACTAGTGCAAGATGCCTCAGATAGAACGGGCATGTGTGACATGTTCTCTGGTGTTGTGACATGTACCAAGTAAGGATAGTTGTTTTCAGCTTGGCTATTTGTTGTTGTTGGCAGTTGACTGTTATCTCTCTGGGTTGTCTCTCATACTAATCGAGAGTTGTTGGTGAGATCATCAAGTCCGACTCTTCCATAGATCTAGTATGGAACTAATTTCAACTTAGCAATGTTCAGTTGGATTTGGGTGGTACGTCTCAAATGCTTAGGGCTTAATAAAAGATGTAACACAGCAATGTAGCATATCTATTTAGGGTTATACATAACACTTCACATTGTATGATAACCCTTGTATGCTCTCTTTACATAGAGATGATATTTAATCCACTTAAAAGGTAGTAGATATGCTTATATTGTGGATATGCTCATGTTTTAGATGTGTACATACAGTAGCAATGTTAAAGTTGATAGATATACTACCAGTGTTGTCTATGAGTATGACATTAGTTATCACATGTTGTTAGCTATGCTTATATTGTTAGCTACGACTCTATAATTAGATATGCTTATAATGCTAATTGTGCTTATGCAAATAGTTTTGCTTATGTTGTTATCTCTACTTATGGTGTAGATTTGCCCAACCTGTTAGACATGCTAATGTTGCTAGCTATGCTTAAGTTGTTAGACTTATTCATGATGTTAGAAATGCTATGCTACTAATCTTTCTTATGATGTTAGTTATGCACATGCTACTGAACTGCTTATATTGTTAACAAGGTATAGGATGAAAATATGGCTAATGATGATAATTGTTATCTTCTCCTCTATGTATCTTGCTAATCATAATTGTTGCTAAGTCTATCTATTATACATGTTTAATCTGCTTAACATGTCTAATTACTTAACTTGTGATAATTAATAAGCAATGTCAAGAGTTATATCTCTTGTTGGGACATGGGTCTCACTTTGTGGGTCACCACATCTTTTTAGGTGATCGGCAGCAGTGGCAGAAAACTTGTGGTAGTGAGAAGGAGCTATGGTGATGGACCTTAGAGATGTTCATTTAGTTGTCTAGTGTGTCGTAGAGTCGTCCCTGTACTCTCACGTCTGGGTGGGAAAGTTTGTATACAATTGTTTTAATTGAATTGGATTTTGTTAGCATGTAGATGCTTGTTTATGCGGAATATATGGATAATGTTCTCTAGTGTATATATGTTTTGGATAAAGCCATGGAACAAATTGTAATAGACTCTTGGCATAGTATGAATACAAGAAATATGTTGAGCTTCAATGCAAATGTTTCTGAGCATGTGGTGATGTTAAAATCAATTTTAATTTACCCTCTTTTCTGGGTATGTGTTTAATTAATGATCAATTGTGTTTAGAATTTTAAGTAATCTCATTTAGTATAATGGATTCTCACAGCTTTGGTCATAATTAAGTCCTAGTCGTTGGATCTAACTTAATATCATATGTGCATTAATCGTGAAGAGTCAGTACTAGCACCTAGTTGGCGAATGACTTGTGAACCTTTAGATGACAATTACTACTGTCATGTGTGTCTATACTACCAAGTTTCTTTCTTTGATTTGTGATGTAACTTGAATGCTGAAGTTGGTACCACCAACAAGATGTTCGGTGGAACCAAGACAATTAAACTTCGTTCCTAATGCTCTCTAGATGTTGAGTTGGTAGTACTGACTAGAAGCTTCAGTAGCATAAACTCCATACACAATATCTCTAAGAGCTATCTCGAAAACTTTGAGACTTCTAGATTTCCCTATTGAAACTTTGTGTCATGTCGATACCATTGACATAGGTGTCAATAGAACCGAGCTATCATATAAGTACTCAAATTACCTAAAGGAATTCAAATTATAAATGGTAATTTAGCATGATTTGGTATAAATACTCAATAATTGATCCAGTAATCATTTATAGGATAATAATCACAAACAATGCATAACATATCTCTAACTAAACAAATATGCAATAAATGCATGAAAAAATAGCCTATAAAAAGTGAGTCAATGTCAATGCATCACTTCTTGTAATGACCCCACCTCCTGGTTATGGTAGCCATGTAACATCCCAGGATTTGAGGCCTCGGATAAGTTGATCTTAAAAGGAATGACTGGAATACCCATATCACCAAGGTGCACCTCCTTTTCTGGGAGCCCATCACTAAGAACTCCATAGTTAAGCATGCTCAGCTTGGAGTAGTACTGGGATGGGTGACCTGTCGGGAAGTTGATCATGGCATGCGCGTGAGTGAGGCAAAAGTGATCAGTTAAGGCTAGTGGTGGTCTGTGGGGACAGTCGGCATTCCTGAAACTCTACTAGAGCCTTGGGAAGTGGGCCCGGGTGTTACAAATGATATCAGAGCCATAAACCCTCCAGTAGGTGGGGCCCGCATGGGCATGTGGCATGCCAGTCTTGAGTCGTGCGGTCCAGGCATGTAGGAAAGGGTTGTCCATGGTTGGCGTAGACACCCTTGTGCTGGTATTCCGTGATCGGGAGATGGGTGTCCATGGGTCATTGTGGGTCTGCACTGAAATGGGGTCAGATTATGAGGCCATATAGTTGAGACTTGACGAGGACGTCAAGAGTCTAAGTGGGGGAGATTGTAACATCCCAGGATCTGAGGCCTCAAATAAGTTGATCTTAAAAGGAATGACAGGACTACCCATATCACCAAGGTGCACCTCCTTTTCTAGGAGCCCATCACTAAGAACTCCATAGTTAAGCGTGCTCAGCTTGGAGTAGTACTGGGATGGGTGACCTGTCAGGAAGTTGATCCTGGCATGCGCGTGAGTGAGGACAAAGTGTGTAGTTAAGGCTAGTGGTGGTCTGTGGGGACAGTCGTCACTCTTGAAACTCTACTAGAGCCTTGGGCAGTGGGCCTGGGCGTTACACTTCTCCTATAACACCATGATGAATGGCTCATCTTTCTTGCAAATCTTTTTAAAATTCACTATTGCGAAATTCAACACATCCACTTGAACTCCTTCATTGTTATAGACCCAGTTACCTAATGACGAGAACGTTGAACTATGTATAGTCAAATTTTCATATGTCTTCAATGAAATTACATTAATGCATCTTACCTTCTTGTGGACTCTTATCCTTCACAATAGAAAAATAAAATGAAGATGCTTGAAGGGAGACCCCACTATTTTTTATGATACTCTTATCACCTTGACTTTTTTTGTTTAAAGGTGAGTCATTTGATATTGTTAGCAACAACATTTGGTTTTTAAGATAGTTTATAAAATACTTTATCTTCAACCAACCTAACAAATATTTGATTATGCTCGTTGGAAACCCACATTGAACTGGATTGAAAAGATTTTCTCTTGATAAAATTGATGTGTTCAATGATATAAATACCCACTCCTTAAGTGTTGTGTACAACATAAAAATGTGATTGTTCTCATGATTCAAAACTCACACTAATTCTTATCACTCGTGATCTTAAATTCTCTTTGCCAAATTAAGCATTAATGTGATGGGACATTGCATCACAATAGTTTATTGTGAGTCAAAAAATCCTTGCAAAAGTTGGTTACCTCCCTAGACAAATAACATTAAATAATACTCCCTTGAGTCTGATAACAATTTCCAACATCACCTTTAAATACATTCATGTACCATCCAGTAGGATACATTCAATGCAAGAAATTCAGACCCAACATCTTCACTTTCCTAGTCAAATGGACAACAAGAATTATCGTTCTATCAAAGAATGAAGGAGGAAAATACATCTCAACCTAGAACAAGGAAAAAATTACTTCTCTTTGCAACTTATCAAGATTCTCATGATCTATAACTTTATTGCATAGAGTGTTGAATAATAAACAAAGCCTAGGGATTGCAAAGCTTACATACTTTGGTAGTATAAATAGAATATCCAAAGGTGATATTTGTTGAATTAGGGTGTGACAATCATGACATGTAAGACCTATCATCTTCATATTCTTTATTGATACATATATATGGATATTGGAAGAGTAAATCAATAGTACCTTATCATTAGTAATCACAAAAAGATATATATGCATGTTTAGACAAATTGCCAGAAGTAGGAGGTAAATACACGTGGAGACTGTTGATAACCTCTGATGTTATTTTTTTCTTTATACCTACTTTACATAGGTCCATTTTGGATTTGGTTCCATCTTTAGTCTTTCCTGGTATGTCCAATAAAGTACAAATGATGTTGTCACACTCATATTTCTCAACATCCATAACATTGATACAATGCCTAATTGTCAAATAACTCCAATAAGGGAGATGCCAAAATATTGACCTCTTTGTCAATTAAGATTTATCACATGTGGGGGTAGTACATGATCTCTTACCAAATTCATTGACAATGTCTTTTATTCTTTTACAAACATCCTCTACTAACATAGATTTAGGGGCACTTTCTTCCTCAATTGAGCCATTAAATGCTTTGTGCAACCTTCGGTAAGGATGTTTTTTTTGGGAGAAACCTTAGATGACAAAGATATACACTCATGCCGCCATATTTTGAGGCCTAATAAATCCGTATTTTTCTCATAGGAAATGCTTTGGTTCATTTTGTGATGCATCCTGACAAATTCACCTATGCTAGAAAGTCATTCGTGTAAAACAACATAGCACACAAAATAAAAGTCTCTACATGTGAATCACCATAAGTCATAGTGCCTTCTTCTTATATTTTCTTTAAGTCAATAATCAAAGGTTCAAGGTGGACATCCATATCCTTTCCAGGTTGTTTGGCCCCTAATATCAACATTGACACATCATGTACTTATTATCCATACAAAACCAAGGAGGAAGTTTGTATATGATAATTATAACAAACCAAGTGTTATGTTTTCCGCTCAATGTATCGTATGGATTCATACCATCAGTATAAAGTCAAAGTCTTAAACTCCTAATTTCTTCACTAAATTGAGGGTTCAAAAATCAATATCCTTCCATTTTGTGTAATCAAAAGCATGTCATAGGACCCCACCATTGTTTTTCTATAGCTCTACATACCAAGATAAATTCTATGCATCTAAAAAATTAGCAAATAAGTCTTGAAATTGTGGTATTATCAGTAGATATAATATCACCTTAACATGGGAGGTAGTCTTGGTCTTACCAGAAGTATGGATTGTTCTTTTCAAGAACGAACAAATTAGCAATTGCTAGCCAACTAATTTACACCTAACGGCTAGTTAACAACTAAGAACACTCTAGACACTCCCTACAATGTTCCTAATCACTTGTAAACCATTCATATAAATAGGAGAGGCCTTAGAACACCCAAATCACCACTTGCATACACAATATCCAAGCTACACTTGAGCATCCACTATTGAGAGGAACAAAGCTATAATCCACTTGCCATCTTCATCCTTGTGCTCTAGAGTTGTGTTCTATAGTTACAATATCCTAGCCACCACATATAGCCACGTCCATCCTAAGTGGATAGGAGATCTAAATTCTTGTATAGGATCAAAGCATTGTACTTCATTGCATAAGTAATTTCTTTCTTCCAATATATTTCTTCTATATTGCATTTTGTTCTCCTTGACTACTCCTAGGGTTGGAGGCTATTAAAAGGATATTTTTTTGGTGCTACTTCAACAAAATGAAGGCTTCTCCAAGGTGTGCTTGATATTACTTCAATAAGGATGCTTCAAAGGAGATTAGATCTAATTCTAGGTGAAGATTATCTCAAGGTGGTGAAGGCTGCTCTAAAGATTTCTCGTGGTTACTTCGAGAAGGCTACTTTAAGGGGGTTGAGGCTACTTCAAGGTGAAGGCTACTTTGAGTGGAAGGTGATTGTATTTTATGTAACATCCTTGTGATGTAATAAAATAAATCACTTTTAAAATCCCAATTGGAAACAATCAGGTAGTGGACTGACTACCTTTGATTTCAAAGGTAGGAACCACTCTACATCCAAGTGCCTTCCTTGTTTCCCCCTCCTTCTTTTGTTTGATTGTTTAATTAATTTTAAAGTTCCAAAAAGCTCTATTCGCCCCCCTGGGTATCAGAGCAGGTCTTCAAGGAGCCCTAACAGGCCTTGAAGAATGGGGGACGACATACTCATCAACCTCAACCTTGAGGTAGCTCATGTGACTCGGTCACCACCTTTTGATGGAAGCAAATACACCTACTGGAAAAGAAGAATGCAATTCTACTTTCAAGGAATCAGTTGGGATCTATGGAAGTTGATGTCTACACCCTATGAGCTACCCACAACTGAATATGCAACATGGGATCCAACTACGGTATAACAAGTTCAATTAAATGCAAAAGCGGTAGGAATATTATATTGTTCTATTTCTATAAGTGATTTCAATAGAATATCTTCATGTGATATTGCTTATGACATATGGCATAAACTCTCCATAACTCATGAAGGTTCTACTCAAGTTAAAAATGCCAAAATTAATATACTTAAACAAAAGTTTGAACAATTTTGTATGCAACCAAATGAATCTATTAGTGATATATATACAAGATTTTCCTCTGTTATTAACAGCTTAAGTGCATTAGGCAAGTTTATAAGTGAAGAAGATCAAGTCTCCAAAATTCTTAGGTCTTTGCCTCAAGTACAAGCCTAAGGTGAAGGAAATTGAAGAAGCCAATGATCTCACCAAAATGAGGATGGAGCAGCTCATTGGCAACGTAGAGACTCATGAGGTCACCCTTGAAGAAGAAGAAAGATTGGTGATCAAACACAAAAAAGAGAAAAGGAAGGAGACTTCATTCAAGGAAACAACTAAAGGAAGCCATGATACAAGTGAAGAAGATAGTGAAGAGGAGGTTCTCATTGTAAATGGTAAGCAATATAGAAGATTTAAATCTAACAAAATTTCTAGTGTTTCTTCTTCATCTTCCCTAGGTGCTTTGAATGTGGCAAGAAGGGACATTTAAAGGAGTGTCCTAAAGTCAAGAAGGGAAGGAAATCCTCTCTCAAGAAGAAAGAAAAAGCCTACAAAGCAACATCGAATGACTCAAGCGACGATAGTGAGAGTGGAGAAGAAGGATTAGAATGTCTCATGACTAAAGAAGATAAGGTACAATGTCTCATTGCTACAACCAATGAAGAATAAAAAGAGGTAGTCTTCTTGATTTATATAAATAAGAGTTTGTGATAGACTGGATTTTAAGGTTTTAATACCCAATCCAATATTCGAGGACATAACTAGAGTAAAATGATTCAATTATGGATCTGAAGTCTTATGGTAAATTTGGTAAGTCAATATCCCATTGATAAGGTAAGAGGTTATATTATGTATCATTTGGGTTGGATATCCTTAAATATCAGGTGGAATAGTTCTAAACTCATGTACCAATTAGGGATATACATGGGACCAAATGGTGGAATAACAAACCTTCATATGCATCATATCCAAACAAAGTGGATTGGTTTTGTTTCATTTTGGTTTGAAGATTAATTAACTTATATTCAAAGTTTATACAACTATTTATGTGGTTATTTGAGGTATTGAGTTGGTTGGGAAAAAATTGGAATTTTGGCACCACACTTTGGTAGAAAGTAGGTTGCATGATGATCTAACCTTGGTTAATTTTTTTATGGGGAAATTATGCCCCTACATAACGTTGTAAGGTATCAATAATTTTCAAGTAAATGACTCATTAATACATTCATTGAGGACTATAGTCACTCAAATATTTTCTGAGTCTGTCTTGGGTGTGTCAAGTGGTTCTCAAGCCCATTGTCTATCAGCTTTGAGGGTTCAAGAGGAGGTGGTGTTCATCGGATCATTGGTGAAGTTGTCAACTGTGAGGTTTACCGAAGTGTGTGGGTAGGAGTGGATGAGCTTACCGCACATACTGGATCCTAACGACCCTTGAAATGATCTCAGTGTGGAGTACAGAGTTAAATCAAACTCTCATCTTAAACTCAATTCTCCACTACCATACACAGTAGATTGTACAAGGAGGCAAAAATCACATTCTGATCTGAAGCTCCACCCATGATTTTGAGGAAGCAGCAACAATAGAGCTGTAGAACTATCCCACAGCGGGAACCTACTGCAGACTGTCTTGATTCTACCACAAGGTCAATCCTCGACTAAGGCCTCAGATCACCAGGTTGTAAACGGAGTTGGCCATGAAGGTGAAGCAGTAGAAGACTCATGTGGGAGTCAAGAATGACAAAGATGAGAGAGTCATCTGGTCTAGCAGTGACTTGACCATCTGCCGCACTCCTTTCACTCAACGGTGGGCAACGACTAGAGCACGGATGAAGTAGGAGGAAAAGGCACGACGACATCTCCCAGTGTGATGATACCCACGTAAGGGAACATTGATCCCTCTCCGATCACCAGAGCCCTGCGCACCCAGGACTAGGTTGTCCTTGGAAGCTGACGGCTGAAGAAGGAACAACAGTCCCGATCAACGCTTCCCCACGCACGAAGAGAGAGTCAGTGTAATATATCCTGAATCAAACTCTAACTCCTTGTCGGAGTTCCAGCACCCCTACGACGGTACCCCTTTTTGGACTGATGGTCTCTCACAAACATCCAGGTGGCGAGGAGGTTGGCCTTGTATGATGCCTCCCCTTGCCATGGCGACACATGCTGTTGTACCTGCGAAAGACATGAGAACCCAAGACTCACGAAGGAAAGACACAGACTGAAAGGGTATCCGGGTCGAGGACTTGGCTGATCCAACAAGGGATCCGGCTATGATAACCAAGCTTTTTGAGTTTTAATAACTAATACAATATTTGAGAGACAAGAATTCAATGTATAGGAAAAATACCAAATTGAGGAATTGGTAATACAATCATGGATTCCTTCACCCAAATTAGGTGTTTTGAGATACGATAGAGGGCTATGGTGCCTAATTGAATTCAATTATGAATTAATACCCTTACTAATTGATTAAGCTCTCATGAGACCAATCATTCATTTAATGATCAAGTGAGTAGTGACCTAATTTCTTTTGAGGAATTATGTACATATGAATCAATGTTAGAGTTTGATGTCAAATAAATACATATTGAAGTTTTAGATCTTGGTTGACTTGACTTATTGAGATCAAGAATTATACTAGGATATATTAACTTCATATCACATGAGCCTAGTTGTACATATATGATAGTCTCCTAGATCCAAGAACTAAGGAGCAGGTGGCCAAGAAGGTTTCTACAATCTGGACTCTTGAGGAACTAGTCATCGTGATGTTCTTACAAAATCTACAGAAGCCGTTGTGTTTCACATTGATCAGCATAACACTAGACGACTCCACTCCCTCTCTCACTAGCACGTCTCCATCCTTCTCATAGAAAGGGGTGAGAGAGGAGCAGAAGGACTTGGAAAGTCCTTAATACAAGAGAGCTCACCACCACTGGCCAGAGATGTTGACCTCAGGGACCGGTCAATGGACATGCATCTATTGCCCACCATCACCATGATGTTGAAGCTTTTGTGAGGGAGATGCATCTTGTTAAGTTGTCCACCATCAACCTCAAGTGCAATGTGAACCCAATCGTGGCATTAGGAGTGGAGGAATACAACCTCTTCTCCATCAATCTCTGGTCAGATCTAGGCCTCGCGACGGCAACATCCAGACCCACTTGATGCAGGAAGAGGTTGGGCTCATGGGCCCCAGCAACCTGCTGAACTGCCATTCAGCCATTGCCTCCAGCACCAAGCTACCTAGGTTGGAAGAAGCTTGTAGGGTAGATAAGAGATCCAATCTGGGCATGGAGTTCCAACCCCTCTGAGGAAGAAGATCACCACGAAGGTCGCTCCCTCGACACTGGAACAACTTGTCGTAGATCTACGGTGAAGGGCGACACCCCTTGGAAGCTGTGGATTGACCGACCACACCCCCTGATCCACCATCCTCTCCGACCCCTCTCCATGACTGTAGAAATATCCCTAACTGTGGCAGCGCAATGAGAGGATTCACTCCCAGCCATCGCCAGACCAAACCTCTGCTGTAACATCCCTGACCTGGGTTATGAATTAACCCTAGGTGTTTTGCCTAAATATGTAATTAAATCCTTGTGATTATCTTTTGGCATGTAATTAAGTTCCTAAGGAACATACATTTTCATTTTTGTCCTTTTTAAACAATGATTGTAGTATTGTTTGGTAATACAGGGACCTATGTGCAAATTACCCAATTAGAGGGGTTAACTTGCAAATTACACAGGTTAAGATGTTCCTCTAATAAAGAGACATCATATGAATGAATATGATGAGGTATGATGGATTTCCCAAGTTTGGGCACCAAGGTGCAGCTTGTGGAGCAATCCTTGTGCTTAAAACCCTAATTTTGGTGTAAAGTGCAATTTACCCAAAATGTGGGGTGCAACTTGTGATATACACTTTCTAGAATATCTTTTATGACTTTTAACATCATTTAAAGTTATAATAATGAAGGAGGCACTTTATTTGAATAATCATATAATAAGAAACACCTTTGTAATTAAACCACCAAAGTTGTAAGTAAAGGAGACCCTTATATGTATATGTGCACCATAGTGACAAGTTGACCTTCCTTGCCTTTAGTCCTTGGTCTTAGAAGAAGTTTTACCTTAGATATGAAGAGGAGGGACGTGCCTAAAAGAAAGGAAGGACCTAGTTGTGAAAAGGAGGAGTAAGTTGTCCTTATGATGAAAATAACCTCAAAGTATATATGATCCTTTCCTTTGCAACCAAAGGCAAAGTTTCCTTTCTTCCCTTCTTATTCCCTTGCTTAGACCGACTTAGGACAGAGCTCAGGAGTATAGGAAGACAACCAAGTTCATCTAGGTAATCTTTTATCATCATCTTGCTCGAATTCATGGAGGAAACCAGGTTACAAGGTTGGTTTCATGGTTATCTTACTTAGCTTTCTCTTCCTAGCCGATCCTTCCCAACTTTTCCTTGAAGAAACAACCTTGGATGACCTGTGGAGCTCAAGCCACCATTAAAGTTTCGAATCTTGGAAGCTTGGAGTTCTAGGAACAACGTTTGAGGCGGGTTTTATAACTTTAAACCTTGCTTTGTTATGCATACTTTTATTCTTGCAAATAATAGTTAGTTCTTCTTCTTCCCCATCTTTCTTTGCACTCTTGCAAGATTTTTCGTGAAGAACAGACCTTGGTTTCAAGGTTGAATATGAAGGGTGTTAATACCTATGTTGGTCCTTATCCAACTTTATTAAACGATCTTGGACCAATAGGTCTAAACGGTTTGCAACCGTTTGAGATCAAAAAGGGGTTCAACCTGTTTGATCTCAAACGATCTTGCAAGATTGTTTAGTTTTAAACGGTCTTCAAGACCGTTTGATAAAGTTGACCAAGGGAATACCATTTAAGGAACTGTTGTAAACATATTTAATTTAATTCCTACAAAGAATTATAACTCATTTCCAAACCAATCACAATTGAGGGCACTTCAACTCCTTAAACCCTAATCGGGTTGAATTGAGTTTTTCAATGATAGTTTTTGGTGAACTATGGGTTGAAGGACCCAAACGGTCAACCTAAGACCGTTTGGAGGTCTAGGGTTAAGGAAATTTGATGGTTTGAAGGTCCAATTTCAATAGGTTGATGAATTGATAAAAATGCTGATTTTGGACCTAGTTAGGGTTCAATCCTTATCAATTTGATTTAGTTTTTGATAAAACTTTGGGAAAATGGTCTCAAGACCGTTTGGAGGATATCCGAATGATCCCAAGACCGTTTGGGACAAGTTTGCGCCCAATTGGAGCTCAATTGATGGGTTCAACTACAATTTGTTTCACATTGTTGAAAATTGATGATTAGCCGATTGAAAACCCTAATTGAGTGGGATTTAACCCCAATTAGCTTTCAATTGAGAATCAATTTGGTGTCCAACTGATTAAGGCTAATTCTAATTGACTCAATTTGCAAATGGTTAACAAGGGCATGGCCAATTGAAGGCTTTAACATAGGAAATCCTATTCAAACATAACCTTTGTTTCACCTTTTATGTCCATGCGGTTTGAACCCTTTTTGATCCAAATGACCTCAGGGTCGTTTAAGCTCAAACAGGTCCACACTCATTTAAGATCAAACAGGTCCACACTCGTTTAAGCTCAAATGGGTCCACACTCGTTTAAGCTCAAACGGGTTCACACTCGTTTAAGCTCAAACGGGTTCCCACTCGTTTAAGCCCAAACAGGTTCACACTCGTTTAAGCTCAAACGGGTTCACACTCGTTTAAGCTCAAACGGGTTCACACTCGTTTAAGCTCAAATGGGTTCACACTCGTTTAAGCTCAAATGGGTTCACACTCATTTAAGCTCAAATGGGTCCACACTCGTTTAAGCTCAAGTGGGTCCACACTCGTTTAAGCAAGTGGGTTCACACTCGTTCAAGCTTAAATGGGTTCAATTAAAGGATACCTTGTTTTATTCAAACCCTAATGACATGATAGTGGTGATTTGGTTTATGTTAATCAATGAGGACTTAACCAAACCCTATCTAGAGTGATGTAATCACCATCCATTAGTAAGGAGAGAGAGAAAGTACCATTTATGGTTAAAACTCAAATAAAGTACCTTCAATGTATATGAATATGCAGGATTAGGGTATGATCCACCTATGAGAGATCATGAAAACCCTAATTAAGATAATTGATGAGTCTTAACCTAATTTGAAAGCATCAATGATGATTTTTCTCATTCATAATGATACTATGAGCTCATTTCACTATGAAGTGAATAGTAAATTCTAATTCTAGGGTAATTATGAGTAATGTGAATAGTAAACCCTAGTTCATGGTAATATGTTGAAATGAACAATAAACTCTAAACTCATGTTATTCCTTTAAGCATGAATTGTATGATCAAAATATGAGATGGGGAATCATTATTCCTAATCATAATGAAAGGGTTGAATAACCCTAAATGATGTAAACAAGGGAATCTTACCCTTTGTAGGGACATAAAAGTATAACCTTTGAATTGAAGGGTTAATTCTGTCTTATTGACTGTTGATCTGACTATGAATTGTTGATTATTATCAATTGATTTAATCATGTAGGTTCTTATAAGAGAATAATCATATCCAGGTAAGGATCATGACATCATATTCATTGAAAGCATGTCAATAGCTTTTGAACTGAAATAACTATGTTGCCTAGATGCAAGTGGCATCATATGAAACTAATATGCCTTCAGGGCCATGAATGACATCAAGGTCATGCTAATAGATGACTTGATGCTGACATGTCACTTGATAGCAAGTGTTATGATGATATAAGGGTGTGAGTACCCATGTTCCTGAATCATAGTGATAAGATGTTTAAGAATTGATATCCATATGATAACCGATATGAGTAATACCTGTTACATTTAGTATTCTTCTGTTATAGCCATGTTTAGTACTTGAATGTTTGGAAACATGTATGATGCTAAAAGAATATTGAAATGTACCTAATAACCAAGTATAATCATACCATGTAGAGCCATGATCATAGATCCATCATTGTCAGAGTTTAAATGATGGTGAAACAGGTTTTCCTAAGAGAACTCCTGGATCACATACTTTAGAGTATGTGGGGGAATATGGATGTGTATATCTTTACATCCTAGTATAGGAGTTGATGTAGATGTATCTTAATCCATCAACCCTTCACTATATGTTTATACTGGGATGATGTAACACTATTCTCCCAAAGGAATCTTTTATACCGCATCGATGAGAGATAAACATGAAATCTTTCGATAGCGAAGAGAGTGCAGAATGCCACTGTGACTCTAATAGAAAAGTACCAGAATACCCTGGTGAGCTATATTAGCAAAGACACTAGATGTCCTGTATGTTTATCATCATTCTGACTGAGGTAGTTGAAGGTCATGAGAATCCGGCTCTTTCGATGACCTAGTATGATACTGATGTGACTTACTAGTGATCGGTTGGAGCATGAGCGGTATACCTCATCTCCGCAGGGCATAATGATGTTTGTAAAACATAATCAACCATGTAGCATAACTGCTTAGGTTGAACTACGAGGAACATTGATTGATATCACATTGCTTGCATTTAATATCTTGTTCAAGTATTAGTATACATGTTCTTCATATTCTTTAATAAAGATGAGTAATTGTTATCAAGCCTGCTGTGAGTAATCTAAGTTACCTGCTCATGATATTCCTTTATTTCTTTTAACAAAGTTTCTGGTGGAGAGTTATAACTCTCACTGGGACAATTATTTAAAATTGTCTCACCCCGTAGATTTCTACCTTTAGGTGGACGTCGAGGTCGAAGGAACCAATCTACAGGTGGACAACAGAAGCAGCGGTAAAACCAGGAGCAGCAGTGATTTCAGGTGGAAACACTGTGATGTCTAGTCTTGTAGATAGAATAGTCTTATGTCGTCTCTGTACACTCAGGTCCTAGGAGTTTGTTGATCTGAGAATTTTGAAGTCTTGAGATTTTGTATCATGATGTATATGATCACTCGGGAAGTGATTTAAAAGAGATGTAAACAGTTCATCTTGCTTTTATGAAAGGAGTTTCAAGTTTTCGAGATCTCGTTTTTGAAAGGTTTTAATTTCTCGTGATTTTTCATATTCTGTTGTTAATCGAACCGCTTCCGCTACGTTTATCTTGTGTTTTAGAGATCAGAGCCCACAATTAGTGGTATCAGAGCTCTAGGTTCACTGCGTCTACAGAGACATAGGACTTAGAATGTCAAGTCTATCCTTAGTACTTCTTTCTTATCTAATAGAGTCTTCTGATCCTCAGGAGAAGAAGATAATTAAGGATTTATGGACCACAGGAGGAGTACGAGGCAAAAAGTAGTGTTGCTGCACCTCGAGAAGGTGCAAGGAACCTAGAATTAGAGCAACCTGTACCTGAACCACCTTTGGAGCCACCTCAGTTTGACCCAGCTGACATGGGAAACCCAGCTGTTCAAACTATGTTCGGGCAGTTTATGACTGCCATGACACATATCACCGACAGGATGCCCATGCCTGCACCTAGGGCACCTACCCAGTCTGAGGGTCAAGGTATCGGTAAGACGTTCGAGCAACTTCGTCGTGTCGGAGCAACCGAATACTTTGGAACAGCTGACCCTGCTGATGCTGATCTATGGTTAACTGAGTTGGAGAAAGCTTTCAGAATCCTTAACATCCCCGAAGGTGAGAAGGTTAGACATGTTGTCTATCTTCTCAAAGGTAGTGATGGTCACTGGTGGACCATGGAAGAGCAGAAGAGGCCTGGAATAGAGATCTCGTGGGAAGACTTTCGTCGAGAATTTGTACGCAGATATTTTCCAAAGACCTTCCTGGATGAGAAGATCTCTCAGTTTGAGAGACTGAGGTAGGGTATGATGAACATTAGCGAGTATGAAGCTAAGTTCATGGAGTTGTTGTGATTCTGTCCGCATATGGCTACCACAGATGAAGAAAGGATTAGGAGGTTTGAGAAGGGTTTGAATGCCGACATGAATACTTCGTGTCTGCACTAGAAAACTGGGAGAGATTCTCTACCTTCGTTGAGTCAGTCTGAAGGATAGAGAGATCCGTAGTCGAGAAAAGGCAAACCCAAAAGAGATATCCACAGTTCCAGGGATCTTCATCTAGAGACTTTAAGAAGCCTAGATTCTTTGCACCTATACCTCCACCACCCAGATCGAGTTCTCAGACTCAGTGGTCCCCAAGTAGAGGTAGAGGACGAGGGTTACCGCCACGAGAGACTCACAGTTCAACATCAATGTCGGTCACAGGACCGCCAAGACCACAACAACTGGAAAGAAGTTGCTATAACTGTGGGAAGGTGGGACATCTGATGAAGGACTGTTGGTCTAGGCCTGTCAGTGTGACACAGCCTCTGAGGCAGAATCAACAGGGATCACAGAGAAGGCAGTCTCAAGGAGCAGCTAGAGGACGTGGGCAAGCGTCTCAGGCTAGATCGTCAGCACCAACTCAACCTCAGGCGACAGCGAGGTTCTATGCTATGAACCCACCAGAAGCAGTGGTCAATCCACGGGTTGTGGCAGGTCAGATGGAACTTTTATATTCTGATATGTCTAAATCCTGTGTGGTATCTGTTTTGATTGACCCGGGTGCTACGCACTCTTTTGTCACTCGAAGAGTGATTCGTAACTGCAATATGACAGTTAGTCATAGGGCAGATAGCTTGTTGCTTGAGACTCCGTTGAGAGGTTCTGCTGTTTTGCAAGAGGTATGCTCTCCCTGCATCCTCTTCTTTTCTGATCATCGCATTCAAGTGGATCTTATACCACTTGATATGCTAGGATTTGATATAATCCTTGGGATGGATACCTTGGAAAGGTACAGAGTTGTCTTGGGTTGTGAATCCAAGCAGGCTGTGTTTGCTGATAAGAGCAACACATGGATCTTTCAAGGAGAGAGAAAGATTCTACCCACCTGTCTTGTGTCTGATATGGTTGTTGATAAGCTGATGAGGCAAGGATGTTATGCATTCTTGGCCCATGTGATAGATACCACCATGAAGAGTCCTAACCTTGCTGAAGTTCCTATAGTCAGGGAATTTGAAGATGTATTTCCTGAAGAACTTCCAGGTATGCCATCGCCTCGGGAAATTGATTTTGAAATCAATTTGATCCCAGATACCCAACCTATAGCACAAACACCGTATAGGATGGCACCTGCTGAGATGGCAGAACTCAAGAAACATCTTCAAGAATTGCTTGAGAAAGGTTTTATCCAACCGAGTACTTCACCTTGGGGTGCTCCGGTCTTGTTTGTTAAAAAGAAGGATGGATCAATGCGGTTGTTCATTGATTACAGACAACTAAATAAAGTAACGATAAAGAATAAGTACCCTCTGCCAAGGATTGATGATCTTTTTGACCAATTGCATGGTGCAACCGTCTTCTCAAAGATAGACTTGAGGTCCGGATATCATCAACTTCGTATTAAGGACAGTGACATACCCAAGTCTGCCTTCAGGACAAGGTATGGTCACTATGAGTTCACAGTTATGTCGTTCGGACTAACTAATGCACCAGCCGCATTTATGGAACTCATGAATAGAATCTTCCGACCTTTCCTCAATCAGTGTGTTGTTGTCTTTATAGATGACATCCTGATCTATAGTAGAGATGCTCAGCAGCATGAACAGCATCTTCGTCAGGCTCTAACTTTGCTAAGACAACATAAGCTATACGCTAAGTTTAGCAAGTGCGAGTTCTGGTTACCTGAGGTATCTTTTCTTGGACATGTGGTATCTGCCTCGGGAATTCGTGTTGACCCTAAAAAGGTAGAGTCTGTTCTACAGTGGGAACAACCGAAGACACCGACGGAGATTCATAGTTTCTTAGGGTTGGCTGGCAATTATCGAAGATTCATTAAGAACTTCAGTTCTATAGCCCTACCCTTAACCAAGTTAACCCGGAAAGATGTCCCTTTTGCCTGGAGTGATAAGTGTCAACAGTCTTTTCAGCTATTGAAGGAGAGGTTGACAAGTGCACCTGTGCTTGGGCTACCTGAGCAAGGAAAAGGATATGTAGTCTTTTGTGATGCCTCCAAGAATGGACTTGGATGTGTATTGATGCAGGATAAACAAGTGATTTCTTTTGCTTCTCGACAACTTAAGAAACACGAGGAGAATTATCCGACACATGATTTAGAGTTAGCTGCTGTGGTTTATGCCTTGAAAATATGGAGACATTATCTTTACGGAGAAACCTTCCAGATTTTCACAGACCATAAGAACCTTAAGTATATCTTCTCTCAGCATGACCTTAACATGAGGCAACGTCGCTGGATGGAGTTAATCAAGGATTATGATTGTACGATAGATTACCATCCAGGGAAGGCCAATGTAGTTGTAGATGCCTTGAGTAGGAAATCAGCAACATCATCCTCTGATAGGGAACAATTAAACTCTTTAGAATGCCCTAGGAGAGACATGCTTATCTCCTTAAGGCAAGACAATGTACAGATGAAGGTGTCATGGATTGCCGGGTTGTTGCCTGAGATGCATATCAAACCCACCCTATGAGAGCAGATTAAGGAGGCACAGCAAGTTGATGTTGTAGTTCAGTAGATCAGATCTGAGTATGGTGATGAGAAGCGAGAAGGTTTTCATGAATCAGATGATCAAGTGGCATACTATCATGGGAGGATGATAGTGCTAGATGTGGATAACCTGAGGAAGTTAGTCCTGGAGGAAGCTCATTCTTCTATGTATGCTATGCATCCAGGGAGCACCAAGATGTATCAAAACTTGAAAGATATGTATTGGTGGCCTGGAATGAAGAAGGATGTAGCTTAATTTGTTCTGAGGTGTCCGGTGTGTCAGCAAGTTAAAGCTGAACACCAGAAGCATGCAGGAACAATGCAACCTTTACCCATACCACAGTGGAAGTGGGATCATGTAACCATGGACTTTGTTGTTGGCCTACCTAGAATAAACAAAGGACATGATTCCATTTGGGTAATTGTTGATAGGTTGACTAAGACAGCGCATTTCTTACCTGTCAAAACAACCTATTCTGCTGAAAGGTTATCCCAGTTATATGTTCAAGAGATAGTGCGTTTGCACGGAGTTCCTGTCACCATAGTTTCTGACAGAGGTCCTCAGTTCACAAGTCATTTTTGGGAACAGCTACATAGGGCACTAGGCACCCAATTAAGGTTTAGTATAGCCTTTCATACATAGACGGATGGATAGTCGGAAAGGACTATACAGACCTTGGAAGACTTGTTGAGAGCATGTGTTCTCCAATTCACAGGAAGTTGGGATCTGCACCTAAGCTTGATAGAGTTTGCCTATAACAATAGCTATCAACATAGTATTGATATGGAACCTAATGAGGCTTTGTATGGTAGACATTGTAGATCACCTTTGTGTTGGTATGAGACTGGTGAACATCAGTTGTTAGGTCCTGATCTTGTGCAGCAGACTACGGAGAAGATTAAAGTAATACAACAACAGATTAAGACTACACAGGATAGGTAGAAATCATATGCTGACAAGCGTTGTAGACCGTTGGAGTTCCAGGTTGGAGACAGAGTGTATCTCAAGATCTCGCCTTGGAAAGGAGTCATTCGCTTTGGAAGGAAAGGGAAGTTAGCTCCTAGATTTATGGGGCCTTATCCGATCATTGAATGGGTTGGAAAGGTAGCCTATAGACTGGAGTTACCACCTGAATTACAAAAACTACACCCTGTGTTTCACATTTCTATGTTAAGGAAATGTCATCCCGATACCGAGTCAGTTCTACAACCTATGGAAATAGAATTGAACGAAGATATAACTTATGAGGAAGGACCAGTGTCAATCCTTGATAACAGAATTAAAAAGCTAAAGAAGAAAGATATAAGTCTTGTAAAAGTCCTCTGGAATCACCGTGGTGTTGAAGAAGCCACTTGGGAACTAGAGGAAGAGATGAGAAGGAAATACCCTGCTCTTTTCTCTTGATATGTTTTATCGATTTTGAGGATGAAATCCTTGTAAGGGGTGGATAATTTGTAACATCCCTGACCTGGGTTATGAATTAACCCTAGGTGTTTTGCCTAAATATGTAATTAAATCCTTGTGATTATCTTTTGGCATGTAATTAAGTTCCTAAGGAACATACATTTTCATTTGTGTCCTTTTTAAACAATGATTGTAGTATTGTTTGGTAATACAGAGACCTATGTGCAAATTACCCAATTAGAGGGGTTAACTTGCCAATTACACAGGTTAAGATGTTCCTCTAATAAAGAGACATCATATGAATGAATATGATGAGGTATGATGGATTTCCCAAGATTGGGCACCAAGGTGCGGCTTGTGGAGCAATCCTTGTGCTTAAAACCCTAATTTTGGTGTAAAGTGCAATTTACCCAAAATGTGGGGTGCAACTTTTGATATACACTTTCTAGAATATATTTTATGACTTTTGACATCATTTAAAGTTATAATAATGAAGGAGGCACTTTATTTGAATAATCATATAATAAGAAACACCTTTGTAATTAAACCACCAAAGTTGTAAGTAAAGGAGACCCTTATATGTATATGTGCACCATAGTGACAAGTTGACCTTCCTTGCCTTTAGTCCTTGGTCTTAGAAGAAGTTTTACCTTAGATATGAAGAGGAGGGACGTGCCTAAAAGAAAGGAAGGACCTAGTTGTGAAAAGGAGGAGTAAGTTGTCCTTATGATGAAAATAACCTCAAAGTATATATGATCCTTTCCTTTGCAACCAAAGGCAACGTTTCCTTTCTTCCCTTCTTATTCCCTTGCTTAGACCGACTTAGGACAGAGCTCAGGAGTAGAGGAAGACGACCAAGTTCATCTAGGTAAGCTTTTATCATCATCTTGATCGAATTCATGGAGGAAACCAGGTTACAAGGTTGGTTTCATGGTTATCTTACTTAGCTTTCTCTTCCTAGCCGATCCTTCCCAACTTTTCCTTGAAGAAACAACCTTGGATGACCTGTGGAGCTCAAGCCACCATTAAAGTTTCGAAGCTTGGAAGCTTGGAGTTCTAGGAACAACGTTTGAGGTGGGTTTTATAACTTTAAACCTTGCTTTGTTATGCATACTTTTATTCTTGCAAATAATAGTTAGTTCTTCTTCTTCCCCATCTTTCTTTGCACTCTTGCAAGCTTTTTCGTGAAGAACAGACCTTGGTTTCAAGGTTGAAGAAGAAGGGCGTTAATACCTGTGTTGGTCCTTATCCAACTTTATTAAACGATCTTGGACCAATAGGTCTAACCGGTTTGCAACCGTTTGAGATAAAAAAGGGGTTCAACCCGTTTGATCTCAAACGATCTTGCAAGATCGTTTAGTTTTAAACGGTCTTCAAGACCGTTTGATAAAGTTGACCAAGGGAAGACCGTTTAAGGAACTTTTGTAAACATATTGAATTTAATTCCTACAAAGAATTATAACTCATTTCCAAACCAATCACAATTGAGGGCACTTCAACTCCTTAAACCCTAATCGGGTTGAATTGAGTTTTTCAATGATAGTTTTTGGTGAACTATGGGTTGAAGGACCCAAACGGTCTCAAGACCGTTTGGGGGTTCACTCAAACGGTCTTAAGACCGTTTGGTGACAACCTAAGACTGTTTGGAGGTCTAGTGTTAAGGAAATTTGATGGTTTGAAGGTCCAATTTCAATAGGTTGATGAATTGATAAAAATGTTGATTTTGGACCTAGTTAGGGTTCAATCCTTATCAATTTGATTTAGTTTTTGATAAAACTTTGGGCAAACGGTCTCAAGACCATTTGGAGGATATCCAAACGATCCCAAGACCGTTTGGGCCAAGTTTGGGCCCAATTGGAGCTCAATTGATGGGTTCAACTACAATTTGTTTCACATTGTTGAAAATTGATGATTAGCCGATTGAAAACCCTAATTGAGTGGGATTTAACCCCAATTAGCTTTCAATTGAGAATCAATTTGGTGTCCAACTGATTAAGGCTAATTCTAATTGACTCAATTTGCAAATGGTTAACAAGGGCATGGCCAATTGAAGGCTTCAACATAGGAAATCCTATTCAAACATAACCTTTGTTTCACCTTTTATGTCCATGCGGTTTGAACCCTTTTTGATCCAAACGACCTCAGGGTCATTTAAGCTCAAACAGGTCCACACTCATTTAAGCTCAAATAGGTCCACACTCATTTAAGCTCAAATGGGTCCACACTCGTTTAAGCTCAAACGGGTTCACACTCGTTTAAGCTCAAACGGGTTCACACTCGTTTAAGCTCAAACGGGTTCACACTCGTTTAAGCTCAAACGGGTTCACACTCGTTTAAGCTCAAACGGGTTCACACTCGTTTAAGCTCAAACAGGTTCACACTCGTTTAAGCTCAAATGGGTTCACACTCGTTTAAGCTCAAATGGGTCCACACTCGTTTAAGCAAGTGGGTTCACACTCGTTCAAGCTTAAATGGGTTCAATTAAAGGATACCTTGTTTTATTCAAACCCTAATGACATGATAGTGGTGATTTGGTTTATGTTAATCAATGAGGACTTAACCCAACCCTATCTAGAGTGATGTAATCACCATCCACTAGTAAGGAGAGAGAGAAAGTACCATTTATGGTTAAAACTCAAATAAAGTACCTTCAATGTATATGAATATGCAGGATTAGGGTATGATCCACCTATGAGAGATCATGAAAACCCTAATTAAGATAATTAATGAGTCTTAACCTAATTTGAAAGCATCAATGATGATGTTTCTCATTCATAATGATGCTATGAGCTCATTTCACTATGAAGTGAATAGTAAATTCTAATTCTAGGGTAATTATGAGTAATGTGAATAGTAAACCCTAGTTCATGGTAATATGTTGAAATGAACAATAAACTCTAAACTCATGTTATTCCTTTAAGCATGAATTGTATGATCAAAATATGAGATGAGGAATCCTTATTCCTAATCATAATGAAAGGGTTGAATAACCCTAAATGATGTAAACAAGGGAATCTTACCCTTTGTAAGGACATAAAAGTATAACCTTTGAATTGAAGGGTTAATTCTGTCTTATTGACTGTTGATATACCTATGAATTGTTGATTATTATTGTAACATCCCTGACCTGGGTTATGAACTAACCCTAGGTGTTTTGCCTAAATATGTAATTAAATCCTTGTGATTAACTTTGGGCATGTAATTAAGTTCCTCAGAAACATATATTTCAAATTTTGCTCCTTTATATATAAAGTTGTAGCATTGTTTTGTAATATAGGGATCTATGTGCAAATTACCCAGTTAAGGGATTAACTTGCAAATCGCACATGTTGAGATGTTCCTCTGATGTTGAGACATCATGAAGACGTTTATGATGAAGTTTGAGGGATTTCCCAAGCTTGAGCACCAAGGTGCAGCGGTGGAAGCAACCCCTGTTCTTGAAAACCCTAAATTAGTGTAAAGTGCAATTTACCCAATTTGAGGGGTGCAACTTGTAAAATACATCATCTAAAATATCTTTTATGACTCTTGGCATCATTTAGAAGAGAAATGATGAAAATGTCACTTCATTTGATTAATCACATAATAAAGAACACCTTTGTGATTGAATAATCAAGGTGTATGTATAATAGCCCTTTTATGTGTATGCTTTAGTGATGGGTTGATCCTCTTTGCCTTCAATTCTTGACCTTAGAAGGAGTTTGTCCTTAGAAATAAGATGTGGGGACGTGCAAAGAAGAAAGGAAGGACTTATATGAGAAATGAGGAAAGCATACGTTCTTATGTTGAAATTTCACCTAAGTATATATACTACCTTCCCCACTTAGCAAGGGAACGATCCTCTTCTTTTCATTTCTTTTCCCCCTTTCTCAAAACCGACTAAGGCTAAGATCTGGATCAGAGAAGGACGACCAAGGGTCCTAGGTAAGTTTAGACCATCCCTTTTTCTTGAATTCATGGAGGAAACTCATTTTCAAGGTTGAATTCATGGCTAACTCACCTAGCTTTATCTTTCTAGCCATTCCTTTCCAACTTTTCCTTGGAGAATTCACCTTGGCCGACCTGTGGAGCTCAAAGAAGCCATTAAAGACCTAAAGCTTGGAAGCTTGGAGCTCAAGGAACAACCTTTAGGCGGGTTTTATAACTCTAAACCTTATGCTTTGATTATACATCTTTTTCTATGCATATAGTTGCTAGTTCTTCTTCTTTCCTATCTTCCCTTGCATCCTTGCAAGTAAAATCGTGAAGAACTGCTTCTGTTCTTGAGGTAGAAGATAAGGGCATTAATTCCTATGCTTATCCACGGATTTCCACTTTACTAAACGGTCCTAACCAATTGCCCATGCGGTTTGCACAACCGTTTGGTGGGCAAACGGTTTCAGGGTCGCATAGAGGCAAACGGTCTCCAAGACCGTTTGGTCCAGTTGACCAAGCGAGGACCGTATGGGAATCCTGTTTCTAATTATGTAGGATGATCACCCACAAAAATTGAGGGGTTAACTCTAAAGGAATCGTGAGATATAAGCAAATCAATTAGCAAATCGAATTAGCAAATCAATTGAATTAAGTCCTGTTTTTCAATCTATTTAATTTGCCCTTTTTGGGAAAACGGTCTCAAGACCGTTTAAGATGGTTGACCAAGTGTTGACCGTTTGGGATTACTGTTCATAATAATGTTGATTAATGACTCACCAAATTTGATGGCTTAATTCTAAATAAGTCATGAGTTGAAGGCTAATCAATAGGGCAAACCCTAATTGAAATCAGTGTTGATATTCCAATGAGTTAATTAGTGATTTTGGGTTGGTTAGCCCAAACGGTCTCAAGACCGTTTGGGGAATCATCCAAACGGTCTCAAGACCGTTTGGGGATAACCCAAGACCGTTTAGAGGTCTGGGGTCAAGTATAGTTGGCCAATTAAAGGTCCAAAGGTACCAAATCATATTGCAATTAAGTATTGATGTGATGATCAACTCAATAGATCCAACCTTTATGAATTTTCACTAGAGTCCAAAGATTGGATGGGCAAACGGTCTCAAGACCGTTTGGAACTCATCCAAACGGTCTCAAGACCGTTTGGTGTCAACCAAAGACCGTTTGGAGGTCTAGGGTTAAGGTAATTTGATCAATTGAGAGCCCAATTACAATGGGTTATTGAAATAATCAAATTGCTGATTTGTGACTTAATTAAGGTTCAACCCCTATCAAATCAACTTAGATTTTTATGATTTCTTCGGAAAACGGTCTCAAGACCATTTGGAGGTCATCCAAACGATCTCAAGACCGTTTGGGCTAAGTTTGGGCCCAATTCGAGGTCAATTGATAGGTTCAACTTTGAAATGATTCACATTGTTGAATATTGATGACCATCCGATTTGAAACCCTAATTGAGATGGACTTAACCCTAATTGGATTTCAATTGAGGGTTAATTTGGTGTCCAATTGATTGAGGATCATCCTAATTGACTCAATTCATAAGTGGTTAACATGGCTTTGGCCAATTGAGGGCTTCAACATACTTAATCATAAACATTTGTAACTTTTGAACCATGTTGGAGGTCCAAACGGTCTCAAGACCGTTTGAGGCCAAACGGTCTCAATACCATTTGGGTCCAAATGGTCTCAAGACCGTTTGGGTCCAAACGGTCTCAAGACCGTTTGGGCTCAAACGGTCTCAAGGTCGTTTGGACCAATCAATCTCAAGGCAAGTTGATCAAACGGTTTCAAACCGCATAAGCTCAAACGGTTTGGAAAGTCAACTTTTCCAAACGGTCAACGCACCCAAACGGTTTGGGAAAATGACCTTGAGGTCATGCGGTCTTGAAGTCAAACCTAGCATACGGTCAATGCACCCAAACGGTTTCAAACCGTTTGGTGGTTGAAGGTTGAAACCGTTTGGAGGTTTTCAAGGTTATTTATACATAATCACTTGAAGTTGTAATTGTTCAATGGTGATCTAATCTAAACCCTAATGGTAACTTAGAACATTAAGGGACTAAGTGATTAACGATTTGACCCATGATGGTGATCATGAGGTAATTTACCAAAATACCCTTGAGGGGTTTAATTGAGTATACCTTTTTCTAATAAAACCCTAATCACATGTTAATGATGTCTTGGCCCATGCTAGTCAATGAGGACTTAACCCAACCTGATCTAGAGTGGTGTTATCACCATCTACTAGTAAGAGGAGAGAGAAAGTATCATAAGAGAGAGAAAGTACCCTTTTATAGTGGAAACTTAAGTAAAATACCTTCAATTCACATGAATGTGCATGATTAAGGTATGATCCACCTATGTGAGATCATGGAAACCCTAATTATGATGTTTAGTGAATCTTAATCTTATCTAGGAGCTCTAATGATGATGTTTCTCATACTTGATGATGTTATGAGTTAAATTTGCCATGAGGTGAATAGTAAACCCTAATTCTAGGGTGATGGCATGTAATGTGAATAGTAAACCCTAATTGATGAGAATCAGGGAACTTAGCTCTTATGGCAAGAGTGGAAAGTATAATTCTTGATTTGAATTGCTTTTATCAGTTGAATTAACCTTGCAGGTTCTGATATGAAGATTATCATATCCAGGTATGGATGATGATGCTATATTCATTGAAGGCATGTTGTTAGCTTTATGAATAGTAAAATATCTTGATGCCTTGTCAATGGCAACTTATGAATTAAATGGGTTGTGAGAGCCATAAATACCATCAAGGTCATGCTTTAGAGATGACTTGTGATGAATGTATTGAGAAATGATGATTGATGAGAGTTAGGCCTGTTACATTTAGTATTCTCCTTTCATAGCTGTTATGCTAATGTTATTGTTTGAAGAACAATGTATGATGTTAAAAGAATACTGAATGTACCTAACTAATCAAGTGTAATGTAGAGCCCTGATCATAGATCCATCATTGTTAGAGATCAAATGATGGTGAAACAGGTTTTCCTAAGGGAACTCCTGGATCACATACTTTTGAGTATGTGGGGTATATGGATGTGTAGAACCTTACATCCTAATGTAGGTGTTTGATGTAGCTGTGTAATCCATCAATCCTTCACTATAATCCCATACCGTATCAGTGGATGGTAAACATGAAACCTCCTGATGACGAAGAAAGCACAGATATCCGTATCAGTGGAAGATAAACATGAAATCTCCTGATGACGAAGAGAGTACAGAACGCCACTGTAACTCTAAAATAGCGAAGGACCAGATTACCCTGGTAAGCTATTATAGTAGAGGCACGAGATGTCCTACAAGTAATCCTCTTACTGAATGAGGAAGGTGAATGTCATGAGAATCCGGCTCTTTCGATGTCCTAGTATGATATTGAGGCACTTCGCAGTGATTGGTTGGAGTATGAGTGGTAAACCTCATCTCCACAGGGCATAAAAGTAATGTTTGAAAAACATAATCCACAGCGTAGTACACCTGTTAGAGATAACTACGAGTTGATTGATCGATTTACACTGTATAGTGCAAATGTCTTCATATTTCATAACTGTTGAACTCATGCTTACTATTATATCTGATGTTGAATACTTTGAAGCTTTTACTGCTTAAGTTATTCTTTGAGATGTTATAATAAAGCTTCTGGCGGAGAGTTATAACTCTCGCTGGGACAATTATGTAAAATTGTCTCACCCCGTAGACTTCAACTTTTTAGGTGGACGTCGAGGACGGAGGAACAGGTCTACAGGTGACCAGTCCCAGCAGCAGCAGCACCAGGGGCAGAAGTAAAATCTCAGGTGGAGATCTAGCCTGCCATGTGGTGTAGTGATAGTCAGTCCTATGTGTCCTCTGTACTCTCAGGTCTTGGAGTCTTTTGGTCTGAGATTTTGGTTATGAGTTCTTTAGATTTTGTATCATGTTGTATATAATTACTCAAGAAGTAATTATCTGAGATGTAACAGTTTATCTCCTTTTATGAAGGAAGTTTTATGGTTTCAATGCTTTATCTCAAAAATTTTTAATTTCCGCTGATTTTTGGTATTCCGCTGCTAATCGAATCGCTTCCGCTAAGTTTAAATCGTGTTTATATCATGGTTTGGAGATCAGAGCCCACAATTAAGTGGTATCAGAGCTCTAGGTTCGCTGAGTCTACAGAGGCATAGGACTTAGGATGTCGAGTCTATCCTTAGTATCTCTTCCTTATCTAATAGAATCTTCTGCTCCTCAGGAGAAGAAGATACATAAGGATGGCTGAGCCACATGATGAGTACGTGGCAGAGAGTAGTGCTAGTGCACCTTGAGGCGGTGCAAGGGTTCCAGAAATAGAACAGCCTGCACATGAACCACCCCATTTGACCCAGCTGATATGGGTAACCCAGCAGTTCAGACGATGTTTGGGCAGTTTATGACTGCCATGACACACATAAGTGACAAGATGCCCATGCCTGCACCTAGGGCACCTGCCCAGCCTGAAGGACAAGGTATCGGTAAGACGTTCGAGCGACTTTGTCGTGTCGGAGCTACTGAGTACTTTGGGACTGCCGACCCCGCAGATGCTGATCTGTGGTTAATAGAGTTGGAGAAGGCTTTCAGGATTCTTAATATCCTGGAGGCTGAGAAGGTTAGACATGTTGTCTATCTTCTCAAAGGCAGTGCTGGTCACTGGTGGAACATGGAAGAGCAGAAGAGACCTGGGATAGAGTTCTCATGGGAAGAGTTTCGTCGGGAATTTATCAATAGATATTTTCCAAAGACCTTCCTAGATGAAAAGATCTCTCAGTTTGAGAAATTGAGGCAGGTCATGATGAACATTAGCGAGTATGAAGCTAAGTTCATGGAGTTGCTGCGGTTCTGTCCGCACATGGCTGCCACAGAAGAGGAAAGAATCAGGAGATTCGAGAAGGGTTTGAATGATGATGTATCAACCCCTGTGTCTGCCTTAGAAAACCGAGAGAGATTCTCTACCTTTGTTGAGTCAGTCTGAAGAATAGAGAGATCGGTGGTTGAGAAGAGGCAAACCCAGAAAAGATATCTACAGTTCCAGGGTTCTTCATCTAGGGATTTCAAGAAACCGAGATTCTCTGCACCTAACCCTCCACCACCCAGATCAAGTTCCCAAACTCAGTGGTCACCAAGTAGAGGCAGGGGACGAAGCCTACCTCAACAAGAGACTTACAGTTCTGCATCAATGTCAGTTACTGGACCACCAAGACCACAACAACTGGAGAGGAGCTGTTACAACTGTGGGAAGGTGGGGCATTTAATGAAGGACTGCCGATCTAGGCCTGTCAGTGTGACACAACCTCAGAGGCAGAGTCAACAGGGATCTTAGAGAAGGAAATCTCAAGGAGCAGCTCGAGGACGTGGACAAGCGTCTCAAGTTGGATCATCAGCACCACCTCAACACCAGGCGACAGCGAGGTTCTATGCGATGAACCCACCAGAAGCAGTGATCAAACCACGGGTAGTGGCAGGTCAGATGGAAATTTTATATTCTGATATGTCTACATCCTGTGTTGTATCTGTTCTGATTGACCCGGGTGCTACGCACTCTTTTATCACTCGGAGAGTGATTCGTAACTACAATATGACGGTTAGTCATAGGGCAGATAGTTTGTTGTTGGAGACTCCGTTGAGTGGGTCTGCCGTTTTGCAGGAGGTATGTTCTCCCTGCATCCTCTTCTTTTCTGACCATCACATTCAAGTGGACCTTATACCACTTGATATGCAAGGATTTGATATAATCCTCGGGATGGATACCTTAGAAAGGTATAGAGTTGTCTTGGATTGTGAATCCAAGTTGGTTGTGTTTGCTGATGAAGGCAACACATGGATCTTTCAAGGTGAAAGAAAGATTCTACCCACATGTCTTGTATCAGCTATGGTTGCTGATAAGCTGTTGAGGCAAGGATGTTATGCATTCTTGGCCCATGTGGTAGATGTTACCAAGGAAAGTTCCAATCCTGCTGAAGTTCCCATAGTCAGGGAATTCGAGGATGTGTTTCCTGAAGAACCTCCTGGTATACCACCACCTCGGGAGATTGATTTTGAGATCAATTTGGTCCCCGATACGAAACCCATAGCCCAGACACCGTATAGGATGGCGCCTGCCGAGATGGCAGAACTCAAGAAACAGCTTCAAGAGTTACTTGAGAAGGGTTTCATCCGACCAAGCACTTCACCTTGGGGTGCTCCGGTCTTGTTTGTTAAAAAGAAAGATGGGTCAATGCGATTGTGCATTGACTACAGACAACTTAATAAAGTAACAATATAGAACAAGTACCCTTTGCCGAGGATTGATGATCTTTTTGACCAGTTGCGTGGTGCAACAGTCTTCTCAAAGATAGATTTGAGATCTGGATATCATCAACTCCGCATTAAGGATAGTGACATGTCCAAGTCTGCTTTTAGGACAAGATATGGTCACTATGAGTTCACGGTTATGTCGTTCGGACTAACCAATGCACCAGCTGCATTTATGGAACTCATGAATAGAGTTTTTCGACCCTTCCTTGATCAGTGTATTGTCGTCTTCATAGATGACATTCTGATCTATAGTAAGGATGCTCAGTTGCATGAACAGCATCTTCTCCAAGCTTTGACCTTGCTAAGAGAACATAAGTTGTATGCTAAGTTTAGCAAGTGTGAGTTCTGGTTGCCGGAGGTATCTTTTCTTGGACATGTGATATCTGCCTCGGGAATTCGTGTTGACCTTGCAAAGGTAGAATCTGTTCTACAATGGGCACAACTGAAGACACCGACGGAGATTTGAAGCTTCTTGGGGTTAGCTGGTTACTATCGAAGGTTTATTAAAAACTTTAGCTCTATAGCCTTACCTTTGACCAAGTTAACCCGGAAAGATGCTCCTTTTTCTTGGAATGATAAGTGTCAACAGTCCTTTCAGTTGTTGAAAGAGAGGTTGACAAGTGCACCTGTGCTTGTGCTACCTGAGCAAGGAAAAGGATATGTAGTCTTCTGTGATGCCTCTAAGAATGGACTTGGATGTGTGTTGATGCAGGATAAACAAGTGATTTCTTTTGCTTCCCGACAGCTTAAGAAACACGAAGAGAATTATCCGACACACGATCTAGAGTTAGCTGTTGTGGTTCATGCCCTGAAGATCTGGAGACATTATCTTTATGGAGAGACGTTTCAGATTTTCACTGACCATAAGAACCTTAAGTATATCTTCTCTCAGCATGAGCTTAACATGAGGCAACGTCGCTGGATGGAGTTAATCAAGGACTACGATTGTACAATTGATTACCATCCAGGGAAGGCCAATGTTGTTGCAGATGCCTTGAGTAGGAAATCAGCAACATCAACCATGGATAGAGCACAACTAAACTCTTTAGTATTCTCTAAGAGAGATATGCTTATCTCTTTAAGGCAAGACAATGTACAGTTGAAGGTGTCATTGTTAGCCGGGTTGATGGCTGAGATGCATATTAAACCTACCCTAAGAGAGCAGATTAAGGAGGCACAACATGTTGATGTTGTAGTTCAGCAGATTAGATCAGAGTATGGAAATGAGAAGCGAGATAGTTTCCATGATTCAGATGATCATGTAGCATGTTATCATGGGAGGATGATAGTGCCGGATGTGGATAACTTGAGGAAGTTAGTCCTGGAAGAAGCTCATTCTTCAATGTACGCTATGCATCCAGGGAGCACCAAGATGTATCGTAATTTAAAAGATCTGTATTGGTGGCCTGGAATGAAGAAGGATGTTGAAAAATTTGTTCTGAGGTGCCCTGTGTGTCAACAAGTTAAAGATGAACACCAGAAGCCTGCAGGAACAATGCAACCTTTACCTATACCACAGTGGAAGTGGGACCATGTGACCATGGACTTTGTTGTTGGCCTACCCAGGACAAGCAAAGGACATGATTCCATTTGGGTAGTTGTAGATAGGTTGACTAAGACATCACATTTCTTACCTGTCAAAACAACATATTCTTCTGAAAGGTTATCACAGTTGTATGTTCAAGAGATAGTGCGTTTGCACGGAGTTCCTGTCACTATAGTTTCTGACAGAGGTCCCCAGTTTACAAGTCGTTTTTGGGAATGACTTCATAATGCTTTAGGCACCCAGTTAAGGTTTAGCACGGCCTTTCATCCACAGACTGATGGACAGTCGGAAAGGACCATACAGACCTTGGAAGACCTGTTGAGAACATGTGTTCTCTAGTTTACTGGAAGTTGGGATCTACACCTAAGCTTGATAGAGTTTGCCTATAAAAATAGCTATCAACATAGTATTGATATGGCACCTTATGAAGCATTGTATGGTAGACGTTGTAGATCACCCTTGTGTTGGTATGAGACTGGTGAGCATCAGTTGTTAGGACCTGATCTTATGCAGCAAACTACAGAAAAGATTAAGGTAATACAGCAACAGATTAAGACTGCACAAGATAGGAAGAAATCTTATGCTGACAAGCATCGTAGACCCTTAGAGTTCGAGGTTGGAGACAAAGTGTATCTCAAGGTCTCACCTTGGAAAGGAGTCCTTCATTTTGGAAAGAAAGGGAAGTTAGCTCCTAGATTTATGGGACCTTATCCAATCATTGAACGGATTGGAAAAGTAGCCTAAAAACTAGAGCTGCCACCAGAGTTACAGAGGTTACACCCTGTGTTTCACATTTCTATGATGAGGAAATGTCACCCAGATACTGAGTCAGTTCTACAACCTATGGAGGTAGAGTTGAATGATGATATATCTTATGAGGAAGGACCAGTGTCAATCCTTGATAACAGAATTAAAAAGTTAAAGATGAAAGATTTAATCCTTGTGAAAGTCCTCTGGAACCACCGTGGTGTTGAAGAAGACACTAGGGAACTAGAGGATGAGATGAGAAGGAAATACCCTGCCCTTTTCTCTTAATATGTTTTATCGATTTCGGGGACGAAATCCTTGTAAGGGGTGGATAATTTGTAACATCCCTGACCTGGGTTATGAACTAACCCTAGGTGTTTTGCCTAAATATGTAATTAAATCCTTGTGATTAACTTAGGGCATGTAATTAAGTTCCTCAGAAACATATATTTCAAATTTTGCTCCTTTATATATAAAGTTGTAGCATTGTTTTGTAATACAGGGATCTATGTGCAAATTACCCAGTTAAGGGATTAACTTGCAAATCGCACATGTTGAGATGTTCATCTGATGTTGAGACATCATGAAGATGTTTATGATGAAGTTTGAGGGATTTCCCAAGCTTGAGCACCAAGGTGCAGCTGTGGAAGAAACCCCTGTTCTTGAAAACCCTAAATTAGTGTAAAGTGCAATTTACCCAATTTGAGGGGTGCAACTTGTAAAATACATCATCTAAAATATCTTTTATGACTCTTGGCATCATTTAGAAGATAAATTATGAAAAGGTCACTTCATTTGAATAATCACATAATAAAGAACACCTTTGTGATTGAATAATCAAGGTGTATGTATAATAGCCCTTTTATGTGTATGCTTTAGTGATGGTTTGATCCTCTTTGCCTTCAATTCTTGACCTTAGAAGGAGTTTTTCCTTAGAAATAAGATGTGGGGACGTGCAAAGAAGAAAGGAAGGACTTAGATGAGAAATGAGGAAAGCATATGTTCTTATGTTGAAATTTCACCTAAGTATATATACTACCTTCCCCACTTAGCAAGGGAACGATCCTCTTCTTTTCATTTCTTTTCCCCCTTGCTCAAAACCGACTAAGGCTAAGCTCTGGAGCAGAGAAGGACGACCAAGGGTCCTAGGTAAGTTTAGACCATCCCTTTTGCTTGAATTCATGGAGGAAACTCGTTTTCAAGGTTGAATTCATGGCTAGCTCACCTAGCTTTATCTTTCTAGCCATTCCTTTCCAACTTTTCCTTGGAGAATTCACCTTGGCCGACCTGTGGAGCTCAAAGACCCCATTAAATACCTGAAGCTTGGAAGCTTGGAGCTCAAGGAACAACCTTTAGGCAGGTTTTATAACTCTAAACCTTATGCTTTGATTATACATCTTTTTCTATGCATATAGTTGCTAGTTCTTCTTCTTTCCTATCTTCCCTTGCATACTTGCAAGTAAAATCGTGAAGAACTGCTTCTGTTCTTGAGGTAGAAGATAAGGGCGTTAATTCCTATGCTTATCCACGGATTTCCACTTTACTAAACGGTCCTAACCAATTGCCCATGCGGTTTGCACAACCGTTTGGTGGGCAAACGGTTTCAGGGTCGCATAGAGGCAAACGGTCTCCAAGACCATTTGGTCCAGTTGACAAAGTGACGACCGTATGGGAATCCTGTTCCTAATTATGTAGGCTGATCACCCACAAAATTTGAGGGGTTAACTCCAAAGGAATCGTGAGATATAAGCAAATCAATTAGCAAATCCAATTGAATTAAGTCCTGTTTTTCAATCTATTTAATTTGCCCTTTTTGGGCAAACGGTCTCAAGACCGTTTAAGATGGTTGACCAAGCGTTGACCGTTTGGGATTACTGTTCATAATAATGTTGATTAATGACTCACCAAATTTGATGGCTTAATTCCAAATGAGTCATGAGTTGAAGGCTAATCAATAGGGCAAACCCTAATTGAAATCAATGCTGATATTCCAATGAGTTAATTAGTGATTTTGGGTTGGTTAGCCCAAACGGTCTCAAGGCCATTTGGGGAATCATCCAAACGGTCTCAAGACCGTTTGGGGATCACCCAAGACCGTTTAGAGGTCTGGGGTCAAGTATAGTTGACCAATTACAGGTCCAAAGGTACCAAATCATATTGCAATTAAGTATTGATGTGATGATCAACTCAATAGATCCAACCTTGATGAATTTTCACTAGAGTCCAAAGATTGGATGGGAAAACGGTCTCAAGACCGTTTGGAACTCATCCAAACGGTCTCAAGACTGTTTGGTGTCAACCCAAGACCGTTTGGAGGTCTAGGGTTAAGGTAATTTGATCAATTGAGAGCCCAATTACAATGGGTTATTTAAATAATCAAATTGCTGATTTGTGACTTAATTAAGGTTCAACCCCTATCAAATCAACTTAGATTTTTATGGTTTCTTGGGGAAACGGTCTCAAGACCGTTTGGAGGTCATCCAAACGATCTCAAGACCGTTTGGGCCAAGTTTGGGCCCAATTGGAGGTCAATTGATAGGTTCAACTTTGAAATGATTCACATTGTTGAATATTGATGACCATCCGATTTGAAACCCTAATTGAGATGGACTTAACCCTAATTGGCTTTCAATTGAGGGTTAATTTGGTGTCCAATTGATTGAGGCTCATCCTAATTGACTCAATTCATAAGTGGTTAGCATGGCTTTGGCCAATTGAGGGCTTCAACATACTTAATCATAAACATTTGTAACTTTTGAACCATGTTGGAGGTCCAAACGGTTTGAGCCCATTTGGACCAAACGGTCTCAAGACCGTTTGGGCTCAAACGATCTCAAGGTCGTTTGAACCAATCGATCTCAAGGCAAGTTGATCAAACAGTTTCAAACCGCATAAGCTCAAACGGTTTGGAAAGTCAACTTTTCCAAACGGGCAACGCACCCAAACGGTTTGGGCAAACGACCTTGAGGTCATGCGGTCTTGAAGTCAAACCTAGCATACGGTCAATGCACCCAAACGGTTTCAAACCATTTGGTGGTTGAAGGTTGAAACCGTTTGGAGGTTTTCAAGGTTATTCATACATAATCACTTGAAGTTGTAATTGTTCAATGGTGATCTAATCTAAACCCTAATGGTAACTTAGAACATTAAGGGACTAAGTGATTAATGATTTGACCCATGATGGTGATCATGAGGTAATTTACCAAAATACCCTTGAGGGGTTTAATTCAGTATACCTTTTTCTAATAAAACCCTAATCACATGTTAATGATGTCTTGGCCCATGCTAGAAATAAGATGTGGGGACGTGCAAAGAAGAAAGGAAGGACTTAGATGAGAAATGAGGAAAGCATATGTTCTTATGTTGAAATTTCACCTAAGTATATATACTACCTTCCCCACTTAGCAAGGGAACGATCCTCTTCTTTTCATTTCTTTTCCCCCTTTCTCAAAACCGACTAAGGCTAAGATCTGGAGCAGAGAAGGACGACCAAGGGTCCTAGGTAAGTTTAGACCATCCCTTTTTCTTGAATTCATGGAGGAAACTCATTTTCAAGGTTGAATTCATGGCTAACTCACCTAGCTTTATCTTTCTAGCCATTCCTTTCCAACTTTTCCTTGGAGAATTCACCTTGGCCGACCTGTGGAGCTCAAAGATGCCATTAAAGACCTAAAGCTTGGAATCTTGGAGCTCAAGGAACAACCTTTAGGCGGGTTTTATAACTCTAAACCTTATGCTTTGATTATACATCTTTTTCTATGCATATAGTTGCTAGTTCTTCTTCTTTCCTATGTTCCCTTGCATCCTTGCAAGTAAAATCGTGAAGAACTGCTTCTGTTCTTGAGGTAGAAGATAAGGGCGTTAATTCCTATGCTTATCCACGGATTTCCACTTTACTAAACGGTCCTAACCAATTGCCCATGCGGTTTGCACAACCGTTTGGTGGGCAAACGGTTTCAGGGTCGCATAGAGGCAAACGGTCTCCAAGACCATTTGGTCCAGTTGACCAAGCGACGACCGTATGGGAATCCTGTTTCTAATTATGCAGGATGATCACCCACAAAAATTGAGGGGTTAACTCTAAAGGAATCGTGAGATATAAGCAAATCAACTAGCAAATCGAATTGAATTAAGTCTTGTTTTTCAATCTATTTAATTTGCCCTTTTTGGGAAAACGGTCTCAAGACCATTTAAGATGGTTGACCAAGTGTTGACCGTTTGGTATTACTGTTCATAATAATGTTGATTAATGACTCACAAAATTTGATGGCTTAATTCTAAATAAGTCATGAGTTGAAGGCTAATCAATAGGGCAAACCCTAATTGAAATCAGTGCTGATATTCCAATGAGTTAATTAGTGATTTTGGGTTTATTAGCCCAAACGGTCTCAAGACCATTTGGGGAATCATCCAAACGGTCTCAAGACCGTTTGGGGATAACCCAAGACCGTTTAGAGGTCTGGGGTCAAGTATAGTTGACCAATTAAAGGTCCAAAGGTACCAAATCATATTGCAATTAAGTATTGATGTGATGATCAACTCAATAGATCCAACCTTGATGAATTTTCACTAGAGTCCAAAGATTGGATGGGCAAACGGTCTCAAGACCGTTTGGAACTCATCCAAACGGTCTCAAGACCGTTTGGTGTCAACCAAAGACCGTTTGGAGGTCTAGGGTTAAGGTAATTTGATCAATTGAGAGCCCAATTACAATGGGTTATTGAAATAATCAAATTGCTGATTTGTGACTTAATTAAGGTTCAACCCCTATCAAATCAACTTAGATTTTTATGATTTCTTCGGAAAACGGTCTCAAGACCATTTGGAGGTCATCCAAATGATCTCAAGACCGTTTGGGCCAAGTTTGGGCCCAATTGGAGGTCAATTGATAGGTTCAACTTTGAAATGATTCACATTGTTGAATATTGATGACCATCCGATTTGAAACCCTAATTGAGATGGACTTAACCCTAATTGGCTTTCAATTGAGGGTTAATTTGGTGTCCAATTGATTGAGGATCATCCTAATTGACTCAATTCATAAGTGGTTAACATGGCTTTGGCCAATTGAGGGCTTCAACATACTTAATCATAAACATTTGTAACTTTTGAACCATGTTGGAGGTCCAAACGGTTTGAGCCCATTTGGACCAAACGGTCTCAAGACCGTTTGGATCCAAACGGTCTCAAGACCGTTTGAGGCCAAACGGTCTCAAGACCATTTGGGTCCAAATGGTCTCAAGACCGTTTGGTTCCAAATGGTCTCAAGACCGTTTGGGCTCAAACGGTCTCAAGGTCGTTTGGACCAATCGATCTCAAGGCAAGTTGATCAAACGGTTTCAAACCGCATAAGCTCAAACGGTTTGGAAAGTCAACTTTTCCAAACGGTCAACGCACCCAAACGGTTTGGGAAAATGACCTTAAGGTCATGCGGTCTTGAAGTCAAACCTAGCATACGGTCAACGCACCCAAACGGTTTCAAACCGTTTGGTGGTTGAAGGTTGAAACCGTTTGGAGGTTTTCAAGGTTATTTATACATAATCACTTGAAGTTGTAATTGTTCAATGGTGATCTAATCTAAACCCTAATGGTAACTTAGAACATTAAGGGACTAAGTGATTAACGATTTGACCCATGATGGTGATCATGAGGTAATTTACCAAAATACCCTTGAGGGGTTTAATTGAGTATACCTTTTTCTAATAAAACCCTAATCACATGTTAATGATGTCTTGGCCCATGCTAGTCAATGAGGACTTAACCCAACCTGATCTAGAGTGGTGTTATCACCATCTACTAGTAAGAGGAGAGAGAAAGTATCATAAGAGAGAGAGAAAGTACCCTTTTATAGTGGAAACTTAAGTAAAATACCTTCAATTCACATGAATGTGCATGATTAAGGTATGATCCACCTATGTGAGATCATGGAAACCCTAATTATGATGTTTAGTGAATCTTAATCTTATCTAGGAGCTCTAATGATGATGTTTCTCATACTTGATGATGTTATGAGTTAAATTCGCCATGAGGTGAATAGTAAACCCTAATTCTAGGGTGATGGCTTGTAATGTGAATAGTAAACCCTAATTGATGAGAATCAGGGAACTTAGCTCTTATGGCAAGAGTGGAAAGTATAATTCTTGATTTGAATTGCTTTTATCAGTTGAATTAACCTTGCAGGTTCTGATATGAAGATGATCATATCCAGGTATGGATGATGATGCTATATTCATTGAAAGCATGTTGTTAGCTTTATGAATAGTAAAATATCTTGATGCCTTGTCAATGGCAACTTATGAATTAAATGGGTTGTGAGAGCCATAAATACCATCAAGGTCATGCTTTAGAGATGACTTGTGATGAATGTATAGAGAAATGATGATTGATGAGAGTTAGGCATGTTACATTTAGTATTCTCCTTTCATAGCTGTTATGCTAATGTTATTGTTTGAAGAACAATGTATGATGTTAAAAGAATACTGAATGTACCTAACTAATCAAGTGTAATGTAGAGCCCTGATCATAGATCCATCATTGTTAGAGATCAAATGATGGTGAAACAGGTTTTCCTAAGGGAACTCCTGGATCACATACTTTTGAGTATGTGGGGTATATGGATGTGTAGAACCTTACATCCTAGTGTAGGTGTTTGATGTAGATGTGTAATCCATCAATCCTTCACTATAATCCCATACCGTATCAGTGGATGGTAAACATGAAACCTCCTGATGACGAAGAAAGCACAGATATCCGTATCAGTGGAAGATAAACATGAAATCTCCTGATGACGAAGAGAGTACAGAACGCCACTGTAACTCTAAAATAGCGAAGGACCAGATTACCCTGGTAAGCTATTATAGTAGAGGCACGAGATGTCCTACAAGTAATCCTCTTACTTACTAAGGAAGGTGAAGGTCATGAGAATCCGGCTCTTTCAATGACCTAGTATGATACCGAGGCACTTCGCAGTGATTGGTTGGAGTATGAGTGGTAAACCTCATCTCCACAGGGCATAAAAGTAATGTTTGAAAAACATAATCCACAGCGTAGTACACCTGTTAGAGATAACTACGAGTTGATTGATCGATGTTACACTGTATAGTACAAATGTCTTCATATTTCATAACTGTTGAACTCATGCTTACTATTATATCTGATGTTGAATACTTTGAAGCGTTTACTGCTTAAGTTATTCTTTGAGATGTTATAAAAAAGCTTCTGGCGGAGAGTTATAACTCTCGCTGGGACAATTATGTAAAATTGTCTCACCCCGTAGACTTCAACTTTTTAGGTGGACGTCGAGGACAGAGGAACAGGTCTACAGGTGACCAGTCCCAGCAGCAGCAGCACCAGAGGCAGCAGTAAAATCTCAAGTGGAGATCTAGCATGCCATGTGGTGTAGTTAGAGTCAGTCCTATGTGTCCTCTGTACTCTCAGGTCTTGGAGTCTTTTGGTCTGAGATTTCAGTTATGAGTTCTTGAGATTTTTTATCATGTTGTATATAATTACTCAAGAAGTAATTATCTGAGATGTAACAGTTTATCTCCTTTTATGAAGGGAGTTTTATGGTTTCAATGCTTTATCTCAAAAAGTTTTAATTTCCGCTGATTTTTGGTATTCCGCTGCTAAACGAATCGCTTCCGCTAAGTTTAAATCGTGTTTATATCGTGGTTTGGAGATCAGAGCCCACAATTATCAATTGATTTGATCATGTAGGTTCTTATAAGAGAATAATCATATCTAGGTAAGGATTATGACATCATATTCATTGAAAGCATGTCAATAGCTTATGAACTGAAATAACTATGTTGCCTAGATGCAAGTGGCATCATATGAAACTAATATGCCTTCAGGGCCATGAATGACATCAAGGTCATGCTAATAGATGACTTGATGCTGACATGTCACTTGATAGCAAGTGTTATGATGATATAAGGGTGTGAGTACCCATGTTCCTGAATCATAGTGATAAGATGTTTAAGAATTGATATCCATCTGATAACCGATATTAGTAATACCTGTTACATTTAGTATTCTTCTGTTATAGCCATGTTTAGTATTTGAATGTTTGGAAACATGTATGATGCTAAAAGAATACTGAAATGTACCTAATAACCAAGTATAATCATACCATGTAGAGCCCTGATCATAGATCCATCATTGTCAGAGTTTAAATGATGGTGAAACAGGTTTTCCTAAGAGAACTCCTGGATCACATACTTTAGAGTATGTGGGGGAATATGGATGTGTATATCCTTACATCCTTGTGTAGGAGTTGATGTGGATGTATCTTAATCCATCAACCCTTCACTATATGTTTATACTGGGATGATGTAACACTATTCTCCCAAAGGAATCTTTTATACCGCATCGATGAGAGATAAACATGAAATCTTTCGATAGCGAAGAGAGTGCAGAATGCCACTGTGACTCTAATAGCAAAGTACCAGAATACCCTGGTGAGCTATATTAGCAGAGACACTTGATGTCCTGCATGTTTATCCTCATTCTGACTGAGGTAGTTGAAGGTCATTAGAATCTGGCTCTTTCGATGACCTAGTATGATACCGATGCGACTTACTAGTGATCGGTTGGAGCATGAGTGGTATACCTCATCTCCGCATGGCATAATGAAGTTTGTAAAACATAATCAACCGCGTAGCATAACTGCTTAGGTTGAACTACAAGGAACATTGATTGATATCACATTGCTTGCATTTAATATCTTGTTCAAGTATTAGTATACATGTTCTTCATATTATTTAATAAAGATGAGTAATTGTTATCAAGCCTGCTGTGAGTAATCTAAGTTACCTGCTCATGATATTCCTTTATTTCTTTTAACAAAGTTTCTAGCGTAGAGTTATAACTCTCGCTGGGACAATTATTTAAAATTGTCTCACCCCGTAGATTTCTACCTTTAGGTGGACGTCGAGGTCGAAGGAACCAATCTGCAGGTGGACAGTAGCAGCAGCGGCAAAACCAGGAGCAGTGATTTCAGGTGGAAACACTATGATGTCTAGTCTTGTAGATAGAATAGTCTTATGTCGTCTCTGTACACTCAGGTCCTAGGAGTTTGTTGATCTGAGAATTTTGAAGTCTTGAGATTTTGTATCATGATGTATATGATCACTCGGGAAGTGATTTAACAGAGATGTAAACAGTTCATCTTGCTTTTATGAAAGGAGTTTCAAGTTTTCGAGATCTCGTTTTCGAAAGGTTTTAATTTCTCTTGATTTTTTGTATTCCGCTGTTAATCGAACTACTTCTGCTACATTTATCTTGTGTTTTAGAGATCAAAGCCCACATCTGCTAAGAGGTGAATCCAGAGAATGTGGGAGAGACCTCATCTTTGCTGAGATGCTGGCCACCAACCTAGGGTTTTCTCAATCAGAGGGGATATGGAGGGATGGAGCAAGATCGTATCCTCCTTTCCCATTTGCGAGCCCCCTAAGTTCCGATAGTTGTGCACCTTTATGTGACGGTGCATGGGTGACGGGAAGTCAGAGGACTCGTTTGCAGAATTGAGGTGGAGAAAGAGGGGAATCAGACCCGGTCCGCTGGCCTAAATCATCTGGTTCACTCATCTCAACATGGGCCAATGAAGGAACTGGGTGAAACCCATTATGACAGCGTGCTAAGGATCTATTCCTCCATTCAGAAGATCCAACGGCTCCAAAATTTTGTTTGGAGGTAAATATCTTCTAAATCCCTAAATGTATCAATGTCTTGTATAAATCACAATAAATAGCTCCCTTGGCCAAATAATTCCCCAAAAATACCCCTAGACTCAAAAACATATTCTATACATTACTAGATCCTTAGATCAGGCTTTTAAAGCTCAACTACTGATGATATTTTATTTAGATGATAATGCTTCATTTAAATTGTATAATTAGAAAACAATTGAGATTAAATCTGAAAAAAAATAAGTTTGACCTATGATATCATCTATAAACTAAATGTGGACTCCTATCCTAATGTTATTGAACAATTTTAGGCCTTTCCTCATTATTGCCTAAGTACATGTTTAATCCTCATATTAATTCTAGAAAATAGACCAGTTATCAGAAAAATATGAAAATTGTACCAGACCTTAATAATGACTTTTAGATCAGTATAAAAATATTAGAAACCAGTTAAGTTCTGTTCGAACCTAGGTTTGACCAAAATCTTGAACAGAACTTAAATACCACTAATAATGGTGAACTCGTATTAATGAAAAATTAATTTCTATTAATCAGGTGATGACCAAATTGTTTAGATGATCAAGGATGGCTATGATTCTCTGAACTAAGTTATGTGGTCTTATAAGTATAAGACTAGATTTCTTGGTTGCTTATGATATGTAATATCATGAATGTTATTAATTGGATATTCATTGCTTGGTTGAACTATTATGAGTTATACTTCGCCAAAATCTAATATAACATAAAAGTATATGGGTGGGTTGTAGCTACTAGTGCACATAGCCCGGTATGGATGTATGTTGCCTAACATGGATGTATGATGCTTTGGCCCATGTTAGATGTATGATGATATAACTTTTTCCCATATTGGATGTAAGTCATGTGCAGATAAGTGTAGTACAACCGCATCAAATAAATGTAATAAAAAGGATGTTTACCTAATTTTTGCCTTAAGAAATGGTTTTTCTCTCTTTATTCCTTCTTCAAGTATTTTCCTTTATGCAACCTTACTAGTGTATCTTTTACCACATGCCAACTTTTTTTGATTCGTTTGTTTCACATATGTTTTAGGTTTAGAGATAGCATGGGAGAAAAAGAACAGGGTGTGAGAAAGTTGTTCAGGTTACCTATTGTCTAGGATCCTGGTTAGCATACATGTTTAGAATGTGTAGTTTTCTATTTTTCAATATGTAAATGTAATCCATGTTGTAATAACTCATGTTGTAAATATACATGTTGAATGTTGAGAATGTCATGGTGTATGTTATGGTTGTATGTTCTTGTATGTTCATATTGCCTATGCAATGCACTTTGATACAATTGCTTAACGTTTTCGGATTTTGTCTTCTCATCTCCATAGGGTTTTGAGAAGGTGAAAATCCGGAGACGTTACAGTTGGTATCAGAGCATGAACAAAAGCTACACCTGACAATTGCTCACCATGAAACATAAACTAAATTTCAACTTTCACTTAAACCCTACAAACTTAGTAAGTTGTTCTATAGGAATAAGTTTTGGCTTAGCCTCTAAGTTAGAACCTAGATGTTCAAGAACAAGGTTTAGACAAGTGTGTGAGACCCTTTCCATATAGAGCTCATATGTATTGGGTAGCTACACTAGTCTACATCATGTTCTCACCATTTCACTAGGTAACATGGAACTGGACTATCTACTGTGTGTGGGACACTTGTTTTGTTGATTGGGTTTTATTTTCCAATCAGCTCGAGCCTCGACGGTTTTCTCTGATGTCCTCTTTCTCGGATAAAAACTATATAATATTTTATTATATATATGTAAATATAAAATGTGTCCCTCACACTGGAGAGTAGTTATTGTTCATGTAACCTAAGTGAAAGGGAGTGACATCAGTCTAGAAGAGAGAGTTTCCTAGATTAGATGTCTAGAGTCTTATCAAGATATGTGATACATAGAGTAGATGATAGAATGATAGTTGAAATAAGCATGTGCAATCTTATCTAAGTTTGACCTGTGATGGTATAAGTTTCCTTATTAAGATTTGAGTTGTATATAAGCTGAATCCACTCTTAGAGGATCTATGCTAGGTCGTGATGATGAAAGTACATTCCCTTTTCCTACTTAAGTTAAGCTAAGTTAAGATAGAGACTCTTATACAAGGAGGATATCTAGTGGTAGGATGAGATATGTGGTGAACTCTAGAGAGAGTAAGACCCACAAGGAGAAGGCCATAGAACCTAGCCTCCAATATATGAGATATGTGTTAAAAAAAAGTGTCCTATACTAGATTACTCTCGAGTGTTGATTTGAGTCATTATGCATGATTCAAATCTATATGTGAGAATTGCGTAAAAGAAAAGGATGGGTAGATGACCCATATGATAAAGTCAATCCTTTGGCTGAGTTAGGTCCTAGATGGAGTGACATATTTTGTAAGTCTCATCATTAGTTGCAAGTGAGGTAATATATGAACCCTAGGTATGAGAGTATGATGCTCTGCGCAAAAGATACTCAACATACATGTTCTCCCTTCTTCTTCTCCTTCTTAATATACGATGATAGAAACCTCACTTGAGCAATATAGATGATTTATATATGAGGAGTCACTTGTATAAGCTTGACCTATTCTATATTTCCCCCCATATCATACATGTAGTACCCAGGATTGAAATCATGATAAGTTTGACTTTAAAATATTCTTTTCCCCTTCATATGAAACATGAAAGATATGATGTTGAGATCATGGGATAAACTTAGTATATTCTCTCTTTCCCTTCACATAATACATGCAAGACATAAAAAGTTGAACTCATTAACTTGATATAAAGATATTTTTGGATCATAGGATATATGATCAGAAATATAGTTTGTAACTTTGATCCTTCTCAATGTATGCTTCTAAGTTGAGTATGAATATCACACCATAGGGTGAAACCCTAATGGTCAAACATGTTACGTAAGCCCTTCTTAAGTAGAAAAAAAATTCTAATATGAAGGATGAAGATAAATATCCTCTAATGCTAAAATCATTGTATGATGTTGATAAAAAAACATATTAATGATGTTAGATTTGAACAATTCGAATATCATGGCATATAAACGAATTCCTCATGAACATTAAAAGTATGAACAAAACATGTACCCTTAGGGGTGATGCAATCCTAAGATATCATAATGTCATGTTATGGCTAAGACATTAAGTGATGCTTCCACATATATATAAGGTGGGGTGGACACACCCAAGAATCTCTAGACCCTAAGCTAACAACTTAAAGTTCATGCAATTATGGTGGTCTTAGAACCTAAGCAATGATGATGTATATAAAGTTGAACTCGTAAATAACCTCTTAAGGATGAGAGTAGTTGAATTTTGAGGACGAAATTCCATCTAAGGTGGGGTGAATGTGATAACCTAGATTTTTTAGTTTTAATAACTAATACAATATTTGAGAGACAAGCATTCTATGTAGAGGACAAATGCCAAATTGAGGAATTGGTAATACAATCATGGATTCCTTCACCCAAATTAGGTGTTTTGAGATACGGCTATGGTGCCTAATTGAATTCAATTGTGAATTAATACCCTTACTAATTGATTAAGCTCTCATGAGACCAATCATTCATTTAGTGATCAAGTGAGTAGTGAAAATTTTTCTTTTGAGGAATTATGTACATATGAATCAATGTTAGAGTTTGATGTCAAATAAATACATAGTGAAGTTTTAGATCTTGGTTGACTTGACTTATTGAGATCAAGAATTATACTAGGATATATTAACTTCGAATCACATGAGCTGAGTTGTACATATCTGATAGTCTCCTAGATCTGAGAACTAAGGAGCAGGTGGCCAAGAAGGTTGCCACAATCTGGACTCTTGAGGAACTAGTCATCGCGACGTTCCTGCATAATCTACAGAAGTCGTTGTGTTTTACATTGACAGCATAACACCAGACGACTCCACTCCCTCTCTCACTAGTGCGTCTCCATCCTTCTCATAGAAAGGGGTGACAGAGGAGAAGAAGGACTTGGCAAGTCCTTCCTACAAGAGAGCTCACCACCACTGGCCAGAGATGTCGACCTCAGGGACCGGTCAGTGGACATGCCTCTATTGCCCACCATCACCACAATGCTGATGCTTTTGTGAGGGAGATGCATCTTGTTAAGTTGTCCACCATCAACCTCAGGTGCAATGTGAACCCAATCGTGGCATTAGGAGTGGAGGAAGACAACCTCTGCTCCATCGATCTCTGGTCAGATTTAGGCCTCACGGCGGCAACATCCAGACCCGCTTGATGCAGGAAGAGGTTGGGCTCATGGGCCCCAACAACCTGTTGAACCGTCGTTCAGCCATTGCCTCCAGCACCAAGATACCTAGGTTGGAAGAATAATGTAGGGTAGACAAGAGATCCAATCTGGGCATGGAGTTACAACCCCTCTGAGGAGGAAGATCACCACGAAGGTAGCTCCCTCAACACTGGAACAACTTGCCACAGATCTACCATGAAGGGCGACACCCCTTGGAAGCTGCAGATTGACCGACCACACCCCCTGATCCACCATCCTCTCTGACCCCTCTCCACGACTATAGAAATATCCCTAAATATGGTAACGCATTGAGAGGATTCATTGCCAGCCATTGCCATACAAGACCTCTACTCAGAGGTGAATCCAGAGAATGTGGGAGAGACCTCGGCTTTGTCGAGATGCTGGACACCAACCTAGGGTTTTCTCAATCGGTGGGGATATGGAGGGATGGAACAAGCTCATAGCCTCCTTTCCCATCTGCGAGCCCCCTGAGTTCCGATAGCTGTGCAACTTTATGCGGCGACGCATGGGTGACGGGAAGTCGGAGGACTCGTTTGCAGAAGCGAGGTGGACAAAGAGGGGAATCAGACCCGGTCCGCTGGCCTAAATCATCTGGTTCACTCAGCTCAACATGGGACAATGAAGGAATCGGGTGAAACCCATGATGACAGCGTGCTAAGGATCTATTCCTCCATTCATAAGATCCAACGGCTCCACAATTTTGTTTGGAGGTAAGTATCTTCTAAATCCCTAAATGTATCAATGTCTTGTATAAATCACAATAAATAGCTCCCTTGGCCAAATAATTCCCCAAAAATACCCCTAGACTCAGAAAAATATTCTATACATTACTAGATCCTTAGATCAGGCTTTTAAAGCACAACTATTGATGATATATTATTTAGATGATAATGCTTCATTTAAATGGTATAATTAGAAACGATTGAGATTAAATATGACAAAAATAAGTTTGACCTCTGATATCATCTATAAACTAAATGTGGACTCCAATCCTAATATTATTGAACAATTTTAGGCCTTTCCTCATTATTGCCTAAGTATATGTTTAATCCTCATATTAATTCTAGAAAATAGACGAGTTATCAGAAAAATATGAAAATCGTACCAGACCTTAATAATGACTTTTAGATCAGTATAAAAATATTAGAAACCAGTTAAGGTCTATTTGAACCTCAGTTTGACAAAAATCCTGAAGAGAACTTAAATACCACTAATAATGGTGAACTCCTATTAATGATGATTAATTTCTATTAATCAGGTGATGACCAGATTGTCTAGATGATCAAGGATGTCTATGATTCTCTGAACTAAGGTACGTGGTCTTATAAGTATAAGACTATATTTCTTGGTTGCTTACGATATGTAATATCATGAATGTTATTATTTGGATATTCATTTCTTGGTTGAACTATTATGAGTTATACTTTGCCAAAATCTAAAATAATAGAAAAGGATATGGATGGGTTGTAGCTACTAGTGCACAAAGCCCGATATGGATGTATGTTGCCTAACATGGATGTATGATGCTTTGGCCCATGTTAGATGTATGATGATATAACTTTAGCCCATACTGGATGTAAGTCAAGTGCAGATAAGTGTAGTACAACCGCATCAAATAAATGTAATAAAATGGATGTTGACATGATTTTCGCCTAAAGAAATGGTTTTTCTCTCTTTCTTCCTTCTTCAAGCATTTTCCTTTATGCAACCTTGCTAGTGTATCTTTTACCACATACCAACTTTTGTTGATTCGTTTGTTTCATGTATGTTTTAGGTTCAGAGATAGCATGGGAGAAAAAGAACAGGGTGTGAGCAAGTTGTTCAAGTTACCTATTGTCTAGGATCTTGGTTAGCATACATGTTTAGAATGTGTAGTTTTCTATTTTTCAATATGTAAATGTAATCCAAGCTATAATAACTCATGTTGTAAATATACATGTTGAATGTTGAGAATGTCATGGTGTATGTTATGGTTGTATGTTCATGTATGTGCATATTGCTTCCGCAATGTACTTTGATACAATTGCTTAACATTTTCAGATTTTGTCTTCTCGTCTCCATTGGGTTTTGAGAAGGTGAAAAATCCGGGGACGTTACACCGGCTATCACTCACTAATAGGTAATTCTATTTTAAATTCTTAGAAATATATCCAAATCTTGCATAATGCATAGAAAATAGCTCCTTCGGCCTAAAAATACCCACAAAATACCCCTAGACTTAGAAAAATGTCTACTTCCTTATAGGATCCCTAAATCAGACCTTTGAAGTAGTATTATTGTTGATTTTCCCTTTTACAAGATGATACTTCTTTTAAGATTATTTGAATAGTACAATTATCATATAGTAGCCATAAAACCTGGAAATATTACTCCTGAACACTTTTATCATTTTGATACTAAATACAACCTTTGATATTAATGAAATGTCCAAATATTAGGTCGTTCCTAATTAATGACCAATTAGATGCTTATAAACTCATTTTTAATTCCAAAAAAAAGACCAATTGCCAGAAAATTATGAAAACTAAACAAGACCTAAATAATGACCTCCTAATCGTTATAAAAATATCAGACATAAGTTCTAGGTTATTTGAACCTCAATTTGGCCAAACTATAATTTGGACTTAAAATTACCAGGATTATGATGTACATATGTTAATGATGGTTATTTTTTATTAATCAGGTGATGACCAGATTTTCTAGATGATCACGAATATAAATAGGAATCTCTGAACTTAGGTACATGGGTTTTATTAAGTATAAGACTAGTTTTCATGACTGTATAAAGATATGATGTAATTTGGATGCTTCTATTTGCATATAAATTCTTGGATGTGTATTAGTAGTATATGCTCCGTAAAACATTAAAGAACATAAAAAAGAATATAGATGGATTGTATCTACTAAGTGTATATATGCTCTCTCTCTCAATCCTCTCTCTCTCTTCCTCTAAATATAAGGTCGGCACTCGGTCCCCATAGCCCAAGGGGTGGGGAAAAATGAAGTGCGACATCTCTCTCTCCCCTCTAAATATAAGGTCGGCACTCAGTCCCCATAGCCCAAGGGGTGGGGAAACATAAAGTGTGACATCTCTCTCTCTCCTCTAAATATAAGGCCGGCACTCGGTCCCCATAGCCCAAGGGGCGGGGGAAAATGAAGTGTGACGCCACTTAGTAGTACAAACACATCAAAAGACATCTAAAAATATGTGTTTACCTGATTATCGCTTTAAAAAATGTTTTCTTTTTCTCTTTCTTTCTCAAGTTATTTCAATTATGCAAGCATATTAGTATGTATCTTTCTACCCATGTACACAACACCTTGTGTGCTGATTCATTGTTTCACATATGTTTTAGGTTCAGAGATAGCATGGGAGAAAAAAGATGGGAGTGAGCAGTTGTCCAGGTTGTACCTATTGTGTAGATCCTGATTAGCATACATGTTCATAGACTTTTAAATCTTATTTCAATATGTAAATGTAATTCATGTTGTAATAAGTCATCTTATATTAATATACATGTTAAATGTTGAGAAACTTTTTTGGTGTATGTTATGTTGAAAGTTCATGTATGCGTATGTCGCTTCCGCATCGCTCTTTGATATGATTGCCCAACATTTTTGAGTTTGTCTTCTCAGGCCTTCTAAGGCTCGAGACAGCATAATCTGGGGATGTTACAGAGTTAGTTTCTAGTATTGAATAATTACATGATAAATATGTTGATTGTAAAAGGAAATTAAAAAAGGGTTACAAAAACTATTGAAGATTTATATGCTAAATTGATTGATCTTACCTTTGAAAATAAAAGTCTTATGTCTAAAAAAGCCACTTTGAAATTATCTATTAATGATTGCAGTATTAAGTTTCTTATTGTAGAAGCAAACTATAATTTTCTTTGTCAATAAAAGGTTGAACTACTTGCTAAATTGAATGATCTTCAAACTCAACCTATCTTATGTACTCATTTGGATGATGATGCTATTGTCAAAGAAAGAGATAGTTTGTCATCTGATCTAGACCAAGAAAAATCAAATATAAAAAAGAAAATGGATGAAATTGCTAAGTTGCAAAAAGAAATTAGTAGCTTGAAAAACAATGGTATCCTTGATAAAATCTTAAAGGATTCTTCTGGTCAAATCAAAAGGAGAGGTTTAGGTTATGTACCCAAAGATATATCTTATAAAAAATCTAAAACTAGAAGAACACAAGTACCCAAGACTAAAGTTATGTATGTACCCAAAAACAAATCAACTCATAATCATAATGTTAAAAAGAGAAATGAAATTGATTTCATCTGGTGTCACTATTTCTTACGTCTTCGACATTATTCATTTTCAAGCCCATATAAGAAAAAGGATGTTGACTTAGTTTGGGTTCCAAAACCTCAAACTTAGAAACATGGAATATTTAGTTGAGATTTTACCTAAACCTAATTTGAAAATCATATTATCTTATCTCAACTACAATACGCTTTAACTTGTATATTCTTGTATGATTTGATTGCTTAATTGTGTTATCCAAATATAATAGCATGATTTGTTTATATTAGAAATTATAAATGCACAGAACTTCATCTTAGACAATAAATATCTTGACTGAGATCGCTTCCGGTCAAAGAAAATTTTGACCAAGGTAAATCTGTCAAAATTACTCTTTCTGGACAATCTTCCTGGTCGACAAAGTGTTTGGCCGAGAATCTTCAAATCAAAGAAATTCTCAATCAAGGATAGTATGATAGAACTATTTGATAAGAATAAAATAGTCCACTTCAATTAACTTAAATGACTCAAATCTGTAATAAACTCTACATATTACATTGTTCTAAATATTTGAATGATCATAATCAAAAGGACCACTATATGGGTATCAAGATTTTATACTTTGTAGGTTTGGATGGACTATAGAGATTGCCCCAACAACATATGATTGGAAATAATAAGATTCCCACACACATGGAAAAAAGGTAAAACTATTGGTCACATTTGAGGAAAATTTCAAGGGTAAAACTATTTTCATGGGAGATTTTGTTACAAAAAATCTTTAATGTGATATTTGTGAGAATTACATCATAATGATTATGATTCGTAGGAAAAAATTAAAAAGGAAACATGATTAAAACCTCTTAACTCTATGGACTATATTTGAAAATAATGAATTGTTTGTGGCATAAAAGGATTGATCATACAAGGAACTTGCTTAATCATCACCAAAAAATTTTGACAAATCTAAAGGTAAGACTTCTTTTCAAAACTAAAATTTTTCTCATAGAAATTAGGCTCTATAACAAAAGATGGTAAAACACAAGCTTGATCTTAAGTCACAAAAAGGCTTTATCTTGGAATATTCAACATATAACAAAGCATCCAGGATTTACAAGTCTACATATAAGGGAATTGAATAATAATAATGATTATATACAACAAGACTTGATAATTTTCTAAAAGGAGTTGATTTTCGGGAAATTTATATATGAGCTCAAATAATGCATAAGTTCAGTTCCTAGACCTAAAGGCAAACACTCATTGGAACTAAATGGGTATGAAGAAATAAAATAAATAAAGCTAGGATATAATGAGAGGAAAAGACTTTGATACAACTTATGCATTGACGGGTAAGACTTGAGGTCATAAGGACATCAAACCCTTTGAGAGGATGTAAAAATAAAAAGATAATTAAAGAATAAATTTATGTTTCTTAAATACATGACGTGAAACAAGATTGAATATGTATATGAAAAGAAGTTGAGTGGTCACTTATGGTTCATTCTGGATAAAGATGCATAAATTAGAAATCACCAGAAATGCCTCTCAGCCGAAAAAGAGTTCAACCGAGGAGTGCCCCGATCGAAGTCATGGTTGACCAAAAATAAGCCTGACAAAAATGTTTATTTGTAAATCAATCATCACTTGCACCCAACATTGGTATATTAATCTGTAATGTTAAATATTCAGTATAAGAGAAATTTTAAGATAATACAAGAGATAAGATTCCTTATAAAATTGATTCATTGACTTAATCAATTCATTTTAAAGTTGGCTATGATTTGAAAAACCTTAGTATTTTTAAGCTCATCTTTTTTATGAGATTAAGGGGGAGCTCACAAAAATTCTTGGATACAATGTATATATTTGATCTTTCTCTTAATTGGATTCTCGATATTAATATGGGCTTAACATCCCTTATAATTGGTTAGATATACATTTATTGATCTTACAATGAGTCTAAAGGAATATCATATCATTTCAGGGCCTAACATCCCTTGTCAATGGTTGAGAAATTAATATAGAAAAACATTTATTGATTCCATCATGAGCCTAAGGGAATCTCATATCATTTTAGGGCTTAACATACCTTGCAAATGGTTGAGAAATTAATCTTGGTATTTGAATTGTGGCTAAATTTGACATTCTTTTTGAAGTAAACAATTAAGGGTGAGTAATCAATTAAGGGGAAGTCTTATTGACTTGCACAGAAGATTATATGGCTATCTTTTTTAAATGACAAAGGGGGAGAAATAATATAAATCAAAATAAATGAGTTTCAAGCTGTCTAGGCTTAACATTAATTGATGATATATTCCTTAAGAGATGGATACTATGTTCCATATCTCTTTAGGAAAAATTAACACACATTCTATGAAAACCAAAATATGTTCTTAATCTAAGGTAAATCTCAGGTTTGAAACTCATCCCATTTAAATCATTATGATTATATTTTATAAATGGCTATCATCTTTAAAAATGGGGGAGATTGTTGGAAAAATTGAACATTAATATACCATTTGTTTTGATGATGAAAAACATTTCATTCTTGTGGATCTTACGTGCTACTTGAGTATTTTAGGGTTCAAAGGAATAAGGAAATCCTACCAAGTGGGAAGATGAAGATAAATGCAAATTGAAGATCAAATGTGCTTAGTTGTACAAATGTTGATGATTGTACTCAAATGTAAACACTTGTACAAAAATATAATGTACAAGCACTTAGACATCATGTAAATCAAGTGTTAGATCTTCCTTACCCACTTATAACCCTTAGATAGATTCCCCCCCAATGTTAGAGTCACCAACACACATTGAAACACATACATAGTAGGTGATTCAAAAGTCTTGAACAGGGACACCCTCGGTTGAAGAACTTGGCGACCGAGACACACTCGGCCAAAGTTCTTGTCGATCAAGAACCACCTCAGTCAAAATTGTGAGTATTGTCCAACAACTTACACAATTGTGCTCTAAAATAGTCTTCGATAAAAAATAACCTTGACCGAGTAAGAAACGATCTAAAGCTTGTGACCGTTAGACTGAGTGGTTGGTAGTTGGGAGTTGAAAATAGACATTGCAACACGTTTTCCCTGAACCTAGGCTCAGTCGAAGAAAACCTCGACTGAGACATAGTTTGGTCGACCAAATTGTCGACTGAGCAGGGTTTTGGATTGTTCTTTTCAAGCACGAACAAATTAGAAATTGCTAGCCAACTAATGTACACCTAACTGCTAGTTAAGCACTAACAACACTCAACACACTCCCTACAATGTCCCTTATCACTTGTAAACCATTCCTATAAATAGGAGAGCCTATGGACACCCAAATCATCACTTGCATACACAATACCCAAGCTACACTTGAGCATCCATAATTGATAGCAACAAAGCTAGGATTCACTTGCCATCTTGATCTTTGTGCTCTAGAGTTGTGTCCTATAGTTATAGTCTCCTAGACACTACATATATCCACGTCCATCCTAAGTGGATAGGTGATCTAAACGCTTGATATAGGATCAAAGCATTGTACTTCATTGGATAAGTATTTTCTTTCTTCCAATCTATCTCTTCTATATTGTATTTTGTTCTCCTTAACTACTCCTAGGGTTGGAGGTTGTTGAAAGGAGATTGCTTGGTGCTACTTCAACAAAGTGAAGGCTGATCCAAGATGTGCTTGAGATTACTTCAAGAAGGCTACTTCAAAGGATATTGGAGACACTTCTAGGTGAAGTATATCTCAAGGTGGTGGAGCTACCTCAAGGTAGTCAAGGCTGCTCCAAGGATTGCTCATGTTACTTCAAGAAGGCTTCTTCAAGAGGGTTGAGGCTACTTCAAGGAGAAGGCTAGTTTGAGTGGAAGGTGATTGTATTTTATGTAACATCCTTTTGAGGTAATAAAATAAATCGCTTTCAAAATCCCAATTGTTTCGACTGACTACCTTTGATTTCAAAGGTAGGAACCACTCTACATCCAAGTTCCTTATTTCCCCCTCCTTCTTTGATTTGATTGTTTAAAGTTCCAAAAAGCTCTATTCACCCCCCTCTAGATCTTTTAGATGTAGAAGCCTTCCCAATGCTTCCCCTATTAGCGGCAAGGTTTTCTCATGCTCCTGGCCATTGGATGAGCCAAGACTTAGCTTGTTGAGACCGCCAATGGTTTTCGAATTTAGTTTCTACCTTATTTGAGAAGGATAATCATTGACTTCTGGTTTTATTTGTAACATTGATATCTTGGAGCTTTGGTCTGGGAATATGTCATTTTATTGAAGATGAGGAAGTTGTAATGGTTTTGTTTTCCTCTTTTACCCTTATATGCTTTTGACTTTGATCCACGCTCAGAGGTACATTATAGTCTTTATATACGCCTTAATGAGTTTTGGCTGTGTGTTTGGCTTGGACACATTCTATTCCAAGTGACCACTGTTGTTGGGCCAACCAAGCCCAATGAGTTTGGGTTTCCTCCGACTTTGATATATCATTTTCCTTAATTTCTAATTGTCTCGTCTTTGTGAAATTTGTAACTAATTAACTGTACATCTGAAATTTTTTATAAAAATATTCGTTGGAATGGTTTTCAAACAAGGAACAATAGTAGGGCAGTTTAGAATCCCTTTTTCAATCCAGACTTCCTGAATTTGTTCAAGAGTCATGAAACCCTAAAATTAGGTTGGATAATGATTGTTAATGCATATAAATTGATTCAACATGGTAATTAGGGTTTTCCTAAACATCAAGAGACTAATTAGGAGTTGCTCCAATCTATGTAAGTGGTATGTGAACTTTGAACATTGTTTTGGATGTTTATATGCCAATATGTACAATATACATGTTATTATGTGAATGTATTATTCATGCTATAATTTTATTGATCAAATTTAAAATTTATTCGTAAATGAAACTATTTTACTATTTATTTTCAAGAATCATCATATCACATTGTATTCATGTTTAAGAGTAAGAGTAAAGAGTATCCAAGAGCAAACAGTAAAGAAAATGAATGAACCTTATATAAGATCCTCATCATGGGCTTTCCTAGCATACATTGTACTTTAGTACAAATTGTTGGCTTTCCTAACATACAGTGTGCTTCAGTGCAAATTATGGGATTTCCTAGCATATAGAGCACTACAGTGCAAAGAGAAGAGGCACTTAGATGCAACACTTGAGGATTCTTATATAAGATAGATAAAAGATAATGATAAAATGCAGTTTATTTTCATGATGTTAAATATTTTTATTTTCAAAGTATATGTTATTTCAATTTTATAATATGATCAATTCCACTTACAAACTATTTTATGCATGGTTGGGGGCGTAGTGCCCGCTGGAAAGGAGCAACATCAAGGATAAAGCTATATAAGGACCAGATGAAGAAGGAGCTCAAGGACATAAGAGACTAGACCTGGTGGGGTGCCAACTATCAATAGATTAGATTTTCCTTTAAGCTTATCAGACATGTGTTTTAGGTTAGGTGCGAGTTTTCTGTTATGATTTTGAGATATGAGAAACTATGCAATTTATCATGTGTTGGTTAATCAAACTTTATTTTTATGCAATGATTATCACTTTGTGACATTCCCAATAAGATTGTGCTTCCTCTTAATGAACTATATGTTTTAAAAAATTGGGGTCTTACAATATTGTATCAGAGCTAAAAATATAGTTGGCCACCAGGCTTTTCTCAAAATCTGATATGGTTTTGTTTCTTTTTGTAGATGGTTCCCAAGAGGAAATCTGATAAGGGCAAGGAGCACGTAGATGGAGAGGAAAGGTCTTTCAATGGGGGAAGTGATCATAGTGCTTCTAGAGGGTCTAACCCTGATGGTTACCCTAATACACCTCTAGAAGTGCTCATCAAGGCTCTTACTGATGCCATGACTGGTCAACATAGAAGACCGCATCAACTAAGGAACTAGGAATTGACCTTAGTAGACTTCTTAAAGATTAAGCCAGAAACCTTCTTTGGAAAAGTTGAGATCGAAGTAGTTGGTCATGCTGAATAGTGGCTACTCAATGTCAAGCACTATCTATGTGGATGTCCCGATCCTTCTAAAGTTTGCTTTGGGACACAAATGTTGAAGAGTGCAGGTCGCACTTGGTGGGAGAACTTCACCAATGCTCGAGGACCAACTTCTGAGCTATTAACCTAGGAGGAGTTCACTATTGCTTTTTGGAACCATTACATCTCAGAAGCTATGATTGAAGAGAAAGAGATGGATTTCAAGTGCCTAAAGAAATATGACTCAACTGTAAGCTAGTATGCAATGAAGTTTTGTATGTTGCAGGAGTACATGTATGGTTTAGACAAGACACGTCTGCCAAAGAAGTTCATGTGTGGCCTGAAGCCTGATTTGGGTTATGCTCTGATTGGACGTGGTATCTATTGGTATATATGCCCATAGAGCCATCCCAAGCGATTGCATGGAGTCGGATATTAATTAATCAATTAATACGATTATTTGGTTAATTAATGAGTTCCAGAATATTCATATTAATCCACGAGCGTTTTAATTAACGCAGTGTTTCTGTTTACCAATGGGTTTAGGAAACCCTACTTCCCTTTGTATCATATTTAAAGGAGGATCGACGGTCGATATCTATATAAGATATCGAGAGAGGCTTTTTAGTTTATGCTCACATACGTAAACCCTAGCCATCACCGTCCTTAGGAGAGGAAGGAGAGCAATGTGCCTCTAGCACGCCGCCGCACAGACATGACTCCTTCCTGCCAGCTTAGGAAGCACGACGTGGAGTTCCAGTCCATCTGCGTGGACGAAGTAGAGATGCATACGCTGAAACGCCTACATTCAGAGGGCATCAACGACCATCCGTGCATGTTACGAGCTGCGTACGTCACCGCACGAAAGGAATGCCGCCGGATCTTCCTGCGACAGTAGACGGGAGAGAAGTTTCGTCCATGTAGACAAGCGTCATTACACACCTTTATGTAGTAGGACATCGTCGGACTTGCTCCACGATAAGGTATATCCCGCAAACACTCCTGCCGAATACACTGTTGTCGATGAGATCCTGTTTCAGGTTGAGTAGATTTTTTTGTTTCTTCCGCTGCGCATGTTTTCTCCACAAAACCCAACAGTGGTATCAGAGCAGCGTCGATCTATGACGTATTTGGATTCGTTTCGATATGATCGAATCGTTGTATACTATTTTTATGTTCCATACGATGCGAATTAAAACTGCTAATGTGCAAATCTAAACCTAATTCCACATATGCCGCATGCTTGTATTTTTAACATTTTGGATGGGGTCGACTATGGAAAATATTGATTTTCCTAAGTGCACGGAAGTAAAATTCCGTAGACCTTTCAGAGGCTCTGCCCCTGAGACCCCGCACAGGGGCGCTGCCCCTGTGTACCCCGCATTGTCTGAGTGGGAGTCAAAAAAATATTTAATGGGAAATGTCCCGCATTACAAGTACTGCAATTTTAATATGTATATATGTATATGTAGATATACATATGATAACATACATGTCGCCTTTAAAATCTGTTTTATGTGGTGAATGCATGCACGGTTATGGCCTCGTATCCCCTTTTATGAATGTTGTGGATGAATGTGGATATGTTTGTTTGTGAATTCTATGGATGTATAATGGTTACATATGGATCCTTTGTATAAAGTATTCGGCTTGCATGCCGTGCCTCATCTCTTATTTCAAAGTGTAATTAATTCTTTCCTTTTATTTTTGTACTCATATGATGTAATAGAGATAGTATTAGTTATTGTTTTTGTAAACTTGATTTAAGGATGCCACTTGAAGATCCCACTCCAAGGAGTGTCCACGGAGAAGCACCATGAAGATCTAATTCCATGAAGCAACCTGAAGATCCAACTCCAAGGAGCGTCCATGGAGAAGCAACAAGAAGATCCAATTCCAAGAAGCAACTTGAAGTCCCAACCTCACAAAGCATCCATGAAGTTGTTCATTGTAATGTTGATCATTACATGCTTACAGGTTGATTCACAGGTGTTGCATGAGATGCATAAGACCATAGGTGGACCGTAATCCTTTGTTGCTCCTAAGTATTACAATAGTATGGCCATAACTGATGTATTTGTGTTTGTGATTGCGTGTCTATCGTTTGTGGTTGTGGATATAGTAGTATATGATATGTACTATAAGTATGTGGTGTTTGGATATGTATATGTATTAATAAAACCCCCCAATTAATAATATTAAGTTTTAGTTGCCTTCCATAAAGAAACACACATGAAAAGCTTGATCGACTATGTGCAGGCACACCTCCGTGTGGTACACTATCTATCTCGTGGAAGTGTGATGGTGGGTGTGTGGGTCTGCCTCCACAGGGTGCACACTCATCGTGTTGCCTTATGGGTTGGACTTAACTAGGGAACCTTGATAGGATCAAGTACCTAGAGGCACAAAGATGCATCATGGCAAGGAGTTGTGCATGATCATCTATCCAAGAGTTTCATATGATGCAATTGGCAAAAGTTTCCTACCTTAGTTTTTGGTCTTTGACGTCGGCGTTGGCTGGGCATTGATCCAATTATTTTGGGTCTTGGCTCACTAGAAGGTTGTGCATTGCAATCTTCCGAGTTGATAGTGAGGGCTATCAATTTGAATAAAATAGTGTGAGTGTAATTAATTAAAGGCCTAATTAATCTCATTTATCAAATATTTACAAGTCAAAATGTTTTGGACTAAATGCAAAATTTTCTTTTGTAGCAATCAAATGGCAAACAACACTCACACTTTCTCATTGCGATCGGTCCTTGAGAAGGACAAACTTACTGGAACCAACTTTTAAAACTGGTTTAGGAAGCTGAGAATTGTTCTCACACATAAGTGTAAGCTCTATGTCCTTGAAACACCAGAGCCAGTGGAACCCGCCGTAAATGCACCCAAGGCTGAAAAGGATGCTTACAAGAAGCAACTTGATGATGTTATGGATGTCAAGTGCCTGATGTTGTGCTCAATGAACTATGAGTTGCAAGAGCAGCATGAGAACATGAATGTCATGGAGATGGTAACACATCTCAAGAACATGTATCAACATCAAGCAAGACAGGAGAGATATGATGTCTCAAAGGCTTTGTTCAGGAGCAAGATGAAAGAGGGAGACTCAGTTGGCACCCATATACTCACTTTAATTGGGTACATGGAAATCCTATCCAAGATGGGATTTCCCCTAGGTCAATAGTAGGCCACTGATGTGATTCTACAATCGTTGCCTGAATCATATAATCATTTTGTCATGAACTACAACATGAACAATTTTGACAAGCCGTTGTCAGAATTGTTGGGCATGTTGAGGACAGCTGAAGCACAGATGAAGAAAGGCAAGCCCAAGTCTGTGATGGTGATCAGCAAGGAAAAGGGAAATTCAAAAGGCAAAGGCAAGGCTAAGAAAGGTTCTAAAGCCGGGCAGAAGCCAAAGTCATCCGCGCTCAAAGCTAAAGGTGGGATCTCCAAAGAAGGAAGTTCTCACCATTGTCACCAGCCTGGACATTGGAAAAGAAACTGTCCTCTCTACCTGGAGGAACTGAGGAAGAAGAAGCAGGGGATAGATATCTCCACTTCAGGCATATACGTTATTGAGATAAACTTAAATACTTCTTCATCATGGGTACTGGATACCGGATGTGGATCTCACATATGTTCTAATATGCAGGATCTGATAAGAAGTAAGCCTTTACAAAAGGGCCAAGTCGAGCTGTGGGTTGCTAATGGAGCAAGAGTTGATGCCACCACAGTTGGAGTTATTAGTTTATCTTTGCCTACGGGCCTTGTAATAGAATTAGAGAATTGCTATTATGTACCTGCCAATAATAGAAATATTATTTCTATATCTTGTATGGACAAGAATGGATTTGAATTTCACATTAAAAATGGAATTATTTATATATCTAAAGATGAGATCTTTTATGGCAATGCCCCTATGTCTTATGGTATCTACTTATTAGAACTTCAGACTAGCATATACAATGTAAATACTAAAAGGTTAAAACTTGACAACTCAAACAAAATATTCTTATGGCGTTGTCGTCTTGAGCACATAAACGAGAAGCGCATATCTAGACTCCATAAAGATGGTTATCTAGACTCTTTTGATTTTTAATCATTAGAGACAAGTGAGGCATGTTTATTAGGGAAGATGACCAAGACTCCTTTCATTGGACGCAGTGAGAGAGTTGGTGATCTTCTAGGGCTCATACATACTGATGTATGTGGACCTTTTAGATCAAATGCTAGAGGAGGCTATCAATACTTCATTACCTTCACTGATGACCTCAGTAGGTATGGCTATGTATATCTTATGAAACACAAGTCAAAAACTCTTGAAATGTTCAAGACTTTCATGAATGAAGTAGAGAAGCAACTTGGTAAGAGTATTAAAGCACTCCGTTCAGATCGAGGTGGTGAATACTTAAGCCAAGAGTTTGAGGACCTTCTGAGAGACTGTGGTATTGTATCACTATGGACTCCACCTGGTACACCACAACATAATGGTGTGTCAGAAAGAAGGAATCATACATTATTACACATGGTACGATTAATGATGAGTTCAGCCGAACTTCCAATATCGTTCTGGGGATATGCTCTTGAAACTGCAGTGTTTACACTTAACCGTGTACCTTCCAAATTAGTTCAAAAGACACCATATGAGATATGGAATGGGAATCGTCCCAATTTGTCTATGTTAAAGATTTGGGGATGTGAAGCTTATGTTAGTAAACAATTTCCTGAAAAGCTTGGACCCAAATCGAAAAAATGCTATTTTGTTGGAAACCTCAAGGAAACTCGGGGATACTACTTCTACACACCAACTGACAACAAAGTGTTTGTTGCTAGGGCTGCTGTATTTCTTGAAAAGGAATTTATTTCCAAAGGAATTAGTGGGAGGAATGTAGAGCTCGAAGAAGTTCGAGACCAACAAGAAAGTAGAGAATCTAAGGAGGTACATAAGGAACATGAAGACTCACAAATTGTTGTGGAATTTCAAATTCCAAATGTAACACAGGAACCTCGTAGGTCTAGTAGGACACGACTTGAGCATGAGAGATTTGGACTTCTCGTGACTCAAGACAGTGATGAATTGGGCATAACAGATGAGCCAACTTCCTATCTAGAAGCTACTAAGGGACCAGAATATGAGAAATGGCTCGAAGCCATGAGATCTGAGATGGAATCCATGTACACCAACAAGGTATGGACCTTGGTGGATCCACCCGAAGGGGTAAGACCCATAGGGTGCAAGTGGGTCTTCAAGAAGAAGACCGACATAGATGGAAATGTTCAAACCTATAAAGGTAGATTGGTTGCGAAAGGATTCCGTCAAATTCAAGGTGTTGATTATGACGAGACCTTCTCACCAGTTTCCATGGTTAAATCCATCAGGATAATGCTTGCCATTGTATCTTATCATGACTATGAGATTTTGCAGATGGATGTTAAAACAACATTCCTTAATGGGAATTTACTCGAGGATGTGTACATGACACAACCTGAGGGTTTTATCGATCCAAAAGAAGCCAATAAAGTATGTGAGCTACATAGGTCAATCTATGGATTGAAGCAAGCATCTCGGAGCTGGAATCTACATTTTGATGAAGTAGTCAAAAAATTTGGCTTTAGTCAAAATGAAGATGAACCTTGTGTTTATAAAAGGGTTAGTGGGAGCACAATCGTATTTCTCATATTGTATGTGGATGACATACTATTGATGGGAAATGACATCCCTACTCTTCAGATAGTAAAAGGTTGGCTAGGGAAGACCTTCTCTATGAAGGATTTAGGCGAAGTATCCTATATACTAGGGATCAAGATCTATAGAGATAGATCTAGAAGGCTTCTAGGCCTAAGACATAGCACATACATTGACAAGGTGCTAAAGAGGTTTAGCATGGAGGGTTCTAAGAGAGGTAACTTGCCCATGTCCCATGGGGTTACGATATCTAAAGCCCAATGTCCTAGTTCATGTGATGAACGGACACACATGAGTAAGATTCCATATCCATCAACAATTGGATCCATCATGTACGCGATATTATGTACTCGTCCAGATGTGTCGTATGCTTTGAGCATAACGGGCCGGTATCAGTCAGATCCAGGTGAATTTCACTGGACAGCCGTAAAGAACATCCTAAAGTACTTGAGAAGGACTAAGGATCAATTCTTAGTATACGGCGGTGAGGAAGAGCTCGTGGTAAAGGGTTACACCGATGCTAGCTTCCAAACTGACAAAGATGACTACAGATCACAATCTGGATTTTTGTTTTTCCTGAACAATGGAGCTGTGAGCTGGAAGAGTTCCAAGCAAGAGACGATTGCATATTCTACAACAGAGGCCAAATATATTGTCGCATCTAATGTTGTAAAGGAAGTTGTGTGGATCAAGAAGTTCATTTCTGAACTTGGAGTGGTTCCAAGCGTTGGTGATGCAATTGAGTTGTTTTGCGACCACAACGGAGCATTTGCACAGGCTAAAGAACCAAGATCGTACCAACATTCCAAACATATTCTATGGCATTTCTATCTCATACGAGAGATCGTACAATGAGGAGATGTGAAGATTTGTGGAGTACCTATAGAAAGCAATGTGGCTGACCCGCTCACAATAGCACTTTCACAGCAGAAACATGACGGATATGTTCGATCACTTGGATTGAGATTCATGAGTGATTGGGTATAAGTGTAAGTGGGAATCTGTTGGTATGTATGCCCATAGAGACTATCATTCGATAATTGTAATGGGATACTATGTAAACAATTTGTAAAACTACATTGAGCATATCAATAAAGGCAAGTTTCCAATCTATATGTTTGTGTTTTATATTGTGAGATGACCATAAAACTGATAGATGTCTATAGAATAATATACTCAATGACATATGTCTTTGGATTGATGATGTGAACAGTGAGATCATATGTATGCTAAGAGTATGTATTCTTGTTTTATCCCTAATCGGTGTTATTGTGGAAATATCCATAGACATCAATAACACATAAGATTAGAATGTATGTTGGTTGATGGAAGAATCTCATTATCCATGATATGGAAATATCAAACCAAATACAGAGATACTTGTTAGAGAACAGTGTATCGAATAGACCCACCTTGAGAGTGACACATGGATACCATGATTGGTAGTTAGAGTCACATCTCATAATGATGGTGGTGATTGTGGTTCTTAGACCTGAAGTTACTACACTTATCACATGTCGTTCGGTGTACTTTGACATCATCCACCGTGGTCCTGAATAAGGATTGCCATAAAGATGGTGCTTGGGTGCACTGTGACACATGGGGATGAATGTGAGTGATGTAGATGGAATTTATCCTTCCTACGGGAGTTTGATATTCTGGACAATTGATAAGAGAGACTGAGAAATGCATTACCATGTTGATGTGTGTCAATATGTGATATTGAGCTTACATATATCTCAGACAATCTGCTCTAGTTCAGGGATCATGGATTGAACGTTGAAAAGGATAACAATTCCATGACTCGAGTTCAATCTGAATATCATCGACAAAGGAACTATACAATCACTATAACATTAGTCATGAATGATAAGTTGTTCTCCAACTTCTCCAATTACTTGGGTAGCAATGAAGTCTTACTAGATACCAATCATTGCTTGTGAAATCATAATATGATTATGGATATCACTGCCAACGTAATTTGGAGCCTACCGGGTCACACGCATAGGATGTGTTGGAATATGAGTATAATTGTGGATTTGATTGGAATTGCTCTGAATCACATTGATTACTAAAATGTTTATGTAATGGATTAGAATAATATTCGAGTGAATTTCTCTAAGTGCAAGTGGGAGTCTATTGGTATATATTCCCATAGAGACATCCCAAGCGATTGCATGAATTCGGATATTAATTAATCAATTAATGTGATTATTTGGTTAATTAATGAATTCCATAATATTCTAATTAATCCATGAGCATTTTAATTAACGCAGTGTTTCTATTTACCGATGGGTTTAGGAAACCCTACATCCCTTTGTATCCTATTTAAAAGAGGATTGACGGCCGATATCTATATAAGATATCGAGAGAGGCTTTTCAGTTTACGCTCACGTACGTAAACCCTAGTCGTCACCGTCCTTAGGAGAGGAAGGAGAGCAATGCGTCGCTAGCACGCCGCCATACAGACACGGCTCCTTCCTACGGGCTTAGGAAGCACGACGTGGAGTTCCAGTCCATCTGCGTGGATGAAGTAGAGACGTAGACGCTGAGACGCCTGCGTTCGGAGGGCATCAATGACCATTTGTGTGTGTTACGAGCTGCGTACGTCACCGCACGAAAGGAACGCCGCCGAATCTTCTTGCGACAACGAACGGGAGAGAAGTTTCATCCGTGTAGACAAGTGTCGTTGCACACCTTTGTGCAGTGGGACATCACCGGACTTGCTCTGCGATAAGGTATATCCCGCAAACACTCCTTCTGAATACGTTGTTGTCGACGAGATCCTGTTTCAGGTTGAGTGGAATTTTTTTTTGTTTCTTCCGCCGCGCATGTTTTCTCCACAAAACCCAACAGTATCCAGATAGTGCAAGAGGCACTCGAGTCTGCCCTAGAGTTCGAGGACCACCCTAGACAATACTAGAAGAATGGAGGATCCTCAGGAAGCAAAAAAGAGCACAAGAGCCATAATGACAAGAAGAGAAAAGTACAAGAGAAACCTGCTCCAAACCCTCATGCAAAGACTCAATGCACCAAGTGTAATATGTATCATATAGGTGAATGCAGGTATGGAACTAGAGTTTGTTACAATTGTGGAGGTCTTGACCATATTAGATCCAATTGCCTCAAACTCCTATAGAAGAAAGATGCCCAAGTCAATGAAGAACCTAAGGAGAAATGACAAGCTAGGATCTTCACCATGGTAGATGATGATGAAGATGAGGAGAATGAACAAGGTATGATTTAGTTATGAAATCCCTTTGGTACGTTTGCATGGACCGTAGATGTGATTAGTCATGCCCTAGATGTAAGTATGTTACGATTTCATGATAATTATAAGGTGTTAGGATTTTCATGTTATAGATAAGAAAAACCCTAAGGTGGGGTAGACGAACAGAATTTTGAGGACAAAATTCATTTAAGGTGGGTAGAATTGTAACACCCTAATTTTTTAATACAAATAATCCTAAATTAGAAAATCCTAATTTCAAATTTCAAATCTTGATGTTTCATATAAAATCCACTGAAACTTAGAGACCCAATTATAAGGGATAAATCATGTTTAAAGATAATTTTTCATTTATCAAGTTAATTGGAACTCAATTTCATCAAATGTAATTCTATTTAGTAAATTGATGATACATAGGGGTTAAAAGTCAAATTGATCCTTTTAATAATAATTATTTGACCTAGTAATTTTTGTCGTAACTTGATTTAGTAATATAAAGCTTTACACAAAACATCAACCTCTAAATACTTTTGGAAATTCTTGGATAGTTAATTTAAGGTTTAACTTAGATAGGAGTTAATAAATAGTAGGGAATCTCGAAACTAAAAACTAACTTGATTTTCAGAATCCATGTACCAAAATTAGGTATATACCAATTTTGGTTAACTTTTAACTCTCCTAGATACTCCAATTTTGGTTGCAAAGAAAATCACTCTAATACATAAATAAACCTAATCCTAATGTACCAAAATTTTCAGAATCAATGTACCAAAATTAGGTATATACCAATTTTGGTTAACTTTTAACTCTCCTAGATACTCCAATTTTGGTTGCAAAGAAAATCACTCTAATACATAAATAAACCTAATCCTAATGTATCTCGAGTTTGGTCTCATGCTTTTATTTTCAAGCTCACGTGTCACGTTTTTTTAAGGAACAACCCTTATGTTAGAGTTCGGATCAGACTCTCCGGTTCGCAGACCCGGAGATGTGTCTCCTTCGCCCGAGTCCTGGACGAGCTAGACTCTAAAGAGCCGCGAGCTTCATCGCCTCTCGCTCTCATCTCGTACCCTCGCACGGATTTCCATCACCAGAAAAAATGCCTGACCTTCCAAAGCTGAGCCATCCTGGTTTGATAGTGTTTTGCGCCCTGGTTATCATTGACGTGTAGATTTCCCAGTTTCACCGTGACTCCACCTCTCCTCTTCGCCACAGTCATCACGACTATAAAACCAAGCCTCAGGGAAACATTGAAGGTTATCATTGACGTGTAGATTTCCCAGTTTCACCGTGACTCCACCTCTCCTCTTCGCCACAGTCATCACGGCTATAAAACCAAGCCTCAGGGAAACATTGAAGGACATCCACGAATCCTCCACAAGCACTAGAACCCCCTAAAACGCCGTACGACACCCCCAACCCGTCTCAATTCACTAGATCAGAAATCATAGACCTTTGTCTTCGTCCTGCATTGGGTGTCAGGTTCTGGAGCCTCCGTTGCACGCAGACCCTTGCAACGCTCCGACGCTTGTGCTGATCTTCACACGACAAAGGTGACTTTTCAAGGTAATGTATTTTTGCCTTTCCCCAAAGAGGTGACTTTCCGTATTTCCTCTTTTACCAGCCTGCAATTGCTTGAGACGAAATCATTGCCTGTGTTGACCCTAGATTTGGGGCTTCCTCCATTGATAGTCTTTCTCAGGATTGCTTGAGACGAAATCGTTTTCCTACAGCTTTGGGGGTTTTCTCCAGCTACAGCAGCCTTCTCGGGGCTTTGCCCTGTTGCCCCTCTGCCTCTCAATTGCGGCAGGGTTTTCTCAGGATCCTGGCCATTGGAGGAGCCAAAACCTGGCTTGTTGAGACCACCAGTGGTTGCCAAATTCAGTTTCTAAGCTTTTGACTTTAATCCACGATGAGAGGGACGTTTTAGTCTTTCGGTACACCTTGTTGAGGTTGGCCGTGTGTTGGCTTGGACAGACTCTGTTCCAAGTGGCCGGCTTTTGTTGGGTCAGCAAGGAAAGGGCCCAACGAGTTTGGATTTCCTCTGACTTTAAAATATCATATATCGTTTTCCTTAATTTCTGATAGACTCGTCTTTGCGAAATTCGTAACTAATTAACTGTACATCAGAAAATTTTTTAATAATATTTGTTGGAAAAGTTTTCAAACAAGGAACAACAATATGGAAGTTTTGAATCCCTTTTTCAATCCATATTTCCCTTTTTTTTTCAAGAGTCATGAAACCCTAAAAATACGTTGGATAATGATTATTAATGCATGTTAATTAGTTCAACGGGTAATTAGGGTCTCCCTATCTGTCAAAAGACTAATTAGGAGTTGCTTCAATCTCTATAAGTGGTTCATGCACTTTGAAGATTATTATTGGATGTTTATATGCTATTATGTGCAATGTACATGTTATTATGTGAATGTATTACTCATGCTATAGTTTTATTGATCAAAGTTAAAAGTTATTGGTAACTGAAACTATTTTACTATTTATTTTCAAGGATCATCATATGACATTGTACTCATGTTTAAGAGCAAGAGTAAAGGGTAAAGATAATGAATTAACCTTATATAAGATCTTCGTCATGGGCTTTCCTAGCATACAATGTACTTGGATACAAATCATGGGCTTTCCTAGCATACAGTGTGCTTTGATGGAAATCATGGGCTTCCTACCATATAGAGCACTCCGGTGAAAAGAGAAGAGGCACTTCGGTGCAACACTTGAGGATTCTTATATAAGACAGATAAACGACAATGATAAAATCCAAAGTTTATTTTCATGTTGTTAAATATTTTTCTTTTCAAAGTATATCTTATTCCATTTTTATAATATGTTCAATTCCACTTACAAACTGGTTTATGCATGGTTGGGGGAGCAATGCCCACGGTAAAGAAACAACATCAAGGATAAAGCTATCTAAGGACCAGCTGAAGAAGGAGTTGAAGGACATTTGAGACCAGACCTAGTGGTGTGCTAACTATCAATATATTAGATTTTCCTCTATGCTTATAAGACATGTGTTTGAGGTTAGGTGTGAGTTTTATGTTATGCGTTTGAGATATGAGAACCTATTCAATGTATCATGTGTTGGTTTATCAAACTTTATTTCTATGCAACGATTATTATTTTGTGAAATCCCCAATAAAATTATGCTTTCTCTCGATGAATTATATGTTTTAGAAAATTGGAGTGTTACTCATCCTAAGTGAGATTAAGTCTTCAAGATCAATCTCAAACTAGGAACTATCCAAGAATTTCTCCTAAAGAGAAAGTCTTGGATAGGTCTCAAGGCTAACATGATATATATATTTAGCATTCATATTGATGGTTTTCTACCACTTATCCCATTTGAACACTTAATCTCACTATGAAGTTTAAAATGTGTGTTTAGTTTTTAAGAATATTTCAATAAAATTTCACTACAGTTCTCCTAGTATACTGATGTAGATGGGAAAATACCCACCTACATATGTACCCATAGAAAAAACAAGTGAAACCGTTGTCAAAATATATTTTTAAACCAAACATGCAGTATACACTCGCATCCTAACTGAGATTAAGTGTTCAAGAATAGTTGTGAACATGGCTACCCAAGATTTACTCCTAATGAGTTAATCTTGGATGGGTTTCTAGGCCAACATGATATATACATGTATAATTATCAAATCCATATATGATTTAGGATAAACACATATTATTTAGGTTAAATACATAAATAATAAAATATTTTTTAAATAAAATTTATCATAGGAATGCTAGCTAGATTTTATTAGAGAAATATATATGAATAATTTTCTAATTAGAAATTTAGGGCATATAGTGTTCAATAAAACCAAACAAGTACAGTTTGTCCAATTTCCAAATTAAAATTCCAGCTACAGTTCATTAATCAATTTAAGAAGTCCTTTGTATATATCCTTCTTCTCATCTTCTTGAATGGATGACAATTAGATTATCAATTTCCAATTATGTAGTTCAACTAATGAATATAATTTGAAATACATAAATCAAGAACATTAGATTGTCAATTTATCATCAATCATTGATTAGTTTATCATCAATCATCAATTATCATCAACAAAAGGCATGAAAATAATTCCAAGCATCAATCATCATTTGATAGAGGGAGAAACAAAGAACCAAGGAGAGAGGAACCATAACAACAAGACTGTTCTTAGAGAAGGAGAGAGGAGTATGTGTGTTCCTTCTTCTAGAAGCAACATGGGAAGAGACGAAGAGAGAAACTACATACGATGGGAAAACTATTAACTCAAGGTCTAAATTGACTAAACCCTTATTTTGATGATGACTAACAGTTCTACTTATTTGTGTCTAATGCTTCTACTTGAGTGGTTTCAGATTAAGTATAGACACACTCCAAATGCCCTAACTTGCAAATCCTAACTTGAAGAAAAGACAAGTCAAATCAATGTAAGTGCACTTTTGTGGAGTATGATATAAATTCATTAGAATCATGTTGTAAATCACTGGTAATGATTATATGAGTTATAATTAAGCTTACAAAAAATCAGGAGCACTTACATCGAATATTTAAGAACTTTAATGCATTTTCTAAAATTCATTATAGGCTATTTTTTGGTTGAGTTACAAACTCGACCAATCCCTGGATGGATTTTGAGAATTTCATGGTTTTGTCGAGTTTACCCCACACACAACTCGACCGATCCATGTGTTGGGTAAAACTAATTTAAATGATCAGTCAAGTTTCATCCAAGATAAACTCGACCTGGATGAAACTCGACCGATTTTTCAAATCTGCTTTGTTGAATATTACAATCCGTTGAGTTTCCCAAAAGTAAACTCGACCGATCACACTATACAGAAAGTGTTGAAAAGGTGTTTCTAGTCATTGGAGTGTTGCAAAACTCAAAAAAATATCTGTTGCAACACCCCAAATGGCTAGTATTCGTTGTTAAGTATTCCCACTGGTTAGCATGCATCTCCAACTATAAATAAGACCCCTTGGGCTTCATCCCATGGTTATCCAAGCGCTATGAAGGTCCATATTCTATAGTTGAGTGCATCCTATAGCCTCCTCTCTCTCTCTCTCTAAGCTTAATCACTTTCTACATCCATTAGAGTGAGTAGGAGATTTGTAAGAGAACTAGTCCTACATGTATATCTTGTAAGGCTCTCACTTCCACCACCTCTCAATCTCTCATTCTACCATGAAGATGAAGATGAAGATGAAGGTTCTCTCTCTTAGCTAAGAGAGGTGAAGAAGAACAAGGGGAGGAATCCTTTGGTGAAAGCTTCTCCTTGGTGAAGGTGAAGTCAAAGGCTGAAGATATAAGAAGAGTGGGCAGTTCCTCAAAGGCTAAATATTTGTGCAAGAGTGGGTAATTCCTTGGTGAAGGCAGAAGACTTCGTGCAAAGTGAGTAAGTCATTGGTGAGGTAGAAGACTCTTGGTTTGATAGGTAAGTCCTTTGGTAGGCTGTTGGATCCCTTCCCCTCAAAGATAAAGTTGGGTATCCTTGTCCCGAAAAAAGGAAGTTCATATGATGTAACTCTTATAAGTGAATATAAGGAGGGAGACATGTTTTAGAAATCCTAGAGGTTGATCTCTCTAGGTAGTCGAGTGGCAATCTCCTAGTTTGGATATTCAAACCACTCTACATATCTTGTGTTCTTGTTCTTATTTCAATATCTCTCATCCTTGCTTTGTATGTTTAGTTGCACTCAAATTCCTATTTAGCAACCCTATCTTGTGATATATCTTGAAGGTCTAATGAATTTTGTTTAAGTACTTTTTATCTCTAATCAACCCCCTCTAGAGAAAATCGCCTATCCTAGATCCAAAAGTGGTATCAGAGTGAGTCTTCTCCAAGAATACTTCCACAAGTAGGAGAATATGGGAGACTATCAAGGTGGGAGGTATCACTACTATAGAACATACCTTTGGCATCGGTTAATTATGGCCTTTAGTGTCGGTTTCCAAGTGACACCCAAGTGGGCGCCACTAAAGATCGACCCCTTCGGCATCGATTCCATAACCGATGCCAAAACACTTCCCGCCACTGAAAACGCGCCAGTAATGGAACCATAGGCGTCGGTTATTTATGAAAACCAACACTATAACATGATTACAGACGTCGATTAGTAAACAAAAACCGACACCCATATCCCTATCAGCACGGCTGTGGTACCTGGCCACAATAGGCGTCAGTTCGTGCCGACAACTGACGCCAGGAAGGGATAAAGACGTCGGTTTTTAGTTAACAACTGACGCCGTATGTCTTTGTTGTCGGTTTTATTCAAATAATCGACGCCTATGTTCAGATTTTTTTTTCTTATCAGTTTGCAGGCTTGCTTTATGGATGGTCAGTAGGATGTAGAACCTGCAGTTTAGTTCTGAACTGTAGGTTTACAACATCCATTGATATCAACCAACAACAGGCCTAAAACCTGTAAAATTAACAAGATCGATGGACAATATTACATATGTGATTCACACACGTATATAAGCACATTTAATTCATATTATTTTTCATCACACACATGTAGAAACCAGTAGTTCTATTTCAAATTTCCTCCATTTTCACACACATTTACCAACCTGCAGTTCCATTCATTTCATCTCTTTTCACATTCAGACACATGTAGAAACATTCATGTATTCATTGACGTGGTATTTTTGAACGCACTAACAAACTCACTCGGGGTTGAAATCCCCGAGCTTTTACCAAAACCAAAGTGTAATAATACCACCCGCAAGTGGATGAGTCTTATCGCATTATAGTTAAGGATCGAACCCAAAGGACAACCTTTTTAAGAATCCTTATCAGTCGAATCTAGCTCATGTAAAACTAATATTTAGAACGATTGGTTGATTTGAGGTTACTTGAACTAATTGCAAGAAAGTAAAAGCTGAATAAAAGTTGGGTTTAGATCAATGATATGGAATCGCTGGGATGGTACCGGGTTTCACCACCGCTACACGCACAAACACTTTTCAATTGCAAACAAACCAGGCAAGATATATTAATCCAAATAGAGCTATTGCAGAACCCCCCGTGAGGGCGTTAGGTTCGCGTAAGCATCACCTTAGGCATCCGATGTCTCATCACCATCCAGATCACTTACTCACGGCTCTAAAGAAATCCCATTCTATTTCTAGTTTGGTAGTCAACCGCATTAATCGATAAGCGAGCAGGAAATTAATATACGAGCAAACATCGACGATTAACAAAAAGATACAAAATCCAACTAAGGTTGTGAACCCCCTGTAAAGGCGTTAGGCACACAGAAGTGTCACCGAAGACTAGATGGCTCGTCCCCTCGCGGATCATACACTTACGACCTCAAGGAATCCTTTCAGAAGTTCTTGTCAAGGAGTCAACTGGTTAAATGACATTCTATCCTACATAAATGTTCTCGCAATATAGGTAGAATAGAGATGAAAGCAAGCAATTAATCAAACTACAAGCATAACGGTTAACCACGAGATGAAGAGTTATATACATTGCCATGGACAGTTTAACAAAAGAACATGGGTTGCATGGGCAGCGGGGCTAGTCCCCACACCCCAAAGAAAAGGTACTACTCGCTCATGATGCGAGAAACAAGAAGAATGAGAAAGAGAGAGAAATCCGCCATGAACTCGGTGCAGAAGGTAGTCGCAGCTCGGTGAAGAAGATATGGCCTCCTACATCATGTCGAAGCAGATTTGGACGCAAATGGGAGTTGCCAAGACAGACCAGACAGTCTCCCTCGCTCCGTCTTCCTTTTCTCCTCAGCCTCCTTGGTTGTAGCACGGGCGGTAGGTGAAATGGAACTGGAGAAAACTGGACTGGATTTGGATCGGAACTGTGTTCGGGCAGCCTGGCGGCGTTCGGATCCGATACCCAAATGAGGACCCTTGGGGTCCTATTTATAGGCACAGGACTGACCCCAAACGGTCTTGGGTAAGAAGAGATCAAACGGTTTCATTTAAAACAGCCCCAAACGGTCTGTAGAAATAGACCAAACGGTCTTGGAAATATCTTCTCCAAACGGTATGGAGACCGTTTGAGAGAAAATGGTCTAGAGATCGTTTGAGAGCAAACAGATTCATGTGCAGAGATCAAACGGTCTTCACTGATTGGCAGCAGCGAATGGTTTGCAAACCGTTTAATCACCAAACGGTCTTCATCTTTGACTTTGGAAAACAGTCTTGGGAGCAGATGCCTAAACGGTGTGTAAACCGTTTGATATCAAATGGTTTGGAAATCGTTTGTAAGCAAACGGTCGTTGCTTCGGTCAACACTCCCAAATGATCTTGGATCGACATCGAGCTCATCAGTTCTGCTTCGCTCTATGCTCCGCAAACGAGCAGTAGAGGGTTTGCTTGGTAAATCGATTTAGCGGCTCTCTGATCTATCAAACGATCTCCGACCTTCTTCTGTAGGTGTGGTGGCCTCATGGCGACCTTATTTGGTAAGCGAAACACCTCCAATCGATCTCGTATAGGAGCTGCAAATAGGTGCTGGTCGGAGGTTGAAGACGACACGCCACAGTCGTGGTGGAGCTGCTGCTCCACGGCCATGCCGCCTCGCACGGGCGTGGTGGGCGAGAAAACATGCCCTGATGAAATCATGCCACGGCCGTGGCGTAGTACCACGGTCGTGGTGAGGTAGTAGCCACACGGCCGATCTACCGCACACGGGCGTGGTAAAAGAGAGCGGCTTAATGCAGAAAAGATGCCACGGTCATGGTTCGTTGACGACGGTCGTGGCTTGCTGACCACGGTCGTGGCGAGTGAGGGCTCAGGTCTGCCACGGTCATGGCCACGTCACACGGTCGTGGTGATAGCAGAAAACCACAGCCGTTTTGGACCACCACGGCCGTGGTCAGGACTCTGCTTCGTGATCTTTGAGTTCATGCACTGCTTGATCCCTTGCGGTTGAGTGATTTCTTCAAACGGTCTCTGCTGCTCAAACAGTCTCGAAACTGTATGAACTCAAATGGTCTTGGGACCGCATGTACCCAAACGGTCTTGGGACCGCATGGACCCAAACGGTCTTGAGACCAAATGGATGGAATTTCTTGGTTATATTTCTTGACCAGAGCCAGAGATGAAGGCGGACCCTACCTGCTTGTTAAGCTTTGTCAAAACCTGCATCAAATGAACAATATTTAGTTAAAACTTTGGTAATCGAATCAATTAAGTTGTTTTGCGTATTATGATTCCATTTTGATATTTAATGAGTGAAATTGTATATATAGAGTTGAATTTGTCCCAAAGTGATAATTGAATTTCATGATGAATATACATTCATCAAAATACCCCGAACTTAAACGTTGCTCGTCCTCGAGTAACACAAAATCTGAAACAGTCGCCAAATGAATACTTTCAATTCGTGTGATTGCTTCATCTTCACATCACGAATGTTTTCTTTCTGCTCAATATGACTCAGTATCTCAACCTCCTGAGACCACAAAACACATCTTACCATATCTTCGTTCCTGAGTTTGTTTTCCAAATTCACTTCCTCCTCACTTTTTCCAACAACAATCATGTCAAAGAGTTTTGTAAGAGTCCAGAGATACCCGCAGAACAACAAGTGTGCATCTGATCTGACACTGGTGTTTTCCAGGATAGGGTAGGCAATCATTGTGCCATTAGGTAGAAAAGGGAGTGAAAGGTGGTATGGAAGGAAGAAGTAAATCTCTCCTCTATTCGACTTGAGATTTTTACTTGCTTTGCAATTTCATTTATTGCATTTTTTGTGCGAATCTCTCCTCTATTCGACTCGAGATTGCATTTCTTTTTGTGTGCACTTTGGCATCATCTTTGCAATTCTCTCCTCTAATCGACTCGAGATTGCATTTTTGGTGGTACGCCCCTATTTATTTGTGAGGGGTATGGAAGAAGCGGATAAAGAGGGAAATGACGTGCCACCCTAAACTTAGGATTTGGCACATGTTCGAATATTTTTGTTTCTTTTTGATGAATGGAGGGATACAAAGATGATAGAAGAGGTGTAGAAGAGAGTTCAGATCAGAATGCAACTTGATTTACAATTCAATGTACCGGGTTGTTCTCTTTGTGGTACTCTGCTCAAATAATGACTTGATGAGGATCCAGTGGAGATTCCATGTTATTGTTCCACTAGTCAGTTAGGAAGCACGACGTGTTTGATCCCTATCAGTTCGACAAACACTTATCAATTTTACAAAAGTAACATGATGTTAGGAGTCATAAGCTTCACAAGATGATTTCAATCAAAAGGCTTGTTTCAAAAAATGGTCCTTTTGAGGATTTACTTTGAATAAGGAGGATATAATGATTCAAAATGCATAGCAGTTTAGTAAGTGATTTTTACTGAAACATGAAGTGTCAAAAATTCATCAAGTATCTATTCAATTTCTTTGAAAAACATTAAAAATTTTGAAAATTTTGAATTTTTTTTTTGGATATGAAAGGGCCATTAGGCCCCCCTCCCCAAACAGGTGCCAGAGCCCGGATGACCCAAGAGGTTGTAAATACGCTGTGAAACGGAAGGTTTCGAACCCGGGACCCCTGGGGGGGGCAAGCCGTGCCTAACCAACCGAGCCACAGCGGCCGGGTAAATTTTGAAAATTTTAGCAAAGAATGTGATAGTGAGAATTTTGAGTATGAAAAGGATGGGTGTAGGTGGAAAGTGAGGTACGTACCACCCACCCTCCACCTCGAACTTAGAGATTTGCTCGTCCCGAGCAAACCCTAAATCCAAGATGGAGGGGAAAAATCATGCCAGATTGACCACCAGGTGTGGTTGCGTTCCGATCAGCACGCATCCTCGTATCTAAAAATTTCAAAGGTGAAGGGTAATTAGATCTTAAAATAGCATTTTGCGATGCGAATTTTATTTAATGAAAAATTGACTAGAATGTAAAAACAAAATTGAAGAAATATTTTGTTATGAAAAGAAAAGTAAAATAAATTTATTGATCGGGTTGCCTCCCGACAAGCGCCTTTATTTTATGTCGATAGCTCGACTGGATCCTTCAGCTTCACGATGGATCTTTTGGATTGGTGAGTTCCAGCATTGCTTTAGTGCCTATGTTAGTTGAGATGAAATATCTCTTTAGGCAGTGACCATTTGTTACAAATTCACCTAACTTTTCACTCCATAATGAGAGGGCACCATGTGGAGAGATGCTCTTGACGATGTATGGTCCATACTAGTATGAGCGGAGTTTTTCTGGGAATAGCTTCAATCTTGAGTTGAATACCAGAACTTGGTCTCCCACTTGTATGTCTTTTCTTTCCAGATGTCCATCGTGCCAAAGTTTTGTACGTTCTTTGTAGATTCGTGCATTCTCATAAGATGTCATCCTGAGTTCATCCAGCTCTTGGAGTTGCAGAATCCTGGCTTGGCCAGCTTCTTTCATATCAAAGTTCAATTGTTTAATTGCCCACCATGCCTTGTGTTCCAGTTCGAATGGCAGGTGGCAAGCTTTTCCATATATTAATCGAAAAGGTGTAGTCCCAATGGGAGTTTTATAAGTAGTACGATAGGCCCATAAGGCGTCGTTGATTTTTGTTGCCCAATCCTTTTGATTGTGTCCTACAGTGTTTTTCCAGAATAGCCTTTAGTTGATGATTAGAGACCTCTACTTGTCCACTTGTTTGTGGATGGTAAGGTGAGGCTACCTTGTGTGTTACACCGTAATTTCTCAGTAAAGATTCAAAGCTTCTTTCAAGGAAGTGGGACCCTCCGTCGGATATCACGGTTCGTGGCACTCCAAAATAGGGAAAAATAATATCTTTGAATAATTTGATGACAGGTTTGGAGTCACTAGTGACAGTTGGTATAGCTTCAACCCATTTTGAGATGAAGTCTACCGCCACTAGGATGTATGCAAATCCATGAGAAGATGGGAATGGACCCATGTAGTCTACCCCCAAACATCGAATATCTCTACTTCTTGCCATAGATTCAGCGACATCTCGTCTCTCTTTGTTATATTACATGTTCTTTGACATTTGTCACATGATAGGAAAAAATCGTAAGAGTCTTTGGATATGGTTGGCCAGAAGAATCCACATTGAAAAACCTTTAAAGCAGTCTTTTTAGAGCTCATATGTCCTCCCACAGGTCCTGAGTGACATTTTTCCAAAATAAATTGAGCTTCTTCTTCGGTGATACATCGTCTATACAGACCATCAGCACATAGTTTAAAAACATATGGTTCATCCCAGTGATATTGCTTCACATCATGCATGAACTTCTTCAGTGCATTCCCAATGCATTGGGGATGGATAACCCTAGTAGCAAGGTAGTTCACGAAATCTGAGTACCACGGTATAACTTCTGAGACTTTCATTAGTTGATCATCCGGCAGAGAATCGTTAATCAGAATCTTCTCGGTATCCTGAGTGTGGATGCAACTGAGGTGGTCTGCTACAACATTCCATGTACCTTTTTTATCTCTTATCTCTAAACCAAATTCCTGTAATATAAGGATCCAACTAATTAACCTGGGTTTCACATCTTTCTTTTCCAGAAGGTAACGAATGGCAGCGTGGTCTGTGTAGACAATAACCTTCGAACCAATTAGGTAGGATCTGAACTTGTCAAAGGCATACACGACTGCTAGAAGTTCTTTCTCAGTAGTAGCGTAATTCCTCTGGGCTTCATCGAGAGTTTTCGATGCATAATAGATCACATAGTGTTTCTTCTCTATATATTTCCCTAAAACAATGCCCACAGCATAATCACTGGCATCGCACATAATTTCAAAAGGATAGTCCTAGTCTGGAGCTCTAATGATGGGGGTGGTTGTAAGGGCCTGCTTCAGTGTGTTGAAGCTTTTGACACATTCTTCATTGAAATTGAAATCAGTATCCTTTATTAATAGGTTTGTCATTGGCTTTGTTATCTTGGAAAAATCCTTTATGAATCTTCTATAGAATCCGGCATGGCCAAGGAAAGCACGAACCTCTTTGACATTTGTGGGGATAGACAGTTTAGAAATCACTTCAATCTTGGCTTTATCGACTTCAATTCCTCTATTGTTGACCCTATGGCCCAGGACAATGACTTCTTTTACCATAAAATGACATTTTTCCCAATTTAGCACAAGATGCGCTTCTTCACAACGTTTGAGGACCGGGGAGAGGTTCTTTAGACATGAATCAAATGAATCTCCATATACAGAAAAATCATCCATAAAAACCTCCATAATGGTTTCGGTGAGACCGACAAATATTGCAGCCATGCAACGTTGGAAAGTTGCAGGTGCATTGCAGAGGCCAAACGACATTCTTTTAAATGTGTATGTTCCGAATGGGCAGGTAAAGGTTTTTTTTCTCTTGGTCGTCTGGATGTATGGGTACCTGATAGAATCCAGAGTAACCGTCAAGATAACAAAAATATTCTTGGTGATCCAACCTTTCTAGGACTTGATCAAGGAAAGGCATTGGAAAATGATCTGTTCGAGTTGCCTTGTTTAATTTTCTATAATCTATGAACATCCTCCACCCGGTGACTGTTCGAGTGGGGATGAGTTCATTATTTTCATTCCGTATAACAGTTGTTCCACCTTTCTTTGGGACTACATGCACTGGGCTCACCCATGGCGAATCTGATATCAGATAGATTATTCCAGCTGTGAGCAGTTTAATGACCTCACGACGGACCACTTCCTTCATATTTGGATTCAACTTCCATTGATGCTCAATAGTAGGCTTGTGATCTTCCATCATAGGAATCTTGTGCATACACAGCGCTTGACTGACCCCAGTGAGGTCACTCATTTTATAACCGATGGCTTTCTTTCTTTCCATTAATTCTTTCAGGAGTTTCTCTTCTTGTTCAGCTGTTAGATCGGAATTTATAATAACTGGACAAACCTTAAGATCGTCTAAAAACACATACTTCAATCCATCGGGTAGAGGCTTCATTTCGGGAGCCTCTGGTTTTTCTCTTGTTTCTTCTGTAGTTTCCATAGCCTTGAGTTCTTCATTATTGGCTCCAACATCTTCTTTAGCAGAGTCAAGGGATTCGATGCAATCCTTTACTTGTTCATCGATTGGTTCATCCACTGATGGGTTTGTTAGAGCAATTTCCAAGGGATCGTTTGATTCATGATGCTCTTGAGTCAGAAGTGACATTTGTTCAATGCAGTCAATCAGATAGACTTCTTCCTGCATACTTGGTCTTCTCATACTTTCAAAAACTTTAAATTCGAGAGTTTCCTTACCTAATCTTAGTAGTAAGGTACCGGCTTCAACATCAATCAGGGCTCTTGCAGTGGCGAGGAATGGACGACCAAAGATGAGAGGATATCTGGCGTCTTCCTTTATATCCATAATGACAAAGTCACATGGAACATATGTGTCTTTGCCTACCTTGACCGGGACATCTTCGAGAATTACTAACAGACGTTTTATCGAATTGTCATCAAGTTGTATAGTCATACCAGTAGGAAGAAATTATGCAAACCCTAGTCTTTTGCATAGGCTAAGTGGCATAATAGAGATGCTTGCACCGAGATTTGCCAATCCTTTCTTGCATGATGAGTCGCCAATGTGACATGAAATTCCAAAGGATCCCGGGTCTTTTTGTTTCTTTGGCATCTTGCTCAATATGATATCTGATGTGGTTGTAGCCAGTTTTACGGTCTCATATTCTTCAGTTATATACTTCTTGGTGAGGAGTGACTTTAGGTACTTAGTCCAGGCTGGTATCTCAGCCAGAGCATCCAAAAAGGGTATATCCACATGAAGTTTCTTCATAGCTTCTTTAAACTTATTGAATCTAGTATCAAGCTTGGTTTGCCTTAAACGGGCTGGGAAAGGTATACGAGGCTTATATACAGGAATATCAGGTTCTGGTGTTTTAGTTTCTTCATCAGTAGATTTCTCAAGACTTCCCTTATCTGTCTTATCTTCTTTTGATTGAGCCTCTAGTGTTGTTGAGTTTTGGACGATCACAGGTTCATCTTCATCTGTAATAACCACAGGTGTCTCTACTGGGGGATCTGAATAATCTTTTCCTGACCTGGTGGTGACTGCCTTCAACTGTTCTGGTGGTGACTGCCTTCAACTGTTCAGGATGCTTAGGATTGTTCTCGGGTTGGTCAACAAAGACTCCAGCATGTGGCTTTATGCTATCTGTAAGTTGAGCTAATTGAGATTCAATAGCCTTCTACTGAGCTTGTTGGTTAGCTATCATGGTTTGCTGAGTTTGCAACATCTTTTCAATGGCTGATAGCTTGTCATCAGAAGAGACGTGTCCTGCTTGCTGTCCTTGCTGTTGATTAAGATTTTGATACTGAGAGTTGTTTTGATAATTATTGCAGTTCCTATTCTGAAAGTTCCCCTTGAAATTCCCTTGATTCCCAAAATTTTGTTGTTGGTTATACTGGAATCCTGGTGGGCCTCTTGGTTGATTGTTTGAACCAAATTGATGCGAGTTTACTGCTCCTGAGGGGTTTCCATATTGAAAACCTGGGTGATTCCTATTCTGATTCGGATTGTAATAACTTTGCCCAGGAATAGTGTTGATAGCATTAAGATTTTCCATCTGACCATTATCTCCTTGTCCACATACATTGCTCAACACAACGTCATAGAGAACATTGCATGATAAAGTGGAATGATCGGTGCTCTTACATGCTTCACAGAACATGGAAATGGACTTGACCTGTTCCGGTTGTCGAGTGGGTGAACGTCCTCTTCCAATAGCAGCTAAAGATGATTCAATATGGTCTTGCTTGGCAACTAAGACTTTCAAGATTTCAGCGATAGACTTGTACTCAGGAATAGCTTCGGCCATAGCTACTTTCAAGACTCCTTTACCTACAGATCTACCCCAATTGGCTTGATTTTCTGCTCCCAGGGTGACAACTCTCCATGCGCTGTCATAACTTTGACGCATGAAGTTTCCTCCAGATGAGGAATCTAGAAATCTCTTAATATCATCATCTACACCCCTATAGAATATCTCAATGAGTTGATTCTTTGGAATTCCATGGTGTGGACATTTGCGTAGAAGCTCTTTGTATCTATCCCAAGCTTCAGCAAGAGTTTCTCTAGGGACTTGAGTGAAATTAGTTATATGGCCTCTAATTTCATATGTGAGAGATGGAGGATACAATTTTTCCAGAAACACATTTTGGAGTTGTTCCCAGGTGGTAATGGGTATTTCACTTTGCAATGAATTGTACCAAATTATGGCTCTATCAGCAAGGGAATACTTGAAAGGACGGAGTCAGATAGCATCATCAGTGACTCCATTTTTCTTTGTCATAGCACATAGATCGATGAATCTCAGAAGATGTTCTTGACTGTCCTCTGCTTGTTTGCCATAGAAAGGGTTGTTTTGAAGTAATGTGATCCAATGTGCCCTTATTTCGAAATTGGCAGAATTGATGGGAGGGGGCTGTACTGGATGATGAACATTCGTAGCTTTCGGGATTGAGAACTCTCTAAGATCCTTTTATAATTCAGTTGCTTGTGCTGCTGCTTGTGCTGCTAGGATTTCCTGCTGAACCGCAACCCTGGCTTCTTGCATGAGTCTCTCTCTTTGTGCATTGATGGCTTGAGACACCCTTCGGGCTACCTCTTCTTCTTGAGCCATCCTTGCTTGATTTTCTATGATCTGACGATGGAAAGTTCTGTCTATCTCGGGATCAAAGCTCGCTGTGAGTCTGGGGCCATCCGAACGGTGCATACACTATGCCTTGGGTTGTACCTGAAAATAGAAAGATTTTGAAAATGAGATCCGCAAAGTAGAGTCAAATTCAAGTAGATGATCGATTGTTTAAAAAGAAAAAGCAAAATCCTAGATAAGTCTTAAAAGAACTAGATTTGACTGACTGATTTCGTTGTCCCCGGCAAGGGCGCCAGAATTTGACGTGGTATTTTTGAACACACTAACAAACTCACTCGGGGTTGAAATCCCCGAGCTTTTACCAAAACCAAAGTGCAATAATACCACCCGCAAGTGGACGAGTCTTATCGCAGTATAGTTAAGGATCAAACCCAAAGGACAACCTTTTTCAGAATCCTTGTCAGTCGAATCTTGCTCAAGTAAAACTAATATTTAGAACGATTGGCTGATTTGAGGTTACTTGAACTAATTGCAAGAAAGTAAAAGCTAAATAAAAGTTGGGTTTAGATCAATGATATGGAATCGCTGGGATGGTACCGGGTTTCACCACCGCTACACGCACAAACACATTCAATTGGAAACAAACCAGGCAAGATATATTAATCCAAATAGAGCTGCTGCAGAACCCCCCGTGAGGGTGTTAGGTTCGTGTAAGCATCACCTTAGGCATCAGATGTCTCGTCACCATCCAGATCACTTACGACTCTGAAGAAATCCCATTCTATTTCTAGTTTGGGAGTCAACCACATTAATCGATAAGCGAGAAGAATATTAATATACGAGCAAACATCGACGATTAACAAAAAGATACAAAATCCAACTAAGGTTGTGAACCCCCTGTAAAGGCGTTAGGCACACAGAAGCGTCACCGAAGGCTAGATGGCTCGTCCCCGCGCGGATCATACACTTATGACCTCAAGGAATCCTTTCAGATATTCTTGTTAAGGAGTCAACTTGTTAAACAACATTCTATCCTACATATAGATGTTCTCGCAATATAGGTAGAACAGAGATGAAAGCAAGCAATTAATCAAACTACAAGCATAATGGTTAACCACGAGATGAAGAGTTATATACATTGCCATGGAAAGTTTAACAAAAGAACATGGATTGCATGGGCAGTGGGGCTAGTCCCCGCACCCCAGCGAAAAGGTACTACTCGCTCATGATGGAAGAAATAAGAAGAATGAGAAAGAGAGAGAAATCTGCCATGAACTCGGTGCAGAAGGTAGTCGCAGCTCGGTGAAGAAGATACGACCTTCTACGTCGTGTCAGAGTAGATTTGGATGTGAACGGGAGTTGCCAAGACAGGCCGGACAGTCTCCCTCGCTCTGTCTTCCTTCTCTCCTCAGCCTCCTTGGTTGCAGCACGGATGATAGGTGAAATGGAACTGGCGAAAACTGGACTGGATTTGGATCGGAACTGTGTTCGGGAAGCCTGGCGGCGTCCGGATCCGATACCCAAATGAGGACCCTTGGGGTCCTATTTATAGGCACATGACTGACCCCAAACGGTCTTGGGTAAGAAGAGATCAAACAGTTTCATTTAAAACAACCCCAAACGGTCTGTAAAAATAGACCAAACGGTCCTGGAAATATCTTCTCCAAACGGTCTGGAGACCGTTTGAGAGCAAACAGTTTCATGTGCAGAGATCAAACGGTCTTCACTGATTGGCAGCAGTGAACGGGTTGCAAACTATTTAATCACCAAACGGTCTTCATCTTTGACTTTGGCAAACGGTCTTGGGAGCAGATGCCTAAACGGTCTGTAAACTGTTTGATATCTGAAGCGATGATTTTGAGTCACATTTATAGATCTGTTTTATATGTGTTTTATGCTTTAATTAGTCATTTCTATGGTTAATATCGCATAATTCATCCAATTTGGTCTTCGTTGCTATTTTATGTCAAATTCCCTTTATTTCATTGTTTTGAGCATTAATTATCACATTATTATTATTTGTGTGGATTTATGTGATCTTGTCTTTGAATTTCAGGAAAAATGAGTATTTGCTTCCGTCGATACCATCGACGGAAGTCGATACCATCGACATGGTCACAGGTTGCCAGCCGAAAGGAGCAGCAAAGAGTCGATACCATCGACGCTGATGTCGATGGTATCGAGACACCTTCAGGTTGCTGGCGAAGAAGCAGTCGATAGTATCGACACAAAGTCGATACCATCGACACATGGAGGCTACAGCGTCGTAAAATGACAAAACCGATGCCAAAAGGAAGTCGATACCATTGACCCGAGGCGATGGTATCGAGATGATGTCGGGCACGACAAAGGAAGGGTTTGCAGCCAGCCACTACTATAGCGGGTCGATACCATCGACTTGCATCGATGGTATCGATGTCGTAGGATATGAGTTTGCTTTCTAATGATCTCAATCAGACGGCTGGAGTTAATTAGCGACCGAATTAGGGACTTATACCTAATGACGGCCACCCAGACCAGAGAGGAGTCTCTCTCTGAGGAGATTGTGTTGTACAAGTGCCGAGGAGCAGGAGAAAGGAGAACGGAGGCCAGAAGTTCAAACCAGTAGATCCAGACGCTGTCGAAGACGGATTTCACCACCGAGAGGCGGGAAAGCACGTGTTCTACGCAAAGGATCAATCAGTTCTTCTCCGTTCAGGGGTTTTCCCATTCAATTCACGTTTTTCATATGATTTCCCCTATTTCTTCCGTGTACTTTTGTGAGATGAACATGCGGGGCTAATCCCCTCCATCTTTAGGACCGGGAGTAGCCCGAGAATTCATTGTATGATAGTTTTATAATAGTAACTCATATTTTCTCTCTTAATCCGTGGTATAGTTTTGTGTTCTCAATGACATTGTTATGCTTGATCACCATAATAATAACCTAATGCCCTTAATCACTTCGACAGAAGGATTAACGGCTGAAAAGAGACGAAACCTACATTAATCGATAAATCCTTTGAACAAGGTGGTGTAAAATTAATGGTGGATACTGAGAGATCGTTCGTAATGCACTTAGTTTAGGGGATAGGTTACTACGACGGTGGAACCGACCTAAACCTTAGTAGTGAATTGCACCACGACAGTAGGCAATTCTATTTTCAGGCCACTACTCGGATAGAGAGAGAAGATTGAGGCATTATATAAAATTTAATACAATGAAAACCTACGGTGAAACCGCAATCCTAAAGATACCTTTTGAATTGATTAAACCAACATTTAATCGATTGCTTCTTTTGTTTTGTTTTTATTTTTCTTTTAGTTTTAACAACAACTCTCAACTTGTTAATCGGCTTAGCTGATCGCGACTAGTTAGTAGGAGTCACCAACAATTCCGAGTATCCCTGTGTTCGACTCGGGCCTCACAAGGCCTGTACTACTCGACGCGTATACTTGCGTTTTTAGCGCGTAGTAAAATACACGTCAAGTTTTTGGCGCCGTTGCTAGGGATACGGCGAAATTGTTGGCACTTCGAGTGCTACGAGCGACCACTCTAGGCCACAATTTTTTTTTATTTTCCATTCAACTTCAAATATTTTCTTTCTAATGTTCGTTCATTTTTATACTCGTCAAAGCACTGTACTGAACTGAATTTTCTTATTTCAGGTGTTGTGTATGGTGCAAACACGCAGTACTGACTACGCGAATACCACACCCGAGGTTCCGCTGTCGGGACCTGAGGACGAAGATTTTAACGAACAAGAGCACCAAGAAGAGATAGATTCTGAATCTGAACAAGAAGACATGGCCGAGCCACAGACCATATGGGAGAAGATCAAAGCTTCTTCCTCAGCAGCTTCAAAGGGGCCTATAAAGAAGCAGGCGATCAACATACCAACATATAAGATCGATGCAGAATTGATAAATTTGGTGAAATCAGATGCATTTTATGGGCTGAAGAATGAGGATCCTATTGCACACATCAACCAGTTTTTTGAGAACTGCGACATGGTAAAAATTGACAGGTTTCCACAAGATGCATTGTATCTCAAGCTTTTCCCAAGTTCATTGGCGGGAGCAGCACGAGAGTGGTTACATAATCTAGACGATGAGTTCTTGGAGTCCTGGGACCATATGGTGGAGGTCGTTTTTGAGAGGTTCTTCCCTCCTGAGAAGACTAACGACATGATCCGGAAGATTCATAATTTCACCCAACAGGCCGGTGAAACATATTCTGAGACCTGGGAGCGATTTCAAGTTATGCTGAGGAGGTGTCCGCATCATGGGCTGGATAAAGAGACACAAGTGAAAATCTTCTATTTTGCTCTCTCCGAGCACGATAGAAGTAACCTTGATTCAGCTGGATCCAGATTCTTTCTGAATAATACAGATACCCGATGTTGGGAGATATTAAAGAACATGGCTAGGAAACAGTCATGGGGTGACAGAGGTGCTGTGGAGCAGGTCAGAGCTGCTGGTGAATCCAGAGTAGTTAAGGAGCTGAACGATAAGTTAGATCTTCTAGCCAAGAAGCTGCTATCTAAGGAAGATGCATCTGAGGATGAGGAAGCCCAAGTGAAATTCATGCAACAACAGGGCTATAGAAACAATGACTATGCATGGAGGAAGGATAAAAAGTTTTCATGGATGGATCCAAATAATTTTATGCAGGATTTGGATGCCAAACCACAGCCTAGAGCAGAGGATAAGAATACTGAACTACTGAGTCAAATGGTACAACATAATCATTAGATGATGGCCATGTTTGGTAAGCAATTGCAATCTCAAGGTGATATTCTAACCAAGTTTGGACAGACGCTGCAAAGCCATGGAGCACAAATGCGGGCATTAGAAACCACCGTGGCATAAATTTCTAGTGAAGTGGCGGCCATCAAGCACGCCAATCAACAGAAACCGGCTGAGAATGCAAACGTGGCCCAAGCACACCATCAGGTCAAGTATATGTCTGTGGTAAGCAATGAGGAGGAATCTCAGGTGCAAGAAGCTAAAGAAGAAAGAAAAATGACTTTTAATACACATGCGTCACCAGCGATACCGTATCCACACACTTACTATGGACTGCCGGGCGGAAACCCTTTCTTCAGAAAATCACAGCGAGTTATGAGTATTGCATCTCCATCTAGGCAAGAAGAACAATTGAAGGTTGTTTGTGCATGTGTGGAAACATCAAATGCGAGAGAGGAACCACAACAAGCTATTGTTGTTTATGATGTCTCTCCCAAGCCCACGTCAGAGGGAGTGATTGAGGCAAGCTTAGGGGAGTTGGCCCCGAAAAGCTCATATGTGCCACCTCACAGGCGTGTGAGTGCAGCAGTTGTGTCAAGTCTAGGAAATCCAGGGCCAAAGAAAGAGCATCGTCATTTTAGGAAATTCTTGGAAATATTTCGAAAACTCCACATAAATATTCCATTAGTGGAGATGATCGAGAAGGTTCCCGCCTATGGGAGGTTCATCAAAGAAATCATCAATAAGAAAAGGCGGATAAAAGACAGTGATATTTGTCGGATGAATGAGACGGTGAGTTCTATGATTCACGGGAGTTCGCCAAAGAAGAGAAAAGACCCTGGAGGTTTCTACATTCCATGCTCGATAGGTGATCAACATTTTCCTAAAGCGCAATGTGATTCAGGCGCCAGCATAAATCTCATGCCTCTGGCGACATTTCAGAAACTTGGGTTAAAAGAAATCAAGAAGTCGGCCGCGACAATTGAATTGGTGGATGGGTCTTTAGTGAGACCATATGGAGTATGTGAAGATGTTCTCATCAAAGTGGATAGATTCATATTCCCAGTGGATTTTGTTGTCATGGATATGCCACCGCTCCAAATCTGTGAAATTCTTCTAGGAAGGCCGTTTCAAGCAACGGCGGATGTCATGACTGCCTTAGGGAGAGGTACTTTGTCCTTGGGAATTGGAGGAGATCGAGTTGAATTCAAATTACCACATGATCCTCTAATCTCCGTTCCCAAAGTGAAAAGATGATGAGCTTCAAGTCATCTAGCCTAAGACGTTAAATAAGGGCGCTTTTTGGGAGGCAACCCAACCATCGGTACAGTAGGATAGTTTGTTTACATTCGTAGTTTAATTTGTTTTTACTTAGTTTTTAGTATAAAAAAGATACCGTGATCGGTTTGTTTGATGTGCAGGCTGAGGCAGAGTCGATACCATCGACACACTGGTCGATGGTATCGACCAAGGAACAGGTTGATGACTGCAGAAATCGGACTGCGTTGATACCATCGACGGCCTCGTCGATGGTATCGACCTACCTACAGGCAGATCGCAATATCAAAGTCGATGGTATCGACATGCCAGTCGATACCATTGAGATCTCTGGAGATTTTCAGAAGCAATCGACTCAGTGAAGTCGATACCATCGACGGGTGTGTCGATGGTATCGACATTTTCAAGTGAAAAAGGCGGCGGCCGGATTCGCGAGGCAGTTGCCCTAATCAGTGAGTCGATACCATCGACTTCCGTCGATGGTATCGACGGGCACACAGCAGTGTCGGTGTCAGTTATTCAAGATGGGGTTATTGGTCAAATGAAGTCACATCTTCAACGATTTCTTCCTCCACTTGCGCCAAGTGTCATCCAGAGTAAATCCGGACCCCATGGAGTGATCCAGTATCACTATTCCAATCTTTAAGTTTGTTTTTGACTATGAGGCCATAGTCGAATTCAAGCTTAGGGGGGTAGTTGGAACAACTCTATCTTTTATTGTTTTCAGTTTTTAGTGTTATTGCTTTTGTTCTCCTGTTATTTGTTTCTTGCAATTTTAGTTTTGTAGGATCCACGTGCTATCTAGTGTAATTGTGGACGTCATAAAAGTGTGTCATCTTGTTGTTAGTGCATGGGAAATTCAAGGGAAATTTGAAAATTTTTGTGTCTTTGGATAGCTTGTTTTGTTTTGACCTTGGGCACACATCCTACGAAAATGATTGGTTATGTCAACTTTAAAACAATATTTCATACCTGTACTCCTAATGACTCATGAAAGTGGCCGGAAATGGTTGTTTGAGCCTAACCTAACCAAATGGTAATGAGACCTTAATTGGATGTAAGAGAGAGAACCCTCTAAACTACTACACAGGTCAGTAAGGAGGGACACATAATATCTTTCTAAGGTTCAGTCATCTAGTCTTGTGATCGTTCCACTTCATTTCATCTTTCTTTCATAATCCACCTATGAATTGGAAGTAAAGTACAGTTTTAATTCCTTTTTGTGTGCATAGCATTTAGATAGGACTTGCATTGGTATTTTCCATAAGTTTGCATAAAAAGAAAAAAAATATAGTGATGCATGCACATTACCTTTAGGTGCATGCCATGTAGTTGCATTCATGACTTTCATGCATAAAGTACATCATGTATCTCAATTTTTCCCCAATGGTGAATTAAATTGTTCCATACCTTCTAAATAGTGCAAAAAAAAATTGAGTATGAAGAAAATAGCCCAATAAAAGTATCTTTAAGCAATTATGGATATGTGGGCTGGAAAAAAAAATTGGAAAATCTGCAATAGAAAAAAAAAGGAAAAGAAAAAAGAATTTAGAAGAAAGTAGAATAAGAAGGAGAAAGGAACGTAATATCACCTGCATTTCAGGATAATTGAGTACATGATGTAACTTAACTCGATATCCATCTCATTTTGAGACGGATGGTTAGTGCATGCATCATTCTACCTAAACATAGACATTAGGGCATTTCTCATGTGCATTTGCATCATTTAGGGCATTTTTGTTTTATGCATGTTGAAACAGTACAATACTTCCATTTTCTTCCATGAGCCACCCATCTTCATCCACCCGTTGCTCGGATTGGTAGGCCACCGTGAATTTCTCCTCACTAATGAATACCAGGAGAACTGCTTCCATGTAGACGGTAGTTAGGGCGAGCAACGTAGTATAGGCGATCACAGGATGCACCAAGTCTGAACCAGCAAATCTTATTATGTTAACTGCCTTATGTGATAGTGTTCATTGGTTTGGAGGTCAATTTCTTTTATTGATGATTACTGTCGCCTTTAGGGTAGTTACCGTTCTGTGGTTAGAGAAGGCCGGTTAGTGAATGATCAGTGGGAGTCATATGGGATGTTGGGTGTGGTTTGTTGTTTTTCAGTTGACATTTGCAATTCTATTCTAAGGATGAGTTGCTCGAGGGCGAGCAATGTTCAAGCTTAGGGGAGTTTGATGCGATGATTTTTAGTCGCATTTATAGACTTGTTTTATATGTGTTTTATGCTTTAATTAGTCACTTCTATGGTTAATATCACATAATTCATCCAATTTGGTCTTTGTTGCTATTTTATGTCAAATTCCCTTTATTTCATTGTTTTGAGCATTAATTATCACATTATTATTATTTGTGTGGATTTATGTGATCTTGTCTTTGAATTTCAGGAAAAACGAGTATTTGCTTCCGTCGATACCATCGACGGAAGTCGATACCATCGACGGAAGTCGATACCATCGACATGGTCACAGGTTGCCAGCCGAAAGGAGCAGCAAAGAGTCGATACGATCGACGCTGATGTCGATGGTATCGAGACACCTTCAGGTTGCTGGCGAAGAAGCAGTCGATAGTATCGACACAAAGTCAATACCATCGACACATGGAGGCTACAACGTCGCAAAATGACAAAACTGACGCCAAAAGGAAGTCGATACCATCGACCCGAGTCGATGGTATCGAGATGATGTCGGGCGCGACAAAGGAAGGGTTTGCAGCCAGCCGCTACTGTAGAGGGTCGATACCATCGACTCGCGTTGATGGTATCGACACCGTAGGATATGAGTTTGCTTTCTAATGATCTCAATCGGATGGCTGGAGTTAATTAGCGACCAAATTAAGGACTTATACCTAATGACGGCCACCCAGATGAGAGGGGAGTCTCTCTCTGAGGAGATTGTGTTGCACAAGTGCCGAGGAGCAGGAGAAAGGAGAACGGAGGCCAGAAGTTCAAACCAGTAGATCCGGACGCTTCCGAAGATGGATTTCACCACCGAGAGGCGGGAAAGCACGTGTTCTACGCAAAGGATCAATCGGTTCTTCTCCGTTCAGGGGTTTTCCCATTCAATTCATGTTTTTCATATGATTTCCCCTATTTCTTCCATGTACTTGTGTGAGATGAACATGCGGGGCTAATCCCCTCCATCTTTAGGACCGGGAGTAGCCCGGGAATTCATTGTATGACAGTTTTATAATAGTAATTCATATTTTCTCTCTTAATCTGTGGTATAGTTTCGTGTTCTCAATCACATTGTTATGCTTGATCACCATAATAATAACCTAATGCCCTTAATCACTTCGACAGAAGGATTAACGGATGAAAAGAGACGCAACCTACATTAATCGATAAATCCTTTGAACAAGGTGGTGTAAAATTAATGGTGGATACTGAGAGATCGTTCGTAATGCACTTAGTTTAGGGGATAAGTTACTACGACGGTGGAACCGACCTAAACCTTAGTAGTGAATTGCACCACGACAGTGGGCAATTCTGTTTTCAGGCCACTACCCGGATAGAGAGAGAAGATTGAGGCATTATATAAAATCTAATACAATGAAAACCCACGGTGAAACCGCAATCCTAAAGATACCTTTTGAATTGATTAAACCAACATTTAATTGATTGCTTCTTTTGTTTTGTTTTTATTTTTCTTTTAGTTTTAACAACAACTCTCAACTTGTTAATCGGCTTAGCTGATCGTGACTAGTTAGTAGGAGTCACCAACAATTCCGAGTATCCCTGTGTTCGACTCGGGCCTCACAAGGCCTGTACTACTCGACGCGTATACCTGTGTTTTTAGCGCGTAGTAAAATACACGTGAATATCAAACGGTTTGGAAATCGTTTGTAAGCAAACGGTCATTGCTTCGGTCAACACTCCCAAACGATCTTGGATCGACATCGAGCTAATCAGTTCTGCTTCGCTCTATGCTCCGAAAATGAGCAGTAGAGGGTTTGCTTGGTAAATCGATTTAGCGGCTCTGTGATCTATCAAACGATTTCCGACCTTCTTCTGTAGGTGCGGCGGCCTCATGGCGACCTTATTTGGTAAGCGAAACACCTCCAATCGATCTCGTACAGGAGATGCAAACAGGATCTGGTCGGAGGTTGAAGACGACACGCCACGGTCGTGGTTGGGCATCACGGTCGTGGTGGAGCTGCTGCTCCACGGCCATGCCGCCTCGTACGGGCGTGGTGGGTGAGAAAACAGGCCCTGATGAAATCGTGCCACGGCCGTGGTGTAGTACCACGGTCGTGGTGAGGTAGTAGCCACATGATCGTGCTGCCGCACACGGGCGTGGTAAAAGAGAGTGGGTTGATGCAAAAAAGATGCCACGGTCGTGGTTCGTTGACCACGGGAGTGGCTTGTTGACCACGGTCGTGGCTTGCTGACCACGGTCGTGGCGAGTGAGGGCTCAGGTCTGCCATGGTCGTGGCCACGTCACACGATCGTGGTGATAGAAGAAAACCACGGCCGTTTTGGACCACCATGGCTGTGGTCAGGACTCTGCTTTGTGATCTTTGAGTTCATGCACTGCTTGATCCCTTACGGTTGAGTGATTCCTTCAAACGGTCTCGAAACTGTATGAACTCAAACGGTCTTGGGACCGCATGGACCCAAACGGTCTTGGGACCGAATGGATGGAATTTATTGGTTAGATTTCTTGACCAGAGCCAGAGATGAAGGCGGACCCTACCTGCTTGTTAAGCTTTGTCAAAACCTGCATCAAATAAACAATATTTAGTTAAAACTTTGATAATCGAATCAATTAAGTTGTTTTGCGCATTATGATTCCATTTTGATATTTAATGAGTGAAATTGTATATATAGAGTTGAATTTGTCCCAAAGTGATAATTGAATTTCATGATGAATATACATTCATCATTCATCTTCATATTCACACATTCATACACGTAGAAAATTCATTCAGACATGTATATATAAAAGTTTCACATGTCATCAAATACAAAAATAATTAAGTAGTATAGACCCATCATATGCAGCTTCCATAAGCAACTAAGAAGCAAATTTAGAAAAACAAACAACATGCATCTATTAATACATACAAGTCTGGATAGATAGACAACTAAATACTACACCAACATGGTCCTGCATCAGTAATTTTGAGGCCTTTTCATTGTGGTGATCTTTTCCTGAAGTTCAGAAAAGAAAGTAGCTATGTAGATTGATTACTTTAAGACAAAAAGTGTAAACACATAACAAGACAGGACAATTATATTTGTTAATTGGACCTACCATGGTCTTTTTGATGATTTTGCTGTGTCACAGAGTTCCTCACTATATGTAGACGAATCTGAACTGACAGGGGCCTCATCATCAGATCGTCCGAGCTGATATTGTCCATCATGCGCTCATACTGTCGTAGATGATCGGGGGTCTCATTGTTGATGTTGGTTATCCAAACTTTGATGGTATTATGGCCAACTGGATGGAGAAAAAGCTTGTCGCTACGACCCACTAGCATCTTTCTAATCTAATCACGCCAATCGGATTTTGATATAAGATTTCCCACCAAATCATACTCAACCTCGATAACATGTGAAGAATTGGTAAAGTTTAGGGTCACTTCACGAGGCCTATAGTGTCTTCCATTTAGAAAATGTCAATGTTCGGGTATGGTTAGTTGGTTTAAGGAACGATCATCTAGGATGATGTTCAATTGTTCTTCATTAGGGAACGTTAACATTGGCATAGAGGCCCAGTTCATAGTGACTGTTGTGGGTGGACAGAGACTGAAAAATATAAGTACTAACAATTGTAAGTATATATAACGATGTTATATATTTTCAAAAATGATAAGCACGTCATACAACTTTGCATAATCATCAGATCTTGAAATAGGACAAATAATCAAACTAATGATACTGATGTGGAACTTTGTTCACACAAATACATTGAAACGAAGATGATTCTACATTAAGAACAAAAAAAAGTTTGGCGCGATGAGTATGCCCTCTCCTTTAATTATTTTCAATTAATGATAGCACCTATCCCACCCCTACCCTCCTCACACCACCCTCCCTCCTCACCCTCCCCCTCCCCGGGCCCTCCAACCTACCCCACCCCTATCCTCCTCCCACCCTACCACACCCCTCACCCTCCACAGGCCCTCCACCCTACCCCACCCCTACCCTCCTCACACCACCCTCCCTCCTCACCCTCCCCCTCCCCTGGCCCTCCACCCTACCCCACCACTATCCTCCTCCCACACTACCACACCCCTCACCCACCACTGGCCCTCCACCCTTCCCCACCCCTATCCTCCTCCCACCCTACCACACCCCTCACCCTCCCCTGGCCCTCCACCCTACCCCACCCCTACCCTCCTCACACCACCCTCCCTCCTCACCCTCACCCTCCCCTGGCCCTCCACCCTACCCCACCCCTATCCTCCTCCCACCCTACCACACCCCTCACCCTCCACTGGCCCAACACCCTACCCCACCCTACCCTCCTCACACCACCGTCCCTCCTCCCCCTCCCCCTCCCCTGGCCCTCCACCCTACCCCACCCCTATCCTCCTCACACCACCCTCCCTCCTCACTATCCCCCTACCCTGGCCCTCCACCCTACCCCACCCATATCCTTCTCCCACCCAACCACACCCCTCACCCTCCCCTGGCCCTCCACCCTACCCCACCCCTACCCTCCTCACACCACCCTCCCTCCTCACCCTCCCCCTCCCCTGGCCCTCCACCCTACCCAACCCCTACCCTCCTCACCCTCCCCCTCCCCTGGCCCTCCACCCTACCCAACCCCTACCCTCCTCACACCACCCTCCCTCCTCACCCTCCCCCTCCCCTGGCCCTCCACCCTACCCCACCCCTACCCTCCTCACACCACCCTCCCTCCTCACCCTCCCCCTCCCCTGGCCCTCCACCCTAACCCACCTCTATCCTCCTCCCACCCTACCACATCCCTCACCCTCCACTGACCCTCCACCCTACCCCACCCCTATCCTCCTCCCACCCTACCACACCCCTCACCCTCCCCTGGCCCTCCACCGTACCCCACCCCTACCCTCCTCCCACCATATCACTTACCCTCATTCATGCATAATTAACCTCGATTAATCAATATTAATCAACTACACAATCTTAGAGAAACTAGTACAAATCTCATTAATTAAGTTCATTAATGCATCATTAACACGAATTATTCAATAGTAATCAACTATATGGTGGCATCATTAATCTTAAGTTCAAATCTAGTACTGATTAATTAACCACTCACCGCATTGGTGGATCGAGCAGGCTATGGTGGCGGTGGCTGGAGGTGGAGGTGGTCGGGCTGGAGGTGAAGGTGGCCGGTGTTGGAGGTGCGGGCAGTGGCCAGTGGCGGTGACTGGAGCATCATCATCATCATCATCACCATCACCATTGTCGTCATTATCATCATTGTTGTCATCATCATCATCGTCGTCATCATCATCGTCATCATCATCGTCATCATCAACATCATCATCATCATCGGAAAGAAAGAAAGAAATAAAGAAAGAAAGAACTATCAATTAAATAAATTCATTCATGCATCATTAACCCTGATTAATCATTATTAATCAACTACACAATGTTAGAGAAACTAAGTAGAAATCTAATTAATTAAGTTCATTAATGCATCATTAACCAATATTAATCGTCAGTTCTTTGCATCATTAACACAATATTAGTCGTCATCGTTGTCGTCATCATCATCATCATCAGAAAGAAAGAAAGAAAGAAAGAAATAAATAAATAAAGAAAGAAAGCACTATCAATTAATTAAATTCATTCATGCATCATTAACCCTGATTAATCAATATTAATCAACTACACAATCTTAGAGAAACTAAGTAGAAATCTAGTTAATTAAGTTCATTAATGCATCATTAACCAATATTAATCATCAGTTATTTGTATCATTAACACAATATTAGTCATAAGTTCTGTGCATCATTAACACAATCTTAGAGAAACTAAGTACAAATCTAATTAATTAGCTAAGTACACAATCTAATTAATTAAGTACAATTCTAATTAATTAAGTTTTTATCCTAAGTTTATGTAACTTTATTTAATTTAATTCATTCTTCTATTTGAGTTAGTTCATTCATGCATCATTAACCAATATTAATCAACTACACAATCTTGAAACATATACATTAGTCATTAACCTCAATGGAAATGTATATATCACCAAGTAACCACAAATCAGTAGAAATCAATGAAACTCACCAAGTAAATGACCTGATCAATTGACTAAAGCAAAAATTCATACAATACATGGGATCACATAATGCATTTGTTGTATTCAAGACAAAGATATATGAAAAAAATATACCTGGGGAACAACGGTGGCGAGCAGTTGGAGAACAGCGGTGGTGAGCAGAGGCAGTGGCGAGCAGCTGGAGAATGATGGTGGCGAGCAGTTGTAGAATGATGGTTGCCGGTGAACAGAGGCGAAGGCGGCTGGAGAACGACGGTCGTGAGCAGAGGCGGTGGCGAGCAGCTGGAGAACGGCGATGGCGAGTAGAGGCGGCGGTGAGCAGCTGCACAACGGTGTCGACGAGTAGCTAGAGAATGGTGGTGGCGAGCAGAGGCGACCGGCGGTGAGTAGTTGGAGAACAACGGTGAGCTAGCGATGATGCAGAGGCGATGATGAGCTTTGACGCACTGGCAGCATCAAACAGTTGCGGCGCGAAGAGGAAAATTGCCAGAGCCCTAAGCGGGGGGGATCACAGTGAAATAGAGATTGGGAGAGTCATCTATTTTTGCGATTAAGTTAGATACTTGGCATCGGTTATAAAAAAACCAACACCTATAGCAAACTACTCATCGGTTGCCACTTAAAACTGACGCCAATTGGACAATTGGGGAGGGATTTTTTCACGGGGACAACACGCGAAAACACATCGGTGTCGGTTCGTCTACTAAAATTGACGAGAGAATTTGGCTCGATTTCTGTCTCTCGAAAAACCTTTAGTTGTCAGTTCTTTGGTAAAAAACTGACGCCGTATGTGAAATTTTGGAGGTATTTTTTGCACTAGAAAAATTAGATTTGGTGGGCAATTTTAGGCATCAGTTTCTTAACAAGGAACCGATATTAAATAAAAAGTGATACCCGTGTATGTCTGCTCTTCACAGATAGATGTCGGTTTGTGTATTAAACCAACGTTGTAGGTTTTAGGCGTCAGTTGCATGTATACAACTGACACCTATAAATTTGGCGCTACAAGCCATTTCTGTAGTAGTGTATCTCATCAACATTCCAATCTTTGACGAGAGTAATTTCCTCTATTGGAAAAGAAGGCTACAATTGTACATCCAAGGATAAAGTCTTGAGCTATAGAAAATAGTGGACCACCCATATAAGATTCTGGAGACAAAGATAGAAGAATGGGATGAGGCTACTTTGAAGAAAGCAACTTTGAAGGAAAGATCCATCAACATCCTCTATGCCTCCATTCCCGCACCGAAATGAACCAAATTTCCTCTTGTTAGACAGACTATGAAGTATGGAGAAAGCTATGCATCACTTATGAATGAAAAAAAAAGTGAAAGAAAGCAAAGTCTATATGCTCAAAGGCCTTGTCAAAAACTTCAAGATGGGAAAGGAGGAGAGGATAGAAAAAATGTACTCAAGGCTCAACACCATTATAAATGGTCTTGCTGTTTTAATTCATCCTATGGATAGAGGAGAGATCAACTCAAAGATCCTTAGAACTCTCCTCAAGAGGTGGTAATCCAAGGTGACCTCCATTAAAGAAACAAATTCTCTTGGTGTATCCCTATTGAAGAGCTCATAGGAAATCTACAAGCACATAAAGTCAAACTTGACAAGCAAGATGAAGAAGAAAGAGAAGAAGAGAAAGAGCTAAAGAGAATGAAGAAGGCTGAAATTGAAGCTCAAATTGAGGCTATTATTGGTCAAGATTCTCCATCCTCTCAAGTTGAAGAATATTCCATGTATTCCAAGGGTAAACTCTATAAAGGAAAGTCATTCTCCTTCACTCGGTGCTTCAAGTGTGGAAAGAAGGGTCACTTCAAGGAAGATTTTCCACAAGGCAAAAAGACGCATCATCACAAGAGAAGAGAAGAGAAGAGAAGAGAAGTACAAGAAGAAGGAGAAATGAACAAAAGCTCAAGTGACGACTCCAACTCAAGCTCAAGTGACTCCTCCAACTCAAGGCCAAGTGAAGAATCAAGTGGAGGATCTAGCTCAAGCTCTAGCGATTGAAGGATAATGCCACTTTTATCTTATAGCCTCAACAAGTGAAGATTCAAGTGAGGTAAATCTAAAATCTTTAGATAAAAATCTTTAATTTTATTATTCATGATACTTGTGCCTCTCTTAAGTCTTAAAAAAAGAAAAAGAAAAATCTTACTAGAATTTTTGATAATTTTTATGTAGAAATATATGATCTTGAACGTGCTAATATTTGCTTGCTTGATGTAAACAATGCTTATCTTAGTCAAGTAGATTCTTTTAAACTTGAAAATGCTAATTTTCTTGATAAGATTATATTTCTAGAAGCTCAACCTCTTGTTCCTAGTTGTAATGAAGAGAATAGTAATATTGTGAATTCTCTCATGATTGATATTGATGTTCTTAAAACTAAAAATGAGGACAAAGATTTTATTTGCAAGGATTAGAATATGAAAATTGTCCCTATCTTTCTATGATTACTCTGCTTGATAATGAGAATGCTTAATTGCTTTCTAAAATCAATGTTCTTGAATATTTTTCTAGTTCTACTAGTAGAGAGAATAATGTTACTGCTCTTCATGTTGATAAAGATTCTAGTATGACTAATGCTCTTTGCCTATAAAATGATCTTTTGCATGATAGAGATGATATAGTCAATTATCTTCGATATTGCTTCTCTTGTGCACGATAATCATAGTTTCAGGTCTTCTATGCAAATATTATTTGATGATAAAAAGAATCTTAATCAAATCCTAGACCATACTACTGAACAAATGGGCAGAGATGGCATTGGACTTTATAGTAGCCAAAGGAACAACAAAGACAAGGACCTTCAATTTTCAATGAAGAATCCTTTAGTTCTAGGTCTAGGAGATCATGTAATCATTGCAATAAAATTGGTCATTACTCTACATATTGTCCTTTTAGGAAAGCACCCAAGAGCAATAGGACTCGGGCTACTAAGCTAACCCCTCCAGACCCAAAAATATGATTGGGGACCATTTCATCTTTCTTCTTGTAGGTCAAGTACAATTGGATTGACATGATCCATTTATGTACAAATTGACTTCTCAATCCGCATGAAAGAAGAAAGGTGAGATGTATATGGGGTGGCAAAAAGGGGAAAAGGAATGGTGAGAATATAGGTAAAGTTCTTCTTGCTCATATCCACTCCTAAATTGTATCTATCAAGTTAGTGTGCATTATGCATATGGTTTTTGAGTTAAACATGGCATTTTGTAATTCTCTTCACAGTCCTGCTCAAAAACTATTTCTAGTGCTTTCGTAGTACATTACTAAATTGCTTACACATGTTTGGATATGCCTTATATTTTTAGCATGCCTCTTAATATTCTTTTATGAAATATATGTGCTTATTGACAACAGTTGTATCGGTAGAATTTATCCTGTTAGAAACTCGATGATAAGCACCAATGGGTGTTTCTAAAATATGTTGTCGGTCAAATTTCTAAAATATAGAACTTGACCGTCAACACTGTGCACAAAATATAGAGTTGGATTTTTGGATGAGAATTTCCCTCTCAACTAGACTTTATCAACCATGAGCTTTATTCTATGGCACTCCTCTTAGTATCTTCATATATGCATGTAGTGCTTCTTTAAATTGCTTATCGTGCATACAACTCTATCTTTCAATTTTCTATATTTTGGTATCCCACAAGTGGTATTCCTATATCTTGCAATCATTTTTTTGAGTTGTTATGCATGTTTTGATGATGATCACTTTGGATCTCTTGGTTTTATATAAAATTGCTTCTATTGTGCTCTAACTTGATACATCTATCTAGGTGTATATATTTTTTTGATTTAACCTTTTGGTTCTTAGTTGTAATCATCTTTTGGTAATGATGCATATTTGCTAGAGAGTTATATCATTTATTATTTCTGAAACTACATATCTTTTGTCTGGATATATCTCTACATCTACTTATATATTTCTCTTTAACTTGTGCATCTTTTGCTACAATCTAGATCTTACTAGTATTCCTAACTTGTGATATCATCTACTAGTAGTTCATATACATGTAGTTATAGCCTTGTTTATCTTTTCATCAAGTGGTATTGAACTACATTCTATGATTGTATCTTGTTTCATACTTGCTCAAGCTTGTTCCTTGAATTGAATATTTACTATCTTGAGTTGATTGTATATCCTTGTGATGAGAAAAAAATAGAGCTACATTATATGCATATATTGGAGCATTTGAAGAATTTATACAGTTTTCCAATATTTTTCTCCAATGTCAGATTTTGGTGCAAAATTAGTGTTTTTTAATGCAGAAACAGCCTTCTGAGCAAGACTCATGTCTTTATGAGCCCTGACATTTTTTAGGAAAATTTCTTCATCTTGAGGGTGAAAATCATGATTTATTAGTTTTCTACAGCACATTATGGGTTGTTCAAATGCATGTCTTGACTTGTTCTACATACTATGTGACAAGCCCCTAGTGTTACTCTACTACTCTCCTTTCTAAATTTTAGTATCGCCTTTTATCTAACATGTTATGTTCTGGCTCTTCAAACCCCTACTTTTTGAAATGAAAAAGGGAGAAAAGGCATGTCTTATGTTAGATAGGGAGAAGGCATGTGTCAGGAGATATCATGTCCTATGTTAAGGGTAGAAGTCATATATGTAGAACATAAACGAGTAGAAGACATAGTTCCTATAAATGTTATGAAAGAAACCTTATAAGAGAGATATCATCAATTGAGGGGGAGTATGATAACTCCATGCAAATCAATTGAAGGGGAGCATATGAACTCAATCTTATTGAAATCCCTAGGTTTCTCGAACGGTATGATTTTACTTGAAAGCTTTCAATACATTTATTGAATGGTTTGTCATCTTCAAAAAGAGGGAGATGTTGAATCAAGGTCCAAATCGACTAAACCCTTGTCTTGATGATGAACAACCAATCCACTTATTTGTGTCTAATGCTTCTACTTGAGTATTTCATATTAGGTATAGAAACACTCCAAATGCCCTAACTTGCGCATCCTAACTTGGGGAAAAACAAGTCAAAATCAACGCAAGTGCACATTTGTGGAATATGATGTATATCCATTGGAATCATGTTGTAAATCACCTGAAATGATTTTCTGGCTTGTAATTAAGATTGGAAAAAATCAAAAGCATCTAAATCGAATATTTAAGCACTTTAATGACATTTTCAAAAATTCATTACAGGTAGTTTTTCGATTGAGTTACAAACTTAACTGATCCCTTGATGGATTTTGAGAATGTCATGGTTCGGTTGAGTTTACCTCACACAGAACTCGATCGATTCATGCACCAGACAAAACTTATTTAAGTGATCGGTCAAGTTTCATCCAAGATAAACATGACTGATTCATCAAATCTGCTTTGTCAAATAGTGCAATCGGTTGAGTTTTCCAAAAGTAAAATCAATTGATCGCACTGTACGGAAAGTGCAGAAAAAGTGTTTCTAGCTCTTAGAGTGTTGCAAATATTGAAAATATATTTGTTGCAACACCCCAAATGGCTAGTATTCATCCTTAAGTGTTCCCACTAGCTAGGAGGCATCCACAACTATAAATAGAACCCCTTGGGCTTCATCCCATGGTTAGCCAAGCACTATGAATGCCTATATTTCATAGTTGAGTGCATCCTTCAACCTCCCATCTCTCTCTAAGCTTAATCACTTTCTACATCCATTAGAATGAGTAGGAGATTGGTAAGAGAGCTAGTCCTACATGTATATCTTGTGAGACTCTCACTTCCACCACCTCCCAATCTCTCATTTCTACCATGAAGATGAAGATGAAGGTTCTCTCTTTTGGCTAAGAGAGGTGAAGAAGAAAAAGGGAAGGTGTACCTTGGTGAAAGCTTCTCCTAAGAAAAGGTGAAGTCAAAGGCGGAAGATCCAAAAAGAGTGGGTAATTCCTCAAAGGATGAAGACTTGTGCAAGAGTGGGTAAATCCTTGGTGAAGGTGGAATACTCGGTACAAAGTGGGTAAGTACTTGGTGAGGTAGAAACTATTGATTGGATAGATAAGTCCTTTTGTAGTTGTTGGTTCCCTTCCCCTCAAAGGAAAAGCTAGGTATCCTTGTCCCAAAAAAGGAAGGTCATATGTTGCAACTTTTATAAATGTATATAAGGAGGCGGACATGTTTTAGAAATGCTAGAGGTTGATCTCTCTAGGTAGTTGACTGACAATCTCCTAGTTCGGAGATTGGAACCACTCTACATAGCTTGTGTTCTTTTTCTTATGCTCTAATCACTCTCTCTCATCCTTTCTATGTTTGTTTAGTTGCACTCAAGTTCCTATTTAAAACTTATCTTGTGATATATCTTGAAGGTCTAATGAATTTTATTTAAGTGCTTTTTAGCTCTATTCACCCCCCTAGAGAAAATCGTCCATCCTAGGTCCAACGAAAACAACATCATGACACAAAGGCTATGGTGGTGGCAAGCTCCTTTACAAGGAGCAAGGGTGGCGTATGGAAAACTCCTTCTCAAAGGAGTAGGGGCAAAAATAATGTCGGGGATGAATCTTGTACAATAGGTCATGGTGGTTACGACAACATTAGTTTTGGGGATGAAGAGATTTTGTGGTGGTAGCATCATGGAAGAAAGGCGTCACTGTCCTTGGGTTCAGAGTGGGAGGAATCATCTCACATTTGAGGTTTTTGTGATAGAGATAGAAAGCAATGGGGAAAGAATTCCACAAGTGTTAATTATAGGGCTAGAATGTTGGTTTAGGGGCAGAAACTAACATTGTATACATAACAATACTCGAGTTTTGGATCTAATAAGAATGTTGTGAATTGTAAAATAGTATAAGTTGCTTATGATATATGTGTCGTGATAATTATAGACATTGTGTCAAGGCTAGTATGGAAGGTAGAGATTCTATTAGTACTTAGCCCTATAGAAGACCTGTTTGTGTTGTACTAGGGTGATTGGAAAAACCATAAGACATGGATGGTCAGTCATGCTTGTTGGTGTACCATGATGATGTCTACTTAAGTAAAAATAAGTATAATAGATCCAGGGGGATCCAATAAAAGAGTAAATCTGACTAGAATGTTTAGTGTTGTTGGGATTATGTTTGTGCATGTTAAATCTTAGTGATTCCATTGATTAATACACCTATTCTTATAAGAAAAAAGATGAAAAAATCATTATATTTCTCTTGTGCTTATCTAATTGTTTAGACATTGGATAATCAACCAATGAACACATTTTAGATCTTGAAGATGAGTCATATACCCATCTTGAACATTAATATTTGACATCACAGCTACATGAATCCTTGTCGGATGCTAGTGGTACTTAGATTTCATGTAATGGGTCCTTGGGTATTCCAATACGTGTGACATGTTTTGAGACTAACATGTTTTTATATATGAAGATGCCATATACATATGTTGGAACTTGCTAAGGATCTATAGTGCAATTTGGTATACAACTTTATGAAAACAAGGTAAGACATGCTATGTGATTAATGTTGTCTTGAAGGTAAAATAAGGGATTTTTTTATGAATGTTGAACCTAACCACCTTGCTTATGATAACACTTTCTCATCACTTATGTTTCTTGTTTGGGATTAGAGATATCGGGGTTAGTGTTGAACCAACATGGGGTCCATCCTTAACCATCTTAGTGTTTTTAATCACTGTCTTTAATGCTTGACATAACCTATCTAATTTGAAGTACTAATTACTTTATACTTATAGTTTCTTTGTTCACTTCAGTTGATAATGTCACCTTCAAATACTACTAAGACAAGTGGCTACTGCATACTCATATACAAATAAGTATTTTTTGATAATTATCTCAAGTCATCATAATTGAATTAAAATGAGGAGTAAACTATTCACTACTCATTAATTTCATGATCCACTATGTCATAAAAGAAAATACTTTGGGTTTTTTAGGAAGTCAATCAATTATGTATTAGTGTTAGTTGTCCACATTTCTATGATGATGGCTCTTCTCAAAAGTAAAACATGAATCCTTATTGTATAATGCAAACAAGGGTTATTTGAAACCATATGACTCCATTCATTACTCCAGAGATGCACCAAAAATGAAAAATTAAATTTCATAATTAATAACAACCAACCAACCAAAAATGTCAGTCGATATGTTTCACTACTTCACTCCTTGTCGTAGATGGATTTATCAACCATTCCTAGAGATCATCTTGAGAGGGGCAAACTATTCAAACATACATTTTTTTGATTTAAAACCCGATGCCTTGTTTACATTTTGGATTCAGATTCAGGAACATGGACATGCTTCCACAAACATGGTAATGATAGACTAAAAAAAATTTGGTGGAGAAGTATGGTTGTAACTTTAGTTACCTGAATTTTGTTCTAGGACACAAAGGGTTGCATTGCCTTAGAAAAATCACTCAGATTATCTTGAGGTGATGCTAGGACATAGAAAAATGTCTCTATGAAATGTTAGATAAATCCAATAGATCATGATATTTTAGATTAAACATAAAAATAAGCATATAAAATGGTCCAAAACCATAAATGTCAATGAGTATTTCTTGAGTTATCCATGTTACGACCCTAATCTCTCTTGTGATCGCGATCTGACTCAAAATTCATATTATTGGTGTTGGTATGTATGCCCATAGAGCCAGTCATATGATGATTGTAATGGAATACTTTCTAAATGATTTGAATAATAAAGGTAATTTCTGTCTATATGTTTAATCTGTTTTCAAATAATGATATAACATGTTAGATGTCTAAAGAATCGTATTACTCAATGATGTATGTCTTCTGGTTAAGGACCTAAACAATGAGATCATACGGATGTTAAGAATATACATTCGTGTTATGTCCCTAGTCGATTACAATTGTGGAAATATCCATAGACATCAATAATACATAAGACTAGAGCGTGTGTTGGTTGATGATAGAATCTCATTAGTCATTATGTATGATATCCAACCAAGTGCACATATACATGTTAGAAAATAGTGTATCAGGCAGACCCACTATAAGAGTGATACATGGAAACCAAACTTGGTTAGTTAGGATCATCTCTTATAGTATTGGTGGTGATTGTGGTTCTTAGACCTGAAATCACTACACTCATCACATGTTGTTGGGTACACTATGACATCATCAAACACAGTCCTGAAATATGGATTGTTATAAAGGTGATGATTTGGTGGATTTGACACATGGGGTTTTGATTGTGAGTGATAGATATAGAATTTGTCCCTCCTAAGGGACTATGATATCTTAGCCACTTGATAAGAGAGACTGAGAAATACATGGCCATGTACATGCGAGTCAATATATGATATTGAGCTTGCATATATCTCAGACAGTCTGCTATGGCTTAAGAAACATGGATTGAACATTTGTAGAGGATGACAAGTCCATGCCTCAAGTTCAATCTGGATATTAGTGACAAAGGGACTATACATTCACTATAACACCAATAATAGATTGTAGGTTGAAAGTTGTTTTCCAACTTTCCTTTTCACTTGGGTACCACTGATGTGCGACTAGGCATCACTCTTTGCTTCTGAAGTCATAAGTTAGTTATGGACATTCACTGCCAACGTGAAATGGAACCTATTGGGTCACACACATAGGATTAACCTAGAAGAGGAGTTTATCCATGAATGATGTTTAGATTTATTACTAAAGTGTTTAGGTATTCAATTAAACATTCAATCAATAGACATGACTCAGAATCATCAATTTCAAGTGTTGAACCAATTGATTAGAGTGTCAGATTGATTGAGAACTACATTGAATGAGTTCTGCACAAATTGGACCACCAACCGACTGGTTCAGTGGGTGAACTGATCGAATCATGGTCAGTGAGATGACTGGTTCACATTGACCAACGGAGTAGGTGTTGGGTTTCCCAGTTTGTGAGAAAAGATTTTTGTTTTACTTGTTCAATTTGATTGGGATAAGAATTATTATTTGCATTAATTAGAAATGAATAAGGAAAGTCAGTTGTGGGCAAGTCTGGGAAGTGAAATGACCAGTTCACTAAGTGAACCAATCGGTTCAAAAGTGAACCAGTAGACTCACCTCCCCAAATGACCGGTTGAGTTGTGAAACGATCGATTCGCCTGCTACAGTACAATCAGTTCGTGGAAAATCCAGACCCTTCTACTCCCGCACAAACTGGGAACCCTGACCCTGCCCTCTACTATAAATAGATGGCTAAAGTGGCATTCTCAGAACACACAACTCAGAACATTAGTTACTCTACAAAGTTGTTATCCTCTCTGGATGTGGTAACTGAGAGAGCCCAAGCAAGTTCTACCCGTCCATGGAGGAACAACGAGGGAAAGACAACTGTAGAAAAGTAACTGATTATGGGAGAGTGTGTCGGTGACTAGGATGCCGACATAAGGGGATGACTCCTTCTACTCTTTCCTTCAGGATGACTAGAGTTCCCAGTGGTCCATGTGGACTATCTATAGAGGCGAGATATTTCTTCCGCTCAGGAGGATGACTGTCAACCGCAGTCTAGGCCAAGACCAGGAGCTGCACATATGCCTTCAAAGACTAGGTGGTTGAAGACCGCACTGACTGTGAGGTATTGTCACTGAGCAAGCCTTAGGACCGGGTATATCTTGCTAAAACATATTTCCTATTTCATAGTTGTTGATGCGATATGCTAGTTATGGGTTTGTGGTTAGATAAAAAAATTTGTTTCCGCTGCCTATTCTATCCCACAAAACCCAACAGTGGTATTAGAGCTAGGTTAACATACTATGTTTTAGGATAAATTGATATGATCAGATTTTGGTTTTTTTCATTTATTTATTGCATGTGATGTGAATACTTTAACTGGATAATGTGTATATCCGATTAAACACCACGATCCCTATATACATATATGATATATATATATATATGCAATCAATATGTGTCACCCTAAAACGGTTTTGATGGTGGATGTGTAGTGTGGTTATGGCCTAAAAACCCATATGTGTGTGCATGGTTGGTTTGTGGTTGTTTGCATCTCGATCTACATACTGAGTACTTTCTTCAATTCTGTATGTAACTCGATATAACTCGAGCCTTCTCTTCTACCTTTGCTCCCCCCGAATGTAACTAGGGGTTTCCCAAAGAAATTTATAAAAGTAGGATAGTTTTATTTCCTGTCATGTTGAAGAATGATGGACACCTAGAAGAGTAATTGGAGGACTGAGATGACCGGCTAATGGTGTGAGGTGAGCATATGGTGGCCTAACGAGGTGCAAGATGACCCAAAGAACTGACCAACTGGAGGAGCCACACAATCGGATGGTGACAACCAACCGACCAGCCATGAGATGAGCCGATCAGTCATAGGATGAGATGATCACCCTGGAATGGCCCAAGCACAGATCTTCATCAACTACAAGTTGTTGCATGTGATGTAGACCTAGATGACCGTAATTCCTTATGGCTAAAGGAATTACAATAGGATGGCTATAATCATCTCTTTATTGCTTCACATGTTTTCTTGTGGGATATAGCATGTATATGATATGTACTATATATGTGATGATTAGATATGTATATGTCTATAAATACCAAACCCCTCAATATAATATTAAGTCTTAGATGCTTTCCATTAGCACCACATATGAAAATCTTGATCGACCAAGTGTAGGTTATGTCAAAGCGTGGTGCATGGTCTATCTTGTGGAAGTGTGATGGTAGATATGTAGGTCTGCCAAAGCAGGGTACATAGTCTATCGTGTTGCCTTTTGGGTTGGGCTTAACTAGGTGATCTTAATCAGATTAAGTACCTAGAAGCATAAAGATGGATCGTGACAAAGAGTTGTGCACACCATCTATCCAACAATTGCATTCAGATGCAATTGGCAAATCTTGCCTACCTAAATAATGTAGTTGTGGGCGATCAACCACGGTTGACTCATGATTAAATGAAATATGGATCCTGGCTCACAAGAAGGTTGTACGCTGCAATCTTTTGAATTGATAGTGAGGGCTATTAGCTTGATCAAAATAGTAGGCGTGATAATTAATTAAAGTCCTAATTAATATTGTCAAGTTTATTCAAATCAAATCAAATCAAAAGGAGTTTTGAAAAAATGCAAATGTTTTCTCTTATAGAATCAAATGGCAAAGAAATCATCGTTTAAATTGGGAAATTTAATTGAGATAAATTTTCATAACTAGTTAAGGACTATGAGAAGTGTTCCGCATATTCCTAAGATATCAGTGGTTGTAGAATCTGCTCTATGTATGCTTAAGGTGTTGTTTGAGGCACAAAAGAAGAAGGGTAGTTCCATGATAGTGATCAATAGAAAGGATTCCAAGGTCACATGCAAGGCAGAGAAGTGTTCTCTGGCCAAGCTAAAGTCCAAGTCTTCTGTGCTCAAAATATGGAGAGGATTAAATGAATCAAGGAAGATGAAGCAAGAGATAGAGATCTCTACTTCCAGTGTATATGTGATTGAGATTAACTTTACTACTTCTATATCATGAGTACTTGATACCGGATGTGGATCACACATTTGTTCAAATGTGAAGGATCTGAAAAAAATTAGGCCTTTAGCAAAAGGCGAGGTTGAACTACGTGTTGCCAATGGAGCAAGAGTTGTTGCCAGCACAGTAGGAACCAATGAGTTATCTCTACCAAGTAGGATGATAATAGAGTTACAGAACTGCTATTATGTACCTGCCTTAAATAGGAATATCATTTATGTATCTTGTTTGGATAAGGATGGATTTGAATTTCTTATTAAGAATGGAAAATGTTCCATTTCTAAATATTGGATCTTTTATGGCAGTGCCCCATTGTCTTATGGTCTATATTTGATAGATCTACAGACAAGTGTATACAACGTAAAAACCAAAAGGAAAACACTCAATGACTCAAACAAAACATACCTTTGGCATTGTTGTCTAGGGCACATAAATGAGAATTACATATCTAGACTCCATAAAGATGGATATCTAGACTCTTTTGATTATGAATCAATAGAGACGTGTGAATCTTGTTTATTGGGCAAGATGACCAAGACTCCCTTTTCAGGAAAAGGTGAGAGAGCGAGTGATCTATTAGGGCTCATACATACTGATGTATGTGGGCCTTTTAGAACAAATGATATAGGTGGGTATCAGTACTTCATTACCTTTACTGATGACTTTAGTAGGTATGGTTATGTTTACTTGATGCAATATAAATCAGAAACCCTTGTAAGGTTCAAGGATTTAATGAATGAAGTATAGAACCAACTTGGTAAAAGTATTAAGGCACTTCGATCTGATCCAGGTGGAGAATACTTAAACCAAGAGTTTGAGGACCTTCTAAGAGCCCATGGTATTGTATCACAATGGATTCCACATGGAACACCACTACATAATGGTGTATCAGAAAGAAGGAACCGCACATTACTAGATATGGTGAGATCTATGATGAGTTTTGTCGATCTTCCAACTTCCTTCTGGGGACATGCTCTAACAACCGCCGCATTTACACTTAATCATGTACCATCTAAATCAGTTCAAAAATACACCATATGAGATATGGACTGGGAAGCGTACCAATATATTTTTTATGAAGATTTGCGGATGTGAGGCTTATGTCAAGAAAATGTTTCCTGATAAAATGGTCCCTAGATCTGATAAATTTTATTTTGTTGGATATCCTAAAGAAACCAAGGGATACTACTTATACAACCCAACTGACAACAAAGTGTTTGTTTCCAGGGATGTTGTATTCCTAGAAAAGGAATTTATTTCCAAAGGAAGTAGTGGAAGGAAAGTAGATCTTGAAGAGGTTTGAGACCAACAAGAAAATATTGAACCAATAGATGAAAAAGAGGAAAATAGAGATTCACAAGTGGTTGTGGAATCTCAGTCTCCTCAAGTAACACAGGGACCTTGTAGATCTAGTAGGACACGCCTTGAGCCTGAAAGATTTGGATCTCTTGTTACTCAAGAAGGTGGTGAGTTGGTAATAGATGATGAGCCAACTACATATCTAGAAGCTACGTAGGGACCATATTCTGAGAAATGGTTTGAGGCCATGAGATCTGAGATGAAATCCATGTATACCAACAAGGTATGGACCTTGGTGGATCCACCTGAAGGGGTAAAACCCATAGGGTGCAAGTGGGTTTTCAAGAAGAAGACCGACATGGATGGAAATGTGCAAAATTATAAAGGTAGATTGGTTGCAAAGAGTTTCAGACAAGTTCAAGGTGTTGACTATGATGAAACCTTTTCTCCAGTTGCCATGATTAAGTCCATCAGGATCATGCTTGCTATTACAACCTACTATGACTATGATATTTGGAAGATGGATGTTAAATCTGCATTCCTTAACAGAATCTTGTTGAGGATGTGTACATGACACAGCTTGAAGGTTTTATAAATCCAAAATTTGCAAATAAAGTCTATAAGCTACAAAGGTCAATCTATGGATTGAAGCAAGCATCTCAGAGCTAGAATCTTCGATTTTATGAAGCAGTCAAAGAGTTTGTCTTTAGTCAAAATGAAGATGAACCTTGTGTGTACAAGAAGGTTAGTGGGAGCATGACTACATTCCTCATATTGTATGTAGATGACATACTATTTATGGGGAATGCCATCTCTGCTTTACAAAAGGTAAAGACATGGCTTGGAAATACATTCTCAATGAAAGACTTGGGAGAAGCATCCTATATCTTAGGAATCAAGATCTATAGAGATAGATCCATAAGGCTTCTTGGACTAAGTCAAAGCACATAAATTGACAAAGTGTTGAAGAGGTTCAACATGGAGAACTCAAAGAGAGGGAACATACCTATGATTCATGGAGTTCCCATCTCTAGAGCTCAATGTCCCAAATCTTGTGAAGAGAGGGAGCGCATGAGTGGGATTCCATATGCATCAACAATTGGATCCATCATGCATGCAATGTTTTGCACCTGTCCTGATGTCTCGTATGCACTCAGCATGATGAGTAGATACCAGTCAGATCCCAGAGATGCTCACTATACAGCCGTGAAGAATATCCTAAAGTACTTGAGAAGGACTAAGGATCAGTTCCTCATCTACAGTGGTGAGGAAGAGTTGGTGGTAAAGGGTTACACCGATGCAAGCTTCCAAATCCATAAAGATGATTACAGATCACAGTCAAGATTTGTGTTTTGCCTTAACAATGAAGCTATGAGCTGGAAGAGTTCTAAGTAAGAGACAGTTGTAGATTCTACGACAGAGGCTGAGTATATTGTTGTATCCCATGTGACAAAGGAGGTTGTGTGGATCAAGAAGGTCATCTCTGAACTTGGGGTGGTTCCTAGTATATGTGATGCAATTGAGCTTTATTGTGACAACAATGGAGCTATTGCACAAGCTAAAGAACTCAGATCACATTAGCAGTCCAATCACATACAACGGTGCTTCCATCTCATATGAGAGATCGTACAGCGAGGAGATGTGAAGATTTGTAGAGTACCAACTGAAGACAATATTGTTGATCCCTTGACTAAGGCACTTTCATAATAGAAGCATGATGGTCATGCTAGATCACAAGGACTGAGGTTCATGGAAGATTCTCTCTAAGTAGAAGTGGGATTCTGTTGGTATGTATGCCCATTGAGCTAGTCATATGATGGTTGTAATGACATACTTTGTAAATGATTTGAATAATAATAAAGGAAATTGCTGTCTATATGTTGAATCTATTTTAAGATAATGATATAACATGTTAGATGTCTAAAGAATCATATTACTCAATGGCGTATGTCTTCATATTAAGCACATGAACAATGAGATCATACAGATGTTAAGAGTATACATTCTTGTTATGTCCCTAGTTAGTTATAATTGTGGAAATATCCATAGACATCAATAATACATAAGACTAGAGTGTGTGTTGGTTGATGACAAAATCTCATCAGTCATGATATATGATATCAAACCAAACACACAAATACATGTTAGAGAACAGTGTATCAGACAGACCCACCGTAAGAGTGATGCATGAAAACCACACTTAGTTAGTCAGGATCATCTCGTATAGAATTGGTGGTGACTGTGGTTCTTAGACCTAAAATCACTGCACTCATCACATGTTGTTGGGTACACTTTGACATCATCAAATGCAGTCCTGAAATATGGATTGTTATAAAGGTGATGATTGGGTGGCTTTGACACATGGGGTTTTTACTATGAGTGATAGATATGGAATTTGTCCCTCCTAAGGGAGTATGATATCTTGGCCACTTGATAAGCGAGACTGAGAAATAACTGGCCATGTACATGTGAGTCAATATATGATGTTGAGCTTGCATATATCTTAGACAGTATGCTCTGGTTCAAGAAACATGGATTGAATGTTTGTAGAGGATGACAAGTCCATACCTCAAGTTCAATCTGGATATCAGTGACAAAGGGACTATACATTCATTGTAAGACCAATAACAGATTGTAGGTTGAAAGTTGTTTTCCAACTTTCCTTTTCACTTGGGTAGCACTGATGTGTGACTGGGCACCACTCTTTGCTTGTGAAGTCATAAGTTAGTTATGGACATGCACTGCAAAAGTGAAATGGAATCTATAGGGTCACACACAAGATTAACATGGAAGAGAAGTTTATCCATGAATGTTGTTTAGATTGCTTACTAAAGTGTTTAGGTACTCAATAAACATTTAATTAATAGACTTGACTCAGAATCATCAAGTTCAAGTGTTGAACCAATTGATTAGATTGTTAGATTGATTGAGAACTGCATTGACCGATTTCTGCACAAACTAGACCACCAACCAACCGGTTCACTAGGTGAACCGATCGGCTCATGGTTAGTGAGATGACTGGTTCACACTAGTGAACTGATTGGTTCACATTGACCAACTGAGCAGGTGTTGGGTTTCCCAATTTATGAGAAATGATTTTCATTTCACCTGTTCAATTTGATTGGGACAAGAATTAATATTTACATTAATTAGAAACAAACAAGTAAAGTCAATTGTGGGCAAGTCTGTGAAGTGAAATGACCAATTCACACTCCCAACTGACCAGTTCAAAAGTGAACCGATTGGCTCACCTGCCCAAATGACCGGTTGAGTTGTGAAACGACCGGTTTGCCTTCCATAGTACAATCAGTTTGTGGAAAATCCAGACCCTTCTACTCCCGTATAGTCTAGGAACCCTGAACCTGCCCTCTACTATAAATAGAGGGGTACAAGGGGCTTCTCAAAACACACAACTCAGAACATTAGTTGCTCTACAAAATTGTTGTACTCTCTAGTTATGGTAACTGAGAGATCCCAAGCAAGTTCTACCCATCCAGGGAGCAACAATGAGGGAAAGACAACTACAGAAAAGCAATTGGTTGTGGGAGAGTGTGTCGGTGGCTAGTACACTGACAGAAGGGGGTGACTCCTTCTAGTCCATCCTTCAGGATGACTAGAGTTCCCAGTGGTCTGTATGGACTATCTATAGATGTGGGAGATTTCTTCCGCTCAGGAGGATGACTGTCAACCGCAGTCTGGTTCAAGACCAGGAGCTGCACAAACGTCGTCGAAGACTAGGTGGTTGAAGACTACACTAGATACGAGGTATTGTCACTAATAAAGCCTCAGGACTAGGTATATCTCGCTAAACCATCTTTCCTATTGCATAGTTGTTGATGCGATCTACTGGTTATGGGTTTGTGGTTAGATAAAAAAATGTGTTTCCACTGCCTGTTCTGTCCCACAAAACCCAACAATTGGTTCCCACAATAAGAGAGTTTTGATTGAAAGTGGATATTTTTCTAGTAGAATTTTCATTCTTGAATTCCTTACTTAGACACCAACTTCATAGAAACCACTTGAGCCTAACCCTCACCCAAATCCACAAACAAACTTATATTACTCAAATATTCAAAAGATAACATACTCAAATTTCTACATATATTTGGGATCCTATAAAATGCACTCCTACTTCCCATATATTTCAATTCTCCATGTAACTGTCACATCAACATTGTTCCATAATTTTGATGTGGTACGTGTATATAGATGCCCACTAAAGGTTCTCTCAACTTCAAAGTGGTCAAATTCTATTGCAAAATCTCTCCCCTTTCACCTCCATGACATCCAAGAAAGGTAAAGGGACATAATTTTATAAGCATCCTTCTTACCCTCACTCTTACTCTGATCTTAGGAGGTGTGATTATGGGAACACCCAATATCGATGATTCACCATAATAACACTAATTTCAATGCATCACTAATGATTAATTATATTCATGGATGTAGTACATTTTCATGCCCCCTTGTTTATAATTATTTTATGAAAATTTTCATTCGCCTTCTCCCTTGATAGACTACACCAAATTTTAGGCATGTGAGTTTGCCTAACCCTTCTCCACATGTAATACAATGCTGCATCTCAAATTTGGATCATATTTATTCCTTATTTTTATATGTCTTCCTTATTCTTATAACCATTTTGTGTATTCTACATAATTATAATGGTTACTCCATTTCTGGTCTCATTTCTTGTATCACTTAGATCCACAATGAGATCTCACATTGTATTCCAGAATTGAAAACACACACGATGCAAGATTCGCACATGCTTAGACTACTTATTCTATCATTTTCCCATAATACCTTTCTATCTTAGGAGGATTGAGGATAGCTAAGGATTATTTAAAGGTGTTGATCATCCACCTAAACAAGGATCTTATGCACCAAAATTTAGAGGTATTGTTTTGAATGATATGCAAGACAAGTGAATTGTATCTTCTCTACACAATATAGTATAGATTACTATTCTTGTGTTTGTGGGGTTTTGTAATATATTTTATGATGTGGGGAAAGGTAGTTAGATATAATGATTATTTCATGTTTTTATAGAACATGGCTATTGAGTTGGGTGAATTCATAACAAACCCAGCATAGGGGAAACTTATGCAGTTATTTCATTATGATGACCATTTCAATACAAATAAGATTCTAGCACCAAGCTTGGCATGCAAGAAGACCTAGGCAAGGAGTAAATATAAATAGATGTCAATAAGATAAATGTATTGGAAACCTAGTGTGGGTGTTATTATGGTGGCATGCATGAGTTCAAGAATGGATATAATGAGCACTTATGCATAAGATTATCTTTCAATCAATTCATATGGGAAAAATATCTTCACTTGTATCTCTTATTATTTTTATTTTACATTATGTATGTTGGGAACAATGAAAAAATTTAGTCTAGATTTAGTATATACTTGGACTTTGTTATATTTTTTCCTATGCAAAATCCTACATTGCCAAATGAACCAATATTAATAACAATATACTTGTATATATACCTTTGATATTCAATTAGACAAGGATTTTCTATAATGGACAAAGATTACCAATTGTTCATTTGGAAATGATTTATTTTCAAATTATGATACATTTCTTGTTTTGCTTTCATGAACCTCTCTAGTGGGATATTGCAAGTGTACTTCCTTGTTAATGTAGAATGTTCATTGTTTGGAACCAAGAGAGTTTCTATATAGGGTGCACGAGGATGTAGTAAACCTTTTAACATCATAATTTTTGTAGGGTGACTATTGTAGACAAGAATGTCACTAAGCTTAATTATATAGTAAAGCTTTTCATGTAACTAAAGATATCATTATGGAGAAAGGGAGGAAGGGCATGGCACATGCCCTCCCTTGCCTCCATTTAACCCCATCATTTCATGCATGAGTTGTATGTATTGTCCACTTTCTCGATTGTTTCCAACAAAAAATGAGAACATTACCTAAAATTTGAAGGGACTAATGGAAAACAACAAGTTGGATAGGAATTTAAGAGGTCGCATTTATAAGGCATGCATGCACTTTCCTATTGTTGTAGTTCAAGAATACAATTGGGATTTCACAAGTATACACCTTTTGTGGGAAAACATTTATTAAAATAAAATGTGAAGCAAGTACAATCAAATTCTCTTTTCCATCTTTTTTGCAACCCACGTTTAAGAAATGTACACATGTCATTTTTAATAGATCATGGGACTTTTAAATTACCATAAAATTAGACATCTGAAATAATTATATATAACAAACATCCATCATTTTCCCTTGAGTTGTTAAAGTAACGACCCTAGGCTCTCACATGGTCAGGAACACACTCATAAACTCAACGAATAATTCTAGCAACAAAAGTGTTTTGACCTAAAAGGATATTTTTCTAGTTGACATTTAAAATTCCTTAACTAGACGTCACATTTAGATAAGTTTAGGCTCCTAACTCTCAATCTTGAATCCCAACTCCACCAACAAAACCTAAAATCATCCAAATTGTCAAAGACAATCATACACATATATCCACATGAAATTTGGGTTCATTTCAGATGCACACCCACTTCACATGGATCTCAATCCTCCATATTATTTCCATGTCAACATTGTTCCATAATGACACAATGGTAAGTCAATGTGCACACCCACAAAAGGTTCTCACATTCAAAATGATCAAATTCCATGGTGAAAGTTGCTCCATTTTCACCTCCATGACATTCAAGAAAGGTAAAGGATCATTTTGTATAGATCTGTTCTTCTAGTCCCTCTCACCCTGACCTAAGAAGGATGATGAGATAGACACTCATGATCAATTTTCATCATAATATTAATCATTTTAACCCATCTCCAATGTTTTATAGCATTCATGCACGCACTACATATTCCTTTTCCCTCATTTATACTTATTTTATGGATATTTTCATTTTCTTTCTCCCCTGGGAGCCAATACCAATATTCGAAGATGTGAGGGAGCCTAATACCTTCTCCACACATAGCATGATGCCTTATGTAGAACTCAGATAAGAGATCTTCTCTATTGATTTATTACACTTTCATACTAGATTTTTTTGTTTTCTTCATAAACACATCGGTGACTCGATTTTCGATCTCATTTACTGTATCACTTGGATCCATGACAAGATCTCCCCTCATTTTTGACACACTGAAAGAACACTTATGCAAGAGTATCATATGCTCAGACTACTAGGTCTAGGGTTTTTACATAATACCATGCTATCTTGGGAGGATCAACGATACCTAAGGATTCCATTATTTTAAAGGTGTGGATCGTCCATATGAAGAAGGTCCTTATGCACAAAAATTAGGAGTACCATCTTGCACGATGCACATGACACGGAAAGTCGATCTTCTCTACAGTTTATGGGATGTAATAATATTCTAGGGTTTATAGGATTTGTAGTGTATTTTATGGTTTGGGAAAGCGTATTTAGATACAGGAAAATGTAGTTAGATACAACAACTTTTATAGAATTCTCTAGAACATGCTTGTTGATTTGGATGCGTTGATTTCAGACCTAGCATAGGGACAACTTAGGCCATTAATGCATCATGATGACCATTTCAAATCCAACTATGATCCTTGTTGTATTCAAGCCACATGTTGCTTGTATTTCAAAACCTCTCAACTACTAGTGTCCCAAATTGTTCACTTCTAATGTGAAGGGATTCACTTAAATGGGAGTAGAGACTAAAGACTTGTGGGATTTTCTTTGTGCTTTACAATTTAAGGATGATTGGATTTGTATGTGCTTTAGACTTTGACTGAATTAAAACACACACCCCTCCCCACACACACGTCTTAATTCACCACGCCCTTGGCCCAATTTGGTTCAGTGTGTTTAGTTGCATGCTTGTGGTTTGATATTCTTATAAAAATTACTTTTATTTTTGTTTTATTTAAATAATTTTTTAATGTTGTCATTTGGAATTCCAAAGATTTACAATTTACCTTTCCCTTAATTGCTTTGAAAAAACACTTATCTTGAGCCGTTCAAACCTAAATTCTCCTTTGATAAATCATGCCCTTTTTCCATCTAGATTTATTAGCCTTTTAGTTGGCTAGTCTGAGTCCCTTCGATTCTTGTTTGGGTGTGCCAACGAATCATACCTTTGGAATTCATAAACCAATTATGGTTAGGGGGAAAATGGCTCTTTTGGGCGCCTATTCTATGAGCTTCTTTCATATATAAAATAGACATATTTGAGTCATTTCTGAAATATACAAATCACTTGAGAACTACTAGAGAGTTGATGTGTGTGAATTGTTCTTTGTTATGTGTTTCTTACTGCTGGTGTGTATGACCTCTACCACCTTGTCATTACTCTACTACATCAGCTCACCCTCTTCTTTCTTCTCCACAGTTGTTATCCATTGATTTGCATCAGAATGTGATTCCTACAATGTAGTTTTTCGACAACATCGAGGGTCAACGGTCAACATTGACCTCTTGCTGGCAGCGAGAGACCATAAGAGCTGAGGGTGACTAGATCTGATAGACAAGCTGCTGGACAAGCTCGTGCATATGAGCAATAAATTTTATCTTTACAACAGTGATCTTTCTGACACACTCTCACTCACCGGCTCTTCTAAACTCATTATCTTTGTTCTTTATTTTTGGTTGAATTGTCTTATGTCGACAATCCTTGGACGTTCAAGAATATCTAGGCAGGAATGAAACTTTAATGGATCTCAAACGCTAAATGCATTGGGCACTTATTTGGGAGAGACTATGGTGGCATGCATGAGTGAAGGAACGGATAGTACGAGCCGTTATGCATAATGAATATCGTCCAATTGATTCTTATGGAAAGACTCTTTGCTGGTAGCTCTTGCAATTTTTATTTCACTTACTTATTGTGTGATAAATGAAAAAGTAATGGTTACATTAAATATATAATTGAACTTGGTTATATCTTGTCCTATACATAAGCCTACATTGTCATAGAGAACCTATTTTCAGAAAGGATTGGTGGTGCAGCTTGTTTCCCTTCTTCCTTCCATCTCGATATAATTCTTTTATTTTGAACTGGTGGTAATAGAAGCAAAACAATCCCTAATTGTTTTTTTTTAAATAACTAATAAATGATTTTATAGACTTAGGTATCATGACATTACTATGCATACCGTTTTGAACCCTCTTGAGAAGTTCTACAACATCCAGTGCTAAGAAACTAAAAGTGTCTAACCCAAAATGTATAAAAATATGTTGATTGTCGATGCATGTTTTCTCGTGTTTGGCTATTTTGGTAGAGACAACTTTGAAAGCCACTTGTTCTACAGGTTATGGCCCACCATTCAGCCCCACAAGAGGAGAAACTCTTGTCAGATCTACACATGCATGCTTTTCTCTATCTAAAAATTAAGATATCAGCCGGTCTAAGTGTTGATTTCTCCTTTCGCCGACCAGCCAAAAAGTCAACAAGTGTCTCTTTGTTAGAATCAATTCTTACATGTCTGAGTACGTCATAAAGTTACTCAAGAATGGACAAACATTGCCTATTGCTCACCCGGAAATGAGTTATTTTTTTAATTAAGATACCTTTTTGGTTTTTGTCTTCGTGAACTTCCCTGCTGGGAAATTGCTAGTATACTTCCTTGGTAATGAAGAATGTTCATTGATTGGGACCAATATCATTTATAGATAGGGTGCAGGAGCAAGTAGTAGACCTTTTAATATCACAATTATTTGAGGGTGACTATGGTAGACATGGTCTGCACGAGTTGTATGTATTGTCCCGTTGCTTGGCTGATATTTCCAAAAAAGAATTGAGCTTGTGCCAAAAATTTTAAGGGACTAATATTAAACCAAGGAGCAGAGAGAAATTGAAGAGGTTGGAGTTAGGAAACCTGTTGGGAGATAGGCATGCGTGCAACTTTCCAGTTGCTGTAGTACAAGAATTCAACTGGGACTGCACAAAGTATACACCTCTTGCGGGAAAATGTTTCCTGAAAGAAAATGTGAAGCAGGTGCAGTCAAATGCTCTTTTTTAGTTTTTGAGCGAGCACGTTTAAGAAATGCAGACTTATAATTGATCGATTTGGACTAGAGTCGGGGAATCCCATCTTTCTAGACCTGTCGAATTTGGACTGGTGTGAGGGGTCTACTGAGTACTGCGACATAATAGCTAACTGCAGGGAACTACTACATGCAAACCCCACGACACCAACCAAACTCCCAACACCTTTGGTCTTCAACAGATGCGTGCACGTCCCTGTGCCCAAGATGATTATCAGTACTGCACTGCGTCCCATGATTGCCGAGTTCCTACCGAAACCGATCGAACAGCAGACAGGGATGGCGGTTCTGTTGTTGGCCAGCCATCTGTCCGCAGCTTATGTTCTGTTCAAACAAGCAACAGCTGATGAGATACCTGTGATTTTGGACTTCCAACAACTGCTGTCCAGACGGAGACAGAAGTAGTCACATAGGACCTCGATCAGGGCTGTTTGGTAGGATGTACTTGGATGTAATTTGATGAATTAAAACTCAGATCAATTATAATCCTTGATTTAAACTGATGGTATGACGCAGCGTGAACTCACTGTTTTGGTTTGCAATTATTTGGTAGCAACAACTCCCATGTCTTGTGCAGCGCATAGTCAAACGTTCTTGGCAAGTATCTCATACGAAGAAGGCCGTTCGCAGCATGGGATCAGATGCAAAAATGGGCATGATAGAATGACGTAGATCTGCAGATCTAGCTGTAGCAATAGTACATATGACAAGCCATATGCAAAAAGCAAAAGAGATCAAGTGCATCATTGTACCGCGCCCAAAAAGGGTGTGGTACATATGCTGCGTTTTCTACTGCCTGGGCGCAGATAGTGGGATATGAGCCGTGGCGGAGCCTAGAAATGTCACATGAGTGGGCACCATTCAACATAACAGCTTAAAAGGAAGATTAACAGATGTTTGAAGGGGGCACAAAGTAGATTTTCAGCTTAATTACATGTATCTGCAGTGTGTTGTACCATATAAATGTAAAATTAAGGTAGGACACATGCCCCCCCTGCCCCCCTTTTCTTTGTATGCAACTCGGCCGCTGGATATGAGATTCACAGAACTTCACTGACGTTGCCTAACCAAACAAATTAACTCTCAAAATTTGATCATTATTTGTTAGGAAACAATCCACACAATACCAAGCATGGCCTCAACATCGTTTAGATATGCATTTTTTTTTTTAAAGGAAAAGCCAACCTTTTGTATTAAAAAGCATCATCTACAGAAGGTTCAGGAGGTAAAGGTGGAAAGTTACATGTTGTCACCCAAGCGCAATCCAAACCAAAGTCCAATTTAGCAAGGCTATGTGCAGCAATATTCCCTTGTCGAAGGGTATGGGAAAACACAATCCCATCAAAATCATGAGCTAGATTGTCAATTTCCTTACAGATTTGGTCAATTGGACTGAGACCCACAATCGGACCGGAAAGCAGCCTATGGACGTTGATGGCATCCGTCTCCACTTCAAGGTTAATCATCTTCAGCTGCAAAGCTATCTGAATACCAAAGAGGACTGTTGAAGCTTCAGCAGTTACTACTGGCCATCGGCAATGGATTGTTTTGGCAGCCATAGTTGTGAAAGCCCCATTCTTGTTTCTGAAAACCGCAGCCAAGCAGACCCTGTTGCCACTCAGAAAGGCAACATCAGTATTCAGCTTAAAAGGGTAAGTCCTGGGCAGCAACCAGCAGGTCCGCATTGTGTTAGGGGAATGTTTTTCTTCTTGTCTTCTATTATCATGATAAGTCCTGACCCAGTGAAGGATGTTGTGCATCGTGATAGCAGGGATCACAAGCCCCAGGTTAAAGAAGGCCTCATTCCTGCACAGCCAAATTGCAAGACAAGAGGCGGCAAAAGTCTCAAACGTAGGCTTGTCAGTATTTTTACTGAGCCAACAGGTGATATCATTAAAATCAGAGCCTAGGGCCCCTCTCACTAGTGATGCTATAGAGGATTCATCCCATACACTTTTAGCATGCTGACATTTGAGTAGGGCGTGAGCGGTGGTTTCACAATACTCTTTGCATATATCACAAGTATCCTTTTCAACCACATGCCCGTTCAACAGGTTATTTTTTGTTGGCAGCTGGTTAGAACAACACCTCCACAGAAAGTATTTCAGTTTTGGGTGAGTTTGGGAATGCCAATGTAGTTCCATAAATCTTGATGGTTTTGGGTGTTCCCCCCGTCACGTTCAATGTGGTGACCATATCTGCCCAGCCAGTAAGCTGAATGAACACTAAAAATCCCATTTGCAGTAGGGTACCAGTATCGAACAGGTGCCCCAGGGGGGCATATGGGTGTCCTTAGTATAGCTTCCTTCTGCTCATGGCTGAAGAGGTCTTTGAGCAGTGTCATATTCCAAGCATCAGCATTTGTTGTCATTAATTCACCCACTGTAGAGGGTAGATAGCCTATATAATCTTGCTTGGTGAATCCATTGATGTATTTTCCCAGGACTTGATGATAAACACAAATTACATCTAGATAAGTCCCATGTATATGATCAAGGAAAAAGAACTGAAATCGATAGATTCCTTGTGCTTAGTATTTCAAGCCTGTTTCAGGTACAGACATGTCATGCCGCATTCTATCCTCGGTAGATGCATGCCTTACTACTGGAATTGGCTCCACGAAGCTTATGGTTGCCCTCGTGGGTTTGGTAAACTATGACTTCGTCGACTTTTAACTATGCTACACTTTTTGACTTAGATGAGCCTTAGGTACAGGCCACTAAAAGCACTTCCGCCGTTGGCTCTCAAAAATAGGAAAGGCATAAACTCATTTATGGAAGCATTGACGAAGCGATGATCTTAGAGCGTAAACAATATCAGTACTATAAACCTTCTATTCTAGCCTCCACATGACAATTAAAAGACAGTCACTTACATTTTGTTTTTCGTATGGAAAAGACTAATAAAATACATATGAGATGAGAGAAATGTAATTTCAGACATTAAGTTCAAACGTCATTATCTCGTAGTTATATAGCAAGATAGACTGATCAAACCTCGCGACTGAAATTTTACAGTCGGGATAGTTTAAACTTACGCCCTAATAACCAGACAATCTGTGGTCGCTAAAATCCAAGCAATTTATCCGCTACTTAAGGATCTCAGGCTCAACTTCCAAGAACACTTGAGTAGAAGTAACATAGACATCATATACCTAGTTTAAGATTGAATTTGAGTACCTAATTACGATTTTATCTACTTACATTCCCTTTCTTTACTTCACTTGATCATATCACCTTCAAAGAACACCACGATGCATAACTGTGAAATCCTTAATTTTGGTAAAATTGAATGATATAAATAAAAAGTATGTTTTGATAAAATGGTTCTATTGGTAGAATGTTAACGTTGATCATCTTTGTAGCCTGAGTGCTTGTTTCCCAAGATAAATAAATAAAAGAAATTGGTACATAAGTTAATAATAATGGCCTTTTGTCATGATAAATAAAATACTTATCAATTTGCCAAAAGAAATAGGTTGTATGGTGTTTTTGGATATACCATGGAGAGAGATAAAAGAATAATTCAGTATCCATGATCAAAGTAGCCAATAAAGTGTAATGTATTTATATGTTTTACTTTATGGATTTTTTGTGCATCAATTAAGTAAAGATTGATAATTTGAATAAAGAATACATAAAGGACATATGTGTATCATCATATTGGGAACCCATTGAATATGTTCCTTTTGGTTTTATACATATTTTTTCCATAAGAGCTCTACTATAGTCGCAAGCGAGGGAGATTAGTAAAGGAAGGTAAAAAGGAATATTGTGGATAAGACGTGTGATCATATATATGGCATTGAACAATAAAGATGGAAAGTAATTAAGGTCAGAAGGGAGTTTGCAAAGAGGAGTATTTTTTTACTATAAAACGGGAATAGAAATTCTTTCCATGACCCACATCGTTTCTCCTTGTGTGGGTATATGAGAAAAGATAACTAGGTTTTCCCTTTTGCCATTATGTCCTTCCCTTTCCTTCCTTTTCATTTTAAAGGTAACATCTACGATGGATCAATGTAATGCCTATAAAAGTCACTAGTAGTCTCTGTCCAAGGGAGAGCGGTACACCCCATCCACCTTAGACCCCAATATAGAATCTGAGCTCTTCTGCCTGACTCCTAGACCTTTGATATGCTTCCACCAGTTAGGGTTTGTTCCATCCACCTCCTGCTCAGGCCGCGCCCTGGCTACCGCGAGCGTATAAATGACATCGTTGGTGGTGCTTGCACCCGAGGGTGTTGACGGAAGACCAGTAGCTCTCGAGGTAGAATGACTAGAAGGGTGAGGAAGGGAGAAGAGAAGTCAGGCTAGGCGTTATGGAACATCCTTGGTCGAGTCAGGCTAGGCATTATGGAACATCCTTGGTTGCTAGTGGATCAGAAGGGAGCTTGGTTGCAACGACATAGGTGCTCCGAGTCCGAGCATTGTGCAACTTCATGTGTGCATGAGTCTGATGCGAGGGAGGATGACGGAGGCAACGGTGGTCCTTGCTACGAGGCAGCAGAGTTGCTATCTCTAAGACTTCCCGTCTGGCTCTGCAACAGTGAGTGGAAGATTGTGAGTTGACTCTGTCTTAGGAGGAGCCCTCTACACCTACTGTTCCCAACTCTCTTGGGATGAACGTGGCGTTGGGAGAGAGTTCAAGCAGGATTCCAAGATCTCACTGTTGTTTCCCCAAGCTCGACCACACCAGGCCGCTGTAGAACCCTAGGCGCCACGGGTGTCGTGTAGTAATCCCACAAACGAAGGAGACAAATCTGACCCCACTTAGGTAGAAGAATCTGACCCTAAACTAGACGGTTCGGTCCTGACCCAGGCTCGGCCCAACTGCAGATTCTGTTGACTTATCCAACGGGACAATGAGATGGAGGCTGGAGAGCTAATGAATAATCACCACATCACCCCACTTTGAAGGCATAATAATATATTTTGCTTAATTCATAATGAATTCTAGGATGGTCAAAAAATAGTGATACTATATATTAAATTGCTCAGAAAAACGAGAGGAATCCAAAGAAAATATAATTAGAGTCTAAATAGACTTTTTGTTCCAAAAGTACACACAATACATGTTTAGATGTGTTTAATGTAAAGGAAAACCTAGAATTGCTTTGGCATGATGCTTAATTGAGTAGATTAGGCTATGTTGAGTCAATACATTATCTTGTTATGTATAATGAATAAATCCTTGATAATGATAAATAAATGATGATTCTAGATTAATGATCGTATTCATGCTGATTTAGGGTTTTAAGACCAATGTTGACATCTTTCTATGATCTAATGTTGATAACGTGATCTAGGTATCATGAATAGTCTAATATGCTTAAGATGATGATTAGGGTTTAACCTAATATGCATAAATGGCTGTGTAATCTTAGAAACCATGATATGATAGAATTAGGGTTGTAACCCTAATCCCTAGTCCAAACATGAGATAGCCCTAAACCCTAGTTTAGGAGCGAACCTAGATCTGATTAATGTAATGTGAGTATATGGTGACACATATGTAGTATGTATATGTCAGATTGAATGCTTTGTTGCTTGGATGTTTGGATACACTCTTAAATTACATGTGATATATTATGCATGGTTTCTGCAATGGCATAAGGTACGTGGTTACACTTATGAATACTTGTATCGAATTCTGAGTTTTCCAGGGTTTCTCAAGGAGATTGACTAATGATAAACCGCTTGCTTGTTTATTTACTCCTTACAAATTATAAAGTTATCATGAGTATCATGAAAAGTAAATAACAATATTATGGACCCTGGGTTAGACTGATCTTAAGGGTAATGCACACGAGCCCCGGAGGGACAGTGATCACCTGAGGTAGTAGACCATATATGGGTTAGAATATGAAAACAAGTTTATGTTCTTATGTGTAAGATAAAGATGTTTACTTATATGTGTACATGTGATTATTGGATGAACCCACATACTAGAATAGAAATATATTGACAGTGTATTTGTTTGTCGGTGTTTTAGATATCAGGTATACTTGATTTGTGGACATGAGGTTACAGATAAAGATGTTGAAGACACTAAAGTTATTCATGAAGGTTTAAATATAATCGTATATCATCATACATGTACATGTTAACTCTTTCTAAAATTTATGTAACTCCCTGGAGGAGCTTTTTTATGCAAACATGTAACTATTTATTCATTAATGAAAATTGTTTACTATTCTATATTATTTCTTGAATCTGATCCTGGAATTTATGAGTAATGATTCACGACTTTAAGGTCTTTTAGACACTCAAAAGTGCGAGTAAATTTGGTATCAGAGCCCAGATTTGTCAACTAATACCTAATAGTTTATAATTTCAAATCATCCTTAGAAATATAAGAGAAAAAAATAGTAAAGCATAATGTATCTTCTAGGTTTCTCATCTTACTTTTTGGCTACTTCTCATCTTTTTCTTAATAGGCCTTGAAAAGAAATTGTTAATTAGAGAAGTAAATGTGAAAATATGTAACATGTAGTGTAGGTCCCTTTAGTGAGGGTAAAACACTAGAAAGATACAAGTATGGGTAAGCCTTCCATATAGGAAGGACTGGGGTTGAGATAGCCCATTAGGGTATGAAAACTCTAGTAGGTCAAGGGATATGGAACTCTAAGAGGTAGAGTATAGTCCCTAACCCTAATACTAAAACCTTAATCTTAAATAATGAACATGGTGTGGTGGTATGAGACACCACACATGTGAAACTTGAAATAAGGAATAAGAAAGATAAAAGTATGGGTTGAGGTAACCCAGTCTCCCATGCATGTGTGCACGAGGAGCATAACACATATTTAAGAGGTCTTAAGAAATATTTGAACTCAATAGCTATATATGAAAATGAAAGTTTGAATATAACTTGCTCAAACCCCACATGTTGTCTCTAGAAGTTTGGTGATGGTGGCCAAGCCCCTGGAGGGGAAGGTTGATGTAGCACCAAGCCCATGGAGGGGAAGGTGACCCAAGTTCACTGAATGGACAGAAACCATGAGGGGGTATTCCAGAAATTGAGCAAACATGGGTTGATAAGGTATAATGATAAAACATTATGGCTAATGAAAAAGGGATATTTATGAATCCTTTAGGGTTAGTGTGCAACCTGGGGTGGGTCAACCCAAGAGTGGGAAGATGACCTATGAGGGAGGCACAACCTAGATCTTGGGATTAGGTTGTGGCTAGAGAGCCTAACCCCCTCCTATGAGCTAAGAAGGCACCCTAGGCTGGGACACTCCCTTAAAAGGTAAGTGAATAAAAGTATTTAAGTGGATAACCTTAATACTCACCTAGAGAGGTGAAGAGATAAAGATATAAAGATGAAAGCACTTACATTCATTGAACCCAAGGATGCCATCCCTGAGTAACACAACTGGCCAAGCCTAGGATTGGGAAGATCAGTAAGGATCCAAGCCCAGGAGGGAAGGTGGCCTAAGTGGACAACCAAGCCCCAGAGGGAAGGTCATGAAATGGTCAAGCCTAGAAGGGAAGGTGTCCCAAGTCCACAATGTAGTTGTTTAGGATCAAATCCCCGATGGGGAAGATCACATAAGGTCAAACCCAGGAGGGAAGACTGACATGGCACCAAGCCCTGGAGGGAAGGTGGCCCGAGCCTAATGTTGGAACTACACTACATAATGTATATTCAAAAGAGAGAGATGAAGGAAATCTAGGTTAAATAATTAAATAAGAGAGAATAATGTGCTTAAAAGATGTGACATCTCAAAGAAACCCTTAGGAAGGGTAGGGTTCTAATACAATCCTAGGGTCAAGTAGGGTGTATTGGAGGTACATAGGACTGATGGGTTGAGATTTGATATGCCCTGAATGCACATGACCATGTGGTCGGGAGGTAACAACTAGGTTTACCCAAGGTACATGACTCAGGAGATTAGCTACCTCCATGAGGATCATGTAGCCTAATGGGTGAATGTGAAAGGCACTCTCTTGATGCATAAGGATGAGATCACTCCAAAGGTACCTATACCCCTAGAGACCTCAAGGATTTGGCTAAGGCTCATAATGATACATGATATGTAAATATAAAAGATATAAGGAAGTCATGAAAACCTGAGAGAAGTTGTACCCTAACTTAAGAGTAAGAAAAAGGCCACTTGACTTCATGAAAAATGAGAATACTATGAAATTAAGAACAAGTATGTTTAGAGTCATATTGAGTATAATTCAACTTAAAATGTGAAATTGAAAGTAATGTGCGGATGTACCATCTCTGCTCTTGGAATGGAATGAACTTTGTGTTTGGGTTGTAGTCAAATGCTTATTTCATCTCATTATGAGGGAGGGAGATTGGGTAGACACACGTTATGCTTAAAAATTAAAATATGAGAATAAATGTCTTAAGTTGAGGATAATGGCATGAACTAGGGTTAGAGGTGTCACCTCATCCTTGTGTGAAAGTAAGGAAGCATAGGTTGGAAGCCTAGGTGAAAAGATAGTAACCAAGTGAAATTGAAATCACAAAAAGAAAATGTAATCACCAAGAGATGAACTTGTGTAATACTAAGGATGGGGATATACCTTGAATTGAATTCAGGTGGCAACCTTAGTGGTAAAATGAGGAATTTGTCTACCAATAAAATATATTAAGGATATCTAAGTAGGGTTGCTAACCCTAAAAAAATTAAAATTAAGATGAGATCACATTCACCTTAAAGTTTACTAGGTTTGAATTTTGAGGGAAAAATTTCTTTTAAGGAGGAGTGAATGTTATATCCTCAATTTTGGTAAAATTAAATGATATAAATATAAAACATGTTTTGGTAAAATGGTTTTATTGGTAGAATAATAATGTTGATCACCTTTGTAGCCTGGGTGCTTGTTGCCCAAGATAAATAAATAAAGGAAATTTGTACATAAGTTAATAATAATGACCTTTTGTCATGATAAATAAAATACTTATCAAGTTGCCAAAAGAAATAGGATTTGTGATGTTTTTGGATATACCATGGAGAGAGATAAAAGAATAATCCAGGATCCATGATCAAATTAGCCAATAAAGTGTAATGTATTTATATGTTTTCCTTTATGGATTTGTGTGCATCAATGAAGTAAAGATTGATAATTTGAATAAAGGATACATAAAGGACAAATGTGTATCCCATATTGGGAACCCATTGAATATGTTCCTTTTGGTTTTATACATATCATTTTCCATAAGAGCTCTGCTATAGTCATAAGTGAGGGAGATTAGTAAAGGAAGGTAAAAAGGAATATTGTGGATAAGACGTGTGATCGTATATATGGCAATGAACAATAAAGATGGAAAGCAATTAAGGTCAGAAGGGAGTTTACAAAGAGGAGTATTTTGTCACTATAAAATGGGAATAGAAATTCTTTCCATGACCCATGTCATTTCTCCTTGTGTGGGTATATGAGAAAAGATAACTAGGTTTTCCCTTTAGCCAAGATGTCCCTCCCTTTCCTTCCTTTTCATTTTAAAGGTAATATCTTTGATGGCTCAATGTAATGCCTATAAAAGTCACTAGTAGTCTCTGTCCAAGGGAGAGTGGTATACCACATCCACCTTAGACCCCAATAAGAATCTGACGCTCTTCTGTTTCTCTCCTGACCTCTGATCTGCTTCCACCAGTTAGGGTTTGTTCCATCCACCTCCTGCTCAGGCCGTGCCTTGGCTGCCGTAGGCGTACAAACGGCATCGTTGGTGGTGCTTGCACCTAAGGGTGTTGATGGAAAACCAGTAGCTCCATAGGTAGAACAGCTGAAAGGGTGAGGAAGGGAGAAGAGAAGTTGGGCCAGGCATTATGGGACATCCTTAGTCAGGAGTGGATCGAAAGGGAGCTTGGTGGTGATGGCACGGGTGCTCTGAGTCCGGGCATTGTGCAACTGATTGTGTGCATGAGTCAGATGTGAGGGAGGATCACAGAGGCAACAGTGGTACTTGCTACAAGGCGGCAGAGTTGCTATCTTTGAGACTTCTCGTCTGGGTCTACAATGACGAGCGGAAGATTGTGAGTCGGCTTTGTCTCAGGAGGAGCCCTCTACGTCAGTTGTGCCCAGCTGTCTTGGGATGAACGTGGCATTGAGAGAGAGTTCAAGCGGGATGCCAAAATCTCACCGGTGTTTCCCGAACCTCGACCATATCGGGACGCTATCGAACCCCAGGCGCCGCAGGCGTCCTGCAGCAATCCCACAGACAAAGGAGACGAATCTAACCCCACTTAGGTAGAAGAATCGGACCCTGAACCAGACGTTTCGGTCCTGACCCAGGCTTGGCCCAGCTATGGATCCTATTGACTTATCCAGCGGACAATGAGATGGAGGATGGAGAGCTAATGAATAATCGCCATGTCACCCCACTTTGAAGGTATAATCATATAATTTCCTTGATTTATAGTAAATGCTAGGATGGTTTAAAAATAGTGATACTATATATTAAATTTCTCAGAAAAATGAGAGGAATCCAATGAAAATATAATCAGAGTCTAAATAGGATTCTTGTTCCAAAAGTATATGCAATTTATGTTTAGATGTGTTTAATGTAAAGGAAAACTTAGAATTGTTGTAATATGATGCTTAATTGAGTAGATTAGGTTATGTTGAGCTAATACATGATCTTGTTATGTATAATGAAGAAATCCTTGAAAATGATGAATAAATGATGATTCTAAATTAATGATCTTATTCATGCTGATTTAGGGTTTTAAGGCCAATGTCGACATCTTTCTATGATCTAATGCTGATAATGTGATCTAGGTATAATATGCTTAAGATGATGATTAGGGTTTAACCTAATATGCATAACTGGGTTTGTAATCTTAGAAACCATGATATGATGGAATTAGGGTTGTAACCCTAACCCTAGTCCAAACATGAGATAGCCCTAAACCCTAGTTTAGGAGAGAACCTAGATCTGATTAATGTAAAGTGAGTATATGGTGACACATTTGTAGTATGTATATTTTAGATTGAATGCTTTGTTGCATGGATGTTTGGATACACTCTTAAAGTACATGTGATATATTCTGCATGGTTTCTGCAATGGCATAAGGTACATGGTTACACTTATGAATACCTATATCGAATTCTGAGTTTTCCATGGTTTCTCGAGGAGATTAACAAATGATAAACTGATTGCTTGTTTATTTACTTCTTACAAATTATAAAGTTATCATGAGTATCAGTAAAAGTAAATAATAATAATATTATGGAACCTGGGTTAGACTGATCTTAAGGGTAATGCACACGAGCCCCGAAGGGACAATGATTACACCTGAGGTAGTAGACCAAATATGGGTTAGAATATGAAAAAAAAATTTATGTTCTTATGTGCAAGATAAAAATATTTGCTTATATGTGTACGGGTGATTATTAGATGAACCCATGTACCAGTATAGAAATCTATTGACCGTGTATGTATTTTTCGGTGTTTTAGGTATAAGGTATACTTGATTCATGGACATGAGGTTACATATAAAGATGTTGAAGAAACTAAAGTTATTCATGAAGGTTTAGATATAATGATATATCATCATACATGTAAATGTTAACTCTTTCTAAAATTTATGTAACTCACTGGAGGAGATTTTTATGTAAACATGTAACTATTTATTCATTAAAGGAAATTGTTTACTATTTTGTATTATTTCTTGAATCTGATCTTGAAATTTATGAGTAATGATTCACTACTTTAAGGTCTTTTAGACACTTAAAAGTGTGGGTTGTTACAATAACCCTTGTATATTTGTATACAAAGAAGGAAACATGATGGTTTACCTTCATTCTTAGCTACAAAAACAACAACTTGGTTTTGATTATGACATGTTTTTAAGAAAGAATTAAATACAAATGCAGAGTAAACCATTCATAATTCATAAATTAAATGCTTCCATATTAATGTTTGTTTGTATGAAAGAAAAGTCAGTTTAATATATCACTATGTTGCTTGATCAATTCAAGTAAACAATATTAGGAAATCCATGAATAATGTCCTCATTTTCTATGAGCAATTATCTTACACAAGCATCATTCAATAATATACCCTACTAAAAACATTCTTTGTAATGATACCTTGATATGGTTTTAGCATTGTAGTATCTATCATTCTTGTTTTTAGTTTCTTGAATTCAATATCTTAGTCTTTTAGGTAAGAACGAGAAGTAGTTGGATGGTTTTTCTCCAAGATATTGAAGCATTATGTGATGTGGACTTTGTTGATGCTGGGTGTATAATTCATATGAAGAGGTAAGATTTAATTATATAATCTAGGAGATGTAACACTATAATGATAACATTTTAGGTACATATGTCAAACTAATTAGATTATTAAGAATTTCCCCTTGAAATCAATGGTTAGATCAGCTAATCAGTGGAATGGATCATCCAAAGAAACTCAATCACCTAGACAATGGAAGCATATCTAGAGTTTCAAGCTACCAAAATGCCTATGGGTCTTTCTCTGGTTGCTTCAGTACATGGCCCTTTTTACCAATGTTGGAAAAAAGAGATGACACATAATTTGATACTCTATGTCCCATTTGTAACAATGCTCTTAATATCCTTCTTCATGCTTTACATGATTGCAAGGATAGTAAGGAGACATGGGTACAAGTTTCAAGCCATAGGAGCCACTTTTCTTTGAGCCAAGCTAAGTGGACGGATTAATCCAGACATCATTCCTTTAATAACAACAACTCCACTCTTTGTGGTGTTACCTGTGGGCACATTTGGAACTCATGAAATAAGGAAATCCATGATAACACTAAAACCCTAATAGGTGTTCGAGTCAAAATTTTCAAGGAACAATTGTCTTCCATTATCCACGCTTTTGCAAAGACACCAATTCCAACTCAACTTACATCTCCTCTCATCTTATCACAAAATGCCATTGTACTCGATCTATGTGGATGCTTCCTTCCAACCTCATTCACACTGCTAGGTTATTGAGATCCATATGATCATAGAGGTTCTTGTATGCTATTATTTAGGTTCCCTTCTAAGTCAATTTCAGCATAATTAGCAAAACACATGCGATCATCAAGGCCATGAAAATTTGCAAGGAGAGAGAACGGACAAGTTACATTATCTTGTCAGACTTGAAGTAGGCAGGGACTATCTTGTAAGGGGATACTTTAATATTTGGCTGCTTTTATCCATACCAATGAAGATTTAGGGTCGTAAGTGGTAGCAATGCTTTGAGTTAGATTAAACATATTCCATGTAACCTCAATATGGTAAAAGATACCATTGCTAAACACCTACTTAGAAATATTTCTAGTTTTTCCTCACATGTGAAGCCCCTCTGCCTTCAGAGTAATCTCTAGAAGACACATTCTATATTTTTTTCTTGTCCTAGAGAATGGGATCAATAATATCTAATCTCTAGTTCTACGAAAACAAGATTAGCAAGATTTTTTTCATTGTAAATTTAGAGAAAAAATGGCATTTCAAAATTAGGTAATACAACGAGGAAGTAAACACTAGCTCTAGTATCACATTTATACAATAAGATATGTAAAACTTCACTTTCCCTAACAAAGTAGACATAAAACTCATTCATGTATGAGCCGCCAAAATGTTCATGACCTAAATAGTATTCTAGCTTCAAAATACTAAGCATTGTTTTATTCACAATTATTAGTGAATCACAAAATGAAGTGCAATCATGGTGTGGAAAGGACATATTTTTTAGAATTTCATAGAGAAACATTTGTAGCTAGGGTTGTTGATTTTACAAAAATGACACATTCATACCATCGTTATAAGAAAATATAGTGCTAAATGTATAATAATGTAATTACAATAGCAACAAACATGATCATATTAGAATGCTTAGAACAAAAAAAATCAAATGATATGGTAGATGGGCATATGAGAAAAACAATTCTATACCAATATAGAAATTGTCTTGTAAAAAATATATTGAAGATGATAACTTTTCATTAAATCTAAATGATATATACTATTTTGGTTGTTGTCATGACTCTATATATTATCTGAACCCAATCTCCAAATGAATATAAAATAGTGAACGAAGTCCATTTTAAAAGTGGAACATGTCACATAACATAAGCATAAATAAAATCACAATTAACAACATAAAAGAACCAAAGTACAAAACAACATGACATATTAAAAGAAGCTAAACTAGTACATGACATTAAGATCTTAGTCCCATATATATAACTATATGATTTGCATGTGCATGTCATTTGATTCCAATAGAGTAAGAGCAACATATTGTCCTAATAGAGAATAAGCAAATATCATTGTATAGTTTGTTATGTACTTAATGTCTAAAATCATAAAATGAGTACACATCAGCACAAGTGTGATGAGTATGTTAGAAAATATATAAAATTATAGGTTTAAAAGAAAATAGATTGCATGGAAAAAACTTGAAAATTGCAAGAGAGAAAGCAATGGTACAAAATACTTTCTTATTGACACATGTTTTAAGTTTGTTTTCATTATACCAATTTCATGACCATTGACCAGCTTCCCAATGGAAGGGTCCATCTGGGTCATTAAAGCCAATGCTACTAATAATACCTACTTTAATGTGAGAAACTACAATATCACATGTCAAGAGGTTAACCGTGTTATCTAGCTCTATCTTTCTTGAAAATTCATTGGACGCCTAATAGTGTGCCCTTATCTCGAGAAATATAGGAAGGTGAAAAAGATATTTACAATGGACATCTCAGATAGGCTTTTCAAGTTTGTTCAACATAGTTTAAGAAAGACCAAAAAAAGTAGTTGTTGCAAACATGTATCTCAAACAAGTATATTGTAACATCCCAATCTTTATGAAAAAGACCCAAATTAGAATAAGGTTAAAGTATGTATTCATGTGCAATTTACAAAACTTGAGGGTCTTTTATGCAAATGTTTCATACAATATAATTTAGGTGTATATATAAGAGATTAAGTGGTCTTATTAGTATATGTCATTATAATGTCATAATTCATGTAAGGTAATGCCTTATAACTTTGGTAAAAGGAAGATGTTGAAAATTTGGATTTTAAAATCCTCGATACTAATAATTAATGTGAAGTATAGGGATCAATATCAAAATATATGAGTTAAACCCTAATTTTAGTAAAAATCACACATGAGCATCTCATAAGTTAATTTTAACTCCAAAATTGTGGTTTACATGGTCCAATTAGCATGGGTAATGAGTTTCCACCTATTTAGATAAGGTTTCCTATCTCAATTTAGCTAAAGAAGATAATCTTGATATTTCAAATCCTAATGTGAGTAGACTATAGTTCAATATTTCATTTACTCATTTTATCTTGGTCGCCTAAGTCAACCTTTGATAATGAGCTCAGTCTCTCACAATGATTTAGTGTGGGTTAATTTACATGGACCCCTGGTAGACCTGTTGGATTAGCTTATGAGGATCGCACCCTCCTCTTCTTTATCATGAGGGTCAGATGTCTAGGGGAAACAAAACCCCAAAAGTTGGGACTCTAATCCCTTCCACTTTTCTCCTGATCAAGCCAGACTCAGGAGGATTAGAGATTCCCAACAAAAATTTGATACCAATCTGAGCTATTTAAAACCTAGGTTGTGAACCCTAGTTTTCCCTCTACAAAGAACGCCCAAAAACCACCATTGTGCCACTTACCCGTACCATCGTTCTCAGAACCTATGCCACATCTAACCGATTCATGACCATCAAACCTTTTGTTGACCACCTTGAACATAACTCTAGTCTCAAACTTGGCTCCGGTTTTTTGCTTTGATCTCCTGACGAACCAATGACGTTTTCATGTGAAGCTCATCTCCTGGCGCCATCTGGATGTGTGCGGAGTTGGGTTGAGGGAAGAAGAAGGACAAAGGAGGGGGGGCTCAAGGGGAATCTTGGTATGGCCGTTCAAGTAACATAGAGGCATTTCTGACTTGGTGGCATCCATTCCGTGAGGCTGAGATCCCAAAACTGATGCTCCACTCCGGCTGAAGGGTTCCTAAGGCGTTCCGCTATTTTGCAGAGGAAACAGAGGTCGCCGCGATGCTAGCAAGTCAGGGACTCCTCACACTGGTTAAATGGATCCCAAACTAAGCAGACCACACACTAGATCCAAGGAGTGTCCTGCTCCTTTGTTGAAGGATCAGACTCCCTCTTGATTGCTAGAGGGATGATGGATGGTTGTGATTGCAGGGAAAAGGTAATTACTTGTTTAAATCATATCGTATGATCCATAAGTTCGTTTTGAATGTGTAAGACCCTTATGTAAAGCTATTGAAGTATAGAACTCTACAAAAATATTATATGTGATATTTAAAGCTTTTAATGGATCACTCATCATATTAGAAGTAATACATGCCACTATTTGTAGATCGACCACTATTAATGGAATTTATTAGAGGATGATTATAAAAGTTCTTATTAGGCCCCTGATGATGTCTAGCATTGATATTATATATTTGATCATGATTCATGGTGCAGTATATCATAGTGTATGCTTGACTGCCTTATCAGGGATGGTGACCCTAATCTATGTTGAGGAAAGGACATGGTCATAAGTAAATGTCCTACATCACAATATTATTAGGCAAACAAATGAAACATGAACCCTAATTTGACCTAGGAGGTGTATGTTTTGGTTTTATTGAATATTCGTGAAATGTTCATGACTTTTTCAGGAACTAGGATTTTGCCTCAAAGATTCAAGAACGTAAATTTATGTTGCTACAATAGAGGTAAGTGGTTCATGCCCATGAGTATTCATATTTACTAATAGAAATACTTTACATGTTTCTCTTATAAGATATTATGATTTATGTGTTCTAATGTTCTATGATTTTAAGTAAGATATGCAAGTAAAGTTTCCATACTCTCATGATTCTAACCTGACACATACCCTAGATCTCAAGTAGAGACATGTTTTCAAGATTTCTTGAGTTGATTAGGATCCATGAACCAGGTATTCATGAGAAAAATTAAAGGATCATATTCCTATAAGACTTCTTATTAATAATTCATATTAATGGCTAAGTGCAATATATGATATGAAGGTAATAGTCATACTTGATAATGTGGGGAAATGTTCTGTCAAAATTTCAAGTAGAAATGTGCTATTAAAATTTCTGCTAGAGATCTGAGAACTAAGAAGTTATATAGATTTCTTAGAATGATTAATACCTCAAGGTTAAGTACAATGTGATAATATAAGTTTTGAACATATTCAGACATGATCCAATTTTCAAAATAAAGGTACTATTGGGATCAAAATGTACTGTAAAATGAGTTTATGATAATATTATAAGATTGTGATGCATTAAGTTATGATTAAGTTGTTAGATAATATATTATAAGATCCCTATTTTGGGACTTAAGATTTAAGATGCAAGCTCATATGTATACATTAAGATTCAGGACTAGATCACATTTAATGAAATTTATAGAGATTGAATCATCTTGTTAGAAAGTGCATTTTTAGATATTTTATACTTGAGTTACTTTCATATACTTTACTTTAGTCACTTTTTTATACTTAGTATTTATATATTTAGTTGAGATCCTTTTTCCTAATCCCTTAGTCTCAATTGTCTTATATTTATTAATGAAGTCATTATATCAAATTAGAGTTTCAAAATAAGGTTTACCCAGATAATAAGAATATCATATTTAGATTCAAACTTAGGTTACTCATTGTGTGAGTATCCAAATATTGATTAAAGATACTGATAAGGGTTTTAGACCCAATCTTAGTTATGTAGTAGTTGAGATTCAAGAGTAGAGACTCATATTTAGAATTATGTACTTGTCCAGTACTTAGGATTCAATTTTAGATTAGTTCAAATTCAGAATTTAGTACGCTTAGACTTAAGATAATTAATTCAAAACCTTCACATAATACATTATACGATAAGTACCCATCCAGAGAGTCCCAAGATGATTCAAAGGCATATGTTTCCAATTGAGAGGAGTGTTTACTCTATTTTCGAGGGAACGTTGTGCTAACAGAGGGTGTGTTGCACCATATAGGACACTTTGGTGTCAACTGAGTGCATGTTGTGCCAACAAAGGGTGAGTTGCGCCATAGAGGACACTTCAGTGTCAATAGAGGAGGACTTATCGTATAATGGTGGCAACAAATTAGATAAAAGTCATAAATGAAAGACACCTTACTTCAAAGCATGCACACGATCTCATTTATAAGTATAATGAAAGAGATTAAGATAAGAGAGACATGACTCAGGCCCTTTGTGCAAGTCACGTGGCCCAAGCACCAGAGTGCAAGCCAATTTAGAGACATAACCAAGGCCCAGAGTGCAGGTCATGTGACCCAGGCACCCTGGTGCAGGTCATTAGACCTAGGTACTAGAGTAAAGGTCTCCAGAAAAAGATAAGTAAAAAGATAAGAACTAGGTTAAAGTAAGAAGAGATATTTATGTTTTAGATTTTGTAATGTTTTTAATATTAGTTCTCAGTATATACTGTTTTAGAATATTTTGCAATATCGTATTTCTCCAAGTAATGTATATGTTAGAATATTCATGCCACTTATGATAACAATCATTTATCCAATGCATGGCTGGGGATGATATGTCCGTAGGTGAGAGTAGGAGTAGAGTAGATTCTAAGGAATCAAGCACAAGGATAGAACATGCCACAATCTAGTCGGGTTCCAACTATAAGATGATCATCAAGTTTATAGACTCTGCTATATGTTTTAAATGTTTGTATCTTTAGAGTAGAGACTCAAGAAATAAAATGAGTTTTCTCATGTAATAACATTTATGCTACTTTTGTAAGAATAATCATGAGAATGTTTTAATACTTTAATTTTTGTGATTAATTATATTGTTGTTATGAATGCCAATTTTATGTAATTCCCCCATTGAGTAAACAAGTTATGGACAACTTGGTGTTCCTTCTGCTATATACATGTATGTACTTAGGGAGGGTATTACATATATATAGCCAATAATTTTAGATTACATACATAAAATAAGGATCAATACCACTAGTCTATCCAATAGGAGGATAAAAGCATACCTTGATTAGAGAACAACATTAACCATTGTTTTCAAAAACCATATATAGAAAACTTGACTAGGACATGCAAATTAGGTCAAAAAAGTGATGCTATGATTACAAGTAAATATTATAGGATTAAACTATAAAGATTAGGTCTCTTTAATCATTATCACGGTGGTTGGATGTTTCACCTAAGTCTAGGTATCACATCTTTCATCATTGATTTCAATATCTCAAACTTGGTCATGTGAAGTTATTACCAAGTTACATCACACAACATGGATTCATCTAGAACCTAGGGTGACACATCACAACTAATATTAGAGATCATAAGATTAGGTTTAAAAGATATTAGATGGAGTGATCATAAGATTCAAGCAAGATTTTACAACCTAGTCATTAATATTGTCATACAAAGTCATGAAATATTGTGGTCATTGGAGAATAAAAAAATCCAATTAGATTTGGTTCAATAAACGTCATCAATCTACTAATTTTAATTCATAATGCATCATGCATCATCATTATATCAAGATTTGAATAAGATTAATTTTTCATTGGCACATCCACCAAAGATCATGTTTCATGTCAAGATAGGTCAAGCAGTCATACTAGTGCACAAAAGTGATACACATGGCATTTTAGGGTCATATGACATTATAGGTAAAAATTTAGAGAAAACATGAAGTTTTGAGTAGAATTATATCAACATGTGAGCAAGGTTAAAGATTTAATATTAAATGATAGTAGTAGACACAATTAATGGTGCACTTCATATCATTAGGTCATATAGGAGTTCAAGTATGAAGAAGTTGGATTACATGCTCGACAAGCAACAAAACTTATTGATTTATAGTTCTAAGGAGGATTAGAGTCTTTAAAATGTCACTTTTAGCATAAGGCTAAAGATCCATTATCAAAATGTTAATCAACATGGAAAATAGTGCTACACAAGCATGATTGGTATCATGATGGTGACCAATCTAGAAACATAAGTCATTATGTATCAAAACTACTAATATTCGTCATGGATAAAGGTTTGAAGCATTATTGGTCAAGGATGAGCATTAAATGATATTATCATATAATAAAAACTAAGAACATGCATCTTGGGATATCAGAAGAATTAAAAGTAGAGTTGGGTCCTGAAACTAGTTACAATGTATATATCTCATTCTCTATATAAACAATTATATATTACAAGTCAAATTCGTCCAAAGGGTGGATTTAATACAATTTTTGCAAGATTTAGACATTTTTCATGAGCTTGAGAGAGAGAGAAGAAAACAAAAAAGGGGGTAGTTGGACCTTCTTTCACTAGGTGGCCTATGGTTCCATTGATGTTGAGCATATGAAGTGTTGAGGGGGAGAAGGTGGGGCAAAGGGACATGACTATAGATTCATGATCCTAAGGATGAGGCCTCATCTCCCTCATGGAGACGGCCTCACACCTAGACATCTTGTTGTGGTTGTGTGACTTCTTTGCCAAGTAGGGACATGAGGATATCACACCACCCCATTGCACACAAGGTACATGATAACACCCATTTAATGATTGTTGAAGCTTATATTTTACTATCAAAATAGCCTCCAAACCTAACTTCCTCCAAATCACATTCTTTTTTTTTTAAATTGTCCATTCTATTCATCATGTTCCCTGGGGTCGAACCTGGAACCTCTTACTCACAAAATGAGTGTCTAACCATTTGGGTGTCCTCTCTTGGACACATTGTATGTATCATTTATTGGTATAAAGATTATTTATGAAAGAACTAAGGCATATTTGTTTATATGTCCACATGTTAGGGTGACTTACTTATTCATTAACATGTTAGGGTTTCCAATTAGCTACTAATGTGTATATCTTTATACTTATTTTTCTAAGCCCAAAGATCAAGGTTTATAACCTCTTATCCTTGGAATAAGATTAGGTTCTAGATTTTGGTATGTTACACATGTCTTGTATTTAACTTGTATCTCTTATATTTGAGATTCATTCATCATCCTCTTTTCTTAATCCTCCCCATATTGTTCACTCACATTTCTGAATTTCATCTGTCATGCATTAACGTACTTATTAATAATTACTTTACCTTCTTTGTATTTATTTTCAAGTTTTCTTATATAAAATATTTGGCATCTAAGGTAAAATCATTATCAACCTATCTTGGGTTTTGAAATCCCAAAACATCCTTACATATGTCATCCATCTACACATTATCATATTCAATTTATTATTTCTTTCATATGCTTAAAGTTCATTCCTCTTTTAAAATTCACATGTATCTTACTTTTCACTTATATTAAAATTTTCTTTGACTTGTACGTAACACTCTCTAATTGTTCCACAAAAATATTATGTCTTGTGTTGTATCATCATAACTCTTACATGAGATGTCTCTCATGATGATTATGCTTTGAAATGATCATTTCCTTCTAGTTTGTTATTTCTTAAAATTTTAATTCCATATTGTAGAAATCATTAAGTTATACCATTCTTTACTAATATCCCATATACAAGAATGCATTCATATTCAAAACAATGCAAGCATATCACAAATACACAACATACAACTTCATGGCCATTAATCCTATAATGAAATCTAAAATTTCAAATCATTCTATTTTCTTCTCTTAGGTTGTGTGCCATGATACATTAATTAACTCATTTTTATTCCCTATCTCCTCACATTTCCTTATTATTATTTGAACATGAGTTTATCATCCATACATGACCAATATATATCATCACAATTCCCTTTATGCACACCATTCCTTACATATAGCATCTTTAACTTTCACTAATTTCTTGTTATTCAATTAACACAGGTATACCTATGGAAATTTAGAATTCCATGAATTGTTTACATCTGATTATCTCTTTCTTGTTCCATAGTTTACGCTTCTATATCAATATTTTTCCTTTTCTAAAATTTCAAATTTCTAAACAATATAAATGACACTTAACGTCATTTCAGTTTATATGGCTCATGTAAGGACAAAATATTCATTTTGATGTTAATCTCAACTTATATCCACGTGACGTTGTTCACTTACTCATACTCATACTCATGCTTCTCATAATTGATATGTACAAGAAACTAATAATATATATTAGTGCTTAATCATCCAACTACTTGATATAAATATCTATACAAAATGGAACAAGTATGAATAAATCAAAAATTATCTCAAGATGTATTTTTTCATATCCTCTTACCAACCAGCCCCTTCTCCTTAAAGCATGGTCATTTTCCCCCTTTTTTTGCTATTTCCTCTTAATTTCATACATGAACCTCATATTGTATTGATTCTTCTAGTTTGGTAAATTTCTTTTTACTTTTGTCCTTCTAAGAATAATTCCTCTCTAATGAACTCCTAAAGTTGTACCATTTCCCTCTTCATCTTATGTTTCCTCAATTATTGAAAGCATAACTATGGTGCTTGGTTATAGAAGTCATTCTTCTTACTCTATTTATTTTCATTTGTTTGTTATATGTCTTCATCATATACCTTATTTAATAATTCATATATAATTTTTTGTGAATAAATTGATCATTCCATATAGTAACACACATTTCAATCATTTTTGTTTTCTGTTTAACGTTACTTCTTCCTTTATTAATTTAATTCTACACATAGTTAAGCAATTCAACCAACCTCCTCAATTAATCACTCAATATGCTGACTACTCAATAAACATCACTGATGGTTGGAAGACTTCATAGTCAGATTAGGGAATTTTTGACTTTTACATTGTTATAATTTTTTTAAATATATTCCAAACACTACCAAGATCTCTTACAACATATTTTAAATATTAATAGAAATTACTCTATACACAAATATATCTTTGATTTTCTCTTTATTTTTCATTCTTTATGCTTGATCTTAGAGTATTAGGCCATTCAAATAATTTCTTAATTATTTAATTCAATTGACTTTTCTCATTCATTATGAAATTTCATTTTAATTATAATATCTTAATATTTTCATGCCCTCATATATACTGATATTTCACTACAATATCTTTTTCTTATTCAAATATTATAGGAGTCATTAGTTGCTAATATATCATCCTGCCAACCCGAATAGGTTGAACCTGTAGTCTTGAATCCAAGAGACACAAGGTTAACCAACTCCTATTTTTGTTAAACATATGGAAATGATATCTTGTGACGTCCATGGATTTTATAAAACTTAATCTTATGTGTGATGCCCAAACAGAAACCTCCCCTCAGTGAGAATCACAATTTAAATGCCACACACTAGGCTAATAAAAAGATAATCAGAGGAAGTCAGGAGGAAACAACAATAACACATGCACATGAACAATAATAAAACCATACAACACATGTTCACCATTCAACATATAATTACATAATTAATTATTACAACATTTGATATTAAATTTTTAACAAAAAACTTCTACATGTACATGTACTACCACTGAACTACAAAATCTTAAGACAACAGGTCCATATGTACATCAGCTCGACATACAACTCACAACTATCTTGGTTCTTCAAGATCATATGTCCACAACCTAAATAAAATATTGCATGTGGTACACGTCAGCACAATATTTAAGAATAATATATTGAGTATGCCTATCTGTCCTTAATTATACCTCTTTTCATATCTTGGTAATAAAATAAAACTAAACTTGAAATTAATAAACAATTATAACAAGAGTCAAGTACTTAAATAAAAGTTTGTTAACAAAAAGTGAACATATATCTTTTAGGCATATTTTCCATCATATTATCCATGCATTGACAACCAAAGGGAATAATGCATCATCTTTTCCATTAAAAGCTCAAGATAGAAGGCCTTATGATCTACTACCAAAGAGTTTGAGATCATTATACATGTGATCTACTACCAAAGAGTTTAAGATGATTATACATGTGATCTACTACCAAAGAGTTTGAGATCACTTTATATCAATATGCTACCAAAGAGAATTAATGGTTTCTATGATGGACCAAATATATTATGTTTGCATGTGTTCAAGGCTATACATATAGAAATTCAAGCAAGGTATCATACAAGGATATTTATTTCATTCAATATCATATTCCAAGTGTGAGGTACATATCTATACTTCATGCATACCATCTAATAGGCAAAGAAAGAGGTACATGGGTACCTTGATCAAGATATTCTAATCACCACATATGCTCCTCAGGTCAACTATATCGTTGGTCAAACCTGATTAAGACAAGATCATGTACTAATATCATATTATCATCATCTTAACCCTAGTTATGTTCATTATGGTTTGCTTAGTTGATTAGGACATTTCCATCATTATTGCACTCTTGTCTTAGAATTATCTTACTGATGTTATTTTCTAATTATGTTATAGATTAGGGTTCATGATTTGAACATTAGCTTCCATAGAATTTTCTACACATATTAACCTTAGGTTACATTTACTAGTCAAATTAGGGTTACAAAACATGTATTGAGGGTCATATACATATAAAATGGATTTAATGTATAAAACTGATATCAAATTTACATGTTACCTTCCCGTTGCTGATATGAGCTTACTGTATAATTATTACACATTAATCGGGTTATTAACCCGAATTAACCATATAAACAAAATTACATGATTTTGGGTTAAAACATCACCATATTTGACATCATATGGATTGTACATTACATTTAAGAGCTAATGGTACATTGTCATGATTTTGGGTCATCATCTAATATTCATTAAACATTATACAAGTGTAAAAGATTGTATATTATATCACTATGATTAGTCCATCAAAATTCTGATATTATCATTCCAATATGTTCTACTCATATTTTTTAGAATTTTGGTATATTATTTGTATTTTTTTGATAAGTGGGCTACTTTCTATGATTTATCTAAGAATTGTGAGTTTTTGAGATATTTACCTTAATCGAACAATCAAGTCTCACCACATGGCTCTGACTTGTTTAGCTGAACAATGATCCGCCTGAGCTTGGGCCGACAAATTCTTGATAGCCGCTCTGTCCGGGATGATTCACATGAGGTTCTGCCAGTTCAGGCCCCTCTTCTTCTCTCATTTCTCGCGTATCCATGACTCCTCTCAATTTCCGTAGGGCACTATCATTGGATCAGACCTCGACGAGGGATCCTCTTCCTCTAGGTATTCCTTGTGAGTTCCTCACAATGCCAAAATCTTTGAGGCTCCCATCAGGACCTCCACAGCTCCTCGATTTATTGACCTATGCACCATATTTCAAATCCTAATGTGAGTAGACTATAGTTCAATATTTCATTTACTCATTTTATCTTGGTCGCCTAAGTCAACCTTTGATAATGAGCTCAGTCTATCACAATGATTTAGTGTGGGTTAATTTACATGGACCCCTGGTAGACCCGTTGGATTAGCTTATAAGGATCACACCCTCCTCTTCTTTATCGTGAGGGTTAGATGTCCAGGGGAAACAAAACCCCAAAAGTTGGGACTCTAATCCCTTCCACTTTTCTCCTGATCAAGCCAGACTCAGGAGGATCAGAGATGCCCAACAAAAATTTGATACCAATCTGAGCTATTTAAAACCTAGGTTGTGAACCCTAGTTTTCCCTCTACAAAGAACGCCCAAAAACCACCATTGTGCCACTTAACCGTACCATCGTTCTCAGAACCTATGCCACATCTGACTGATTCATGACCATCAAACCTTCTGTTGACCACCTTGAACATAACTCTAGTCTTGAACTTGGCTCCAATTTTTTGCTTTGATCTCCTGACGAACCAATGAGGTTTTCATGTGAAGCTTGTCTCCTGGCGCCATCTGGATGTGTGCAGAGTTGGGATGAGGGAAGAAGAAGGACAAAGGAGGGGGGGCTCAAGGGGAATCTTAGTATGGCCGTTCAAGTAACGTAGAGGCATTTCTGACTTGGTGGCAGCCGTTCCGTGAGGCTGAGATCCAAAAACTGATGCTCCACTCCAGCTGAAGGGTTCCTAAGGCATTCCTCTATTTCGCAGAGGAAACAGAGGTCTCCGCGATGCTAGCAAGTCAGGGACTCCTCATGCTGGTTAAACGGATCCCAAACTAAGCAGACCACACACTAGATCCAAGGAGTGTCTTGCTCCTTTTTTGAAGGATTAGACTCCCTCTTGATTGCTAGAGGGATGATGGACGGTTGTGATTGTAGGGAAAAGGTAATTACTTGTTTAAATCATATCGTATGATCCATAAGTTCGTTTTGAATGTGTAAGACCCTTATGTAAAGTTATTGAAGTATAGAATTCTACAAAAATATTATATGTGATATTTAAAGATTTTAATGGATCACTCATCATATTAGAAGTAATACATGTCACTATTTGTAGATCGACCACTATTAATTGAATTTATTAGAGGATAATTAAAAAAGTTCTTATTAGGCCCCTGATGATGTCTAGCATTGATATTATATATTTGATCATGATTCATGGTGCAATATATCATAGTGTATGCTTGACCACCTTATCAGGGATGGTGACCCTAATCTATGTTGAGGAAAGGACATGGTCATAAGTAAATGTCCTACATCACAATATTATTAGGCAAACAAATGAAACATGAACCCTAATTTGACCTAGGAGGTGTATGTGTTGGTTTTATTGAATATTCGTGAAATGTTCATGACTTTTTCAGGAACTAGGATTTTGCCTCAAAGAGTCAAGAACTTAAATTTATGTTGCTACAATAGAGGTAAGTGGTTCATGCCCATGAGTATTCATATTTACTAATAGCAATACTTTACATGTTTCTCTTATAAGATATTATGATTTATGCGTTCTAATGTTCTATGATTTTAAGTAAGATATGCAAGTAAAGTTTCCATACTCTCATGATTGTAACCTGACACATACCCTAGATCTCAAGTAGAGACATGTTTTCAAGATTTCTTGAGTTGATTAGGATCCATGAACCATGTGTTCATGAGAAAAATTAAAGGATCGTATTCCTATAAGACTTCTTATTAATAATTCATATTAATGGCTAAGACTACAATATAAGATATGAAGGTAATAGTCATACTCGATAATGTAGGGAAAATGTTCTGTTCAAAATTTCAAGTAGAAATGTGCTATTAAAATTTCTCCTAGAGATCTGAGAACTAAGAAGTTATATAGATTTCTTAGAATGATTAATACCTCAAGGTTAAGTACAAAGTGATAATATAAGTTTTGAACATATTGAGACATGATCCAATTTTCAAAATAAAGGTACTATTGGGATCAAAATGTACTGTAAAATGAGTTTATGACAATATTATAAGATTGTGATGCATTAAGTTATGATTAAGTTGTTAGATAATATTTTATAAGATCCCTATTTTGGGACTTAAGGTTTAAGATGCAAGCTGATATGAATACATTAAGATTCAGGACTAGATCACATTTAATGAAATTTATAGAGATTGAATCATCTTGTTAGAAAGTGCATTTTTAGATATTTTATACTTGAGTTACTTTCATATACTTTACTTTAGTCACTTTTGTATACTTAGAATTTATATATTTAGTTGAGATCCTTTTTCCTAATCCCTTAGGCTCAGTTGTCTTATATTTATTAATGAAGTCATTCTATCAAATCAGAGTTTCAAAATAAGGTTTACCCAGATAATAAGAATATCATATTTAGATTCAAACTTAGTTTACTCATTGTGTGAGTAGCCAGATATTTATTAAAGATACTGATAAGGGTTTTAGACCCAATCTTAGTTATGTAGTAGTTGAGATTCAAGAGTAGAGATTCATATTTAGAATTATGTACTTGTCCAGTACTTAGGATTCAATTTTAGATTAGTTCAAATTCAGAATTTAGTACGCTTAGACTTAAGATAATTAATTCAAAACCTTCACATAATACATTATACGATAAGTCCCCATCCAGAGAGTCCCAAGATGATTCAAAGGCATATGTTTCCAATTGAGAGGAGTGTTTACTCCATTTTCGAGGGAATGTTGTGCTAATAAAGGGTGTGTTGCACCATAGAGGACACTTTGGTGTCAACTGAGTGCATGTTGTGCCAACAAAGGGTGCGTTGCACCATAGAGGAAACTTCAGTGTTAATAGAGGAGGACTTATCGTATAATGGTGGCAACAAATTAGATAAAAGTCATAAATGAAAGACACCTTACTTCAAAGCATGCACACGATCTCATTTATAAGTATAATGAAAGACATTAAGATAAGAGAGACATGACTCAGGCCCTTTGTGCAAGTCACGTGGCCCAAGCACTAGAGTGCAAGCCAATTTAGAGACATAACCAAGGCCCAGAGTGCATGTCATGTGACCCAGGCACCTTGGTGCAGGTCATTAGTCCTAGGTACTAGAGTAAAGGTCTCTAGAAAAAGATAAGTAAAAAGATAAGAACTAGGTTAAAGTAAGAAGAGATATTTATGTTTCAGATTTTGTAATGTTTTTAATGTTAGTTCTCAGGATATACTGTTTAAGAATATTTTGCAATATCTTATTTCTCCAAGTAATGTATATGTTAGAATATTCATGCCACTTATGCTAACAATCGTTTATCCAATGCATGGCTGGGGATGAGATGTTTGTAGGTGAGAGCAGGAGTAGATTAGATTCTAAGGAATCAAGCACAAGGATAGAACATGCCACAATCTAGTCGGGTTCCAACTATAATATGATCACCAAGTTTATAGACTCAGCTATATGTTTTAAATGTTTGTATCTTTAGAGTAGAGACCCAAGAAATAAAATGAGTTTTCTCATGTAATAACATTTATGCTACTTTTGTAAGAACAATCATGAGAATGTTTTAATACTTTAATTTGTGTGATTAATTATATTGTTGTTATGAATGCCAATTTTATGTAATTCCCCCATTGAGTAAACAAGTTATGGACAACTTGGTGTTCCTTCTGCTATATACATGTGTGTACTTAGGGAGGGTATTACATATATATAGCCAATAATTTTAGATTACATACATAAAATAAGGATCAATACCACTAGTCTATCCAATAGGAGGACAAAAGCATACCTTGATTAGAGAACAACATTAACCATTGATTTCAAAAACCATATATAGAAAACTTGACTAGGACATGAAAATTAGGTCAAAAAAGTGATGCTAAGAATACAAGTAAATATTATAGGATTAAACTATCAAGATTAGGTCTCTTTAATCATTATCATGGTGGTTGGATGTTTCACCTAAGTCTAGGTATCACATCTTTCATCATTGATTTCAATATCTCAAACTTGGTCATGTGAAGTTATTACCAAGTTACAACACAAAACATGGATTCATCTAGAACCTAGGGTGACACATCACAACTAAGATTAGAGATCATAATATTAGGTTTAAAAGATATTAGATGGAGTGATCATAAGATTCAAGCACGATTTTGCAACCTAGTCATTAATATTGTCATATAAAGTCATGAAATATTGTGGTCATTGGAGAATAAAAAAATCCAATTAGATTTGGTTCAATAAACATCATCAATATACTAATTTTAATTCATAATGTATCATGCATCATCATTATATCAAGATTTGAATAAGATTAATTTTTCATTGGCACATCCACCAAAGATCATGTTTCATGTCAAGATAGGTCAAGCAGTCATACTAGTGCACAAAAGTGATATACACATGACATTTTAGGGTCATATGACATTATCGGTGAAAATTTAGAGAAAACATGAAGTTTTGAGTAGAATTATATCAACATTTGAGCAAGGTTAAAGATTTAATATTAAATGATAGTAGTAGACACAATTAATGGTGCACTTCATATCATTAGGTCATATAGGAGTTCAAGTATGAAGAAGTTGGATTACATGCTCGACAAGCAACAAAACTTATTGATTTATAGTTCTAAGGAGGATTAGAGTCTTTAAAATGTCACTTTTAGCATAAGGCTAAAGATCCATTATCAAAATGTTAATCAACATGGAAAATAGTGCTACACAAGCATGATTGGTATCATGATGGTGACCAATCTAGAAACATAAGTCATTATGTATCAAAACTACTAATATTCGGCATGGATAAAGGTTTGAGGCATTATTGGTCAAGGATGAGAATTAAATGATATTATCATATAATAAAAACTAAGAACATGCATATTAGGATATCAGAAGAATTAAAAGTAGAGTTGGGTCCTGAAACTAGTTACAATGTATATATCTCATTCTCTATATAAACAATTATATATTACAAGTCAAATTCGGCCAAAGGGTGGATTTAATACAATTTTTGCAAGATTTAGACATTTTTCATGAGCTTGAGAGAGAGAAGAAAACAAAAAAGGGGGTAGTTGGACCTTCTTTCACTAGGTGGCCTATGGTTCCATTGATGTTGAGGATATGAAGTGTTGAGGGGGAGAAGGTGGGGCAAAGGGACCTGACTATAGATTCATGATCCTAAGGATGAGGCCTCATCTCCCTCATGGAGATGGCCTCACACCTACACATCTTGTTGTGGTTGTGCGGCTTCTCTGCCAAGTAGGGACATGAGGGTATCACACCACCCCATTGCACACAAGGGCCATGATAACACCCATTTAATGATTATTGAAGCTTATATTTTACTATCAAAATAGCCTCCAAACCTAACTTCCTCTTTATTTTATATCAATTGTTGTATATAAATCATGCCCACTATGCCTCTGATAATATTTCCCATCTTTTGTAGAGTTTCTCTTATCCTTCCTTAAAAAAAGCATTAATGGGCCCTTCAGGCCCATCAGCAATGAAGTGCCTTCCCCGACCTAGTAGCACGCAAGGCGACACACCTCCCTTACCCGTCACGGTCGCTGCCCGATATGACAACAACCTGACGTGGGTGTGTCACGCAGGAACCCTGGCCGCTACAACCCTTTTACCCGATAAGGTGCCTCGCTCATCATGGTTCACCCAGCCGACAACGTCAATTACACGATATGGCTACCCCTTGGTGCAACATCCTGCTAAGATCCTAACCCGCCATGACTATGCATGATGCACTCGTCGTCCGCCACGTTTGATGGCCCGACACGCATGTTTGGTGACAATCATATCGGCCCCTCCAAAGCCACAAGGACAGTACCGGGATGGAGGATACGTGGTCAAATAAAAGCCACGACTTCCATCAACTCGCTGCCTATAAATAGCAACTGCAAGCCTATGATGGTACGAGTCAGACCCTATGAGAGCTAACTCTTAGAGCACAGAAGCTAGTGCGTCAAGTTCTAGAGTCTGTCGAGTGATACTAGGTGAGCACACCCCAGACCCGAGAGGGACAGGAGGAGTTCACTTAGGAACCATTTCAATAGCAGCAAGCAGCGCGACATGACCCTCAAGGCTACTTCAACATGATGGGTTCTTATTGGAGCTTCAACCCGAGACGACTCACCGACCTATACCTGACATGAGGAACCTGAGAGCCCTAAGATATTGCTTACCTGATATGTATCTTAACCTGACATGGTACCCAACCCGGTATGGTCTATACCCGTCATGGTTGCAGCCGACACAGCCCGCAACCCGACATGACCATATTGGGTAGAGATCATATCCTGATGCACCCCTTACCCATCATGGTTCACGACCCGACATAGTCAAGAACTCGATATGGTCGTATCCCAGTAGGCCCCTTGCCTGGTACCAGGTAGCATTATTTTAGGTGTCTACTGCTATATACTTCGATTTCCTAAATCAAGGAGACCGAATCCTATCTTCCCTTTACATCACTTTACTTTCATTTTATGACTGCATTGTAACTAAACCCTTTTATCTCTTTATAAACATTGAAATCTATGGAGTTTATCTCATATTGTTCTGTGCATGACTTCTTTTTGTGGGATGATTTCTTTATAGCATCTGAGTTCTAGTCTCTTGTTTCTGGATCACTCTTTTGACTAGCTATCGAATCATGTTTCTTGTTTTGACTCCTTTGAGAGAGGTATTTCGTAAACTCTAGCGCTTGGTCTGATTCTGGTGTACAAGAATACCCAGAATCGGGGCTGCCCCGACCTATCTTTCCACTCTAGTCTACGCCTGGTACCCTTGAGAGAGGGAACTTAGTGCATGAATAGTTGGCACCATCTTTGAGAGAAGAAGGTGCAGGATGTAGGCCGCCGCTTCTTGTTATGATTAGGTTTTCTTCCTTTGTGCCATACTCCAAAGATAGTCTAATCTCCTTGTTTTCCTTTATATTAAAACTTCCATAAAAATTGCTAAACCCCAAACCTTTAATCCTTCCAGTAACTCCCTTTGGATATAGGTTTTTAGTTTGATTCTTTATAATTCTTTCTCATTACATAAAAACCTTATCCTTCAACTTTTTAACTTGCTTAGACAAGTAAAACTTGAGTTTCGAAGAACTATTCTTCCAATCCTTGTGTTCAATCCCGAACTACTTCGACCCTGTGCTAGTTGCAGGAGTCTTAAACATTCAGGTATTATAAATTTCTAAAGTCCGATGACCTAGGCATGTCTCCATTTTTGGACCCACGATTAAGGCTCGCCAACTTTTTGGCACCATTGTCGGGGATCGGAAATGAATACCATTCTATGAACTCGAGCTTTACTTGCACTTTGCCAAAAACCTTGTATATATGCATATAATATTGCAAATATTTACTGCACATGATTTATACAACACACTCACACTTCCACACTTCTTCTTTCTAGGTACTTCTTCACCTTTTCAAGCCATCCTTGTGTCGGACAGGCCATGGCTGAGCAGGCTCCCGAAGTTCAGTCCATGCACTCGTTTGTCCAAGTCAGGGCAAACAAAGAGAGGAATCCAGTAGTTGAGCAACCACTCAATGTTGCCAACTTTGAGTTGATGCCTGCTTTCCTCCAATTGCTGTAGCACAATCGGTTTGGAGGGAACACCATTGAAGAGAACCCATACAACCACCTCACAACGTTCAAGAGGACTTGCAAGACTTTTAAGATAAACAGGATCCCAATATCTCACATCTACACACAATGCTTTCCCTTCTCTTTTAGAGACAAAGCTTTAGAGTGGTATACAAGTCTACAGGATGGAAGCCTCCCCGATTGGGAACATTTAGAAAATGCATTTATTGCCAAGTTCTTCCCTATAGAGAGGATGATCAAATGCCAAAACAAGATAACGAGGTACTTATAGAAAGTCTCAGAGAACCTGCATGAGACCTGGGAGAGGTTCCAAGGCTATTAGAGGGAGTGCCCCCACAATGGTTTTTCTGAATGCTACAGCTGGAAGCGATTTCTTGGGACTTAGTGCTCAAAGGGCCAGAGAGATTATAGACAATATGGCCATGAATCAACAAGATAGTGAGTACGATAGGGAGTCAACGAGCCACACCACCCCTGAAGAATTGAAGGCGATGGAGGAATTGGCGGCTAAGCTGGACAAGATAGTAACTGACGTCCAAACCTTGAAGGAGCAGGGATATAAGAGCAAAGTTTGATAAGAGGTAGTGAGAAGTTGCATCACTTGTGGGGAGCCAGATCACCTATCTGACTTCTATCCACACACGTTCGTTCAAGATGAGCCTGGTGAAGACAACACAGAGAATGTGAACTACGTCCAGTATCGGTGCCCTGATCACCCTGGTTTTTCATATGGGAATAACAGAACAGCTGAAAATTCTCATCATCTGGTGGGTGGAACTTCTTCGGGAGGATCGTCGAATCAGAAATGTCAAGTAGGTTTCCCGCAGCAAAGAAGTTTCCAGTAGGGCCAGCCACAATGACCACCGATGATGACAGAGTTGATGTCTTTTGCTACGAAGCAGAACGATCTGAATGAAAAGCTAGGAAGGGTATGATAACAATCAGAGTTGGTAGAGATCACATCGACTTCAACATCTGTGATTGTATGAAAGCCCCCTCTTTCTTTGAATCCTCTTATTTTTTCGAAAGCTACCAACAACTATGCAATGAGGTAAGGGAAGAAAAGGCTATGGTAGACCCGTCGTTGTGCATTTTAGCTGGAAAAGCATGGGTGGTGGAGGACCCAGAGGTGGAGGAACTACTGGCATTTCTTGAAACCAAATATATTCTCAGAGCAGAAGACCCAGTGGAGACGGTGATGTATGCTGCCCTATGAAGCAATCCCACCAAAGAACAAGAGGAGGAGACTTCGCCCGAGTTGAAGGTTTTGCCAAAAGGTCTGGAGTACCGTTTCTTAGACAAAGAAAGGATGAATCGAGTCATCATCAACTGAGAGCTGACTGATAGTCAGAAAGAATAATTGCTTGAGGAGATAAAGCTATAGAGAAAATCCCTAGGTTACTCGTTTCGAGACCTAAGGGGGATCAACCCTTCTGTGTGTATGCACAAGATCCACCTAGAAGAAAATTCCAAGCCTTACGCTCAGCCACAACAAAAGCTGAACGAGAAGCTAAGAGAGGTGGTCAGCAAGGAGGTTGTGAAATTCCGTAGTGCGGGAATTGTTTACGCCATTAGTGACAGCATGTGGGTGAGCCCCATCCAGGTAGTTCCAAAGAAGGGAGGCATAACGTTGATTAAGGGAGATAATGGAGTCGAAGTTGCAACTAAGACCATCACCGGCTGGTAGATATGCATAGATTATAGAAAGCTGAACACCGCCACTCGCAAGGACCACTTCCCTCTCCCATTTATCGACCAGATGCTTGAGTGTATGGCCCACCACTCTTACTTTTGTTGTTAAATGGTTATTTGGGGTTCTATCAGATCCCCATTCATCCAGACAACCAAGAGAAGACTACCTTCACGTGCATCTATGGAACTTTTGGTTTTAGAAGAATACCCTTTGGGATCTGCAATGCACCCACAACTTTTCAGTGGTGCATGAACGCCATTTTCGTAAATGTCCTGGAAGATAAGATAGAAGTCTTTATGGATGACTTCAGTGTTTATGGCAGCTCTTTTGATGATTGCATGTATAACTTGTCTTTGATAATGTGGATATGTGAAGAACAGAGTCTCACCCTTAATTGGGATAAGTGTCACTTTATGGTACATGAAATGATAGTTCTATGACATAAGGTATCCAGTAAAGGCATTGAATCCTACAATTGACTTTCCTATTTTGTTTCAAATTAATGCGCAGATCAATTCTTGTCCCAATCGAATTGGACTTGTGAAATGGGAAAATTTTCTCACAAATTGGGAAAACCCTTCACTGCTCGTTTGGTCCAGTTGAACCAATCGGTTCACTAGAGTGAACCGGTTGTCCCACTGACCATGAGCTGATCGTTTCACCAAGTGAACCGGTCAGTTGGTGGTCCAGATTGTGCAAAACTCAGTCAATTCAGTTCTCAATCAATCTGACACTCTAATCAGTTGGTTCAATACTTGAACTTGATGATTCCGAGTCAAGTCTATTGATTGAATGTTTGATTGAGTACCTAAACACTTTAGTAATCAATCTAAACATCATTCATGGATAAACTCCTCTTCTAGGTTAATCCTATGTGTATGACCCTATAGGTCCCATGTCACGTTGGTAGTGAATGTCCATAACTAGCTTATGACATCACAAGCAAATAGTGGTACCTAGTCACACATTAGTGCTACCCAAGTGATATGAAAATTTAGAGAACAACTTTCAATCCTACAGTCTATGATTGGTGTTCCAGTGAATGTATAATTCCTTTATATCTGATATCCTGAATGAACTCAAGGCATGGAGTTGTCATCCTTTCAATGTTCATTCATGTTTCTTGAACTAGAGTAGACTGTCTGAGATATGTGTGACATCAATATCATATATTGATTCACATGTGCATGTGCATGCCTTTCTTAGTCTCGCTTATAAAGTGTCCTGGACATCATACTCCCTTAGGAGGGAAAAATCCCATATCTATCACTCACATTCTATCTCATGCGTCAAAGACACACAATCATCACCTTTATAACAACCCATGTTTCAAGACTGTGTTTGATGATGTCAAAGTGTACCCAATCACATTCGACAAGTGTAGTGATTTCAGGTCCAAGAATCACAATCCACTACAAAAAAAAGATGATTTAATTACAATTATTCTAGTTACATATAATTTATATGTAGTTAAAACTATCTGTGATTACAAAAAATAAATATATAAACAAAAAATGTAACCAACCTATAAGATTACAATTAACTACATATCACCTTCTTTACTTTAACAATAAGCAAATGATTGTAGCCACTTAGATGTAAATATTAGAGTAATCAAATAAAAGCTTGATCTGCTCTAAAAAAAAATTCATCTCCCGCGCCTAAATTTGATTTGACCACTAATATCTTCCCCTCCCGCACTGTACTCCCCCTTTCTCCCACTATTCTGATTGACTCTTGCACATGATTCTCCCTCTATCCCCAAACTATCCAGATTGACTCTCTCACACTATTTCTCTTCTCCGACTAGGAATCCGCACTACGATAACTGCAATCCATCCATGCCATCATCAAGGGGCTTCTCCCTGACTGGATGACCATAAAGACGTGAGGTTATATCCTCCATCTCTCTGTGTGTGATCTCTCCCAAGCGATAATCAGATCCACCCCACGCCGCAACAAAAGATGTTCCCGCCCTACATTCAACATCATCTACCCCAGTCGGTCGTCTGCGTATTTTCCAGGAACACTGATGAGAGGTATGTGCATGTTTCTTCGAACCCATACATCCTTCATCTTTAAAAAATATCACGCATCCCCAATTTTCAACAAAACCATTTGTTCCAGTGATTCAATCGACACCTGTACCTACCCACCTCCTGCACTCTACTACACAACTGATGTAACGTGCAACCAAGCCGGTATACGTATTTAGTGCATAGAACCCCTGATGACATTGCTGCTTCCTGTTCGATTTCCCGTGTTAGTAATACGTCTTCCAGTAGTTCTTCATTTGGATGGATGATTCTAAAGTGCTACCCTCTGTCATTGGGTATAGGAGAATCACATAATAATCTAGTGGCTGTGACCCACGCCGACATCACTGTCTTGGTTGGTATGGTTGTGTTGATCTGGTTTATTTGCCCTAGGAGTTATCCACCCCAGTAGCGGCTTCACCAGTAGACCGTGACAGAGACCACCATGTTCGATCAGGTGCAGATTGAAGGATCCATATTGCCATTGGTTATGAGAGGGATGGAGTATTCATGATCAATGATATAGATATCAATACATACATCAATCATGGTATGTAATTTCTTAACTTGATCGAAGTATATGACTTGCATAAAAAAGTGCATATTCTTTTAGATCTCTTTTCTTATCATTGGTCACAGAGGCATTATGGATGCTCCAGAGCAACCTTACAGTTCTCCACAACTGGACTGACAAATTTTGCCTTCCAAAGGACTAAAAGTAGGAGTGGATGGGTTGAAACTATCCAGACAGATATCCTTCACGTATAATCTGATGCACAGTTCATACTCAAGCCTTACTTCAGTGCTCTTGATACACATATCTACAATAACGTGGATCAATTTATTGCATGCAAGTTCTCGCATGTGAACACAATAATGCATGAATACATAAGTAGCAATAACCTCACACGGTGAGTTCATAATTTATTTCTTTCCTGCTAAATCTGCAATTGTTATAAGTTAATTATATCAAAGCATTTTCTACAGTTCTGACTTTTGTTGAGAAAACAAAACATTGAGCCATTGTCTAGGAGAATTAGAAACAATAAGGAAGAAGGAATAAACTTATAGGTTGAGCTTAGTAGAAAAATAAAGAACTAACTAAATGAGCCTTGGAGGAATCATCTTGGTATAGATAGTAGTAGATATGGAAAGACGATGAATGAAAAAATAGGGAGACCCATGGAGGGAAATATAAGGAATGAAAAGGATAGTAAGTATTATATTACCTGCAAATGAAGTCGAAATTCAGAAAATGGTAGAAGAAAATGCAGAAGGAACATATGCAGTAACATATTCAATACGTTTGTCAACTTACACGTGGTGGCAACCTAGTAATACGTATCTTTTACTAAGCATGTCAATTGAAATGTAAAATTCTTAATCTACCCATATTTATATCTTATATGCTCCACTTGAATGATATTTACGTAGGGCCTATAGGGAATCCATTCTAGTTCTTTTCACTCATATATCAGGATAAGTCGGTAGCATAATGGGAGTTTGTCTTTGGCAAGGGTGGTAATAGTTAATTTATGCCAATCATTTACACCATCTGTTATACTGTTTGATATATTTGTATTCAATCATCTTCAAGATCGTCTCCCATTGTGTTGCATCATTGCATCCACCAGGAGTTATCTTTTTCAGCCACCCTTGGAGGAGGCTCAAGTTTCTTAGCATCTAGACCTGCAACTTCATTAGACCAAGTGTCCGCTTCATGTTTTGCAACAATTAGTTTTTCCTTTCATTCCATATCTTATCATCTTTGGGTAATTCAATTTTATTTTGCACGTTCTAGTAATGATGAATCTATGTTATATTATTTTCAAGAGGGGCTACATGATCACCCTTGTCTGCAACACGTAACTGATTCAAAGATGCCACCTATTTTGACTAGTATCCTTGTCAAGATCTCTTGTATATGATAAAATTTTATTATTGTTCTTGGAGCTATATTGTTTTTTTCTTCCGATTTTAGTATAATTTTGCTACCATCCGCTTTGATACTAGTGTGTGAGCTTTGATATTTTTCCTTTCCTACATACATTCATTCAGGAAGTCCATCCTCAAGCAACTGTCATCCCCTTTTTATGAGAGCTGGAGAAGCATTATAGGTAAAGGCTATGATCTAGTGAGAAGACTGATATCGTTATCAATATACTGATTGTTGTGGGATTTGTGCATTGATCTAATCTCTTTTACATTCTCATTCCTTTTATAGTGGCTTGCATAAAAAGAAGAATACATACCCATGAACAACTACTAGTGTACTTGATTTTCCATCTTAGCTAGGCTTGCTATACTTTTGAGCATGTTGTTAGTCATAGATGAACACGTATTTTCTAATGAACATGAGTAGACCTTTATCATTAATGTATCTAGTTCAATTTATATAGAAACAGCTATTATCTACTGGTCTATATACAATCAGCTTGTTTAGTAATATAAAAGCCTTTTAAATTGAGATCGATTTAGATTGCAACATTTATCATCTATTGGTCATATATATATGGATTAGCGCTTGAAATATCTATATGGAAACATATTTGTTTCTGACAGATAGGACGTTTTGGGTATATAATATATTATCAAAAGTGGTGACTCTGATCCAGCCTTTCTTACACTGCGGATTGACTGACCATATTGAGCTTGAAGCTAAACACCAAATATACTTTATTAATACTTTTCACATGCCATGACCCGATGATCCTGTTAAGGAAGAACTGGGAATATTTACTTCTTGTTTCTTATTATGCTAAGCAGCCACTACCACTTCAGGTGAGATTTTTGGTTGTTGCTTAAAATTTATGAGCTTTATATTTCTAATATAGTTCCTATCATGATATTTTCAGCCAAAACATTTCTCTAATTTTGTTCCTTGTGTATGGAGATCATTTCATTATCCGTTTTGTGGTTATCTAGTATAGAAGGCAATTGTTAGAATGTGATTTGCCTTGTTCTGTAGCATAGGAGGAATATGAGCTTAACTTGATGAGATATACCTATATGCTTATTTAGTTTCATAAGGATGTTGGGCTGCTAGTTAGAAATTTACGTGGATGAGTTCCAGGATACAAGTTGAATGCAATATATACTATTGCCAACAATTTCTTCTCATCTTTGCTTGACAATTATAGTTGATGAAGATTAGGTTAGCATCCCATTTAAATATTTCTTTTCAGCTTATATGTCCAATAAGAAAAGACGGCTAATTTTTGTATTAGATAAGAGAAACCCTGCTCCTATAAATAGGAGAACGGGGAAGCGTACATGACATAAGACAACCCTAATGGGCCAAGATGTACTTGGGCCCATAATACAAAACACTTAACAACATAAATAAACGGTGTCTCTAACACTCCCCCTCAAGCTGAAGTTGGGAGAATCCCAAATCAACTTGCAAATAGAGATTCAAACATAGAAACAAAACAAAAAAAAGATAAACCAAGCCCATAAAATTTTTTTCTCCCCCTCAATATTACATTAAAACACTCACACACTCCCGCTCAAGTAGATGCTCCAAGCAAGCAGGTAGGTTGCAGAAGCTTCTCGATCATGTGGAGTAGAAATAAGCAGCATCACAATCATTTGGAGTAAAAGTTGGAATAACTAATAGGCACCAAGGTCTGCTGGCACACAGCAGTAGAGAGTCAACGACGTAGGCAGATAGAAGATCGGTAAGAAGAGTAGCAAGCAAATAAATAACTCCAGTAGATGAAGCTCCATGTAAAGTCAGCAACAAATGTCTGCATCATCTTACCTCTTTACACAATATCCATCAAGATAGCAGACGTCAAGGTCAAAAGAGTGTTGGTCAACAATAGAAAGTCAACGTGCAAATAAAGAATGAACAGCAGAAAGTGCAAAAGCACAAAGCAACAAAAAAAAATGTGCTAATCATAACACAAGTGGTAAGAAAGATGTCTGAATATGTAACTTCATAGAAGCAGTCAAGGTAGAAGATGAATAAGCAATAATAGCAGCAAAAGCACCAAATAGCAGCAGCAAGAAGATCCATAAAACAACAATAGAAATGGCATGAATATCCATATTGATAGCAGTGGAAAGCACCACATAGCAGCAACATGAAAATCCATATAGATAGCAACATATATATATATATATATATATATATATATATATATATATATATATATATATATATATTCTTCTCTTTCTTTATCACTCCTCCATCTCATCTCTTCCTCTATTTCTCTCCCTCACACCAACCACAGAAGGAAACAAGAGTGGTTGAGGTGGACAATGGTAAAGAAACTCCCCAGAAAAATAAGTCACAAAACTACTGGGGGGTTTGGGGGGTACGAACCCCCAATTAGGGGGTCCCGCTTCCCCTCAGCGGGTGGGGGTCGAGGGGAGGCCGCCCCTCGCGGGGGTCGGGGGTAGCACCCCCAAACAAAAGGTCTAAAAGATTTTCAAAGAGAAATCAAGCACAAATATTCATAAAGATTAATGATATGATGGATAAAATCCATCCAAATTTTCTCTAGTCAGTCCAAGAAATTTGCAGCGGGAAGTAGTGGGGGAGCATATGGAGTAGGAGTGGCGGAGGGGCAGGCGACGGTGCAAGGATAGCATCAAGTAGGGCGGCAGCAGGCAGAAACAGACTCAAAGAGTGGCACATTGCATGGGTAGTGGCGGCATGAGGATGGAACCAATAGTGTTGGCGGTACAACAACAACAAGGCTGCTTGGCGCTGACAAGGGGCTATCATGCAGCATCAATATGGGGTGGCGGTTCCTGGTGCAAGGGGTGAAGCAGGCGGGTAGTAACAATATGTCGCAGAGGGGCAGTCGCGGCGACAAATATAGCATAGGATCGCTGGCAGGGTGGTCAATAGGGTAGCATAGAGCGGAAGTGACACAATGGCGAGGCACGAGGTGCACGAGTGAAACAATAGCGGTGGTGCATAGAACCGGTAAGGAATGTTGGCGGCTATGCTTTAAGCATCCAGCGGGGCACAAGCAACAACGGCGGGCCGGCGGGCCTTGAACAGTACAACGGGTGCAGGTTGGGCGCAGGGCACACATCATAGTGGCGCAATGTAGAGTAGGAATATATAGGAGTAGTAGAAACATAAGATTGGAGAAAGAAGAGCTACAGACATGGAACAACCCTATGGGTAGCATTCTTGCTCTCTCTCACGTAGGGTTTTGGTCCCTAGGACGGCTGCTCTGATACAATGTCAAATAAGAAAAGATGGCTAATTGTTGTATTAGATAAGAGAAACCCTACTCCTATAAATAGGAGAACAGGGAAGCGTACAGGACATAAGACAACCCTAATGGGCCAAGACGTACTTGGGCCCATAATACAAAACACTTAACATCATAGATAAATGAACTCTCTAACAAAGAAGATGACGATTCTTCCTCTCTGCTACAATATTGTTTTGTGGTGTGTATGAGTAGGAAGTCTGATGATTGGTACCCCGAGAAACACAAAACTGATCCACAAATTTTTGCATGAATTCTAGGGCACTTTTAGTTCTACATTTGAATTGAATTGGGTTTGGATCTCAATGAAAAAGTGGTGATAGTGTGCAAAATATTACTGCAATCCTTTAAGAGAAACAACCAAGTTACCCTACAATAGTCGTCAATAATACTCATAAAGTAGTTGAATCCAGACAAGCTAGTAACAGAACAAGGTACCCTTATATCATCATGAACAATGATAGTCAAATTTTTAGAACTGTTTTTTTTTTCTTATGAAATACAACCCAATTTTGTTTGCTAAATTGACAAGATTCACTCAAAAACCATTCATTAAAAATTTTAGGGAAAAGATATCTCAATTTAGTAGCAGAAGGGTATCCTAGACGGTAGTGCCATTGTAAACCACTCATAGAAGCTAATAGCAGAACAAGAGCAGATTGCAACACATCAGGTAGTACAGTCTGTCAGGTCCCTCATAGCCAGAACCAATCCTCGTCTTTGTGTAGAGATCCTGAAACACACAACCCTGGGGATCAAAAGTGATTGAATAATGAAGGCTCTTAATAGTTCTACTCATAAATAACAGTTTAAGAGGAAATCTTTGAACATATACGATATATTTTAATGGCAGTCTTTTAGATAGAGATATATTTCCAATTCCATGAACTGCAGACTGTATCCCATCCACTATAGCAGCAGATTCTGGATCAGCAGATCTGAGAAATGCATAAGGGTAATGGAGAGCAAAAGGACCTATGCCACCACGGGGAGAGAGTTACTCCACCATGTAGCATAGGCATGCGAAAAAGATGGTCCTTTTTTATCAACATGCTATTTTAGAAAGTGCATGAAGATAAAGAGGGAGGAAGAGGGAAGGTAGGATTGCTAATTGGTGGAGGAGAGGGACGGTAGGGAGGCTAGGTGCTGGAGGTGAGGGAGGTCGGTTGGTGGAAAAAAAAGGGGGGAAAGGGTGAGAGATGGTAGCGGTGACGGCTGGCGTGAGCGGGGAGGGTCTGTGGAGGCGACTGGGGTGATGGGGGGGCAACAACAACTGGGGTGAGGGGGGCGGTAGGTGAAAGGGGGGGGGACAGGAGCGGCGACTAGGGTGGGTGGGGGGATGAGGCAGGGAAGAGGAGAGGAGGGGTAGGTGCGGCAGACTGGAGGAGTGGTTGTGGAGGCATGAAGAAGAGAGGAGGGGTAGGCTAGCTGGTGGCGGGCGGAGGTAGGGAGAAGAGGTGTGGCGACGTGGAGGAGGGGTGGGGGGCAGCAGCTTAGAGGGGAGATTTGGGAAGCATCAGGGTTAAGGGGGATCAGACTCGTATGATACCATATAGAATAAGAAAACCTTTGTTTGATATATTAAAAATAAATACAATGCACTCTCTTCTATAGGATAAGAGAGTAACTCAGAAATATAATTAGGAAATATGGGATAAACAAAAAGCTAAAGACAAGATAAGTCTAAAGCACACAATAAAACATACAACATAAAGCACATGTACTAATATCTGGAAAATGAAAGATATAAACTTTTTTTTGCATATGCCTGGAGGTAATAATCAACTTTAGGATGAGGGCAAATTCAATAGAGTGCAGGGGCTCATGGGATACCTGGTTGGTCGGTCCACTTCTCTTAGCTCCTAGTTCCACCAGTGTAATGATTGTTATCAGTTGTAGTTTGTAATTGGTTGTATGGAACCAAATTCTAGTGTCTCCAGTCATTGTATATTCATGACAATGATAAACGAAATCACACATTCTTTAATGTGATTCATATTTGCATGTCAAAGATTTCTTCGGCACATCACTTACTCAATAAATGAAGAGGCAGTCACAAAAGCAGCTGGAGTTAATGCTGAAAATGAAGGACCAACCATGTACTATTTTTCTGCTCTTTCTCCATAGTGTATTGTGATTGTTGGCATTTAGATGTAATGCATCCTTCTTTCAGATTTGATAAAATAATTTCCAAGGAAATTCCTTCAACCATTGTGTATGAAGATGACAGAGTTCTAGCATTTCGAGATGTTAACCCACAGGCTCCTGTTCATGTTCTAGTCATTCCAAAACATAGAGATGGTTTAACCCAACTTGGCAAGGTGATCGTGCTTTCTTAACGATGTCATTTTGTTTGAAAAAAAATCTTTTTTGCATCTGCCCCTGTATTGAGAAGCTCTTAGGGATTTTCTTCTTAATATACTTTTTATCGTGGAAAATAGAGTGTTGATCTTTTAAGCTTTTAATCTACTTGCATATAAACAACATGTGGGTTTATTTTATTACTAAAGCAATAATGCAAGCACTGTGAACATGGGTCTTCATATGCCATGATGTAAGAAATAATGTGTCTCAAAAAAATTGTATAAAAATAACTGATATTTTAACTTTGAATTTTTGAGATGGTTCTACAGTGTGATCAATCATATTAAAACTCTCCATCCTAATCGTTGGATTTTTTTGTTGCTAAACCAAGCATGGGGCTCTCGCTTTATTTCTCTTTATAAAAGGTTACAAGCTATTCCATATGTACAGTGTGGATCTAAGATGTCGATTTAGGGAATGAAAATGCTGAAGACCAACATAGATGATAAGATGAGAGAGTAGATATCACAAGCTTCAATCTGCCAACCATAGGAAAAAATTTGAGTTCCTAGGATTCTAGCTGTCCTTCAATCCTATCAATAATATGATTGAACATATCTTTGGCGAGTCTCCCAGAAATAGGGGAACACCAAGATACTTTACTGACAATTTTATTGCATTATCACCCAGAATAGTTGATATATCAATATCATGGTTGTCTTGTTTAAAAAATCTGACCTTGTTAGGGTTGAGATGAGGACCAGAGATATTCCCAAAGTCATTAAGAACTTTATTAATAGCTCATGAATTCTTCTCATCACCTTTAGCAAAGACCAACAGGTCGTCATCAAACTATATATGAATAATACCAAAAGACATAGAATCTTTAATGGCCTCAGTAGATTTATCGCATTCAGCTGCATCAAACATATATGATAATCCCTGCATAGCAATAATAAACAAATATGGGGCTATAGGATCTGCTTGCCTAATGCCGCTTGTGACATTAAAATGAATAGAAACTTCTCCATTAATCAAAACTTGATTAGACCAGACTTCATGCATTCATCAATCCGGGAAATGTAGCACTAATGAAAACCAATCTTTCTCATAATGAAAACCACACAGTCCCGGCTTATTATATCATAAGCCTTAGTGAGGTAAGCTTCGAGGCACATTTTAGGACCTCCTTTAGAGTTGGAGAAAGAACTAAGAATGTCATTTGCAAGGAGTATGACATCACTAATATATCTTCCTTGACAAAGGCAGACTGTTTTGCATTGATTTGAGAAGGCAGGATAGGTTGCATTCTACTAGAAAGAATCTTACTGGAGGGACAAATCAGCAATAGTGGCAATAATTTTCTGCCTTCTGGTTGGTGACTGCTACTGGTCATGCAAAAAGAACCCAGGAGGCATTATAATCAAGTTGGAATGGTCCTGTGGAAATGGATGAGGGCAAGGACTAGACCCTTTTAATGTTTGAGCAAGTTGTTATGAGTGGGAAGAGGACAAAATCTGTTCAATCAAAGGATATCTGGTGCTTCTCTCATATGGTTAATACAGGAAGAATTCACTTGTTCTGGGCTACTGTTGGATCTTTTGCACTTATACCATGTGAGAAATGAAGACTAGGACTGAATTGCTAAGCACCACTAGTACTGAATTGATATCATCATTTTTCCCTTCTTTCTAACAAGTAATGATTTACTATAATCTAAACTTTACTTATGGACATTCCTTGTTGTTGATCTCTTCTTAAGGTTCTTGCAACTTCTTACTGACACTTCATTGTTACTAAAATTTAAAGGTTAATCATCAGATGGATTTGAATGCTTTTGTTGTAGGTAAAACTTCAATACAGGACATAGGACATGTTGGAAGGGCATCTGGTCTTTTAGGTTTCTCTAGCTGCTAAAAGTGTTGAACCATTTGTCAAAGAAGATCTTATATAGCTATACAATATTAGAATCTAGAATTTAGATCCCATGCAAATCTTGTTTCATAACTGCACTTTATACAAGAGTTAGATTTCTGGAATTAGATCATATAAATGAAGAGATAAATGATTGCTTGAATACCACAAAGGCACTTTCCCACTTCCAGCTGACAAACTTGAGTCAACAAGTATGATGCACACTAACTCTTGTCTTACTTTGTAGCTAAATATACACATTCCAGGATGGAAAAATATGTGATCAAACTTCAAAATCAGTGGAGATTCAGTGATGAACAAAAGGACTAACCAAAGTCAACAAAATCAGGTCAAGATGCACTAAAGATCATGCTGGAATAAGAGAGATATATACTCAGCGGCAAGTAAAGAAAGGTAGGGGCTTTGCTTTGTGACTACTTTGACAAAGTACATATAGATGGGTTGTTTTCAGGATTACCTAACCATGTGAGAGACCTCTATTTTGTAGAGGTCTTTGACAAAGTACATATAGATGGGTTGTTTTCATGATTACCTAACCATGTCCATTTTTTGACGTAGTTAGATGTCTTCTAATTGTGAAAACTATAATTTACATATAATAGTCCACTGGCCTATTTTCTTAATGATAAGTAGGCATACCACTTTGGTAAATCATGTCTAACTAAGTAAAATAGAGTTGTCTTCCCTGCTCATTCGAAATCAGTCACAGTTCCAACATTCTTTTGTTATTATCATGCAATTCCAAGAGGAATGTGATTCTATGTATCTCAATGAAATGCACAAGAACATTCTTCCTGATGTAGGATATCATAGAGGTTCCTTCAAGCATGTTCTCAGATACAAGGAAAATGGAACCATTCTTGATACAATACCCATCCATCTTCAGCAACTTGTCACTCAAGTTTGTGGTAAACCTGATGATGTCTTCAAACTTTAGGTCTTTGGGATTTCAACTTTGGGTCCAGTGCACAACTTGTCTGCAGCATGCTGGCCTCTGCCCCTTGTCAAGTTTGCTCCTGCAAACACCCACGCTCTGGAAAACAATTCTTTAGAGTAATGTGGAAGATAGATTCCCAGTTGTCCTGAGTCAAAGGATGAAAGTAAATTTTTGAGTGACCTGGAATGAAATTGGATAAGATTTATGGGCTTTTAAAGAAACAATATGATATCCAACTAGATCTCTCCTATTTTAACTCTTAGCTGTTGCAAATTGGGGGCAAGTCACCAAATAAGATACTTTTTGCTAAGAATAAAGAAAGAATGTTCCAGATGATTTTCATCCTGGTAAATGTGGTTTTGTAGACTTCTTAGGATTTGATTTTGCCTTAGCTTTATATGTTCATCCTACAGCCAACGATGTCAATGGGATGCTTAAAAAAATTCAACAGATTCCTTTCAATCTGACAATAAACATCCAGGCTTTCTTCTCTGACTTTGGTGTAGAAGCTTTGTTGCATCTGCCATGTGCTATGCAACACAAATTGTGGCTATGCCTAAAGTGAGTATTATGAATAGTGTTTTATATTGTGTGTTAGTGACGATGTATGTAATTTGCTATCTATTAATCTATCTCTGACTATCCACATGCTCTCTTTGTTAATATAAACCATTTTTGTAAGCATATTTGATTATCCATGTTTGCACAACAGAAATAGTTGTAGTTAAGTATATTGTCCCTTAATTTAGGTGGACTAAAGAGCTATCATAAAACACAATAAGTAGACCACATGAGTTCAGTTTGGGGCATTCGAAGGTCCTACCCTTAAGGAATTGTCTAACTTAGTGATCAACATGGGTCAAGATCCTTCTTTGTAGTCTTTTGCATAGACTTTTACTTCTTAAGTTCTTGCAATCTGAGAAACAAGTGTTTCACATCTCAAAAAATGTGTTAAATCTTATCTGTCTACCAAATAAATTGAGTGAGTGGGGAAGTTATTGAGTTTTTAGGTAGCCATCCTGTGGACACAAAGATAGAGCTGCCCAAATTACTATCACATGTCTGATCATGGAGCTCTGTAGTGCTGCTATAATGTCAAAATCTTGATAATTTTATCTCTACAATTCATATAACAGCTAGCATCTAACCACCACAAAACCAACGTGAGTAGTAGGTTTCTATTGAAATGAAGCTTTCTTTCTATGAGAACTTAGGTCTACTGTATTGTATTTCCAAACATTTGTTGTCAGAGCTAACCTCATTTTTAATTGCCATGAGAGGCTGTGACCATATAAACTTTGTGAAGTTTACAATTCATAACTAATGTGCAAAGTCTTTGATTGAGAACTAATGCCATCATCTACTAGTAATTCTTTGGCTCAAGGATTCTGCACTGTCAATTGATTTGGCTGTATCATATGATTGGCACTGATCTTTCCTTTATCTTCAATTGTTCTTTTCATACCACTCAATTTTCATGTTTCCTTCTTTAAAAATCATAACTTCTCTAAAAAATGATATAGAAGAACCACTCATATGCTTCTATAAGGCTTGCTTCCACTCTGTCATTAGATCATATTCATATCTTTTCTACTATCATATAAAACATTTTAGTGTATTTTGAATTGTCTTATCAGGTCGTTATTGGTTTATAGTGTTTTCCATATGTTTTTCATCTTTTGGTTAGTATTTTTCGAAGTCTAATAGGTAGATATATCTTATATTATCTGTATGACAGTAAGCAGTTTATAGTTTTGGATATATATTATATAATAATTTTGTTAGCATTCAACAATAGTCGTAGTAGTACTAGATTTAAGCTAAATATATACAAAACATAGTACATGCATAAATAAAAGGTCTGCACTTTATTATGTACATAAGGGTTGCAAGATTTGTTTATTAAGAAAATATATTCTAGGCATTCTGGAAGCCAAATACATTTATCAATTTTAAGAAACATCAATTTAACAAGGTTACAACTTGAAGATTACAGACTCTGCTGTGATAATCTCACTGCATTTCAGTCACTGAGTATTACAACTCGAATCTTACATATTACATTAAGATTAGCTCACTATTGATTGTTCCTGAGATTTTACACATGCTAGGTGCTAGCATGAAATTACATACAAATTAGGCTCTAATGAATTATGATACATATGTTACCTTGACTATTTTTAGTGTTGCACTGGATTTTTTGAGGTGCATTCTTCTTGAGCAGCATGCTTTGTCAACTCAGTAATCCACAACTTAAATTATGACACATCCTTGTTGAACCACTTCCATGTATCTTTTTCTCCTAACTTGAATCTAAAATGATGAAGCTCGTCTTTCATTCTCTTATATTTAGTGATATTTCAATGGATAAATGAAAGAGTTTCCTTTCTTTATATACATCTGTAAGTTTCTTTCCAATCCCTGCTATTCACATCCATTTCATTTTCTACATCCCACTATATATCCAGTAACATAGCTTGTCGGCATTCTTCATTCCTGACCTTTGTTGTTGTAACGACCCCGCCTCCCGGTAACCCCCAATTAACAGAGACCGAAAGGTCGATGCCATTATCCAATTAACATGATCAAAGGTTCGACAAATAATCAATAAAAATTATGAAATTCTACTAACTAACTGAAATTGGTATAAAATTAAAACTTTACTTACCTTTGAAAACCTTGGGAAGCTATCTATCCCAACTTGAATCTACTCTAACTAATCCTCCTTGCACTTTATGCTTTACTTTCACCATGTGTCACTTTACTGTTTGTTCTTTCAATTGTTGTTCCTAAAATGCCGACAAACAAAACGTCAGTCAGTATATCGAAATATACTGGTATGTGGGAACAACCAAAATCTTGCAAATAAGGCTAACAATTTAATAATCACAATCAAATTAATTAACAAGCCAATTTACACTTTTCAGTATGCCATTCTCCACCGCTTTTGCCCTAACCCTGGCATACCCACCTTAGGGTGCCCTTTGCCAATGACTTAAGGCCACCTTCTCAATCCCGAGCTTGGTGTCTGGGGGTCACCACTCATGGTGCCTACTAGTCATGCAATATCATAGGCCACCTTCTTGGTGCCTAGGGTCACCACTCAAGGTGTCCATTGGTCTACCCATATGGGTCTGACCTTTGGCATCATCCATCAGGGTGACATGTAGGTGCGAGAACCCATGCTTCTATTATTAACGTGATAATCATAGTGACTTTATGATTTGCAAGTATGAACATCCAACAGATAATTTGCATTCAATGCGATTAACCATCTGGAAAATCCTCGGAAAACTAGGGCGGTTATCCATAATTAACCACATACCTAATCCAGAGCAACTTGATTGTCCAAGCAATAAGGATAAAGAATCAATCAACAAGCAATCAACAATATCCTGAAATTAATGCATACGGTCCAAGTGTTATAGTTTGTCCAAAACATTCTAAAGCTAGACTTGGATTCCACCTTAGGCTTTCTAGACCACATTAGGGTATTATTAGGGTTTTTGCCTTCATAACGATTTTATCATATTAAATGCCCTCTTAGTTCATAAACCCTAATTTCAACATCATAAGCCCAATTAAAGTCGATTATTTCTCTTTTATACCAAAACTACCTTCTTTATCCTTTTAAGTTATTTCAAGTTCATTCTACTCAATTATCACCTTTAGTTTCTTTTAGATTAACAACTCATAATTCATTATGATCTAATTCACCTATGGAGAACTCCATTTATCATTAATTCTAACTTTATCCTTTTGAAAACCTTAATCATCATATTAAGGGTATATATCCATTATTAGCAACTTTAATGCTCAAAATAGCTTAGACTCAACATATTTCAACTGTAATCATGAAATTAATCAATTAAAGCTATTAATAGTCTCATTCACTAATATTAGGGTTCCAAGGCCCATTAAATTATATACATGTGCATGAAACTCTAGATTAAACTAATTATATGCAAAGTCCATCCTTTTTCTTCCTAATGTTCCTTTTTATGATTAACAGGCTAATATCAACTTTAATCATCTACTAAACCCTACTAATCACTTTAATCATACCAAAATAGGGTTCTTTAAACATTACTACATTAAAGTTGATATCTTGCATTACGTTTCGATTTGCACAAGGAATCGGGCTTCAAATATATTTTTAATAGATTCCCCTCATTTTTCTAAGCAAAATTCATGTATAAACTTTTGTCATCCGAGCTACAGATCATTAGTTATGAAATTAGTAAGAATACTCACTTTGGGCCAACCAGAAGCCGCCACGTTGTCCGATACTCATGCCATGCGATCAGTTTTGGAAACATAATCAAAAGACGATATTGCCCTCCTTTAGGTCGGTCGTTGCTTCAGCCCCCTAAGGGCACAATGGTCCAAGGTCTTGAGCCTCCATCTTCCTCTGCGCGACGCTGCTGGGCGCGTCGTCCTGTAGCCCTAGCCGCGATGGGCGGCTTCTCCCCTCCTTCCTACAGTGTGATTCTTTCCGCCAACCCTTGCCCTGGCTCCGCCGTGCCTCGGCGCACGCGGGGAGCCCTCTGGTCGTGGTTGAGGTGGTAGTGTCAGGCCTGCTTAACTCCGTGACTTGTGGCCGACCTGCAGCCATGCGCGGGTCGGTTCTTCCTCCCTTGGCCGCGCTCCTCGCCGGGAAACCTTTCCCTAACTCCCACGCGACCTCGCGCACGTGGGGCGCCACCCACAACGCGTTCAACACAACTGGTTTGGGGCTGCACTGATCTGCAACCCATGGATGGAGTTGCAGTCATGCAACCGCTTGCTGCACCTGGTTCAGTGCGCGGTCATGGTGGAAAAGCTCCTCCTTGGTACCGCGAAGTATCAAACTACCAGTGTAACCCCCCTTTTCTGCCTCGTGGCTTCAGGTTCTCGTTATTCCTCTTAGTTAGGGTTTGGCGTGTAGGAAACAAGAAGAAGAGAGAGAGATGTGCGTGGGGTTTCTCCGGACTTGGCCCTAGGCCTTACCCCTTATATAGGGAGGGGGTATCCACGTCCAATGACGTTCATCCAAGAGAAACCGAGTTCCACCCTCTAAAGGAAACCTATTCCTTCAAGAAGAAGAAATCGTCTCACTCCTAACCTATTCCTTTAGTAACCATATTCCATGGTTAATTAGGAAATTCAAAAATCCTTTCTCTTAGACTCTTTTGTGCTTGTCTTTTACTCCATAAGCACAAAATCCTATTTTCCTTTAGAAAATACTTTCTTTTTGGCAAAATCACAAAATTCCTTAATAATGTATCACATTATATTCTTATTTTGCAATTTTGGTGTTTTCTCTTTCTTTCCTCTTTATTGGAGATCCTTGGACCCCAAGAAACTTTGAGATTTTGAAATTCCTTTTAAGGATACTCATTATCCTTCTAGATGCATCTAAATGCATTACTCCTCATTATTTCTCACTATCATGTTTATTTCTTATTAAAATAGTTCCTTTTGAGGATTTCTCTTTATTTCCCTTTTATTTTCCCCATTGGTATTCCTTTTATCATAAGCAATCCTTGGGATACGAAATTCCACCAAGGATCACTTAATTATACCTCTTTTTACTTATTTTCCACATTTCATCAATATTTTCAATTTCTTTCTTAATAAAGAAATACTTAATTGATCTTTTGTTTTCTTATTGCTCTCTTTATGCAACTTTGGACTCCTTGGTACCCAAGGAACCCAAGAGGCACGAAATCCCTCCTTGGCTTTGCCTTCTAGAGGTTTCTACCTCTTTCTTTTCTCAAATATTCAATTATTCATTAATTAATTGAATTTCCTTGTTATTGGGCCCAATAGCCAATAAAGCCTACAAATAAAACAACAAGGCTATTTTAAACAAAATCCATTTATTCACAACAAATTATATTATTTGTCCAAATATATTTAATATGAGAAATTACATTTCTCACCAAAAGAACCCAAAAATTGGGGTTGTAACATCCTTCCCCTCTTATGAGAATTTTGCCCTCAAAATTCCATCAAGCAAACAAACAAATAGGATAAGTCTTCTTATGTCCATCAGGGCTCCCATGTGGCTTCACCCTTCCCATGGTGTTTCCCAAGAACCTTCATTATCTCATTTTCTTCCATCTGAGTTCTTTCTTACCTTGGTATATCATACCCTCATAGGTGACTCAGGACTTTTCAGCCTTTCAAAAGCTGAATAGGTTCAGGGCTCAGCACCTGGCTTGGGTACCTCACATAGTGCTCTAGATCGGACTCATGCAACACATCATTTTATCCTGAGGGGTAAGGTTACACAACCATCTCCACCAATCCATCTCAAATGGACCCATATATCGGGGACTCAGCTTTCTCAGTTGTAGCTTAGAGGGGTCGGATTTTTACATCACATATTCTCTCACAGTGAACTGCATGTCAATCTGCTTTGCATCAGCTTGTAACTCATGTCACTACTGGGCACTCTCTCGGCCATTGCACGATCAAAGCGACTTCATATGCACACACTATGGTTCTTTTCTGATCTTCGTGAGGCCTCCTTCACCAACATCATCTTAATGAAGTGGTGACCGACACAATCTCCTTCTAGAACTTCTTGCATCCCGATAAAGGCTATGGTGGTTAATGTCACATCTTTAGAACTGTCTCTTTGTATCACCCTGAACAAGCACACTTACTCTCATCAGACCCTCTGGTCTGGATCATACTAACCATTAGGTAGGGGTGATAGGCGGTACTGATATTGAGTTCTTCATGTACTTACTTCCACCTTATGGAAGTGAACCTTTAGGTCATACTCAAGAACTTTTGAACTCGTATCATGGTGTAGTTGAACCATCTCTCTATCTTATGTAGGTTCAACAGAATCTGTCTCTTAACATCATTCTCTCTTGCTCGTGTTATCTAGGTAAGGCGATCTACCATAACCCATTTTGCATATTGACCTTCCTTGGTCAAGGGGAGACTCACGACATCCATAGTGATCAACTCCCATTCCCTCTCGGGAACTCTTTAATCCTCTATAACGATACACTGGGTTACTGGTGTTCGTCCTTCACCTCCTGGCTTGCATGGCCACATACTTCATGCAACTTTGTTTTAAGCATCCAAAGTGTTACCATCACTTACTACCAAGGTATATCATGACCTCTTGTATTGTTATGATTCCTCAAGCTTGATACCTCAGAAACCCTAAACCACTCCCAAAAGGGTTTTATTACCTTCCTATCCAAAGAAGTGTATCTGAGGTTCTATCACCATCCTTTCACTACATCAAGGACTAAATTGGCTAACCAGACAACCATTAACTTGTTCAACATATCTTATTACATCCGAGTGTTAGCCAAAACACATCTTCTTTCCAAACATAGGGTTAGTCGAACAACCTCAACTTCTTCTAGCTTCCAGCTAAACTAGGTAGCTATATCTCAACCAGAGCATTCATTACCACTCCTTATCCTTATGTGCTAGTTAATGTCGAAGACATACTCTTCCATGCATTATACTTATCATCTCATCTCAAACTCTAAGGTTGTCTTCATCAAGGAACTCTGAGCTCATCCTCATGGTGATCAAACTCAACCTTGTGATTCCTTGTAACACTTGCAAAAATCCACTTAGTTCAAGATAAAACATCCTCACAAGATGATCTCCTTAATACTCTTAGTGTTTGTAAACCATCCATGTATTATTCTCTCCACAAAGGTATGTTATCATCTCTATCCTCATACCTTGTAGCAACATTCCAACTTACATCATCTTAATCCTTGGTGTAAGGCATGCGTACTGTCCTATCTCTCACTCCCATAACAAGAAGAAATAAGCATTTGGCTGCAGTCCAAATACAAAGTTCTTCCTGTTCCAAGAGTACAGATGGTACAGCCCACCTTGCCCGTACACTTTCAAATCCAAGTTGAAACGTGCAACTTATGTCTCTATATCACAAACATCATGATATCCACACTACTTCCAGGGAAAACTGGTCTCGGACTTACTTGGTCCAAGAATAATCCTAGGTCATCTCCTCTACGTCTATAGGGTGCCGGCACTTTTGTGGTCATCCCTCTTCCCTTATGCATCCATAGAGTGCCCTACTCATCTTCCCTTTGGGTCCCATGAGTTCATGAAGGTGATCACTCTCCTAACCCATGGCCCTCAGACAATGATAGTTGTTACCTCCCGACCCTATGGTCATGTGCAACTAGGGAATTAGGCAACTCCTTCTTCCATCGGTCTTATCCCTACCTGACCCTTGGATAGACTTAGGATTCTAACATAGTACATGTTCAACTTAGAACCTTACCCAATCCTTCATCATCTCTCTCTGCATTCATGACTGACTTTCATCCTTTCTCAGGGATCATGGCGACCTGCCTACCTTGGTCAGGCCCCATACCATTTACCTTCATGTTAACACATACACATGCACATAAAGATGGTTATCTATGGGTCTATAGGTTTGTTCTCATGCCATGTACTCTTCAATTAGCTTCTCAAGATCCTACGAAACCTCCTTAGGTTACCTCAAAACCAACCAAACTGGTAAAGTCGCTACCAAAGGGTCGCTCTCCTAGGATGGGAGGAAACTACACCTTTATAACAAAGGTCACAAGCATCCTTAGGGTATACATCCATATGAGCATGCTTGAACCAACAACTACTAAGGCACAAGCGTACCTACAAAACCATGCTAGGTTGCACTCGTTCTCATCCTCAACATTACATCAACTTGGTTGTGAGGGGTTCATCAAACATACCCTTAATGTAAGGGATTTCCTTTACCTCTACACATGAGGAGTACCATGCTCGAAACTATAGAGACTCAAATCTCATCATGAGCATCGGATACACTGCTTCCCCTCTTAGGCCTAGGAACCCTAGGTTCTCCTTTGGGTATCCAACTACATGCTAAATGTCTTAACCACGAATCAAGCATGTCCAAGGTATGTCATGTACCTCAATGATCTTTCTTCTCGAGCAACGCTTCGGAGTTGAGTCCTCTTTCAGGGCAACCAACTAGGTATAAAGCATCATCACTGGTTACTTAAACCTCCTCAGGGTCTCTAGCACTCTTTATCTCATCCAGCAGGTAACCACTTATCCCATGGATACTAGAAGCATCGTCCTCTCTCTAGGGTTTGGTTCCTCTAAAGGCAACCAAGATATCATCAGCCTCCAGGAATCAAGCATAATACAAAAACTATCATCCACGTAAGTTGCATCATTCTCGACTCCCACTATTCCTCAATGGTCGGGGGTTTAGGCTTCCAACCTCCTTATTGGGGTTCTGCTTCCTCTCTATAGAGCTAATTCCACCTCTAACCATACTTACTAGAGGTCCCTTCTCCATGAAGGCTCATGCTCACAAGCATACCCCTATGTGGTTGAAGCCTATGCTCAACTCATGTTTGGCTCCAGAGCATCCATACCCCTTTCATAAGCCATCCATCATGATTTCTTAACCAGGATTTCATCAAGCTATACCCTACTTGCCTAAGCCCATAGGTTAACTATAGGTTCTCCTCTAGCATCATCCACGAAGGAGCTATCCTTTGCTATGGCATGCGCGACTCTCTCCAGGGTTGGGTCGCCAAAGGTACTAGGTCATCTACTCTCTTATGGCATCCTGAAGGCATGACCAACCAAACACTCGGTCAACCATGACATCTAACTCATCATGTCATCTCTCTCTCTAACCTTCACTTAGGGTTAGGGTTACCATCATCCTCAAAGGATGTGCTAGGTCTCTACCTTTAATGGAGGTCTCTACCACCCAGACTAACCCTCTCTACTTATCCTCCTAACAAGAGGTCTATCCTCAGGCCTCTCCTAAGGGCAAAGACAACTCGTGTCATACGACCTAAGCATGTATCTATTATTTAGTTTGCGCTTAATCTATTAAGCTTATGTCCATGACATCTTATTTACATGCTTTTTATTAATTTGGTGGAGGATTCCTTAGACCTTATTAACTTTTCCCATACCTCCAGAGGGTGAGGAGAAGAGAGAAAACCCTAATCCTTAAGGTCCTTAATAGAATTTGAGTTGAGAAGGGATGAACAAGATGAGAGAGTCCTAAAGGTATCTTATTTCGAGTCATACCCTAAGACATCGGCCAGGCAGTCACACAATCTGGGAGTCCTCGTATTCTGACTAGTGGTGCGGAGGAAAATATTGCCAGCCCCCGGACGTGATCCTTTTCTAGACACCTCAGTCTTTCAGACAATCCTCTAATAACTCCCTTGGTTTCTACAGAATTTGTAAAATTTAATAATTATTAAAGATTAATTGAGGAACCTATGCTCTGATACCAATTGTAATGACCCCGCCTCCCGGTAACCCCCAATTAAGGGAGACTGAAAGGTCGATGCCGTTATCCAATTAACTGGATCAAAGGTTCGACAAATAATCAATAACAATTATGAAATTCTACTAACTAACTGAAATTGGTATAAAATTAAAACTTTACTTACCTTTGAAAACCTTGGGAAGCTATCTATCCCAACTTGAATCCACTCTAACTAATCCTCTTTGCACTTTATGTTTTACTTTCACCATGTGTCACTTTACTGTTTGTTCTTTCAATTGTTGTTCCTAAAACACTGACAAACAAAACGTCGGTCAGTATATCGAAATATACTGGTATGTGGGAACAACCAAAATCTTGCAAATAAGGCTAACAATTTAATAATCACAATCAATTTAATTAACAAGCCAATTTACACTTTTCAGTATGCCATTCTCCACCACTTTTGCCCTAACCCTGGCATACCCACCTTAGGGTGCCCTTTGCCAATGACTTAAGGCCACCTTCTCAATCCCGAGCTTGGTGCCTGGGGGTCACCACTCATGGTGCCCACTAGTCATGCAATATCATAGGCCACCTTCTTGGTGCCTAGGGTCACCACTCAAGGTGTCCATTGGTCTACCCATCTGGGCCTGACCTTTGGCATCATCCATCAGGGTGACATGTAGGTGCGAGAATCCATGCTTCTATTATTAACGTGATAATTATAGTGACTTTATGATTTGCAAGTATGAACATCCAACAGATAATTTGCATTCAATGCGATTAACCATCCGGAAAATCCTCGTAAAACTAGGGCGGTTATCCATAATTAACCACATACCTGATCCAGAGCAACTTGATTGTCCAAGCAATAAGGATAAAGAATCAATCAACAAGCAATCAACAATATCCTGAAATTAATGCATACGGTCCAAGTGTTATAGTTTGTCCAAAACATTCTAAAGCTAGACTTGGATTCCACCTTAGGCTTTCTAGACCACATTAGGGTATTATTAGGGTTTTTACCTTCATAACGCTTTTATCATATTAAATGCCCTCTTAGTTCATAAACCCTAATTTCAACATCATAAGCCCAATTAAAGTCGATTATTTCTCTTTTATACCAAAACTACCTTCTTTATCCTTTTAAGTTATTTCAAGGTCATTCTACTCAATTATCACCTTTAGTTTCTTTTGGATTAACAACTCATAATTCATTATGATCTAATTCACCTATGGAGAACTCCATTTATCATTAATTCTAACTTTATCCTTTTGAAAACCTTAATCATCATATTAAGGGTATTTATCCATGATTAGGAACTTTAATGCTCAAAATAGCTTAGACTCAACATATTTCAACTTTAATCATGAAATTAATCAATTAAAGCTATTAATAGTCTCATTCACTAATATTAGGGTTTCAAGGCCCATTAAATTATATACATGTGCATGAAACTCTAGATTAAACTAATTATATGCAAAGTCCATCCTTTTTCTTCCTAATGTTCCTTTTTATGATTAACATGCTAATATCAACTTTAATCATCTACTAAACCCTACTAATCACTTTAATCATACCAAAATAGGATTCTTTAAACATTACTACATTAAAGTTGATATCTTGCATTACTTTTCGATTTGTACAAGGAATCGGGCTTCAAATATATTTTTAATGGATTCCCCTCATTTTTCTAAGCAAAATTCATGTATAAACTTTTGTCATCCGAGCTACAAATCATTAGTTATGAAATTAGTAAGAATACTCACTTTGGGCCAACCAGAAGCCGCCACGTCGTCCGATACTCATGCCATGCGATCAGTTTTGGAAACATAATCAAAAGACGATATTGCCCTCCTTTAGTTCGGCTGTTGCTTCAGCCCTCGAAGGGCACAATGGTCCAAGGCCCTGAGCCTCCATCTTCCTCCGCGCGACGCTGCTGGGCGCGTCGTCCTGTAGCCCTAGCCGCGATGGGCGACTTCTCCCCTCCTTCCTACAGTGCCATTCTTTTCGCCAACCCTTGCCCTGGCTCCGCCATGCCTCGGCGCACGTGGGGAGCCCTCTGGTCGCGGTTGAGGTGGTAGTGTCAGGCCTGCTTAACTCCGTCACTTGTGGCCAACCTGCAGCCATGCGCGGGTCGGTTCTTCCTCCCTTGGCCGCGCTCCTCACCGGGAAACCTCTCCCTAACTCCCACACGACCTCGCGCACGTGGGGCACCACCCACAACACGTTCAACACAGCTGGTTTGGGGCTACACCAATCCGAAACCCATGGACGGAGTTGCGGTCATGCAGCCGCTTGATGCACCTGGTTCACTGCGCGGTCATGGTGGAAAAGCTCCTCCTTGGTACCGCGAAGTATCAAACTATGAATGCAATCCCCTTTTCTTCCTCGTGGCTTCAGGTTCTCGTTATTCCGCTTAGTTAGGGTTTGGCGTGTAGGAAACAAGAAGAAGAGAGAGAGATGTGTGTGGGGTTTCTCCGGACTTGGCCCTAGACCTTACCCCTTATATAGGGAGGGGTATCCACATCCAATGACGTTCATCCAAGAGAAACCGAGTTCCACCCTCTAAAGGAAACCTATTCCTTCAAGAAGAAGAAATCTTCTCACTCCTAACCTATTCCTTTAGTAACCATATTCCATGGTTAATTAGGAAATTCGAAAATCCTTTCTCTTAGACTCTTTTGTGCTTGCCTTTTACTCCATAAGCACAAAATCCTATTTTCCTTTAGAAAATACTTTCTTTTTAGCAAAATCACAAAATTCCTTAATAATGTATCACATTATATTCTTATTTTGCAATTTTGGTGTTTTCTCTCTCTTTCCTCTTTATTGGGGATCCTTGGACCCCAAGAAACTTTGAGATTTCGAAATTCCTTTTAAGGATACTCATTATCCTTCTAGATGCATCTAAATGCATTACTCCTCATTATTTCTCACTATCTTATTTATTTCTTATTAAAATAGTTCTTTTTGAGGATTTCTCTTTATTTCCCTTTTATTTTCCACATTGGTATTCCTTTTATCATAAGCAATCCTTGGAATACGAAATTCCACCAAGGATCACTTAATTATATCTCTTTTTACTTATTTTCCACATTTCATCAATATTTTCAATTTCTTTCTTAATAAAGAAATACTTAATTGATCTTTTCTTTTCATATTGCTCTCTTTATGCAACTATGGACTCCTTGGTACCCAAGGAACCCAAGAGGCACGAAATCCCTCCTTGGATTTTCCTTCTAGAGGTTTCTACCTCTTTCTTTTCTCAAATATTCAATTATTCATTAATTAATTGAATTTCCTTGTTATTGGGACCAATAGCCAATAAAGCCCACAAATCAAACAACAAGGCTATTTTAAACAAAATCCATTTATTCACAACAAATTATATTATTTGTCCAAATATCTTTAATATGAGAAATTACATTTCTCACCAAAAGAACCCAAAAATTGGGGTTGTAACAGTTGTGATGTAATACACATCACCCACATTGTTGTCACCACTGTGACTTTTTGTCTTCTTTCTTACACTGGCATACTATGACCTATTGATCTATGCAATGGTTTATTCAGGGTGGTGTCCTTTAATGGTTTGTTAACTGGAATGAATGTTTTGTCATCTTTCATTATAGAAATGCCATCAAATCTTATATTCTGGAAGTACACACTTTACATGTATTACAAAGCTGTTTAATGTGTGGATGGGAGTTAGATGCATCTTTGAAATTAAGGACTTCTTTGAGCTTCATGTATACAACTACAATTGAGTAACTTATTAGTGACTATCATGTAATATCTTAGATTACAAAATCTAAACGGAGATCACTTCTATGAATCATGTGGCATTGTTGTCAACATGAAGAAGCTATTCCATGCATTGAGCTCCATGAACTTCCTACCATTCTTACTTTTTAGTTGGAGCATTGTGTCTGCTAACCAAAGGTAATTCTTACTTGAAAATTGATATTCCTAATACAAGTAAATCAGTTTCAAGTAAGATTTATTAGATGGGCTAAATTTTGGTTTTAGGCCTTATGGTATGCGTGGGTACTCATTTTTGGCTACTGTTTCACTTGATCCATCTTTTGATTCTTTTTATATTTAACACCATATTTATATATAAATCAGTTTGAAATCTTGCACTATAATTCTTTTTTATGTACTACATATGGTGTACCTTCCTTTTGGTCATCAGTATGACATATCTTATTAATCTTCTATTGTTTCTATTCTCTTTGATGAACAACAATTTCATATGTATTGGGAAAGCCCATGCAATACAGCTACCTATTTACCCTAATACATATTTGCTCAATTAGGTGTTTTAATCGTTAAGAATGTCCCTAATCATCTATGCTCCAAAAAATTCTCCATAGAATTCTCCATAACTGTTCAACATAATTTAAATTTCTATACAGTAACATCCTAAGCTTCCAACTTCTACAATAACCATGTCCATATCATCTTCCTCATCCCTTCCATACCACGTCTATAGGATGGTCACACACAATCATTAGAAGTATTGACTGATTACATCAAGCAATACTACTGGATGCAAGGTACTGAAATGGGGATTGGCCACCCACAAAGCACTTGTCTGATGGGAAGATGGCATATCTGTAGGGAAAATCCCACTACAGTTGTGCTTGGTTTCTTTGATTTTCATATCATCCCACTAAAGTTGAGTGCATTTTTCCAGATTGTTTTAACTACAAAAAAGGACCATATCATATATTCTCTGATGTTGGAGTTGCAATCTCAGTTCTGAAGACCTTAGAAAAGAAGAGGTGGGTTTTATTTTACACGAATGTGTATGTTCTCTAAGGTTTCATGGCTCCTATCTACTGGTTTCCTAACAATGAGGTCTATGGAGAAATTGGTATGCAGGAACTTAATGTTGTAGATTGACTAAACTCATAACTCTACAGTTCCAGCTTTCCACATAGGACAATAAGCATTGGTTTTTTATTGCTTTTAATATGACATGTGCTTGGCAAGATAATACTATTGCAGGAACTGAATGTTGTAGATTGACTAAACTCATAACTCGGTACTTCCATCTTTCCATATAAGTCAATAGGCATTGGCCTTATATTGGTTTTAATATGACATGTGCTTTTAGTTGAGACATTGAATTTTTATCTAACATGAGATCTGCTTCAGATTCTTTATACTGATTTCAATTTTGCTAGACTCTTGTATGCATCTAAACAACTCCGACGACTAATGTAGAGATGACAGTGAAGGCAGTCTCAGTCAACCAACCCATTAGGGATCAGGTACAACATGTTTTAGAACACTATGCACACTTGATATTTCTCATCCATACCCCCTCACCTGTCTATCTGCTTTCTCAGCCAGTGACTTTGAAGAAGTTTGAAGTGGTCCTTGCTATCATGACCTCTCTTGCTTTAGTAAGAATAACTTTGCTTCAAGACTTTGTTTTCAATTGATATTAGGGGACATGGTCATAACTAGTAACAGCAAACCTGATTGGGCTTCTAAACTTTGGGAGGGAAATATCCTCATGGTTTCAGTCTTATTGGGTGGAAGTTTTTCCTTAATAAAGTGGATACCCAGGACATGTTAAGAAGTATAGGGCTCAACATTGTTTCTAGGTGTCCCCTTTGTGATGAAGCTTATTAATATATGGTTCATGTTTTTTTGTTCTGCAAATATACATACAAGATCTAGTAATATGTTGTATAGTTGACCTGGATTCCACACATACCTATGAATAGAGAAGATTGTATTATGCTGATGAAGACTGACAACTCCAGGATATCCTTCCTTGCAAGTCTCTATCATGTTTAGCAGGAGAGGAACAATAGATTGTTCTTGGGAAGATTAAAAGATGCCCTGAAATGTTAGGATGTTATATCTTCTGACCTTAGGGCTCTTGATAGGTCTTATTGACCATGACTGCTTTCTTTCTTTCATTTATTTCCTTCCTTTTCCTTCTACCTATCCTCATTGTTGTACATTTTTACAGAAAATAAATAAAAAGGGAGGCCCACACTCCACCACATTGATCACTGTTGATGTATCTATTTCTGGATTCATATTTGTTGCATCCTCGTATGGATCACTTATCTAGAATTTGTAGAACATTGGGTCTAGGTGTTCCACATTCATTTTGTCTCATCTATTTTGGAGTTTGCGTTGTCAAAATGGACATGTGAAGTCCTGACTTTCATTCTAGTGTTTAAAACTAATTATGAAGTTCTGAGATGAAGTATTCTCAGTTATGAGTAATTTGATCGGCTATGTGAACCATACTCATCAGCAATCAGAGTGAGAACTGAAATCAACAGGTTCACAGAATTATATCATCATGAGTTAACAGTTTTTGATGGATCAATGAACTCTAAAAGTTTATAACAACCTCTTTTAGTGTTTAGTATATGATTATGTATAGCTACCTTTAATGGTATTTGTAACGACCCCATTCCCTGGAAATCCCCAATTAAGGAAGGCCAAGAAACTACAACCATTATCCCAAAACCAAGATCAAATGGTTTTGCACATAATCAAAAATAATTAAATAAATCCTACTAAACTAACTAAATTTGATACATGATAAAAAAATTCATGAAAGTTCACAAAATATAGGATTTCGGGACTTCACCCAAAATCTATACCAACTAGCTATATCCTTCGGGCCTTACTTTGTATGTTTTCTTTCAATGTCTTCTTTTCTTGAATGTCTGATTTCCAGCAAGAAGTAGATTATCCTAAAAATGATGAAAATAAAAATATCGATCAGTGAACAAGTTATTCTGGTATGTGGGAGAAACAAAACTTCACAAGTAATGGTAACAACATAATTCAGCAATTATTGTTTAACAAAACAAATTTAACATCTTCATCATTACCATGTGTCTCCAACCTCTATCATAACCCCTCAGGGCATCATACTACAATATTCATAGTTTTCCCCTATTCAGACAGATGACTTTATCTTGTATCCCCGTGTACAGGCGGGTGACTTCTCATGTACCCCCTATTCAGGCTGGAACCAATTTGTGCCTTCCCCTATTCAGTCACATGGCCTTTCTATAGACCCAGAGGTGGCCTAGATATGAGCTAGTCATGTCCATATATCATGTGATAGAAATATTCACTTTATAGTTTGCAAGGAAGTAAATTTCATCCAATAGTCATATATTTGCAAACCATGCAGAGAAACCCAAGAAAACCATGTGAAACTAAACTGATAACTCATAGGCGAAACCATATACCTGTCTCAGGAGTTTTCGCTGTCCAATTAAGAAACGGTAAGATCAATCACACAATCAACCAAGCAAGTCAACTTGAAATTTAAGGCATAACATACATGTGTCACTGCATGATTCTAAAATCTACCAAAAGGACTGACTTGGGTTCTGATGCGATGATTTTGAGTCGCATTTATAGACCTGTTTGATATGTGTTTTATGCTTTTATTAGTCATTTTTATGGTTAATGTTGCATAATTCATCCACTTTGGTCTTTGCTACTATTTTATGTCAAATCCCCTTTATTTCATCGTTTTGAGCATTAATTGTCAAAATATTATTATTTGTGTGAATTTATGTGGTTTCGTGTTTGAATTTCAGGGAAAACAAGTATCTGCTTCCGTCGATACCATCGACGGAGGTCGATACCATCGACCGGACCACAGGCTGCCAGTCGTGAGTATCAGGAAAGAGTCGATACTATCGACAGGGATGTCGATGGTATTAAGCTACCATTAGGTTGCTGGCGAGGAAGCAGTCGATAGTATCGACACGAAGTCGATACCATCGACGCACGGAGGCTACATCGACGCAAAACGACGAAACCATCACTACAGGTTCATCGATGCCATCGACCCAAGTCGATGGTATCGAGATTACATCAGGCGCTCAGACGAAAGGAAAGGAGGGTTGCCGCTACCATACTGAGTTGATACCATCGACTCGCGTCGATGGTATCGACACCGTAAGATATGCGTTTGCTTTGGAATGATCTTAATCAGACGGCCGTGGTTAATTAGCGACCTAATGAGGGAGATATACCTAATGACGATCGCCCGGACGTGAGGGGGATCTCATTAGCCATTACACAGAGTACAAAGGAGGAGTAGAGAGGAGAACGGAGGCTAGAAGCTCATACCAGTTGATCCGGACACCGAAGAAGACAGATTCTACCACCGGAAGGCGGGAGAGCACATGTTCTACGTGGAGCATCAACTGGTTCTTCTCCGTTCAGGGGTTTCACCTCTCATTTCACGTTTTTCATATGATTTCCCCTATCTCTACCATGTACTTGCTTGAGATGAACATGCAGGGCTAATCCCCTTCGTCTTTAGGACCGGGAGTAGCCCGGGAATTCATTGTATGACAATTTTATAATAGTAATTCATATTTTATCTCCTAAATCTGTGGTATGATTTCATTTTCTCAATATATTGTTATGCTTGATCACCATAATAATAACCTAATGCCCTTAATCACTTTGAAAGAAGGATTAACGGCTGAAAAGAGATGGAATTCACATTAATCGACAAATCCCTTGAACAAGGTGGTGTAAAATTAATGGTGGATACTGAGAGATCGTTCATAATGCACCTAGTTTAGGGTATAGGTTACTACAACAGTGGAACCGACCTAGACTTAGGTAGTGAATTGCACCACGACAGTGGGCAATTCTGTTTTCAGGCCACTACCCGGATAGAGAGATAAAATTAAGGCATTATATAAAATCTAATACAATGAAAACTCACGGTGAAACCGCAATCCTAAAGATACCCTTTTGAATTGATTAAATAAACATTTAATCGATCGTTTGTTTTGTTTTGTTTTTATTTTCTTTTAATTTCAACAACAACTCTCAACTTGTTAATCGGCTTAGCTGATCGCGAGTAGTTAGTAGGAGTCCCCGACGATTGCACGTATCCCTGAGTTCGACTCGGGCCTCACAAAGGCATGTACCACTCGACGCGTTCACTTGCGTTTCTACGCACAGTAAAATTGCGTCAGGTTCCAAGTTGGGTTGCTAGGTTTACTTCCTTATTTCATTATTCATAATACTTCATTATTGTTCTTTTACACTTCCATGATCCACCAACTCTACTTTAGGTTTCATACACTTGATTATACTCCAATAGGTGTCTTTTATGAAAAAGTCCCAATTTTTATCCTTTATTAATCAAGTTAGGGTTAGAGAGAGAAACATGGATATTTGGTAGTTTCATGTCCAATGGGTTTACAAACCCTAGTTTTCATCATTATGTACCCTTTATGCATAAAGAAACCCTAATCCTTCAAATCTCATATTATGATGTTCATATAAGTCCAAAGTGTTCCTTTTATTCATACAAGTCGATCTTTGACTAAATACATCAACTAAGTTCATTAGATTCATTAATACTCAAAAATTAGGGTTTTGATTCATTATAATAATTAAAGGCATCAACTTCAAAAAAGTTTCCAATTGGAAACAAATATAGGTCAAGATTATATTTTTATTGAATAACTTGCATTTTTCTGATCTGAATTCATATATTATATGTCATCATTGGATATTCCTATGATTTACTACAATTTTTATCAATTAAATACATTCTGGCCAATCACAGGCCATCATGTAGGCAACCCACTCGTATGGCAGACTGATTATGCGAGCGAGAAAAGAGAGGTGTAAGGACCAGACTAGCCTTACCTCTAAAAGATGCGCATGAGGGCAAAGTTGTCTTTTTCCCACAACCCATCTTCAACCCCGAGAAGTCTTCTTTGTGAGCCAGGAAGTCAACTTGTGGGTTGACTCTATGATGTACGTTGTTTAGCACACCAATCACTAGAAAAAGTATCCTAGAGTTTATCCTTTTTCTACTTTCCGATATAGGCTAGTATAGAAGGGTCGATCCACAGAGACGGTGAAAAGAGGATGGTTGAGTTCAAATCAGGTTGCGAGAATAAAAAGTAAAATATGTTGAGAATGTTTCAGTTAAACTAAAATAGAAATTAAAAGTTGCAGAATTAAAACGTATCTAGATTAATAAAAGAAAGATCTGGGGTTCCAAAGATTCGCCACTAAATCCATGCTACTATGTAAATTGATACAACTCCAATTCTTAATTACTAAAGTAGGACCTCATGGCTGCCTGTCCGCACAAGGGTCAAGCTCCTCTTGAACTCATTGGTCTTGACATTCAAGGTTCATGGCGCAACCGTCCAACATTTCCTATCCATGGTCACATCAAGAAAAAGGTAAATCTCACTCTGGTGTTCTAATCCATAGATCAGTTGGTCTCGTCACTATGGATTAACATACAAGAAAAAAGATGGAATGAAATCACCACTCGTGCTACTAAAACCCGAGGTCTCAAAATTCATGTAACAAAAGGACCTTACCTATCTAAGATCAAGAATGGATCAAAAGATGAAACACCACAAACACTTGTCAGGACTTCGTGTATTTCATTCAATCGGGGCCCTACTTTTGGTGCTCCCGCATGAACATATCCATCATTTGCTCGAAAGAAATTAGTCTGAGAAGTATTCATTCAATAAGAAAGGAGTTTATACAAGAACATAGAAACGGGCTATGGGGTTAGTCCTCATAGCCCAAAAAAATACTACTCTAAATGATGCAAAATTGTAAAAAGCTAAGGACTAGATATAAGATTGGATGCTAAAAATCGTATTATAAGATGGTGCCCTTTTTCTTGTGAAGTCCCCCCTCCTTTTATAGGGGAAGAAGGGGTGGAAACCTTGAAAAGGGAGGAGATGGAATGGAAGAGATAGGTGTTGTTTGTCTTGATCAAGAGAAATCTCTTCCTCAATAGGTAATAAAAAAATCATTGATTGCCTTCTTTTGACCCTTCAAATTCTGACTCTCTCTCTACAAATTCTCATTCTCTAAGTTTCATACAAATTTCAACAAATAACAATCTTTAAAGTGCATCCGAATATATATATATTTTTGGTAGGTCTATGAATTTCCTTTCCAATTCATATTAAAACATTAACTTTTGCCTTCGGATGTGAGAATTATGTCTATTTTGGTGCAAAGTATATATTTAAATCAGGCACTACGGGAAAATGAACAGACATGTTCACTAGTTGGTTAGACGATCAAATAATTACCAAAATAATCAGAAAATATATTTTTCTTGTAGAAATTGAAATTATCTTTTCAAAATATCTCTAAACTCTAAATTGGAATTTGTATGTGGGAGTTATGATTGTTTTGGTGTTGTCTATTCATGAATTTCAAGAACTGCGGGAATCGTGTGAAGCATCTTCCCAGAGAGATTAATGATTGGAGTGATTAGGCCATTTTCCTACAAAAATCCAACAAAATATAATTAAAACTCCAAATAAAGAGAGAAAAAATAAACTAATACAATTAATTATAAAACTAAGAAAATAAATAACAAAACAATCCTAAAAGATATCTAAAAGATTAAATTGAAAAGGATAAATACACATTTATCACTCTAGGATTCCCACCCTTCGAGCTTCAAGTGAAGGTGCTTATACCTCCGCCTAAGCAACATGGACTCAGGGGATGCCTGAATTTCTCTTGTGATGGTCTGCCAAGTTGGGATAGAGAAGAAGAACTCTGGAAGATAAGCAGGGAGAGGCAAGGGTGGTGGCGGGGATTAGTTGTGCAATTGAGGCTAGAGATTTACACGAATATCTCCCAGTGTATGGATTTGATTGTCGTCTTGCAGAGGGTCAGTACCCCCCATATATATAGCTTCCTATGGTGGTAGGGTTCACCTTAGGGTGGGAGATTGGTTGAATCTCCTAGAAGCCATGAAACTTGATGGGACCTAGGGTAGGCGATTTCGGTTTGATCTCACAAATCTAATGGAAAGGTTTCCAATCATGCTCATACATTGATGATCACAAAATTCGATCTAGGAAACTTTGGTTTCTAGTTCTATTTTCCAAAAAGCGACGTGAGCTAGCCGGTGACTGTGTGTCGTTGGATCTCAGATTTGACGTTCCACATTAAGTGCTCTATTTTAAAAGATACTTCTAATAAATTGAAAATCTAACATTTAATGATATTCCTCTCACTTTAGGAAATTTTATAAAATTCATATCTCTTAATTTGCTTATCCTTTTGATCAAAAATTTAAGAGAAAGTTCTTAATGACTTGATCTACCTGTGGATACAATTTGAGATCAAAACTCAAAAATAATGACACCTTTTTATTCAAGTACAAGTCCTGCACTAAAAGGCATATATTATGCATTTAAACCCTTGTTTTCTCTTTCTTTCTTTTGTATTCTCTTTATTTTGAATTTTTTGGATATTAGAAGGCAAGTGAAACTAAAACCACCCTATGGTGGCCACTTATGCCACCTTCTAGAGAATTATATGCTTTTATTAAATAAAACATGTGTTATTTATTTTCTTCTTACCTTTTCACATATTATGGGTTTTTCTCTTGTCCTTTATCTTTTTAAACTTTCATTGTCTTATTAAGGTAGGGAAAGCACAAAATCCATCATTCAACACAATTTTACAAAGAAACTTGTTGTAAAACAATGCACACAGATTGTCAAGCAAGCCCTTTTTATTAAATAATTGCATTATGATACAGCCAAAATTAAGGTTATACCATCCTTCCCCACTTATAAGAATTTGTCCTCAAAATTTAGCTAATTATACAAACAATTCATGGTAGGAATTTCCATGTCTGTCTTCAGCTCCCACGTGACTTCATCCTCTCCATGGTGCTTCCACAAAACCTTTACCATCTCTAACTTTTTGTTTCTGAGTTATTTCACCTTGATATCCAATACTCTCACTGGTGACTCAGGATATGTCAGGCTCCCTTGGAGCTCAATAGGTTTGATGGTCAACACATGACTAGGATCTTTCAAATAGCACTTTAGATTGGATACATGGAACACGTCATGCATCATACTATATTGTATGGGTAGGGCTACACGGTAGGCTGCCTCTCCAATCCATTCTAGAATCTCAAATGGACCTATATATCGGGGACTCAACTTCCCCCTATTATTAGCTATTGCTCATAGGGGTCAGATTTTTAGGAATACATGTTCACCCAAAATGAAATGTAAATCAGTATGCTTTGCATCTACATACAACTTATGTCTATCTTGGGCTCTCTTCAACTTTACCTTATCAAAGAAACTTTATCAGCATAAATCTAAAGTTCCTCTGGCCTCAAAAAGGTCCTCTCACCAACCACATTCCAGTGAAGTGGTGACCGACATGGCCTCCCATATAGAGTGTCATACAGAGGCATCCTGATACTGGCTTGATAGCTATTATTATAGGCAAACTCAGCTAAAGGAAAGTACTGCTCCCATGATCCAGCTTTATAGAGCACACATGCTCTCAACATGTCTTCTAAAGTATGTATTGTTCTCTTTGACTATCCATCAGTCTGGGGGTGGTAGGCGGTACAAAATTTCAGCCTTATCCCAAGTTCGTCATGCACCTGCTTCCATAACTTTGAGGTGAACATGGGGTCACGATCAGATATTATCAAGCTCAAAATACCTTGTTGACACACTATCTCCTGGATATACAACTCAACTAAGTCTGACACTTTGGCAGTGATCATTAAGGTAAGAAAGTGTGCCGACTTGGTTAGGTGATCCACCAGAACCCATATAGCATCATGACCTTTCTTGGTCTTCGGCAGACCTACTACAAAATACATGGTGATCTGGTCCCATTTCCACTCAAGAATCTCAATCGATTACAGTAATCCTCTGGGTTGTTGGTGTTCAGCCTTCACCATTTGGCACATGAGACAATTTGCCACACATGTCAAAATGTCTTTCTTCATTCCAGGCCACCACAAATACCACTGCAAGTCTTTAAACATCTTGGTAGTGCTAGGGTGTACGGTATACTTAGATCCATGAGCTTCCTATAGGATATGAGTCTCAAGGGTGATTCCTCAAGAACCCAAATACGATTCTTGTATTGATCCCTCCATCTACACCCAATGATAAGTGTATTTGAGGTTTTTCTAACAAACCTTTCATCTTCTCAAGCTTAAGGCTAGCCATGTGGGAAACTCCTAACTCAGTCAATAAGTCTGGTTTATCTGAATGTTATCAAGGTGAATTCGGTCTTCTAACAACTACAGAGTCAATTTGGAAAACTCTCCTAGTTCCCTCCACTGGGTTGATAAGACAGATGCACATCTCAGTTGTTTCTGACTAAGGGCGTCTACCACTACATTGGCCTTTCATGGGTGGTATTCGATGGTGAAATCATAGTCCTTCATATATTCCATCCATCGTATCGATCTTAGGTTGAGGTCCTTCTGAGTCAAGAAATACTTCAAGCTTTTTTGATTAGTGAGGACATCAAAGGTAGAACCATATAGATAGTATCACCAGTTTTTTAGGGCATGCATGATTGCAGCTAATTCTAGATCATGTATGGGATAGTTTACTTCATTTGGCTTCAACTTCCTGGATGCATAAGTGACAACATGTTTATTCTTCTCTAGCACACATCCTAGCCCCATCTTGGATGCGACAATGAAGATCATGAATTCCTCATTGCCAAACGGTCAAGTCAACACAGGTGTTGTGGTCAATTTCTCCTTCAGCTCTTCGAAGCGAGCTTCACACAACCCGGACGACACAAACTTTTCATCCTTACGAGTGAGCTTGGTGAGGGGTAAGGTGGTCTTTGAGAAGTTTTTGATGAACTGTCAGTAATACCTGCCTAATACCAAGAAGCTTTGAATTTCAAAAGGGGTCTTCGAAGTTGTCCAATTGCATACAACAGACACCTAGGCAGGATCTACTGAGCATCTATAAAAATGATGAAAAAGGAGTCTAGGAAAGGTTGGAACGCACTGTTCATGAGATTCAAAAATACACTCGACATTGGACAACCCAAACGGAATGACCACAAAGTCATAATGACCATAATGGGTTCATAAGAGGGTCTTTGGGATGTCCTCACTCTTAAATCGCAATTGATGGTAACTGAACCTCAAGTAAATCTTTGAAAAGACTTGAGCTAACTTGAGTTGGTCAAACAAGTCATCGATACAGGGTAAAGGATACTTATTGTTGATGGTAGCATGTTTCATCATCCTATAATCTATGAACATTTGAAGAAATCATTCCTTCTTCTTTGCAAAAAGGATTGGTGCTCCCCATGGAGATGTGCTAGGTCATACGAAGCCTTTGTCTAACAATTCTTACAGTTGCTTTTTCAGCTCAAGCAACTCTATTGGGGCCATCCAATAAGGTGTCCTGGAAATAAGGTTTGTCCTGGGAGCTAATTCTATTGCCTCTCTCTCAGGAGGTATCCCAAGAAAGTCATCCAAGAATACATTTGCATAGTCCCTGACTACCTCTATCTTCTCTAAGGGTTGCAGCTTAGGCTCCTACTCAATAACTACTGCTAGGAATGCCTGACAGCCTTTGGTTATTAACTGTTATGCTTTCAAGGAGGATACATACATAATAGCGGTAGCATCCCTTCTACCTCTAATGGTTAAGGGCGGGTGACCATGCCTCTTTATTACAAGCTTTTTCTCCTTACAATCAATCTGGGATCTATATGTATAAAGGAAATCTATGCTAATTATTACATCGAAGTCATTCATGTCCAACAAAACAAAGTCAGTAGGGAAATTGTTGTTCATGTACCTGACGGGTAAGATAGGGGTTTTTAAAAGAGATGTAAAAATCTGACCACTAGGGGTAGTGACGCCCAACACATATCCTAAATCCTTGAAATCCAGACAGAGCATAGTTGTAAGATTTTTCAAAATGAAAGTATTTATAGATCCACAATCAAACAGAGATTCCACACTTTGTCCCATAATTTCAAGCATGTATACATGGTTTTCATAATAGTCAAATACTATTACATTTCATAAATAAAGATGGGAAAACTACTCTAAGGGTTATTATCCTCTATCAAACGGTTGGCACTAGCCTGGGCCTCTTCATTATTGATGGAAAATACTCAAGCCAGTCGATGCTCTCCTGCATGTGTAACTGGTGGGGCTATTACTGTTGTCTATGCCACTAATGGTGTTGCTGCCACTGGCTGAATAGCCATCGGGGCGTGTTCTCTTGGGTTAGGAAGGGAGCAGTTAGCTTGGAAGTGTCCCTCTTGTTGGCATCAATAACACACCTTCCTTTTGAAGATACACTTCCTTGGATGGTTCCTCCCACATTTGAGGCATCTGGATGATGCCCCTTATTTTTCGATGCTCATTGCAGGGATTTCCTCTTCCTCCCTTGTCGTGGTGATGACCCTGGTTCTTTCTATTATCATTTCTTGGTCTGAAACTTCCTTCTGTGAAGCCGATATATCCTTTGGGTTGGTGTCGACGTAGTATGATCATCTTCTCCATGTCCAGGGTGAAGTTGAGAGCTTCAGAGGGAGTTGTGGGTGAAACTTGCAAGTGTAGTCTGTCGCTATCATGTTCGCTTAAACTAGGAAAGTGAACTACTTTTTCTTTTCCTTCTTGGCAGCGGGGGGTATGAATCTCCTGGTGAAAAGTGCATGGAAGTCTACCCAAGTAATGGAGTCTTCACGTAGATCTTGGCCCAAGATATGGTTCTCCCACCATATCTTTGTTGCTCCCTCTAGGAGATGGGTGGTGTAAAGAACATTCTTGCTCAACTATACCTCCAACATGCAGAACATGTTTTCCATTTCCAAAAGCCAAACATGAGCTTTGTCGACTACCTCAATCTTGTCCTCTCCCTAGAATTTCTTAATGTTCAGCTTCACAAAGTCTAATATGGTGGCACCAAGGTAGGGACGGATGACTACGGGTTCACCATTCTCATTACAGGGAACATTTTTAAGGGAGAGGGCACTAATGCCTTCAGTCAAGTTCTTCTATTACTTTAAGAAGAGCATCTCAGGAGTTTGTGTCACTATTGGTCTGACTGCTGGTCCGGAGTCAGCAGCTTGGCTAGGATCATCCCTTGCTTCATCTTCAGACATAGGTTCATCTTTGGGTGCAGGGCTTTCTTCCAGGTTCGCGATGTGGAAGGGGATGGGTTTAGGCTCAAGGCCCGTCCCTCTACAGGCTTCACATTCTCTCTTCCTTTTCTTGGTAGATTTGCCTTTGATGGGCCTTCTCTTCTCAGAGGAGGGCTTCTTGTTGCGCATGGGCCTCGTTCCAAGATATTTGTTGGGGGTGTCATCATGGATGTCAACAGTCTTGACACGGGCCATGTTGTAACACATAGACCACTCTATTAATCATAGTTTCATAACTTAGGATTATCAAGGCATAAAGTTATATCTATGATATCTTGTTTACATGCATTTTATTGTTTGGTGGAGGATACTTAACCCATGTCATCCATAATCCCAGTACTCAAAGGAGGTGGAGAGAGAGAAAAACTTTAGGTACTTAGAGTTTGTTAAGTGAAAAAGGGGGGTAGAGAAGGGATGCAAGTAGATGAGAAATCCCAAGGCATCTTATTTCGAGTCAAATCCTAATATTTTGGCCAGGTAGTCACACAGATTCTGGGAGTCCTCATAAATTGACTAGTGGGGCAAAGGAAAATCCTTCTAGCCCCCAGATCATGATCCTTTTCTAGACACTTCCATTTTTGGTAAATTCTCTAATAATTCCCTTTGGGCTCTACTGAATTTGTAAAATTTAATAATTGTTAGGGATTATATGGAAAATCACGCTCTGATACCAAATGTAATGAACCCATTCCTTGAAAATCACTAATTAAGGAAGGCCAAGAAACTAGAGTCCTTATCTCAAAAATAAGATGAAATAGTTTTGCACATAATAAAAAATAATTAATAAATTCTACTAAACTAACTAAGTTTGAAATGAGTTAAAAAAATTCATGAAAGTTTACAAAATATAGGATTCTAAGAATTTACCCAAAATCTATACCAACTAGCTATATCCTTCAGACCTTACTTCATATGTTTGCTTTCAATGTCTTCTTTTCTTGAATGTCTGATTTCCAGCAAAAAGTAGTTTATCCTAAAAATTCCGACAACCAAAACATCAGTCAGTATAATAAGTTATACTGGTATGTGGGAGAAATAAAACTTCACAAGTAATGGTGAAAACATAATTAAATAATTATTGTTTACAAAATTAAATTTGATGCCTTCATCATGACTACCCATACTAGGTGTCTCCACCCTCTGTCATAACCCCTTAAGTCATCATACTATAGTATTCACAGTCTTCCCCTATTCAGGCAGATGACTTTATCGCATCTCCCCCTATTCAGGCGGGTGACTTCTCATGTACCCCCTATTTAGGCTGGTACCAATTGGTGCCTTCCCCTATTCAGGCGGATGGCCTTTTGAGGTGGCCTAGAAATGAGCTAGTCATGTCCATATGTAATGTGATAGCCATATGCAGTTTGTAGTTTGCAAGGAAGTAAAGTTCATCCAACAATCATATATTTGCAAACCATGCAGAGAAACCCAAGAAAACCATGTGAAACTAAACTGATTACTCATAGGTATAACCACATACCTATCTCAGGAGTTTTTTTAGTCCAAATAAGAATAAGTAAGATTAACCACACAATCAACCAAGCAAGTCAACTTGAAATTTTAGGCATAATATCCATGTGTCACTACATGATTCTAAAATCTACCAAAAGGAATGACTTGGGTTCCAAGTTGGGTTACTAGGTTTACTTCCTTATTTCATTATTCATAATACTCCATTATTGTTCTTTTACACTTCCATGATCCACCAACTCTACTTTAGGTTTCATACACTTGGTTGTACTCCAATAGGTGTCTTTTATGAAAAAGTCCCAATCTTTATCCTTTATTGATCAAGTTAGCTTTGGAGAGACAGAAAGATGGATATTTGGCACTTTCATGTCCATTGGGTTTACAAACCCTAGTTTCAATCATTCAGTACCCTTTTGTGCATAAAGAAACATCAAACATGTAGCATGCATAAATAGACTAGAAAAATTAGCATTTTAGCCAAATTCATATAAAATGGAAATCATAGCAATAGGGGTCCAACAAAATATATAAAAAAGTAATTCAACAACCACATGGATATAATGCACCAAAATTTGGAAATATAAATGTCCAAGAAAGTGAACTTTGTAACAGGGAATAATAGTTTAAAAGATGCCTCATTAAATAAATGTAGGTTTTAGTCTAATAATGCCTAAAATGAAATTAAGGTTGTTCATACCTTATGATCAGGTATTTAGTAACACTCCTAAGTTCAGGGTCAGGGCTTTCACAACCTAATCATAATATTTAATCATTGGATCAATATTGACTCTGTTGAATTTTCTATTTAGAAAAATCCCTATTGTAAGTTGGAAATATTGTCTTGAAACCTATTCCATTAAATTAGTCGTATTTTTCTGATTTCAAAAATGTATTTATATGCATTATTTGGATAAACTATCAATCTATTACGAACTTCACAAGCTAGCTCCATTTCTGAATAAAAAGGAAAACTAATATATGAAATGACTACTCTGTCCTAAAATGAAATGTGAATATTAGAGTTGTGTTACCCAGAGACCATAGCAATCGGCCTCTAGTAAACAGTGGGAAACGAAGAGTCAAACATGAGGTTAAATGACTATACTACCCTTGTTACGAGTTACTGGAATAATTAGAACACAATGGGGAGAGACTGGGCTTTTGCTCTAGGGATTGATTTCCCCTACCTCTTGTGCCATGAGCACTCTCATGGAGATTTGTTGGACTAAAGGTGTAATATCCAACATTTTGGTAAAATAGAATGATATAAATGTAAAGCATGTTTTGATAAATAAATCCCCTAATGGTATTATTGGGGGAATAACAATATGGATTGCCTTTGTGGCATGGGTTCTTGTGGCACAAGTTAAATACATAAAAGGAATTTGTACATGAATTATTAATAATGACCTTTAATTATGATAAACCAAATAATTGTCAAGTGGCCAAAAGAAATAAGATTTACGGTATTTTAGATAATTAGAGGATAATTATCAAGCCAAGATTGGAAACACCGTGGTTGAGGAACCAAACAAGAATATTTCAGTTTACTCTTTTGTATACTTGAAAATAATAAAAGAACGGAAGATAATTATAGATATTTGAAGAAAAAGGGGTGTTCCATAAGATAATAGTAATTTTTTTTAATAGATGTCAAAAGGAGCACATTTTTATAATGAAAGACATCATAATAAATCCCAACATATTAAAAATAATTTGCGATAACATTACTTGGTTCCTATATTTGTTTTAAGGAATATGTAGGATAAGAGAGATAAGGGAGTAATTTAAAATTTTTAGCCAAAGTATCCAATAAAGTGCCACATATTAATGTGCATTCCTAATGACCCTAATACTTCAAATCTTGATTGATGATGTTCATATGAGTCCAAAGTATTCCTTTTATTCATAACAAGTTGATCTTTGACTAATAACATCAATTCAGTTCATTAGATTCATGAATACTCAAAAATTAGGGTTTTGGTTCATTAAAAACATTGAAGGCATCAACTTTGAACAATTTTCAAATTGGAAATAGCTATAGGTCAAGATTATATTTTTATCAAATAGCTTGCATTTTTCTAATCCGAATTCATATATTATAAGTCATCATTTAATATTCCAACAATTTACTATGATTTTTATCAATTAAATACATTACGGCCAATCACAGACCGCCACGTAGGCAGCCCGCTCGTGTGGTAGACTGATTAAGTGAGTGAGAAAAAAGAGGTGTAAGGACCATACTAGCCTTCCTCTAAAAGGCGCACACGAGGGAAAAGTGGTCTTTTACCCATAACCCATATTCAACCTCAGACAATCTTCTTCACGAGCCATGCAGTCAACTCATGGGTTGACTTTGGGATTCCCACCCTGTGAGCTTCAAGTGAAGGTGCTTATACCTCCGCCTAAGCACCAAAGACTTGAGGGATGCCTCAATTTCTCCGATGATGGTCTGCCAAGTTGGGACGGAGAAGAACTCTGGCAGAGAAGTAGGGAGAGGCAAGGGCGGTGGCTAGGATTAGTTGTGCAATTGATGCTAGAGATTTACTTGTGAAGATCCCCTGGTTCTATGGAGTTGATTTGTGGTCTCGCAGAGGGTCAGTACTCCCCATATATATAGCTTCATGTGGCAGAAGGGTTCACCTCAGGGTGGGAGATTGGGTGAATCTCCTAGAAGCCATGAAACTCAGTGGAGCCTAGGGTATGCGAGTATGGTTTGATCTCATGAATCCAATGGAAATGTTTCCAATCGTGCTCATGTATTGATGATCGCGAAATTCGATCTAGGAAACGTTGGTTTCTTATTCTTCTTTCCAAAAGGGACGCAAGCTAGTCGATGATTGTGCGTCATTGGATCTCAGATCCTACGATTCACATTAAGTGAGCTATTTTAAAATATACTTCTAATATAAATCGAAAATGTGACATTCAATGATATTCCTCTCACTTTAGGAAATTTTAGAAAATTCATATCTCTTAATCTTCCTATCTTTTTGATCTCAAATTTTAAGGTAAAGTTCTTAATGACTTAATCTACTTGTGGATACAATTTGAGATCAAAACCTGAAAATAACAACTCCTTTTTCTTCAAGTGCAAGTCATGCACTAAAAGGCATATATTATGCATTCGAACCCTTATTTTCTCTTACTTTCTTTTCTATTCTCTTTATTTCAACTGGTCTAGATATTAGATGGAAAGTGGAACTAAAACCACCATATTGTGGCCACTTATGCCACCTTCTAATGAATTCCATGTTTTTCTTAAATAAACCACATGTTATTCATTTTCTTCTTTCCTTTTCACTTATTATGGATTTTTTCTCTTGTCCTTTATCCTTTTAAACTTTCATTGGCTTATTAAGTCAAGAAAAGCACGGAATCCATCATTCAAGATAATTTTGCAAAGAAACCCAAGTTCTAAAAAAATACACACACACACACATAATAATACAACTAAAATTGAGGTTATAACAATATTCTTTACTTTACATATTGGTTGACCTTTTTTTATTTTCTTGGTTGTCACACCTGCTTAACTTGTTGTTGATGAATGATACTACTGATAAGAAGTAATACATATAAGAGGAACTCCATGTTAGCCTTCTACTCAAATCTACACGAAAAGAGGACATTAATTCGAACAAGTTACATAGAAGCATGGAGACAAAGACATGATCTTCAAAGAACATTGCTTGTGGAATTTGGATAGCTGTTTGATTAAGCTAGACAAGTATATCAAACAAGAGTCATTGACAAACTATATTTATATCCTTGCTTCAGGTAAGATAATTCTATACCCGATCAATCTTCCCGTTGTCCATGGGTACGATGTAGATGTTTGTCTATATTAATTCTAGGCTAATTATATATGGAGTTGCCAATAACTAACAGACAGCTGAAGCGTGGATGAGTACTGATGTGTTTCCCTTCAGGGTCAAGTCAACCAAATGAGATGGTGTAACATTTGAGTGTTAGTGCTGCTCTCCCATGTGCGAAATGATGTCATGTCTGCACAGTGCACAGCTCGTCAACCATAAACCCATTGCCAATAACTAATCCCGCTCCAAGAAAAGAAAAAAAGATCGAAAAGCAAATAAACTCAGTATAAACCCATTGCCAATAAGTAATCCCATTGCCTGATCCTTTCTTCACACTTCGCAAATAACGACAACATGCCTTGTCTTTTCTTATTGTCCACGCCTATCAGGCTACGCTTTCAGCGGTCTCACGGGAAAGTTTTTTATTTTGTCATTAGTTTTTGCAATTATAGATCCTTTGCTTTCATGCCCACTGGAAAAGACAAACCTCACCCACGCTTTCGTAAGCTTCCGGTTTACGACATCAAGTACTTGTTGGGGATAGGACTGGGCTTGGTGAGTTGCGTAAGCACGCCAATAATTGGCGACGTATGCTGCAGGCTTTCGGAGGGACATGCGTTGCTTATGTGAGTTGCGCAAGCACCCAATAAGTACGCCATCACCACTCACCAGGTTATAATACTAATATATATCCAGATCATGTGACCTCATCTTCCTTGTCGACGTATTGCCGCCTGTGCGGCGCCCATGAATGACGACATACCCGGGCGTTTGGATTCGAAAGTACTCCACTAGCCATTTGACTGATAATCTTATGTTACAGAAGATGATAAAAGCGGAGAACCCGAAAAGATCCAGTGGGTTCTGTAATGTATCCTTACGAGTTACCGCATAAAGGGCTAATTTGGTAGGATGTGGTTGCAATGTAAACTGCGGTTTAAAAAGTGAAATATTTTAAAACAGTGAGTTTAAACTAAACATGTTGCATTTGGTAGGATGTTGTTAATATGGCATGAATTTGTTGGCTTTTATTTGCTTAGTACCTTCAACACCAAGTCTATAGCAGATTTACATGTTACAAACTGAGAAAAAGACTGATAAGTCTGTTTCCGCACTCGACTCCCCCTTTTTCAGGCGCGGTACTATTGTCAAGAATTTCTGCCGAAACATGTAACCAACTAAATAAAAAGCTCATCCAAAACCAGGGAGTTTGATTTCGTACACCGTAACAAACCAGGCCTAAGTGTAGGAAAGGATTGTAGTCGTGTGTCAAATCATGCCAACGTATTTTTTTAGTTTCGATAGCATCGACACTTTTAAGAGGCATTTATAGTCCGATCTGAACCATAGGACTGGTGACTAGGCTCCCTAATTCTATTTTCAGGAGGGATTCACTATTCAATTCTTGGTGTTATTGGGGGGGTCCAACACGTCTGAATTTCCAAATCTACATCGCATGCGTTTGCTCAACATGCAAATCTAATCTTATCACTTTGTTGAGATTCCTAATGCCGCTCATTTCACCGATCGACTTCCACATGCGCGTCCTCTTGTGTTTAGCTCTTTCAAATGTGAATTATTAAGTTTCCACCTCTTAGCCGTTGTCCCTCATCATCCACTTCACCTAGAGGGTGCCTGTGAGACTCTCGCAAAAGCCCTTCATCTCCATTCCCGCTTTGGCCTCACCACAGTCACATTTTCAGCTATATTTTAAATCTCTCAGTCATCTTTAATCTTACATTACTCACTTCTAAAGTGAGAAAGACTCATTTAAGTGGGAGTGGAGACTAAATCCTTATGGGTCGATCCATGGGGTATTGGAATTTAAGGTTGACTAGGTATGTATATGCTTTGGACTTTGACAAATAATAACACATGTGCGTACACTCACCCCGCCTGGTCTGGCCTGACGTGAGTGATTTGATATTCTTTTACTTTATTATTTAAAAAATATTTTAATTTTTGTCATTTGAAAATCTAAAGATGCACAATTTCTTATTATTTAATTGTCTTGAAAAGACCATCGCTCTGAGCCACCCAACCATATTTTATTTTGAGCATAATCTTACTCTTTTTCCCATCCTGGTTTATTGGGCTCTTGGTTGACTGGTCGGAGTCCCCTTGACTTTGTTTGGATGTGCCCAACAAATCATGCACATAGGAACTTATTTATCAATTAATATTAGAGGGAAAAATAACTAGTTGGTGGCTATATCCGACTATATATAGGACATATTTGAGCCATTACTAAGCACAATCAACCCATCCCAAAACGTATTGAGAATAGTTGATTGCAAGAGAACTACAATGTGCAAGATTAGTTCTCTATGGTGTGTTGTTTTTCAGTTATTTTATGACCTCCGCTACCTTGTCATCAATCCATTACATTACTTTCTTTCAGTTCGTGTTCTTCTTTCTTCTCCACCCTCTCTACCCACTTTTGTGCATCTGAATGTGATTACTGTGATGTACGAAGGCCAGTAGACTGTTCAACACTATTCTCTTGCTAGCATCGAGAGGTAGCACTTGAGTTGGAGGTGATTGAATCTAGGAGACAATCTGCTAATCATGCTTGTGCAAAGTAGCTGCAAAATTTATTTTTACGACGATGATCTATGTTACACGCCTTCACCCGCATGATTTTTTGAAACCTTTATCTATGTTCATTATTTAATTTGATTATGTGCTACCTTAATCTAGTTAAAGAATTATTAAAATATTAATTGAAAATTCAAAATATATCCAACATTCGTGAAGATAAAATCACTTTTCTAGTAAATGCTTCTTATTTTTAGTTAGATTCTTATAGTTTACATAATATGGACCCTAAAACTATGATGGCCATGGAAGACATAACTAGTCTTAGGCCCCAAAAATTCATGGGTTCATACTTTCAGTGTTGGCAATAAAATGTGAAATTCTAGCTCACGTATTTTGGTTTAGTTTTTGGTATGACACCACTTGAGGAACGTGAACCATTTGTTAATTTTTTTTCTAATGATTTTGATTTGTGATTGTAATCTATAGTGATCCAACTTCTCCTTCCAAGATACCCAAAGATATGGACTATCTTTTTTGTGATAGGATCTTGTCTATTCTTTTGATGAGCTTTATAATATTTATCGAAAACAACCTTCTATCCTTGATCTTTGACAAGCTTTGGATGACAAGTTTGGAATGCAAGATGCTAGACTAGAATAATATGCTTTTTTTAAATGGTAAGATTACAATATGGTGGATAATAAGCCTAATTTGTCCCAAGTACTTGAGTACCAAAACCTCATCTCAAAATATGTTGCTATAAGATTGAGGAGAATATGTAAGTGGTTGCCCCGATTAAAAATCTCTCTTCATCCTCAAAGGATTTTCTCTAGTCTCTTCATCATATGCATGATAGGTTAACCACGTTCTCCTTAGTGAAATCTCTTCAAACTAAATTATATTATAGGAAAAAATATGTTAAGAGCGATACCTCTGTAAACTTAGTTGTAATGACCCTGACCTGGGTTATGAGGTAACCCTATTTTTTGGCTAAGTAAGTTGCTTAGAACTTTAATATAATCCTCTAAGGTGTTTTTTTTATCATGTGACACACTTATGTTCCAAGTTTGGTCCTGATTGAATGTTGCTTGAGCAATGTTCCTTTATTTTAGACCAAAGTGCAATTTACCCAAGTTGAGGGGTTATATTGCAATATGTCACATGTTGAACATTCCCTATATGTTTTAGCATCATAATATATAGAATGATTCTAAGTGGTGGCTTTTGGAAAGCCTAAATGCCAAGTTTGAACTTATTTGAATAATGTTAGTACCTTGTGCACCAAATTTGGTACAAATTGTAATTTACCCAAAATATAGGGTTGATATGCAAATTACCACCTCTAGAGTGTTCCTACTTCCTCTATGTATCATTTAGAGGAGATATAATGAATGAGACACCATGTTGAATCATTTATGAGTGGTAGTATTCTTGGTGATGAAAAGACCATGAAAAGGGTTGAATATGAAACCTTAACTTTTAGTTGTATCAAGTTGAAAAGCTTATATATGAGTGCCTATCGGCCAAGGAGCCATAGGAGGAGCCTCATATCAGTTTTTAGACTCTTGTAAAAGGCCATGACGTACAAATCACCTCAAGGAGGTGAAGTGTATCGGTTTACAATTTCCTTAGAAAAGTCGTATCGGGTTGTGTATAAAGTGGTGATTTTGTTGATATATCTCATTCAAAGAGATAAGTAATAGACGAAATATCATATTTAGATTATCCTCAAGTGTTTTGCATGTCAATATAAATGTGAGTACATGCATGTACATGTGTAAACCATGCATGGAAAAGTGGCACCTAGTAGCTCAAATTGATGACACCTCATTTATACACTTTTTCATGAACCTCAAGTATATATACCCCTCTTTTCACTCATTAGTGAAATTTTTAGAATCTTACCACCCTCCTTCCAGAAGGTATCATGCATAGGGTCCTTTTATTGTGCAGGAGTGAAGTGGTATCATACATTAGGGCCTTGGGTATCGCCCATAGCAAGTTCATATCGACCAAGTAGGGTGATATTGACCTAGTAAGGTGATATCGGCCATAGTGGAGTATTTTGACCACAAGTGTGGGGGATATCGGCCAAGAGTGGTGGCATATCGTGCAAGGGTAGTCAGGTATAGTGCAAGGTGCTAAGGAGCAAGAGGGATCTCAATACTTAACCCTAAGGTGAGGCCATGATCATCTTCAACCTTGGATTGAAGCATGATTTTAGGGTTATGATCTTCCTTTCTTTTCTTCTTCATCAATTGCTTATCCTTGGTGATTCCTTGTATATGAAGGAGTTGTGAACGAGCCTTGTACTTTTGATAAGTCATCTTCAACCTTAGGAACGTGGAGCTTTGGAGCTTGGAGCTTTGAAGTTGTTCTTAAGGCGGGTTATATAACTTGAACTCTATCATGTTATTATTCGTCACCTAAATTGCTATACTTAATGATCTACTTTTAATTCCGAAATTTTATAAAATAGTTGATGATATTATGAGTTCTAGTAGTTGCTTAGACATGTTTCCATGAACTATAATAGTTAGAACAAAGGTCTAGAGCTTGAAGAAGATGGTATCACCTTATAAAGTGATAGCGGGTTCAAGCACATAAGCAAGCACCTTTAACCCGATATGGTGATGCACCTACTTCACTAAAATGATATGGATATGATTTTGTACTTACTTGCAAGATATTATGGTTTATTATACATCTCTTGCACGATATGAGGTCAAACATACACCTCAAAAATGATATTGGGTTAAGAACACACCTCTTTGCCCGATATGGTGTGAAGCACACACACACCTCTTTGCCCGATATGGTGTGAAGCACAGACACACCTCTCTACCCAATATGGTGTGAAGCACACACACACCTCTTTGCCCGATATGGTGTGAAGCACACACACACCTCTATGCCCAATATGGTGTGAAGCACACACACACCTCTCTGCTCGATATGATGTGAAGCACACACACACCCCTCTGCCTGATATGGTGTGAAGCACACGCACACCTCTCTGCCCGATATGGTGTAAAGAAAGAATACACCTCTTTCCCGATATGGTAAGCATACATACACCTATAAAGTGATATGGGTAGCAAGCATACACCTTTAAACCGATATTGGGTTAAGCATACACCTATTGGACGATATGGTGTTGAGCACATATCTCTAAAATGATATGGTGGGTAACCCAATACACTAGATGACAAGAGTGGCAATGTGGTTAGTACCCTAGTACATGTGATGTCCAATACATTAAAGTAGGATGTGGCCAATATCTTTAAGTGAGATGAGGATGTTACATCCATGAAGGGTGAAGTTGATACACATTAAGAATGGTAAGATTGATACCTTAATGGGTAAGGGTATGAGGGATATGATGATGCCTAGATCGATATACATATAACCCAATACATGTGTTCAACTTGACATACATGATTCAACCCTATACCCCTTGTAAAGGTGAGGGCAATACACTCTTAGGAGTGATGAGTGTAACACCAAGTAATGGTGTGGCTAATACCTTGATAGGGGAAACACCTAGAGTGGTTGATAATGGACAACCTTATATCAACAATGCCTTAACCCGAGATGAGACCATATCATTGATGATGGTTGGATAATTCAAATGATCAAAACACTACATGATAAATGTGCTGAGTTAGTGCATAAAGTATTAGGATGGGAAATGCCCTAATACAAGATAAATTGATGAACTTAAGTAAGTTAAAAGTGATGAGGGAAGTGATATATCAAGGCATGATAAATACCACATCCATCACCTCAAGGTTGATGCACCTTGATGCACCTTAAATACAATATACTTGGATGAGTAACACATGAAGTGTGTCATGTAAATTGTTACATTGAGATGTAATGCACTTTGATAAATGTTGGCTAACATGCCTTAAGAAAGGGTTAAACCAAGTTAATAAAGTATGATGTAATCAATATCCTAGTAAGGATGAGAGAGAAACTCATACTTTGTGTTGATTACCATTTAATGATAAAAGATGAGAAGAAATAAGTATGATTGAATACTTATGATATCAATGTATGCTCCTAGATGTGTGGAGCAATGAATTAGGGATTGAATTAATAATATGAACTTGAAACCCTATTAACCCTAACCCTAATAATGGGAAAGTTATATTTCTCTTATTACATAAGCCTTGTGAGTCATGTTAAATACTTGTATAACAAGTATAATGATTAATGGCCTTGTGAGCCATATGAATAAGTGGTTGCCTAGTGAGAGGTGACAAGATATGTAATGGCCTTGTGAGCCATATGAATAAGTTGTTTCCTAGTGAGAGGTGACAAGATATGTAATGGCCTTGTGAGCCATATGAATAAGTTGTTGCCTAGTGACAAGATGTGTAATGGCCTTGTGAGCCATATGAATAAGTTGTTGCCTAGTGACAAGATGTGTAATGGCCTTGTGAGCCATATGAATAAGTTGTTGCCTAGTGAGAGGTGACAATATGTGTAATGGCCTTGTGAGCCATATGGAGTACTTGTACAATAAGTAAAATGAATACCTAGGTCTGAGGACCTAGAGGTCATGTTTATTTGTTATAGAGATAACAATGTTGTGTGAAGATCCAAGGGTTTGAATACCCAAAACTAGTAATCATGATAATGATGTGAAGGGATGAGAATTCCCAGTAATGTGATGAGGGACTGAGATCCCAAGTATCATGTGTTTTAAAGATATGAAAATTACATGATAGATGTATTACACTTTTCTTTGTAGCATTTGTTGTGATTTATAATGATAACTTGTTTGATGCTAAAAGAATGATGTAATACATGTAGTACATCATTAGGAACTATAAAACATTTCCCTGACCATAGATCCATCAGCATCAGGATTTGCTGAATGGTGAAATGGGTTTCCCGTGACATTACCCGGAGTGCATACTTTTGAGTATGTGGGGGCGTAAGTACGGATGACCATGTGTGAGTTGATCCCCTTATGAGCCCGAAATGAATGGGGATTTGGCTATATGTCATATCCTGGCTCGAGTGCGACTTCAATCGTAGACTCTATGTTGAGCACGGTGAAGTGACCTGTGGCTCAGAGTATGGTGCTTGTGTCGCCATGACTCAGTAATTTCATAACTGGGGACGGTTGTTAGTAGATGTTTCCCCTAAGAGAGTGTAGTTGACACTGTAGCTGTAAGCGAGGATTCCTACGTACCCTGGAGCAACTATTTGCAGCCGACACAAGATGTCCTGCTAAGATTAAGTGGTCTCGTACTGACCGAGACAAGTAAGGTCATGGAAACCAACTCTCCCATTGACCTTGTACGGTACCGACTTGTGAGAAGTTTGTGGTCAGTTGGAAATGAACGGGGTATGCTTCATCTCCTTAGGGCATAAGTGTGATTGTTAAAATATGTTCAACTGTGTAGCATATCTTCTTAATGATCGAATACAAGAAACATTTTTTGATGCAAAATTGAGTTATACATCTTAGTTTATAGATGATATTTATGTTTCTTTACATTCCTTGCAAAGAAGATAGATGATTTATAACTCTACCATAGGTAGATGCAATGTTCTCCTTAAGAAAGGAGATTACTTCATTCTATTCATACAGCGAATTATCCTGCCTGATAATATAAAATGAACCTCTGATCAGTTTATAAATTCTTAATTTATGATAATAATATGGTCGGTGGAGAGTTATATCTCTCATTGCGACAATTGTCTCACCCCGTGGGATCCACATTTTTTTTAGTGGACGTTCACGAGGTGGCAAAGATCCTTCTACAGAGGAGGAACAATAGTTGAGGCAGTAGTGACAGCACAGGTTGAGTGTACTGTCTGTTGTGTCTTGTAGATAGAAATCCTATGTGTCGTCTTTGTACTCTCGGGTCCTTGGAGTTGGTTCGTACTGGTTTCATGAATGATCTGAGATTTTGGCTTGAATTCCTCGAGGTGTTATGTTGTTCCAGTATGTGTTTTGTTAGATAAACTGTTATATGTTGTCCTCAAGTTGAGATGTTGTACAATGTAAATCATGACATGTATGAGTTTTGGATCTTTCAGTAAAAGTTTTCTGGACAAGGATCTCCTTGCAAAAAAATGGTTTTAATTTTTAATGATTTTTGTTAATATGTTGTTTATGTTTATTCCGCTTAATTAGTAATGATTTGTTTGTCGATTTGATGATGGTCGTCACATTAGTAGATGATGTAAAACTCAAGAAGAAACCAAATAAGTTCAATCCTAAGTTCATGTAATTTTTCAAGAAAGGCAAGCAGTCAGTCATAATAATAGCTCAACTTCTGGTTGTAAGTGCATTTGTAATGCAAGCAGTCTGTTCATTTTTCCAATATTTATAGGGACCTCAAGTGTCAAAGGAAGAAAACTAACCAGGCCCATACGAATGTAGCCGTGAACATGAACAATGTGAGGGTTGATGCATCTTCTTCTTAAAGGTCAGATATCAAAAATTCTATGATTCTTAGTATCAACCTTTTATAGGGGTAGTTGGTCGATGGACTCTTGAGTGGTTTCTTACATATTCTATGATCATTATATAATTCTACCTATCAGGAAGACAATGGTTATGCAATATGTTGGGATGATGATGTGCTTGTGAAGCATATTGTAGGCTATGGACATATTGATCTGATGCTCACATCTGGGAAAGATCCTTAGACTAGAAAATGTTTTACATGTTCCTAGTTCTAAGAAAAACCAAGTTAGTGAAGTCTTAAACATGTCGCATGCTTACACTTTATTTTTGTCAAGGGAATAAAGTTGTAATTGCTAGATTTAGTTCTTACATGATGTTGGGTCCACTTGTAGGGGTTTGATTAAGCTTAGTGTATCTTCTTGCAATGGTACTTCTCATAGTAATGATAATTGTTTGAGTAACCTATCTACTTCTATAACTTATGATATTTGGCATGCTCATTTAGAACATGTAAATAAGAATATCATGAAATGCATGTTTCTCATGGACTTGATTTCCAAGACTCCTATCTCCAATGATTTTAAATGCCAAATATGTGTTAAAGAAAAGTTTCTCAAGGTACATTTTAGATTAGTAGAAAGGAACACATCTTTGCTTGATCGTGTTCATATGGACATATGCGATCTAAATAATATTCTAACTCGTGATGGAATGTGCTACATTGCGACATTTATTTATGACTTCTCCAAATATCATTGTGTTTTACTTGTTAAAATCTAAATGAACAATGGAAAAACATAGAATTTATAAGACACAAGTAAAAAATAAAACTGAGAAGAATCTTGATAGGATTAGATCTGATAAAGGAGGTTAATATACTTCAAATGGACTTAAATTGTTCTATGAAGAACATGCCCATATTCAATGAAACCACTACCCCATACAATCTACAATCCAATGGCGTAGATAAAAGAAAGAATAGAATGTTCATCGATGTGTTTAACACCATGTTAGATGTGTCTAGTCTACATCAAATAATGTGGGGGAGGCTCTTTTAACCGCTTACTATATGTTAAAACTTATGTATTTCAAACACATAGAGTAAAAACCTTTTGAACTTTGATTTAACAGGAGACTTGTTCTAAAGTTAGACATTTCTGACATTAGAACAAACTCCATACTAGAAATCAAACTTGTATATATTTTTTTACTATGGAAACATCTTTCCCTTCAAGCCTAGTATTCCCAAACTAGTTGGTGAAGGTCCTTCAAATGTTGAAATTTCAAATGCTTTAGAAACCAATCAAGATTCAACTCCTATTACATACATAACCATAATTGAACCAGAATCGTTGAACCTTGAAGTGGTTGAGCCTCGAAGATATTTTCATCTATGTAGAAGGTCCAAAGTAACAAATAACTTTGGCTCTAACTTCTACACCTTTATAGTAGAAGACCCTAAGAGTTATGAAGATGCCATGAAATGTGGCAGATCGTGCATACAAAAGGTCTATAACTAAGCAGAAGCGAACACCAACAGTGGAATTACTAAAAATCATTAAAAATTAAAACCATTTGCAAAGAGGTCCAAACACATGAAAACTCTTTTATCAAGAACCAATGTACTTTATTTACATCATGGTTCATAAATACATATTTTGTACCGTCTCTTCTCAAGGATTATAAGCATTGACTTCCTTGTTAAAACTATACATAGACAACATAAGAACCTCGAGGCATCAAGCCAAAAACTCAGACCGGTTCATTAAAGTACAGACTACTAACTCTGAGGACCTGAGAGTACAGAGACGACACATAAGACTCTCTATACAAAACATGACATCCAGTGCCTCCACATAGATTATCACTACTATCCCTATTACTGATGTTGCTGCTCTCCCCCTGCAGTAGGGTTTCTGCCTCTTCTTCTGCGTCTACCTAAAAAGTTGGATCCCACGGGGGTGAGATAATTGAAATTGCCCCAGTGAGAGATATAACTCTCTACCAGAAATATCATTATTGCAAATTAATGGAATAAAACTGAGCAGAGGAATCATAAGTATTCAACAGCAGATAAATCAATTATCTATGCATATTAGAGCAATGTTCTTCTTCAAAGTATTTCAGCTTATAACTTGATAAAGTAGTATGTCATTTGTTCAATAAGGAATATGAAGAACATGTATAACTTTTATCCATCTAGGATATACTAAGCAAGATATCATCAATCAGTGATTCTCGTATTTCAACCTTAAGCAAATATGCTACACGGCTGGTTACATTTTACAGTCATACTTAAGCCCTGATGAGATGAGGTATACCACTCATACTCCAACTGACCATTATGAAATCAAAATCGGTACCATACATAGGTCAATGGAAGAGTCGGATTCCCATGGCCTCATCCTCCTCAGTCAGTGTGAGGACAAAATACAGGACATCTTTTGTCTATGCTAAATAGCTTTCCAGGGTATACTGGCAACTTCTCTATAGAGTTACATTGGCAGTTGTACTCTCTTCGCAATCGAGAGATTTCATATTTATCTCACATCGATCTGGTATTAACATCATCGGGAGATTAGTGATACATCCATCCCAACTTTTAGGAGATTAGTGATACATCCATCCTGGCATATATAATGAAGGATTGAGATATTTAATGTTTATCTCACATAAATTCCTCCATCAGGGTGTAAGGATATTCACGCCCATAATCCCCACATACTCAACAATATGCCCTCTAGGAGTTCTTGTAGGAAAACCTATACCACCATCACCAATTACTGACGATGATGGATCTATGGCCAGGGCTCTACATGATAAGAGTTCACGTAGTTGATTAAGTGCATTACCATATTATTTTAGCATTAGGCAAGTTTTAAAACATAAATCATTATAACAATTGCTACTCAGAATAAGTAATACTTCTATCAGGTACTTTTTAAAGCTTTATGAAACATTGGGATCTCAATCCCTTGTCACATTAGCAGTATTCTCATCCCTTAACATATCATCATGAAGATTATGAAATATGGTATTCAAACCCTCAATTCATCAAGAACACTTGTTACCACTTATCAGGTAACTAATACCTTTAGGTCATCTGACCAAGGTAAACATGATACTTGCAATACAGGCATCTCACTTGGCTCTCAAATCCCATTGATCTATTGTTACCACTTATTAAGCAACAAAGCATATTATGGCTCACAAGGCCGATAAAACAAATTTCAATAATAAATCATCATAGCTCATACCTAGATATGTTCAACATCTCATGATACCTGCATGATTAGTACACATGATAACAACTATATCAATTACATATCATCACTATGCAGTGTATTGGCAGAATTACTATTCACCCATTAGGGTTAGGGTTTCCTAAATTCATGTCAATTAGGGATACTCATCCCATTACCCAAAATTAGGGTTATATTCTATCATCATATTACCCAACATTAGGGTTTCATGCACTATAATCCAAAATTAGGATTTCACGTACCTTCACCCTATATTAGGGTAGGATTTCATATAGCATTACATAGCAACCCTGAATTAGAGTTTCACATTACATCTTCGTGTTAAGGTTTCACTTGACATCACCCTTGATTAGGGTTTCACATCACATCTTTGGATTAGGGATTCTCATAACATCACCCTTAATTAGGGTTTCACATGACACTGTCCTTAATTAGGGCTTATAATAACTTTTCCCCCAAATTAGGGTTTTATGTAACTTTACCCGAAATTAGGGTTTCATGAAGCATCCACTTAAATGGGATTTCTCATATTATCATATTAGATTAGGGTTACATCATTACCCTAGATTAGGGTTACATCATTACCCTAGACTAGGGTTACATCAGTACCCTAGACTAGGGTTACATCTATCATTGTCCTTAAATTAGGATTAATTCATTTTTCATTTAGGGTTAGCATAGTGTATTGAGTCATTGATTCCATAAGCATCAAAGGTTAACCACTCAAAAGGTACTAATCACTTAAGTACCTTGAAGGTACAACCATTGTAATTACCTTGGATAAACATCATCAACAATCATGGGGTTGATTGTACTTACATGTTTTAAATCAATTAGATTATTAGACCTTCAAATGGTTTTAACACTTTTGAACCTTCAAACGGTTTTGACCTCCTTGAACTTCAAACGGTCTTGGAGTCACTTGACCTTCAAACGGTCTTGAAGACCGTTTGACCTTAAACGGTCTTGGTTCAATTGTAACTCAAATCAACCCATTCGGTCTTGAAAATGAATTAACCCATTCGGTCTTGAAAATGAATCAACCCATTCAGTCTTGAAACTGAACCAACCCATTTGGTCTTGAAACTGAATGCTCATCAATTGTTTTGAAACCGAATGGACAATCCAACATTGAGATTGATTGAACCTCAAACGGTTTGAGACCGTTTGATCCCAAACCACCTTGAAACCGAATGGACCAATTAGAGTTTCCTCCAATCAATCAATTGATTTTAGGGTTTGTTTTATTGAATCACACATTAATTGGACCATTGAAAGTACTTCAAATCATAGTCCTTGGATCTTCAACCATCCATCACAACCCTTGATCTCCAAATAGTCAACACATCCATACGGTCAACCTATTCAAACAGTTTTGAAACCATTTCAACATCAAACGGTCAACTCCTCCCAAACGTTCAACACCTCCATACGGTTAACACCTCCATACGGTCAACACTTCCATAAGGTCAACCTATTCAAATGGTTTGAAACCATTTCAACATCAATTAGAGTTTTTAACCCAATTGAATTAGGGTTTGAAATTAAGGGACCATCAATTGTTGAATCCTTTTTATCTTAATCATTTGTAACAATTGGATCTTCATCCAATCATAACATCACTTGACCAAAAATGTTCTTGAGTCCCTTTTGACCTCAAATGGTCTTGAGACTGTCTGCCCTCAAATGGTCTTGAGACCGTTTGGTGTCAAACGGTCTTGAGACCGTTTGATCACCAAAAAGCAAAACTGTATGCATATGTTCTATGTTAAGGTGTGTCCTTAAGATGACATCATCATATTCAAGCTTGAAACCTTCAAAATCAGTTGTGATTCTCATGATGATTTCAACAACTAATCAAAAGGAAATCAAGATAGAAGAAAGGCTCAACATATAATGAACAAATTGCAAGCAATAATGAAATTTAAGGGTTCAAGTTATATAACACGCCTTAAAAGTTGAAACCAATCATCAAGATTCACGTCCTCAATGGTGAATGAATCTCTCTCAACTATCCAAGGTCCGTTCTCAAGTCTTTGAGTGAAATGAATGGCTAAGGTTGAAGATTGAATGAAGAAAAGAAGAAATTAAGCATTGAATTTCAATTTCCACCATGAAATCAAGGTTGAAGATGACTATGGAGCTTACCTATATGTTGGGGCACGTCCTCCTGTTTCTCCTAATCTCCTTTGTGCACATCCAAAGCAAGGAAAGAAAACAGAATCGAAAAAGCCTTTCATGTGGGTTGAAAATGGGATGTTTATAAGGGAATTTCAATGAGAGAGAAAGTGATATAAAAATCCTTTAACTCCCAAAATTGGTGCCACATACTCCCCTTCATCCCATGAATACGAAGCCATCTCCCCCACCTTGTAATTCCTCTTCATTATCCATGAATTAAAGAAAACAAATTAAGCACCTTAACCATTATAATAATAATATCCAAAATTGAGTGGATATTACTTTTTAGTTAACTAATGTGAGTGGGCTCTCCACTCACTTTAGATATTTCATTGCCTTTGCAAGGAAAAAGGATGTCCACAATTATAAAAATTCAACCATTTCAATTTTGGTTGAAGGGCACTTCCATTAATATATTTATTTTTGCATTAAATTGAATTAGGGTTTCAATTATGCTTAAATCTTGATTATTTTAATATCAAGATTCTCTCTCCTCCAAAGTGATTCAAATGATATGCCCCTCTAATTTTATTGTCTCTAATTGATACCAAGAAACATTAGGGACTCTATATAAGTGATATTTTGCATATTGAACCCTAGGTTTTGGGTAAATTGCACATTATACCAAAACTAGGTTTTAATGCACAAACATTGCTCAATAAGCTCTTCCTTGGTGCTCAGGATACCACAAGCCATACCTCTACATAATTTTCATTATTATGATGCTTCAAAACTTGAGTAAAATTTTATTATGTAACATTTGCAAGTTAACCCCTTAACTTGGGTAATTTGCACTTTAGTCCAAAATAGACAAAACATTGTTTTCAACATCATTCAAAAAGGACTAAAATTGAAACATAAGATCCTCATGAGCCTTAATTACTTTTCAAGAGATAAGAGAAAGCATATAATTAACTTTATTAAACAAAACATCTAGGGTTAAAGCATAACCCATGTCAGGGATGTTACAAATTTATCCACCCCTAACAGGGATTTCGTCCCCAAAATCATCAAGAGAAAATAGAAGGGTACTTCCTCCTCATCTCTTCCTATAACTCCCACGTAGCTTATTCAATGCCACGATGATGCCAGAGAACTTTCACAAGAGATATGTCTTTCTTTTTCAACTTTTTAATTCTTTTATCAAGGATCATCACATGTCCTTCAACATATGATATATCATCATTTAATTCTACCTCCACAGGTTGCAAAACTAACTCAGTGTCAGGATGACACTTTCTCAGCATGGAAATATGGAATACTGGATGCAACTTATGCAACTCAGGTGGCAATTCTAGCTTATATGTTACCTTTCCAATCCGTTCAATGATTGGATACGGCCCCATAAATCTAGGAGTTAAGGTTCCCTTCTTTCCAAATCTAAGGACACCTTTCCAAGGTGAGACCTTGAGGTATACTCTGTCTCCAACTTGGAATTATAAAGGTCTTTGTCATTTTTCGGCGTACGACTTCTGTCTATCCTGTGCAGTCTTTAATTGTTGTTATATTACTTTAATCTTCTCAGTTGTCTGCTGCACAAGCTCAGGACCCAAAAGTTGATATTCTCCTATTTCATACCAACATAAAGGAAATCTACAACATCTACCATATAATGCTTCATATGGTGCCATATCAATACTATGTTGATAGCTATTATTGTAAGCAAATTCTATCAAGCTCAGGTGTAGATCCCAACTTCCTACAAACTGAAGGACACATGCCCTAAGCAAATCCTCCAAGGTTTGTATGGTCCTCTCAGACTGTCCATCTGTATGTGGGTGAAAGGCAGTACTAAACCTTAACTGCATACCCAAAGCTTTATGTAGTCGTTCCCAAAAATAACTCATGAACTGGGGACCTCTATCAGAAATAATCGTAGATGGAACCCCGTGCAACCACACTATCTCATCTACGTATATCTGTGCAAGCTTCTCAGTAGTGTAGGTTGTTTTAATAGGAAGGAAATGTGTTGTCATAGTCAACCTATAAACTATCACCCATATGGAATCATGACCTTTGGTTGTTCTAGGCAAACCAACCACAAAGTCCATGGTCACATGATCCCATTTCCACCGCGGTATAGGCAAGGGTTGCATTGTTCCTGTGGGATTTTGATGTTCAGCTTTAACCTGCTGACACACCAGACACCACATAACAAATTCAGCTACATCCTTCTTCAATCCTGGCCACCAATACATATCCTTCAAGTTATGATACATTTTGGTGCTCCCTGGATGCATTGCATACATTGAAGAATGAGTTTCCTCCAAGATTAACTTCCTTAAGTCATTGGCATCAGGTACTACCATCCTACCATGGTAACAGACTACTTGATCCTCTGACTCATGAAAGCCATCCCATTTCTCACTACCATACTCTGACTTGATATGTTGTACCACAGCATCAGCTTGTTGTGCTTCTTTAATCTGCTGTTTCAGAGTAGGTTTCACTTGCATCTCAGCCAACAACCCAGCTAACAATGATACCTTAAGTTGTACATTGTTTTTACTCAAGGAGATAAGCATATCTCTTTTAAAGCACACTAAGGAGTTCAATTGTGCTTTATCTAAGGTTGGTGATGATGATTTCCTGCTTAGTGCATCAACCACTACATTAGCCTTCCCTGAATGATAATCAATTGTACAATCGTAGTCCTTGATTAACTCCATCCAGCAGCGTTGTCTCATGTTTAATGCATGTTGTGAAAAGATATATTTTAGATTCTTATGGTATGTGAAAATATGGAATGTTTCTCCATAGAAATAATGTCTCCAGATCTTCAAAGCATAGACCACATCAGCTAGCTCTAGATCATGTGTCAGATAATTCTGCTCATATTTCTTAAGTTGTCGAGAGGCAAAAGAAATCACTTGATTATCCTGCATCAACACACATCCTAGACTATTCTTAGATGCATCACAGAAAACTATGTACCCCTTCCCTTGCTCAGGTAACACCAACACAGGTGCACTTGGTAACCTTTCTTTCAACAACTGGAAAGAATGTTGACACTTGTCATTCCAAACAAAAGGAACATCCTTCCTGGTCAACTTAGTTAGGGGTAAAGCTATATAACTGGAGTTCTTAATGAACCTCCTATAATAGCCTGCCAGTCCTAGGAAACTACATATCTCCATCAGTGTCTTTGGCTATTCCCATTGCAAGACATATTCTACCTTCTTAGGATCAACACGGATACCTAAGGAAGATATTACGTGTCCTAGAAAATAAACTTCTGGTAACCAGAACTCACATTTGCTAAAATTAGCATACAACTTATGCTCTCTTAGCAAAGTTAAAGCTTGACAGAGGTGCTTCTCATGTTGTTGAGCATCTCTACTATATACCAAGATGTCATCTATGAAGACTACTACAAACTGATCAAGAAAAGATCGAAAGATTCTATTCATGAGTTCCATGAATGCAGCTGGTGCATTAGTTAGTCCAAACAACATAACCATGAACTCATAGTGACCATACCTTGTCCTAAAGGCAGACTTAGGTATGTCACTCTCCTTGATACACAAATGATGATATCTTGACCTCAGATCTATCTTAGAGAAGATAGTTGCACCACGCAACTGATCAAACATGTCACTTTATTCAACTGTCTGTAATCAATGCATAACTACATCGATCTGTCCTTCTTCTTAACAAAGAGAACCAGAGCACCCCATGGTGAAGTACTCGGTCGGATAAAACCTTTCTCAAGCAACTCCTGTAGCTGTTTCTTGAGCTCTTCCATCTCAGCAGGTGACATTCTATACGGTGTTTGTGCTATTGGTCGCGTGCCCAGGATTAGATTAATCTCAAAATCAATCTCTCGGGGTGGAGGTACACCTGGAAGTTCCTTAGGAAACACATCTTTAAACTCCCTAACTATTAGAATTTCAAAAAGATTAGAGCTTTCCATAGTGATATCTACCACATGTGCCAAGAATGCAAAGCATCCTTGTCTCATCAGCTGTTCAGCTACCATAGATGATACAAGACAGGTTGGAAGAATCTTTCTATCTCCCTGAAAGGTCCATGTATCACTGTCATCTGTGAACACAGCTTACTTGAAATCACAATATAAGATGACCTTATACTTTTGTAGGGAGTCCATCCCAATTATTATATCAAACCCATGCATCTCAAGTGGTATAAGATCCACTTGAATGCGATGTTCAGAAAAGGAAAGTGTGTAGGGAGAACACACCTCCTGCAACACTGCAGATCCCAACAAAGGGGTTTCTAATAACATATTATCTACTCTATGACTGACCATCATGTTGCAATCATGAATCACTCTTCAAGTGATAAAGGAATGCATAGCACCTGAATCAATTAAAATAGATACGAAGCAGGATGAAGATAAATCATAATGAAATAATTCCATCTGACCTGTCACAACTCGAGGGTTGACTACTGCTTCAGGTTGATTCATTACATAGAATCTCACAGTTGCTTGTTGTTGACCCTGTGCTTGGTTGTTAGGTGCCGACAAACCAGTTTGGGACACTTGTCCACGTCCTCTAGTGCCACTCAAAAACTGTCACCTCTGAGAGCATTGCTGACTTTGCCTCTGAGGTTGAGTCATACTTGCTTCTCTAGCTCGACAATCTTTCATCAAATGCCCCATCTTTCTGCATATAAAACAACCTATGTTCCCTGACTGTGGCCTGGGTGGTCCTGTTACCGACACTGATGCTGAGTTGTGGGCTCCCTCTGGTGGTAAACTACGGCCTCTACCCCTACTTGACATCCATTGTGTCTGGGTATTGAATCTTGGTGGTGCTATTAGTGCAGAAAATCTCAATTTTTTGAAACTTTTGGACCCTTGTCCCTGAAACTGAATATACACCTTTTTACTCTTGGTCTGACGCTTCTCGATCACAGACCTCTCTATCTGTCTGACGGACTCCACAAAAGTGGAAAACCTCTCCTTGTTCTCCAAAGTAAACACATGAGTGGTCAATTCAGCGTTCAACCCCTTCTCAAAACGTTGAATTCTTTCTTCATCAGTAGCTTCCATATGCAGAAAAAACTGCAAAAGCTCCATGAACTTAGCTTCATACTCACTAATGTTCATTGGTCCTTGCCTTAACCTCTCAAATTGAGAGATATTCTCATCTAGAAACGTCTTGGGAAAGTATCTATTGACGAATTCTCATCAGAATACTTCCCATCCAATCTCAACACCTGGCCTCTTACCCTCTTCTATTGTCCACCAGTGGCTAGCATTCCCTTTCAGAAGGTACACCGCATGCCTCACCTTCTCAACTTATGGGATATTAAGGATTCTGAAGGCCTTTTCTAGCTTGGTTAACCACATGTCAACATTTGTTGGGTCAGCTGTACCAACATATTTTGTGGCCCCATCCCGGTGAAGTCATTCAAAAGTCTTGTCGGTGCCCTGTCCTTCATGGTGAGCTGGTACCCTAGGTGCAGGTGGTGGCATCCTATCTACCATATGCGTAATGGTTGCCATGAACTGCCCAAATAGATCATGGAAGGTTGGGTTTTCCACTACAGCTTAGTTAAGCTGGGGATGTCCAGGTTCTGGTTCATCCCTATCCTGATCCCTTGCACCTCTTCCTGGTGCAGCAACGCTGCTCTCAGCAGCATCTTCTTTGTGTGATCCAAACATCTTTAAGTTCTTCTTCTCCTCCTATATGAGCAGAAGACACTATCAGATAACTGGAAGACACTAGAACAAACTCAACAACCTTAATCCTATGTCTCTGTAGACTCAGCGAACCTAGGGCTCTGATACCACTAATTATGGCAGATTGTGCGTACAAAAGGTCATTAACTAAGCAGAAGCGAACATCAACAGTGGAATTACTGAAAATCACTAAAAATTAAAACCATTTGCAAAGATATCGAAACACAGGAAAACTCTTTTATCAAGAACCAATGTACTTTATTTACATCCTGGTTCATAAATACATATTCTGCACCGTCTCCTCTCGAGGATTACAAGCATTGACTGCCTTGTTAAAACTATACATAGACAACATAAGAACCTCGAGGCATCAAGCCAAAAACTCAGATCGGTTCATTAAAAGTACTGACTACTAACTTTGAGGACCTGTGAGTACAGAGATGACACATAGGACTCTCTATACAAAACATGACAGCCAGTGCCTCCACCTGGAATGTCACTGCTATCCCTATTTCTGTTGTTACTGCTCTTCCCCTACAGTAGGGTTTCTGCCTCTTCTTCTGTGTCAACCTAAAAAGTTGAATCCCACAGGGGTGAGACAATTCAAATTGCCCCAATGAGAGATAAAACTCTCTGCCATAAATTTCATTATTGCAAATGAATGGAATAAAACTGAGCAGAGGAATCATAAGTATTCAACAGCAAATAAATCAATTATCTAAGCATATTAGAGCAATGTTCTTCTTCAAAGTATTTCAGCTTATAACTTGATAAAGCAGTATGTCATTTGTTCAATAAGGAATATGAAGAACATGTATAACTTTTATCCATCTAGGATATACTAAGCAAGATATCATCAATCAGTGATTCTCATATTTCAACCTTAAGCAAATATGCTACACGGCTGATTACATTTTACAGTCATACTTAAGCCCAGAGGAGATGAGGTATACCACTCATACTCCAACCGACCATTACGAAATCGAAATCGGTACCATACATAGGTCAATGGAAGAGCCAGATTCCCATGACCTCATCCTCTTCAGTCAGTGTGAGGAAAAAATGCAGGACATCTTGTGTCTCTGCTAAATAGCTTTCCAGGGTATACTGACAACTTCTATATAGAGTTACAGTGGCATCTGTACTCTCTTCACAATTGAGAGATTTCATGTTTATCTCACATCGATCCGGTATTAACATCATCAGGAGATTAGTGATACATCCATCCCGGCATTCGGGAGATTAGTGATACATCCATCCCGACATATATAATGAAGGATTGAGAGATTTAATGTTTATCTCACATCAATTCTTCCATTAGGGCATAAGGATATTCATGCCCATAACCCCCACATAATCAATAGTATGCCCTCATGGAGTTCCCGTAGGAAAACCTATTTCACCATCACCAATTAGTGACGATGATGGATCTATGGCCAGGGCTCTACATGATAAAATTTCACTTGGTTGATTATGTGCATTACCATATTCTTTTAGCATCAAGAAAGTTTTCAAACATAAATCATTATAACAATTCCTACTCAGAATAAGTAATACTTCTATCAGGTACTTTTTAAAGCTTTATGAAACATTGGGATCTGAATCCCTTCTCACATCAGGAGTATTCTCATCCCTTAACATCTCATCATTAAGATTATGAAATATGGTATTCAAATCCTCAATTCATCAAGAACACTTGTTACCACTTATCAGGTAACTAATACCTTCAGGTCATATGACCAAGGTAAACATGATACTTGCAATACAAGCATCTCACTTGGCTCTCAAAGCCCATTGATCTATTGTTACCCCTTATTAGGCAACAAAGCATATTATGGCTCATAAGGCCCATAAAACAAATTTCAATAATAAATCATCATAGCTCATACTTGGCTATGTTCAACATCTCATGATACCTGCATGATTAGTTCACATGATAACAACTATATCAATTACATATCATCACTATGCAGTGTATTGGCATCATCACTATTCACCCATTAGGGTTAGGGTTTCCCAAATTCATGTCAATTAGGGATACTCATCCCATTACCCAAAATTAAGGTTATAGTTTATCATCATATTACCCAACATTAGGGTTTCATGCACTATAATCCAAAATTAGGATTTCACGTACCTTCACCCTATATTAGGGTAGGATTTCATATAGCATTACATAGAAACCCTGAATTAGAGTTTCACATTACATATTTGTGTTAGGGTTTCACTTGACATCATCTTTGATTAGGGTTTCACATCACATCTTTGGATTAGGGATTCTCATAACATCACCCTTAATTAGGGTTTCACATGACAATGTCCTTAATTAGGGTTTATAATAACTTTTCCCCCAAATTAGGGTTTTATGTAACTTTACCCGAAATTAGGGTTTCATGAAGCATCCACTTAAATAGGATTTCTCATATCATCATCTTAGATTAGGGTTACATCATTACCCTAGATTAGGGTTACATCATTACCATAGATTAGGGTTACATCATTACCCTAGATTAGGGTTACATCATTACCCTAGATTAGGGTTACATCTATCATTGTCCTTAAATTAGGATTAATTCATCTTTCATTTAGGGTTAGCATAGTGTATTGAGGCATTGCTTCCATAAGCATCAAAGGTTAACCACTCAAAAGGTACTAATCACTTAAGTACCTTGAAGGTACAACCGTTGTAATTACCTTGGATAAACATCATAAACAATCATGGGGTTGATTGTACTTACATGTTTTAAATCAATTAGATAATTAGACCTTCAAATGATTTTAACACTTTTGAACCTTCAAACGGTTTTGACCTCCTTGACCTTCAAACGGTCTTGGAGTCACTTGACTTTCAAACAGTCTTGAAGACCGTTTGACCTAAAACAGTCTTGGTTCAATTGTAAATCATATCAACCCATTCAGTCTTGAAAACGAATCAACCCATTCGGTCTTGAAAACGAATCAACCCATTCAGTCTTGAAACTGAATCAACCCATTCAGTTTTGAAACCGAATGCTCATCAATTGTTTTGAAACCAAATGGACAATCCAACATTGAGATTGATTGAACCTCAAACGGTTTGAGACCATTTGATCCCAAACCACCTTGAAACTGAATGGACCAATTAGAGTTTCCTCCAATCAATCAATTGATTTTAGGGTTTATTTTATTGAATCACACATTAATTGGACCATTGAAAGTACAACAAATCATAGTCCTTGGATCTTCAACCATCCATCACAACCCTTGATCTCCAAATGGTTAACACATCCATACGGTCAACCTATTCAAAAAGTTTTGAAATTGTTTCAACATCAAACGGTCAACACCTCCATACGGTCAACACCTCCATATGGTCAATACTTCCATACGGTCAACCTATTCAAACGGTTTAAAACCATTTCAACATCAATTAGAGTTTTGAACCCAATTGAATTAGGGTTTGAAATTAAGGGACCATCAATTGTTGAATCCTTTTTATCTTAATAATTTGTAACCATTGGATCTTCATCCAATCATAATCTCACTTGACCACAAATGGTCTTGAGCCCCTTTTGATCTCAAATGGTCTTGAGACTATTTTCCCTCAAACGGTCTTGAGACCGTTTGGTGTCAAACGGTCTTGAGACCGTTTGGTGTCAAACGGTCTTGAGACCGTTTGATCACCAAAAAGCAAAACCGTATGCATATGTTCTATGTTGAGGTGTGTGCTTAAGATGACATCATCATCTTCATGTTTGAAACCTTCGAAATTAGTTGTGATTCTTACGGTTATTTCAACAACTAATCAAAAGGAAATCAAGATAGAAGAAAGGTTCAACATATAATGAACAAATTGCAAGCAATAATGACATTTAAGGGTTCAAGTTATATAACCCGCCTTCAAAGTTGAAACCAAGATTCATGCTTCATGTCCTCAATGGTGAATGAATCTCTCTCAACTGTCCAAGGTTCATTTTCAGGTCTTTGAGTGAAATGAATTGCTAAGGTTGAAGATTGAATGAAGAAAAGAAGAAATTAAGCATTGAATTTCGATTTCCACCATGAAATCAAGGTTGAAGATGACTATGGAGATTACCTACAGGTTGGGGCACGTCCTCCTATTGCTCCTAAGCTCCTTTGTGCATGGCCAAAGTAAGGAAAGAAAAAGGAATAAAAAAGCCTTTCATGTGGGTTGAAAATGGGATGTTTATAAGGGAATTTCAATGAGAGAGAAAGTGATATAAAAATCCTTTAACTCCAAAAATTTGTGCCACATACTCCCCTTCATCCCTTGCTTACGAAGCCATCTCCCCCATCTTGTAATTCCTCTTTATTATCCATGAATTAAAGAAAACAAATTAAGCACCTTAACCATTATAATAATAATATCCAAAATTGAGTAGATGTTACTTTTTAGTTAACTAATGTGAGTGGGCTCTCCACTAACTTTAGATATTTCGTTGCCTTTGTAAGGAAAAAGGACGTCCACACTTATACAAATTCAACCATTTCAATTTTGGTTGAAGGGCACTTCCATTAATATATTTATTTTTGCATTAAATTGAATTAGGGTTTCAATTATGCTTAAATCTTGATTATTTTAATATCAAGATTCTCTCTCCTCCAAAGTGATTCAAATGAGACGCTCCTCTAATTTTGTTGTCTCTAATTGATCTTGTGAGCAATTGAGCAATCCTTCACTTGCAAATCATTTCCATAAGCTGAGATTTCGTGTCCTATAGGCTAGCATCTCCTACCCACTACACTTTCACGTTCATACACATTGGATAGGAGATCAAAACGCTAGATATAGGATTCAAGCCTTGTGCTAAAGTGGTAAATTGTATTTTTCCTTCTTCCTTTCTTGTTCCTTTTATTGCTTATTTTCTACTTTGCTACTCCTAGGTTAGAGGTTGCGGAAAGGAGGTTGTAGGAACTTCTTCAGGTGGAGAAGGTAGCTTGACAGACTTTGGACTACTTCTAGAAGGTCTCAACGGGAAGATACTTCAAGGAGGAAGGATACTTCAAGGGGGAGCTTGAAGTTACTTCAAGTGAAGGCTACTTCAAAGTTGGTGAGACGACGTTGGGGTGAAGGCTGTCCAAAGGGTTTATGAAGGGAGTTGTATTTTATGTAAAATCCTTAAAAAGGTAATAAAATACAAGTGCTTTAAAAATCCCAATTGGAAACAACTGGGTAGTGGACTGACTCCCTTAGTTTTGCTAAGGTGGAACCACTCTAAAAGCCTATGTCTCCTTCTCCAATCTTGTTGTGGCTGTTTGATTAGAATTTTTTTAAATAATCATAAAACCCTATTCACCCCCCTCTAGTGTTTTTTCAATTGGTATCAGAGCAGGCTTCAAGGAACTCTAATTGAGTCTTGAAGAAGATGGGTGATGGAGTACTAAACAACCTCAATTTGGAAGGAACACTTGTAGCTCGACCTCCACCATTTGATGGCACCAACTACAACTTTTAGAAGAGGAGGATGCAATTCTACTTTCAAGGGATCAGCTGGGATCTCTGGAGGATGATTTCAAATGCCTACACTCTTCCTCAAACGGAGTATGCTACATGGGATGCTAACACGGTAAAATTAGCCCAATTAAATGCAAAAGATGTAAGTATCGTTTATTGTTCAATTTCTGGAGGTGAGTTCAATAGAATATCAAATTGTGAAATTGCATACAAAATATGGCATAGATTTTCTATCACTTATGAAGGAACTGTTCAAGAAAGAACTCCAAAATTGGTATGCTTAAACAAAAGTTTGAACAGTTTCGTATGGAACCTAATGAGTCTATTAGTGAAATGTATGCAGAGTTTTGTTCTATTGTTAATGGTTTGAATGCATTAGGTAAAGCCATTATTGAAGAGGATCAAGTGTCTAAAATTCTTAGGTCTTCTTTGGACAAAGTGATCAATTTATCACATTTAAGGAGTTATAATGTGTATAAAATCCACATTGATCACCGTATTTTGATTTTGAGTATCAAGAATGATGATAAAGACAAGAAAAATGATTTGAGATCATGAGTGAACATAAATTGGGAAAAATTGTAATTTCATCATACTTATGCAAAATTCCACTTTGTCACAGTATGTTACATGCATTCTCTTATTTCATATAGAGGAATCACCTATGTTTATCTCTCACTTCACAAATTACCTTATACACCTCTCTCTCTCTCTTGAGATGTTTACTCATATGAGTGATTATATGTTGATGTTGATCTTACGATCTTTTAGAATTGTTGGATATGCTTGTCAGACTGTAAAGAGTATCTTGTTCATCATTTTTTGTGTTTTATCCCTAAATTGTGGAGGTTAACTTTTTTTCCCACTTTTGTGGTGCATGTTTCATATTATCCATTTTTGTGATGGAAATCTCATTAATTTTATATTTGTGATTATACTTCCACTTCCCTCTACATTATTGCATGCTTGCTAATTTAGTAGCCTATATAAGTGTTTTTGTTTTTGGGTTATATGTGCATGTTATACTTTGGAATGGAGGCTATACTTGGGTTATGTGCCACTTTTATATGTTGGGGAGTTTAGTCATTTGCCATTCTCTACTAGGTTTTGGGTTATGTGCCCAACTGCCATTGTTTATTTATATTTCACTAAGGTTATGCTTATCTCACCTACATGTAGATTTATTATTGTTGATGATGAGTTATGTACCCTAATTTATTTTATTGTGCTTATGTGGATCATGTTGATATGTTGATTTGTGGCAAGTGCATTTTTTGTAACCTTTTATTATTTCTCATTGATATCCATTTGGATTTTCACTTTCCCTCTTTTTTGGAAGCCTCAAATAATTAATTTTATTCCTCTTTCCATAACGTTTATCAATCCTATTTATATGCACACACAAACATTTTTGTGTTGACAGCTTCAACTTTATATTCTCTTATGCGGTATCCTTCCAACCCCTTAGATGAAGGACATTGTAGACATGGCATGATGATCTAGACTTGGCATAGTGGTTCTGACTCTGGGGAGATATACTTGAAATAGTTTGGAGATCCCTATTCTTAGATCTCGAAGTTGTTGCTTTCATGTAATCCCGTAGTGGGATATTACCGTGTAATCTCATAAATTGAAAATTGTCACTGCATTTATTTCATATAATATACTTTGTTCTTTATGATATCCATTTTTGAAAAATTAACATTCATTATACAGCCAGTGCAAAAAATTTGTACATGTTTGATATGGATGATGACTCTTATTTGATTTTTTAGGGAGTAGATCCCATCTCAAGTCCCACTCCTTACAAAGTGAGCTACGAGTTCACTGACCAAACTGTAGAGTTTGTCTTTCATAGACTTCTGAGAAAGAGGCTTTAGGATCATTATGATCCATGAATTAAACATGAGATAATTCTATCATGGTCGACAGAATAATATCTCTTTGTCTAAGTAATATAAATCCACCCTCATTCATCTTTTCATCACCATTTGTTATGATTCAGATGTCACTACATAGTATTTCACAGTCTAAAATTGTTCTTATTTTGATTTGAATAAACATATAAATAAGTGGTTTTGTAGCTTGCATTTGGAATTGTAAGAATCATTTATATACTGCATCTTTGCATTTTGACGCATAAATTGTTGGTTCTTATTATTTTCATACACATTTCAACTAATTTGGGACAAGTATACCCGTTCATCCATCTCCTTATCTGTAGTTGCCTCAACATCAAGGTTTCATCTTAGTAATGAGGGCATGTATTAAAGATATAGGCGAAAAAGAATAAAAAAATAAACAAAATAAATAATAAAATGAGCATTGTGATTGTAGTTTTAGATGTTTTCCCTAATCAAGAAAAATGTGTGGAAATTAGTTGGTCGTGAAAAGACACCCTCAACATATACTCTTGTCACTAGGATGAGTCATTCACTCCATACATCATTAGCCATCATTAATGTGTATAATCAATATAATACATTTATATACATCATGTATGGACATCATTGTTTCATTGCATGATCAAGATAAATTGGTTAATTACTCTAAGTTGAGCCACATACTCTAGTACTAATTTCCCATTTTTATAGGGTACTAGCATGATAGTCCCCTCATTAATTGTCATTAGGGGACTACTTCTAATGAAGTACTGATATGATTATAGAAATTTAGTGTAGGGAGATATTATGATGCACTCAACATTTTTCATCCTACAATGACATATCATCTTATCTAAATGGATCATTTGATTTATCAATTTGATTGACAATGTTTTTGAGACTTTTATGATTGACCAATTTTGAGATGTTGCACATTCACTCATTGGATTGAACTAGTTTGGGATTGTTTAGTGAAGTATTTGTTGTGAGTTTTTATATTTATAAAATATTGTATTCTTTTTTACTTATTCAATCTAATATAAGAAATATGTTGCTCAAGAATAATAACTAATTTCAATCTTGAGAGATTTTGACGTACATATAATTATCACCTTGTTATCTCCTAACTAATGTGATATAACTATCAAAGCAATAACAATTATATACCTTTTAATTGATATATCAATTAAGCAAGTGTATAATTTTTGTGCATCATTTTATTTTTTTATACATTTATTATATTTATTGTAATATTTGAAGGCTTTATAATTGTGTGTTTCAAATGTAGATAAGCTTATATTTCCAAGGTAATTGTGGTTGCATCAATTTATTCCTCTCAAGATAGGTTGTTCAAAGCATCTAGGTTCATGCATCAATAATCAGGTCAATAGAATCTATTTTGTTCCGTTTTCCTATGTTATAATAGCCATGTAGGTTGGTGAATTGATGGGTGTCTCAATATCATGGAACAGCCAGAACCGATGTACTAATGGCTATGATCTAATATGAAATATTACATCACTTGATCCCTAAATTTTGAGAGAGACTAGTACATCCCATCTAATACATGTTTTGATAGCTAAAATGAGAGAATGAAGGGACAAGTGAGAGCTTCATTACCCATCTAGAGGCAATTTTGAATGGTGCAAATTGCCCATACTCAATCTATGACTTGATGTTGGTTTCTAGTATGGGTTTTCTTTGGTTTCTCATTTTTCTCATGCATATTTTTGTTCATTACTCATATTTTATAAATAACACCCCACTCATGAGAAACTAGACCTCTTTTCCTTTAGATCTGGGAGTAGCTCGACATGTATAATTAGGTTAAACTTTTGAGATTTATTAACATATGTGATAACAATCAGATCTATGAATAAATTTGAGAATATCAATCACCATAATTGACGTGTTAGACAAGTTTTGCAGTCGGAAGAAGCATATCTTATTGGAGTTTCTTTCATAGAAATAGGTTTCATATAATGATAGTATCTTTTTACTTGTAGAGTATTATTGCCATACAAATGAATTATTGGCTTAGGTATGATACCATACCACATACATAGGATTTACCATGTTTAAACAATAATGTTGTGATCTATAAGTACATATCACTTTTACACAATGATCTTCTCAATTTTAAATGACAATGTGTTGATATATAGTTTTGTTAAAAATAGTTGATTGCCATTGTGAAATCTGATATGTTTTGGAGTTTCAACTCTAAAATTTTATATAATTAGTAGTCTCTTATTAATTTAATCATTCAGTTAATTTATCAAATGATCAAATCTGAATCGTCATTAGGCCTAATAATTTCAACTAGTCGGCGACCATACACTTGTATTTACACACATTTTTTTCAGTGTATCATTGATTGAACACATGGTTTAGTTGGGAATTGATTTAGAGTCATCATGTTGAAATTTATCTATTAATAAAACTTAAAGTTCAATTCAATGTCATCTCATATGAACTTCTATTATAATGAAGGGAAGTCACACCAAAAAAGTTAATTATTTACTAGTTGTGTGCATATGCTTGATAAATTCCTTTAACTTCGATTGAAGTCACAATTTGATCAAAGTGTTCTCGTTCAAAGTGTAAGTTTGACAAATAGAATATTTTTAATGCATAATAGTCCACTTGATTTCTAACTTAACCCAACGTACCTATTGATCCTACACATTTGAATATGCCCCCCTTACCTAACCATAATAATAGTACATATAGAGACAATATTTCATCGCCTAGTACATAATTGATACATAAAAAAATGTTTATGAAGTGGTTTATTTGTGATTTTTCCTTAGTTATTTAATTAATGATTAAGTTATATATTCTCCTGCATCAAAATATTTCCTATCCTTTCTAGAAGCTCGTTTAGGAAATTCTTGTACTAAAATCATTTATTTCAATATACTTCATTGTTGAAAGTCATATAGAAGTGATTCAAGGTAAGAATAAAACTAATCTACATGTAGTTAGTGATCCTATATGTACATAGGAAAAGGATATATGTGATGATCTACCTATAGACATGTCCAAAAGGGGATACAAGATGATGTCCCAAAGTCTTAATAAAGGAAACTTGTTGAAGTTCTATGACAACCAAGAATTCAGTTTGATATTTTCTTTGTTATTAATGTTTATAATTTTATATTGTATTTACTTTCAACTTGAATAGAGTTTTTATTTACCACCCATACAAACATTCAAAAATAAAGTATTTATAGTAATTTCCAAAATGTATTACAACTTGTGTGCTATTGTCCTTATTTTATTATTACCTCCTTTGTGTTTTACTTAGACAACATGTTCTACTAACTTGTGATTTGTTTGTCTTGTCCAAAATATTCAAAGTTAATCTATTCAATCATTAGACTTCTCTTTCACTAAGTGTATTTGAATTCCTTAATAACATGTAATACTTCACTTTTATCTAAACAATTAAAAAATTGTAGTGATTAACTTCAAGCTATTCCAACTACTGTTTTGACATTTCAATAATATTATGAATGCATCATATATTTCACCTATAAATATTATTTTGTACATTTAATTTCAATAGATTCTAAATTTTTTTAGAGGAATAGTAGTAGTCTGGCAATTAGTTGATGCTTTAGTTCTCCCCCTTATGAAACACATGACCTGAGGGTGTGGCTTGGCAGATGACTTGCACTCCTATCCCCCATGGTCCATCCTCTTTTTGAATTTGTCCAGGTGACGAGGTCGGGTTACATCGGTGGAAGTTTTCTTCTTCTATTCTCTGATACCAACACGGTCTACTTATCCAACTAGTTTGGATCTAGGTGGTGTTGGTTGAGGTTTGTAGTGGGAGGTTGTGGCACGAAGGATGGGGTGCACCTAGGTTCCCACTCTACATGGTGGTATAAGATTAAATGTCAGTGACTCCCCTAGTTTCCTTTACATGTGAAGTCCTCTCTCTTCATATTGTTCTTTATTTTTCCTATTTATTTGTTTTTTCTTCTTTATATCATTTGTCAGGCAATTTCTACAAGGCTCCTGACCAATATTAATCCTTAAATTTACTTTCTTATCATAATAAGGTGCTTATTTACCTTTATTGCTCTATTTATTTAGCTTTGAAATTGGTTGATGGATATCTCAAACTTACTCAAAGTGCATCTTATTTACTCTGTTTGGCAACACAGTATACGCTTGTGCACTTATGTGCAAAATCATCATATGTTGAAGTTTCAATTGCAATTTGATTATAGTTAGTAATATGCCCTGAGAGCTAGTCATATGATGAATGTAATGGCATATGATGTAATTGATTTGATTGTTAAGGAAATTCCAGTTATTATGTTTACTTCAATATCAAATAAATAATAGATATAACAACGTCCTAAAATGTATTACTCAATGACATGTGATTTTGGGTTGAGGACCTAAACAACAGATTTCATGTATGGTATAAGTATACATTCTTGTCTATGTACCTAATAAGATATTGTTATGGAACTTTTGACAACAATAATACCTTGAGACTAGTATGTGTGTTGACTGATGACTACATATCAATAGTCATGATATTGGATATCAAGTCAAACACATAGGAACTTATTATAAAAAATTGTACTAAATAGACCCAACTTGAGTATGATACATGGACGCCATACATGGCAGTCATAATCATATCTCGTGTGACAGTGGTACATGAAGCCACTACAATGATCACATGTTTTTCATTGTACTTCAACACTACTCAACTTGATCTTGAATGAGAGTTTCCATAAATGTGGTGCTTGGGTGCACTGTGACACATGTAGATTATTGTGAGTCATGCAGATGGAACTTGTCTGGTATCTTGGACACCCAATGAGGGAGACTATGAAATGCATGACCATGCTCATGTGAGTCAATGTATGATATTGAGCTCACACGTATCTCAAGTAGTCTACTCTAGATCAAGGAACAAAGATTGAACATTAAGATGATGATGTTTTCACACTTTAGATTCAATCTAGATCTCAAAGCTAAAGGGACTATATGGTCACTATAACATTGCTCATAATACTAGGTTGAATTTGTTCTCCAACTTGTCAAATTACCTGGGTGGAAATTGAAGTCTTTCTAAATACTCATTGCATGTGAAATCATCATAAGATTATATATATCAGTACCAACCTAATGTCGAGCCTAAAGGTTCAAACACATAGGATGCACAGGGAAGAGATTTACAATTGTGAATATAAAATGAATTGGTTGCTAAAACATTTAAGTAATGAGTTAGATTGTTAATGTACCATTTGGAAACCCATTCGACTGACATGAAAGTCCAGTTGCCCCATTAGACAGACATGTTGATCATCTGGATGGTCTAATATATTGACTAGGAAAATATTTACCCAATCCATCAACTACATAGCTAGTCACACGACTAGACAATATCAGCCAACTGGTCAATGGTTGGGTGGTCTAGTCACCCAAATGGAGTGGATTAGTGGATTGGACAATTAGATCAAGTATGTTCTGACCCCATCTATTCATCCAATTTGACTGACCAGTATCCTGAGTGGTGGTCCCAGCCAGATCACTGAAAAGTAGCTTGACTCAGATGGAAGAAAGATAGAACTAAGACATTTTCCTGATTGGCTGTCTGTAAGTGGGCTACTGAAAAGAGGTTGATGTCTTTACATTTTGTAGGGTTTATTAGAAACCATATTTCCCTACCTCTCCTATGTAAAGGGGCATGTCATCTAAGTTATTGGTTGTGCCCTTTGATATGTGAAACCCTACTCATCATTACCCACAAGGAGAAACAGAGAAGGTGATATTGTGTAATCTTAGCACGTTGCAAATAGAAAAGTCACTCCTTCCCCACCAGCTCTAGGATCATGATGTGAAGTTCCCATTTTAGGTGTGGATGATATAAAGATGAGAATTTTTGAGACTTTGTTCAAATAACAATTATAATATACCAAAATGTGGTGAATTTTAATTCTATGAATATAATGGTTGATTTCATAAGAAAATATCCTAAATGTAATTGATAGAATAATAGTGGTACCTTTGTGGCATAGATTCAATCAATGGCCCAAGTAAGGCCCATGAGACTGTGTGCCTTGCAAATAGGTTCTTGTAACATAAGTTTAGGTCAAAAGAGACTTTGTGCATTAATAAAAGATAATGGATTCATGGTTTTTTATATAATGGAATTATGGAAAATAGGAAAGTTTCCAAAATATTCTAAGATAATTTTTATTTTAGATAATTAATTGAGTAATTATCCAAGAATGAATGGCAACACAAGTTTTAAGGCATCAAATAAAGACATTTAGATCTGATATTTGGAACACTTAAAGATAGTGTGGAAACTAAGATAATTATAGAATGTGATATAAAAAGGACTTCCATATAATGTGGGTAATTGTTTTAAGGAAATACATAAAGGGCAAGTTTCTCTTACAAAAGTTATCCGAATAAATATAAAAAAATATGTATAACTTTAAAAAGATATTAATGAGTCTCCCTACAAGTTTCATAGAGAAAGGACACAACTAGTAGCCTATAGCAAATCAAGAAGGAAGAGGGACTTGTTTGTAATAATTAAATGTTGCTTCCCTTGCTTGAAGAAAGAGAAAAGGGCATCTAGAAACATCCCTTTGTTACCAAACTTGGCTCAATATGATATTGTATGATAATATAGGAAGTGTCCAATTTTAGGACCAATTGGAGTAAAGATGAGAGAGAGATAAATTACTTAATTTCCATAATCAAGATTTACAAAGGGGCCCATGGGATGCCAAATAGGGAAATTAGTATTTTCGTGCTTGTTAAAAATATTAAAGATAATCTATGAGATAAATAATCCAGATAGGATTATCTAAGAAATCCAAGTTGTTCTAAGATATTTTGTGACCAAGATAATTTAGTTGGTAATTATGTATATTTTCCTTTGAAACCAAGTTTTGTTTTAATAAGGGAATAATGAAGGATTTTTCCTTTTTCCAATGGAAGGTAATAGTTTGAATAGATTTTTTCCAAAATAATGGTATGAGGGGTGGTTTCCTTTACTTGACTTTTGGGTCTATTAAGCAAAATATTTGAGATTGTTATTATATGTACAATAGGGAGGAATATAGTTATTTCTTTCCTAGCATGATGCCTTTCCAATTGCATAAGGAAACCTTATGGAAACTAGACCCATATATCTCCAACCCTTGTTCTATATAAAAAGTGGTATGAAGATAAGATTGACTACTCGAATACCCTCCTTCCTTGATGTGCATCCTTCCACAGCAGTGTGGTAGCAAGTATCTCCCCGTTCATCATGGCAATGCTCATCCTCATCTATGATTGTCTCATTGTAACTCATAGCATGGTTCTTCCCGTAATGACATAGAAGTCTAGGATCTTCCGAAGTACTTCACCCCTCATCCCTTTCCTTCTATTTATACATGGATGAGGCCGCCACATCACCCCATGTTTTAGGTATAGATTCTTATTTTGTTTAATTTGTAGAAATTTCTAGAATTATGTAAATATGCAAAGTTATATACCAAAGTGATTGAGAGAATGATTAGAATCAAAATAAATTCATATCATGACTTGGATTTGATCCTAATTCTAAAATTAGGACGAAGACATGATTAAGTGATGACTATACATGGAAGGCCTAGATCTACTAATTAACATGTTGAGTATATCAAAATATGTTTACTTTGAGATATAAACTGATATTGTTGAATACAATGAGAAATCAAGATGATGATGAATATTTGTGGTTGCTAGACCAATAAACATAAATTTGTTGAATTAGGGTTGTGAAACCAAGGCATATCTTACTATGACTTCAACACACATGATATAATCTAAATATTCTCAATAACCTAATATGTTTAGTCTGATGAGAATCTAAGTCCTTGATATAGTTTGGATAATAACATTCACGATTAAAGGTTTTGAGACATAAATGTGATAATTATAGTTTAGAACCTAGTCAACTTGGGTCATTATGATCTTCAATTGGATAACATAACTTGGTTTCTCTTAATGACATAAAACTCTTAACTTGATAATTAGGGTTTCACCTAATATCTAAATAGGGTTTATAAATCTATTCAAAGGTAATGCAATGGAATTAGGGTGTGTATTCTTATTCCTTATTCAAACCCGAGACAACCCTAAGGCCTAGTTTCAGTCATATGTTAGTTTAATATATCTTGAATATGATTGGTGAGACTTCAAGATATACATATATGTAGATAATGTTGGTTGATTATGTTGAATGATTGGATGTTTGGATATATGCTTGAAGTACATGTTTGGTTTCTACATGGAAATGATGTACGTGGTTACAACTATGAATACTTGTCTTATAGACTTCCAAGGTTTTCTAAAGTTTCCCAAATGGATTACAGTTAAACTGCTTGGTTTTTTATTTACTTCCTACAATCTATAAGGCATTATGTGTATCACACTTTATAAATATAACGTGCTCAATCCCCAAATGCCATCTCTAGAATGTTGAATGCATGGAGAAAAATCATTATAGGGACTACCCCCAATGAGTAGGTATGTCACTGAAAATACCCCCAACTAGTGGGTATGTTTTAGAGATTACCCCATCGAGTTGGTATGTCATTGAAATTAGCCCCAACAAGTGGGTATGGTTTAGAGATTACCCCCACTGAGTGGGCATGTCATCGAATCTACCCCCAACAAGTGGGTATGCCATTCATATTACCCCAATGTGTGGGTATATCATAGATATTGAGCATGTAAGAGATGAGAAGTTATAACGATAAATGAATGCTTGACTATTTATTGATACTTGATGATATGGTTCATATGTTGTTACACCTACACGCACATATTTTGCTTACACCCCACATACACAATATAACAATATACTGATCTATGTTTTGTTTATCTGTGATTTAGGTAAGTGCAATGTATGAATACATCCAGACATGGTGAATTAGATGAAATTGACTGAAGACATTAAATCTAAGTAAAGGAGGATTACTTAGATACTTCTTCTCGTATGTATTATCCCATGATGGAAATTCATTTAACTCCTTAGAGGATCATCATTATATATCTTATAAATAATATTTGTGAAAAAATGGAAATTATTTTCTATTATTTTTTATTTATTAAATATGGATCTTGGGAATTTTAAGTATTGTCTCTCAACTTTAAGGTCCCTTATTAATTGGAGGATGCTAAAAAGTGAGGTCGTTCCATTTGGTTTCAGAGCCCCAATTTTTTCAAAAAATATTTAATAGTTGATAATTTCAAATAACCCACAAAAATATAAGGACAATTATTAAGGCATGACCTGATGGTAATGGTGTCTAGAAAGGATTGTAGCTTTAAGGGCTGGGAATATTTTCCTCCACATCATTAAGTTGGTATATGAGGACTCTCTTATCCAATTTGATACCTTCCTGGACAGAAAGTAGGATTTTCCTAAAGTATTGCTTCCACTAAGTTTCTCATCTCTAACATCATCCATTTCTCATCTTCTTGCTTAATAGACCCTAAAAGGAAATTCCCCTCCTCATCTTAAGTTAGTTTTTTTGAGAAGAAGTATGATTAAGGCATCTTTCACCAGTTAATGTACATTTAATGATGAAATAATGAGATGGTTAGAAAATAAAATATTTCATGGGGTTTTCCTTGTATGTGTAAACCCTATATGGAAGTAGGGAGGGTTTAAGAAAACCCTAAAATGTAGGGTGTAGTCCCTAACCCTAACCATAAACCCCTAATCCTAGGTAATGGGAATAGTGTGGGAAAATATTAATCCTATCCATATGAACCCTAATGGGGTAAGAGGAAGAGGAAATACAAATAAGTTAGATGCTCATACATATAGTTATGCATGCACGATTCATGTGAAGAGTTTTGGATTTACATATAAAATATAGGCCTTCAATGGTTACATAAAAATGAAAATATGAACCCTCAACTTTTAGTGTTGGTGTCCCGACCTAGGGTCAGTCAACCCAAGAATGGGAAAATACATATGGGGGAGGAAAAACCCTAAACCTGTGAGGTCAGGTTGTTGCTAGAAAGTCTAACCTCCTCCTATTAGGCACCCTAATAGGAAAATGTGTCCCTAGACATGTACGAGTACGAGTTAGTCATGCACCTTAGTGAAAGTGAGTGACATCAGTCTAGTAGAGGGATCTGTTCAACATTAAATGTATAAGCCTTATTGGAATAAATGAAAAATTGAATAGATGAACTAATTTTAAATGATATGATCTAAGTTTTTTATAATGAGATAATATGGTTTATGACGATCTTAGTCAGATTCAAGAGTTTTATTTCATTTTGGAGGATTTGACATAAGATTTGTTGGTACAGGTGAATCAGAAAGAGCCTGAACCTCTTCTACAAAGGGGGACCTCTATTGTTAGGGCCAGTTATAGGGTTAAATCCATAGAGAGTTGCATCCATAGGGATAAGGATAGAAACTTGAACTCCAAGATATGAGAAATTATGAGAAATATTTGTTTTGATATGTCCAAAATTAGACTACCTCTGAGTGAATGAGTTGAGTTTCTTTATGGATGATTCATATAGTCTTCTTGTACCCTTGATGTCGCTGGGAAGGACACACCCTAGAGACAGAGTAAGAGGTTGCTTGCATATATGTGAATATGATATGATTACCTACCATCTAGGTGAGGGAGAGGGAGTCCCAAGATTCCAAGTTGGTAAGGGATGTTGTGAAACCTCATGCTATGTTGGTGGTTCCCTGCATGGAAACTCTAGTGGTTGTTTATGAGAAAGAGAGAGTTGGGTAAGAATATTTCATGAGTAGAGATCTGTGATTAGAATGCCATATCATGTTTTTGTTTGGTTTTGGCTTGAGTGGATAAATCTTATGAAGTTTATGATTGATATCGATGAGGTAGACCTGAGAACCGTTGACCAAAGAGGGAAGACAAAGCTAGTGCATATAATACTCAAATAGTTGAGTGAGCTTATAAATATTGAGCATGGCACCACCCTTAGGCAAGGGATTAGGGGAATCTTAATTGGACTTTTTGATATATGTTTGACAAGCCACTCATGTATGTCTATTTAGCACAATCATAATATAATATATGTATGAAGTTGATCTAACCTTGAGATGTGATAATGGAAATGATATTATGAGAGACTTAAAATGGTTTAACAGTTCTCTCTATATATCATTGGATGGCATATGCATGATTTATGATAATGTGAAATAGCTGGCTAATCTTAGAATGATCATTTAATAAAGTTTCCAACCTAATATGAGACAGTGAAATGATAAAATATCCATGATCAAGACTGAATGTGGTTGTATTTGACATGAGGAATATGTGGTAATTAAAATTTTCTTTTTCAACATACACTTTACCTCTTACTTGGCCTACTATATAGGATGGTGATATTATGTGTACAAAATACATGGCATATGATATTAGATGATGTTATTGATCTGGTATGCTATCTTTCTTAATTTTTAACATATAAATTCTTTAATATATGAAACATAATATCTTAGTTCGATTATATCTAAGCACTTCCACTCTTTGGTAGTAAAGAACATGGTAGTGGTCCAACTTTTTGGTAGTAGATCACATTGTATAGTAATCCAACTCTTTGGTAGTGAATCATAAGGCCTTAATGTGTTCAACTTTTAGGAGTAAATTCATGAATGATATAAGGGGAAATATACCTAAAAGACTTGTTATCCTTTGTTAACATCATCAACATTTATAAAAGTGATCATATATATACACGCGTATGCATTGAAAGTTGAAACCAAGATTTTAATGAGCACTTCCCATTATCATTCATTGCATTATTTTTCCACATAATGTTTAGATTTTTCATGGGCAAGGTTTATCTTTAAACTGTAATCATAAATTCGTGAGGTAAACCTCCAAGTAGTCTTATCATATTATTATATTAGTATCAAGATATATTTATAACATATGTGTATTATGGGTGGCTACCCAATCTCTTACACCTATAGTGAGGAGGAATTAGTATCTAGTTGTAGTCCAATTACAATTTTTGCCTCATTTCACATGTAGACATGGTGAATCCACATTTCATCTTATATTTCTGAATTGTAGGTGGATTCACTTCCAACGGGTCAATACTCATATATAAATAGTTTTCAAATTCCAAAGAGTTTTCCAAAACCATTAATACAAGGGGAAATGTGCTTTTTGTTGGGGAACTTGAGTTTGTGCACCAACTCCCTTATGGTTTCATTAGTTTTTTTGGTCGTCAGTTTAATTTTTTTTATTGTCACTTATGGTTTCACTATTACGTATGTCTTTCTATTATTTACATATGTTTCTCATGAGCAATTGGCATTATTCATTTCCTCATGGTTTCTTGGAATTTACTTACTCATGGAGTGATCTTCTCCTAATGTGTTGGTACTTATATAGTGAGACTCCCTCCTGACCCCTTGGGATGATTGTACCTCTATAAGTCCCCTACTTAACCCTAGAGTTTACTTAGGGCACCATCATGCATAACATTAATAGGAATGTTAAATGTTGTATCCTGAATCATGATTTAGTTCAAAACAAGGGTTTTCTCACCCGTATAAGGATCATATGCCCCAAATACTTGTCCCAAACTATGTGTTATTTATTTTGATCTATTAAATTTTGATAACATTTTCATCTGAAATTTCATCAAGGTTTCTCATATAAGTGTGGTTGCAAATACTTTACAAAACACCAAGACAAAACATTTTTTTGTACATTATTCATATGGTGATTTTCATGTTTCTATAGTTTAGACTAGGTTATAATGCATTATATCTCTAATATTAGGTCCATCCAGGATAGCTAGATTCAACCCACAAACTACAAACAAAGACTAGGTGCTTCAACTCATTCTTAGAGGAGGAACCTTATCTATGGTGTTCTCTAATTTCTGATTAGGGTTTTAGGCTCTTTATCCACATACCCTATGGCCCCACGAGCTTCAAATTATACTTCCTCCATAAGGTCCTCCCCTTTATATGGGATGACCCTCCACCTATCTAAACACCAATCCTTAAAAGAGAGCTTTCATCCTATGTAATATTTTCATTACCTGAGTTCTAGTGTATAATCATATATATAGGGCCTTATGCACTTGCATGACTTTTTGTATTTTGTGTACTTGTACTACTACTTGCACCTCGTGTACATGCATGCATGCATCCCTAACTAGAGTAGTGACTTTTCTAGTTCACTCAATCTATTTCAATGTTATATTCCAACAATCTTCATTTTATTAACCACAAGAATCAATATGGATTAATTTAGCCATCTTGTGAGGATTAAGCATATTCTTGGTTTCTCAGCATGAGTCTTTCCATGTCCTTTCTTGTCTCGAACCTCAACCAGCTCATGGTATTCATTACCTAAGTTCAACCTATCTCACCCACAACCATTATGTCTCTCGAAAAAAAAACTTCTTTATGTACATGTTTCTGCTCAGAACTCCAAAATAAGAAGAGGTACATTATTTTTCTTCCACGATGCATACCTTTACTTTAGGGTACACCTGAAAACATAGGGAAGCTTATCATGATAGATCATTCCTTTAAGATTGAAATGCACTGACTAGCTATATCCCTAGCTCCATCAAGGTGAAAGGTCTAAAGTTTTGGCACTCTTTGGTTCTTTTTATCATTTACACTCCTTTCGTGGGTTCTCTTTTCCTTGGGTTGACCATAATTTGTTGTTGGAATTCATGGAATTCGTCTTCCTTGTTGAGCCTCAGCAATCCCTGGTTAGCCCATCACATGTTTCCTAAGGTACGCCAGCACCATGCCATCATGAATATCACCTAGTTAGTTCTAGCATTTGCAGTCGGGGTGGCATTCCTTTATCCCTACATATCACTAGGCTTTGATTGCATGTATGTACTACTTTATATATTTCATTTTCTATATCCAAGATGGATATCTAATTAGGATTTAAAATAGATTACATATCCTTTTTTTCTTCTCTTTCTCCATCCCCCTTTTTTGAATCATAAGTTTTTTTGCATCAACATTATGTAGGTACTTTTTAGATACCTAATTTCCACTTGAAATCCTAGAAATTTTTGGAGTTTCTTCTTATAGGATAAGTGTACATAAAATGGTATACTCACATATTTAGTTTTAGATTTGAAATTGGCATTTCATATGCCTTAGTTGGAGGACAATTTCCTTAACCCTAATTTATTAGGAACCCTAATTATAGAAGAGAAGAGTGTATTGGGTCCTTAGGTTTTTTAGGAAAGCATGGGGTAGAGAAAGAAACAAAGAAATAAATAAAAAAATGTAGAGATATATTACCTGGGGAAATCCCAAAAGCTATGACCAATAAGAGCAAAATATTTTGGGAGTCCTTGTAAACCAACTAGTGGTGTGGAGGAAAATATTACCAGATCCCAGATTGTGACCATTCTAGACACCATCACCCTTCAAACAATACCCATGAAATTCCATTGCACTCTATGGAGTTTTTGAAACTAATACTTATTGCAACTCATTTACAAGAATTTGTTCTCTAAAACCAATTGTTATGCCTTAGTAAATGACTAAGACTCTAGTAAAGTTTCAAGAATGATGACTGGTCCTACATACCACCATTGGCCTTAACTATGTACTTTGTCCTCACCCACACACAAGACGGGATTAGCTTCCTAACTTGTCACTCATCTTGGTACTATTCTGGGCTAAGCATGCCTAACCATAGTGTTCTTAGTGATGGAATCCCTAGAAAGTAATTGCACCTCGGTGATATGGGTAGTCTAGTCATTCCTTTTAAGATTATTTTTATATGAGGCCTAAAACTCTAGGACATTATAGTAGTTGTACTTTTTTAGAAATAAGAAATGAAAACTTAAGAATAAATTAAGAAACTTAGTATATATACATATAATTCACAACTATGTCCTTTGATACGAGCACTTTTTTGTGAGCATTTAACCCAAAATAGTGGCTAAAAGAACTATGGTTCTTTCCTATAGGATTTCTTAAATCATAAACATCAATGATCAACTTCTCACATTTCTCCATGGTTCCGTCAACCTACGCATAAGCGTGATTCCTCTATCGCATGAGGTAGTAGACTAAGCATCAACCTCCTAAACAAACTCCTCGTTGTGGTGCTTAACATCCTCACAGTGCACAACATTCTCAAGATGCTCAACATCCTCGTGGTAAGAACCCATGCTATAAAAATATACAAAATAGAAAAAAAAATATGTGAAAAAATCATGCACATCTAGTACATAAAACATATATAAATGATTGAGAAACATACACAATATTTAGCATCTATAATAATGTGTCATTTGTATTATAAAATACATGCCTCTAGTATCGATTGGATCGCTTGTCAATTTCAATTCCTTTAGTGTGTCTTGACACATATACTATTATTAGCGTTATCTTCAATGTTTACACTTGGAAAGCCCACTCAGATTGGACTAGAGTCATCATATGTTTCCTAGCACTCTTCTTCATTAACTAGATCTATAATGAACTCTCTTTTCCCAGGAAGAATGATACATCAATTTTCTTTTACATGGTGAGGAACATAAAACACTTTCTTTTCATGTGATGCCATGATGAATGGCTCATCTTTCTCACTAATCTTTTCAAATTAACAAATGTGAAACTTAACTCATGCAACTGAACTCCTTTGTTTTTATAAACCCCATTACACCTAAAAATAAAAACTTTGAAGTCTATGTAGTCAAATTCCCATACATCTTCAACAACACCATAATAAGACATCTTACCTTCTCATGAACTCTTATCCTTCACACCAAAAATATACAATAAAGACACTTGAAGGGTGACCCCACTATTTTGGTATACACTCTTATCATCTTGACTCTTTTTGTAGTTTGAAAATCAATTTATATTGAACCCTTTGCAAGATATTACATGTATTTTTGGTCTAAACGGTGATCCATTTGATATCCTCGACAACATCATTTGGTATTTGACATAGTTGACAAAAGACTTAATGTAAAAGTTACCTAATAAATGTTCAATTATACTCGCTAGAAAGACATATTTAACTAGCTCGAGGATATTTTGTGTTTTTAAAATTCATGTATTCGGTGATATAAATATCCACTTCATCCATGTTGTTGAATATGTACAAGTGTTCTTATTCCCATAGATCACAACAAATTTCTTTCACTTGTACTCCGAAAGTCCCTTTTCTAGAATAAGCTTCAATGTGACCAAGCTTTGCATCTCTGGAGTTTCATTTCATGTAAGAAAATTATTGCAAAAGTCTATCACCTCCCTAGTCACATAAACCTCAATAGTACTATTTATGGCCGGTAATAATTATGAACATCACCAATAAGCACAATCATGTACCATTCAAAAGGATACAACCAATGGAAGAAAATTAGACCCATCATCATCACTTCCCTAGTAAAATGGACAACAAGATGTACCATAATATCAAAGAATGAAGGAGGAAAAGTTATCTCAAGATGGAATAAGGTAATGATCACTTCTCTTTGCATCTTATCAAGATTCTTAACATCTATAACTATGTTTCATAGCGTATTGTAGAATAAACAAAGCTGAGTGATTTAAAACCTTGCATGCTTTGACAGTATAGATCAGATAGCCACATGCAATATTTGCTTCATTACAGTGCGACAATCATGACATTTAAGACCTACCAGCTTTAGATCCTTCATTGATGCCAATGTATGGATATTGAAAGAGTATCCCTATGCTACCTTAACATTAAGCAAGAACTCGCAAATAGTTCCTTTCTTATATCTAGAAAAAAGTGTAAAGAATATGAGGTAAATATGTGTGGTGATCATTGATAAACTATGATGTTAATTCTTCCTTTATACCCCTTTCATTTAGGTCCATTCTAGATTTGATATCATTTTTAGTCTTTCATGGTATATTCAACAGAGTACTAATGACTCTTTCTTATACATCTTTCTCAACATGTATGACATCGATACAATGCCTAGTTGTCAAAGAAGTCCAATAAGGAAGATCCCAGAATGTTGATTTCTTTAATAAATACTCATCACATGTGGGGGTAGTACATCATATTTTAACAAAGAACTTCATACTAGATTTTACTCTTTCATAACATCCTTCCCTGACATAGGTGTAGGGGCACTATGTTCCTTAGTTGAGCCATTAATTGTTTTTTCCTTTGGTAAGGATGAATATTTTGGATAAAACTTTAATGACCAAGTTATATAGTTTTGTTGCTATATTTTACTCGTATTGAATTAGTGTTTTCCTCACATATAAGGCACACTTTGGTTCCTTTTACACTGTCTAGACACATTGCAGTATGCTAGAAAGTCATCAATCGTGAAAAACAACATAACATGCAAATTAAAGGTCTCTCCACATGAAGAATCATATGTCATAATTCCATCTTCCCATAATTCTTTAACTCATCAACCATAGGTTAAAGGTAAAGATCAATATGATTCCTAAATTGTTTCAACCCTATTTTCAAAGATGATAGCAGGAGGTACTTATTTTTAATACACAATTATGGAGAAAGATTGTATATAACAATCATAATAAGGCATGTTCTATGCTTGCTGCTTATTCAGTCATATGAATTCATCATATAAGTACAAAGTCCAAGTATTAAATTCTTGACTTATCCACCAAATTAGGTTACAATAGATCAATTTTCTACCATTGTGAGGAATCAAATACATGTTGTAAGAAACCATCATTGTTCCTTTTTTCCTTTGCATGCCGATATAAATTGTGCAAATATATCAAATTATCAAATAAGCATTGAAACCATGGTATTATAGGTAGATACCACATCAATTTGGTGGGGGAGACAATCTTGGTACCTTGATGCACACACATTTTTGACAATACTTCAAATCGATATAAACCTTTTAAAATAACATAGTAATTTAAAAAGCATGTATCTTCTTAGCCTCCATCCAATTGGGAAAACATTTTGTTTATTTCATATGTTGAGATTGGAAGTGCATTCCCTTCAGGAATAATTTCTTTCAACAAAGACAACAAACACGTGAAACTTTTTCATCTCCACCTATTGTTATCCTTTAAAGTATGCAATCTAAAAACAACACTCAATCTCGACCTAGGTATAATGGTTTCTCAACATCATGTACAATGTTTCTTAATAAGGAAGTTGGATCAGTAAGATTTACCTCACAACTAACTAGCATCACATCAACCATTTTGTTTGGAATTGGTTCATTCACATCAACATTGTTGTCCATTTCTTCTTCCAGAAGTTCCGTCATCAACATTTATTGCTCTTATTGTAGGAATCTTTCCATTCCAATACTCTTTTATATAGCTTTGTATAAGCCAATTGCTAATGACATGACTTTTAATTTCATCAACTATGTTGACTTTCAAGTTGTTATTGCAAATCCTACAGGGGCAATAGAACCTATCTCCAAGTTGTCTCCTATGTTCCTCCGCAAATCTTACAAACCCATCAAGACCGATGGTGAAATCTTTAGGAAGCAATTTTCAACGGATATCCAACTCATGTCCATTATGGGCCTATACCAATGTTGCACTGAGTATTGAATAGATCTGGTATTAGCTAAATAAATATTTAAATAAATATTTTTCTTGAACACTTAATATCACTAATATGTGCATTTACATGTTTGTCTTTCAAGAATATTTGGAAGTGTTTCCTCATAGTTCCTCAAGTAACACCGATGTAGATGGGAAAATACTAACCTATTTATGTTCTGAGAGAATAAATGGGAAATGATTTTTAAAATATTCTTAAAAACCAAGCACAAATTATACACTCACATCCTAAGTGAGATTAAGTGTTAAAGAGTACTCCAAAATTAGGGACTATCCAAGATTTACTCCTAATTATATAATCTTGGATGAGTTTATAGGCTAACACCATAATAATATTTCTTATTCAGATTGATGGATGTGTACCACCTACCCATTCTTGAATACTTAACTCACTAGTGAGTGTATAATGCATGTTTGACTTTGAAGAATATTTTCACAGCATCTCCCTAAAATTCTCCAAGTACACTAATGTAGATGGCCAAATACCCACCTACATATGTACCCATAGCCAAATGAAGAAATAACTGTTGAAATATTCTCAAAAGCCAAACACACATTATACACTCACATCCTCTATGAGATTAAGTGTTCACGAATAGTTCCAAATCGGGAACTATCCAAGATTTACTCCTAATGAGTAAATCTTATATGGGCTTCTAGGTCAAAACCATAACAATATTTATCATTCATATTGATGCATCTGTACCACCTATCCCATTCTTAAACACTTAATGTCACTAGTAAGTGTTCGATGTGTATTTGGTTTGAAGAATATTTCACCAGCATTTCTTCGCAATTTTCACAGTACACCAATGTAGATTGGAAAATATCCACATACATATGTACTAAGAAAACAAACATGAATGACTTCCAAAATATTCTTGAAGACCAAACACACAATATATGCTCACATCTTAAGTGAAATGTAATGTTCAACAATAGTCTCAAACTGGATGTATCCAAGATTTACTCCTAATGAGTAAATCTTAGATGTGTTTCTAGGCCAAGAACATATATTTCTATTTAGAAATTAGGGTTTATAGTTTATTGGTTTAGTATTTATTTGTTAAGTTCATATCAATTTTAGTCCAAGTGAAGTTAATTTAGGTAACATATAAATACATTGTTTTAACTATTAGATGTGATTAATTGTCCACTAAACAGTAAAACCAACATAGGATATGAATAAACATTCATCATTAATTAATTAATATAACTATACATTCTAAACAAATCAAACAAGAAATTATACATGCATTCTCAATTCGAATTATAGAGATGGGACTATCTTTGTTAGTTCCAATTATATAAAATATTCAATACAAAAATAGAAAAAAAAATAAGTTAATTATTTATCAAAACTAATTATAGAAAAAAATATATAGGAAATTTAATTGTACAAACAATGCAAAATCAAAGCAAAAAATAAAAAACAAAAGAAAAAGGAAAAAATCTAAAAAACAAAGCTCAGTCTTTCTGACATCCAAGTTCCTTGCTAGCAGCTGCAATGACAACAACATCAGTAAAAGAAACACTAGTATAGGTGATGATGGCAATAGTAGAGACAAGAAAATATAGTTTCAATAGGCGACAACAACAACAACACAAACGGTAGTAGTAGCATCCCACAACAACATCAATAGTGGTGTCTAGTGAAGGCAGAGGCAAATGTGAGAGTGGTAGAGTGAAGGAGTCAACAATTGCCTCGGAGTTGGGAAATTATCAGGGAAGAAGGATTTGTCACAGAGACAAAGAGTAATGGGGGAAATAAAGGAAGCATGAGTGTTATTAACAGACATACAACATTGGTTAGAGGAACACAACCGACATTATACCAAAAGTTACACTAAAATTATGTTATTTTGGAGCATTTATATGTCAACTTCTTGGCGGAAATTGTCATCAAACGTCTATAAAAACTCAAACATACAATATTAATTTCCGTTTCAAAACCAACATAAAAGGCTACTTTGAGGAGACAAATAAATTGTGGGCAGCATTGTTTAAACACTTCAACTAAGTGTTTCTCGTCTAAATCGATGTCGTAATTGGTGGTAATTAAAATTTTGATTTTGAAGTATTATTTTAGTTTGTTTAGAAAAATTAACACCATACATTTTTTATAGGTAAATTTATCTTTTGGGTAGGATAGATAGGTAGGATATTGCATTGGTTTAGATGAAACTGATGCCATATTTTATTTTTCTAAAATTTTCTGGAAAAATAAACTCCTCAGGCAATATTTTACAACTATTTTGGGTTTTGAAACCTACGTATAACAAAAGTGACACCAGAGTTTTCCCTTGATAGAATTTGCCAATTTATTGCAACATCTTCATTCTAGAAAATAATGTGGAAAATTTATTGTGTCAGTCTTCTGCAAAACTGACACTACATATATCGATACCAACAACTGAAAATATACTAGTGAACAATGCAAATGAGAATTAGTTGTTGGGTCCTGAGTTGGTTCAACAGATTTCATAGAATATCTAGGTGATCAAACATTAGTAGAAAGAAACACAAGATAGACAAAAGTTTTATGTAGATAATCAATGTAGGAAGATGGAGTGCCAATTTGGATACTATGTATTTCTCAAGGTTTCACCTAAAAGTTGTTTCAAGGTTTGGGAAGAGGGATAAGTTGGATCCTAGATCATGGGATCTTAACCTATCATATTTCAAGTTTGAAAGGTGGCATATAGGATGCAGCTTCCACTAGAGCTGTACAGGTTGCCAAATGTGTTTTGTGTCTCCATGTTAAGTAAGTGTCATTCAAATATAGAGAAGATAATACAAGAAATCAAGGATAAACTTGATGATAACATTTCACATGTTAAGGAAGTGTCATCCACATATATAGTAAATAATACATGAAATAGAGGATCATCTTGATGATTAGATCTCACATTTTGAGGTCCAATGTTGATTTTAGAATAGCGTGTTCATAAGTTGATGAAGAAGGATACAGTTTTAGTAAAGGAGTCGTAGAATCATCATGTGTAGAGGAATCCACGTGGGAGTTACATGATGATGTGCGTAGGAATTACCTATCTTTGGTGTATGAGAATTATAGGAGTGAAATCCCTACTATTTTTTAATTAATTTATTGAAGTTGCATGTTTTTGATATAGTTTTAAAATTTATTTATTGAAGGATATCTCTATTTTAACTCAAATTTTGATAGCTTTTTCTCTATTTTGCAATTCAATGTACTTTGTTGGATTTGTTTTCAAAAACATCATTTGTTGAGGGTTGAGTTGCAGTTTCACTACTTCACATCGTGGCTCTTGTGGTTCTTCATAATATTTCTTCATTTCTTTAGTTAGTATGATTTTAACCTTATCCAGATAAGGTTTTTCCCATTGCTAAACCACGAAAGCTAGTGTGGTGGTGGTTGATAGAAGATAGATTCATCAACCAAGGATGGTCTTGTCTCATCAACCAAAATCAACCATAAGATAATGACATATGGAACCTTGGGTGCTTCCAACTGATGGTAGATTTGCGTGCAATCACTGATGAGGGGTCAATAATTGAAGACTAATGAAATATTGACATGCATGGAATAACTAGGAGATACTACATCATTGGATAATGATAATGAACAATTAGATTATGTGTGTCATAAAAGTCCCATTCTGATGATTGATGTGACCTCAAGATCCCTTAAGAAATGACAATGTTGTTTGTAACAACTGATGAGAGAGAAACTCTCAAACAATGACCAACAAGTGTCATCAACCAATGACAGTAGTTGAGTAGGAATCAACTTCAAAAACTAACTATAGAGTTGTTGTGTAGATCAAGGATGAAAGTTTTGACCATAGTTGAAGAGTAGTTTATGATTTCTCTCATTTCTTGGACTATTTAAACCCCTCATGTTCCTTTTTTTGAGTCTTGTTTGCCTCACATTGTTGTAGGTCGTCAGGAGTGGAGAAACTATACATTGGAGGGACAATGAAGGTCAATGAAGTTGGTAGATGAGTGGCTATAGGTCAACATGGTCAGATGTTAAAGATCATTTAGGGACGTGCATGTCCATGCATGCTTGAATTCATCTTCTATTAATGATCTCCAAACTTTCTAGCTTCATCTAAACCCTAGTTCATATAACATTATCTCTCCTCACTATTTTCTTTATGTTCTTCCCTTCATCTTCTTTATTTCTCAAGTGCTATGGATGCCCATGGTGGAAGCTTTATCAAGTGTATAAAGAAACTTGGTTTTCTCTTCCTTCTTCCTAATTGCCCTAGTTGGTGGAGTAAGAAGACTTCTTTGGAGCTTTATAGAGTGTTTCTTAGATCTTTTACATCTTTATCATATTATTTGGTTGGCCCTTGTTTTCATTATTCTTGAGGTAGTGATATAACATTTAATGCATTTCTTAACTACCCTATACATGCAATCTCTAATCTTGCTATAAAATCCCCTAGTATACTAAGATGAAGATCTTTCATGGACTTTTTGGATAATTGAGTTGGAAATAGGAATTTTATGTTCTTCCAAATATTCTAAAAGTACTACCTGATGTTGATCATGTAATCACTTAAAAATTCATGGGATGAAATTCTAAGTGCATGTGAGCATATCCAAAAAAAATGTCATCTTTATGGTGCTATGATGGAAAAATTGACCTACAAGTTATTTCTTGATATTTTGGGAGTTATTGTAGTACAATTTTAAGGCCTTCCCCTAGACATTATGGTACTGGATTTTTTTTTAAAAAAGGCATATTATCTTAAGGTAGCTCATCTGAGTATAAAAGTGACCTTTTTATGCCTATTCTTGTTTTTATATGAATTCCATATAATTTTGAATTTGAAGATGAAATTTGAATGATGGCGTGCCAATATAAAAATGAGAAGGAAAACAAAAATTAATGTGATTATGGTTTCCATATAGGGTTATGGATTTGATATGGTTTCTTTGCTTGGAGATGGTGATCTGGTTCCCTAATTTGGATACTTGATCTTGGTATAGTTAGAGGTGGTTATTTGCACTCTGATTTGGGTAGTTTGTTATGTGTGATAATACATTTGATATATTACTATGTTTTGAAGATGATTAATATTGTAAGTACTTTTATGATACTTTTATGTACGTTAATTATGCAATAAAAATGAGTAATTGATCTAATTAATCAAGTGTAACCCTAATTATGCAGTGCCCTGCATTTGTAGATCTATTTCCGTGAGTTGGTGGAGGAGATAGTGGAACTAGTTAATGTTGAAGCAATCTATAGATTATGATAATATGCTCAGAGTTGTATACTTTTTTATATATGTGAGGGTTTGGGGTTTATTTGTCGTGGCGTCTTGAGCACTTGTTTGGACTTTACTAAGATTGGTGTTCTTATGATCTGTGATAGAGAACAAATATAGTCATAACTTAGTTTATGGGTGTATACCTTGGTTAACGATGTCAGGATCTAAGTAACCAAGACAAATTTATGATATGTGAACCTTCCTTTCACCACACCATTGTAGTCCGTCCTTTGAACACACTATCTTATCCTTACTCTGATATTAGATGTGGGATATTTTAAGGTGTCTGGTAATCCTTACATCTTATATAAAGCTAGTCTGAGATTCATTGCTACTGGCTAGTAGTTTGAGTAGTACACCACAAATTTCCAAGCACTTAATAAAACAAGTAACTCAACCATGCAATATATTTCTTTAGGATTTTATTGACGAATTACATTGTATAATATTATACCAATTCATTTTTTGCAAGTATATATGTGACTCATGATCATGGTATGTCCTTGCATCCACTATTTATAGCCTATCTACTTGTTGAACTGTCTACCTTAATTAACAAAATCATATAATATACTTATAAGTAAAATGTTTTATCAATAATGTCATCATATCACTTTGCAATGGGTATCACCTCATGGTTCTCCATTTCTTTTAGGTGACCAATAATGCAACTAGGGATATGGAGGTGATGATCCTACATTTGGTAGTTGTCAGTATCTTGAAGGTTGGTGGTCTTTTGAAGAAGTGTATTAAAGATGTCCCTATACTCTTAAATCCTAACATGGGGATTTATTATGATGTATCTTGACTCATAGTTTTTGATATTCCTTTCATTCTATACTTGATGTAAGTATGGATAGATCTATTCCTTGTGTACATATGTGATTAAGGTCACTGAATGCCTATGTTGTAAAGTTACTTGTAATAATGAAGTAAGTAAGGGTCCTTGTGCAATTCATCCTGAAATGAAAATTTTGATAATGATGGTTGATTAGTGATTTATTGGTGTTTTCTTTTGAGTACATCCTTATGCGGTTGGTGCTCACACTACCACTAATATAAGTCACTATTGATCGGTGTTTATTTTTTCCTTTTGTAGTCTTTGTTTCATTCTCTCCTTTGCCATAGAACTGAGTATCTCTCTTGTTGGTCTCAATTTTTCTATGGCTAATTATTGTGGCATAGGTTAGTGGTATATGGGTTAAATGTACAAGCTAACACCATTTGTATCACTAGTCGGGTGTAGTTTTATTACCTCTGTGATATGCCAAGTTGAAGATTCTACCCATTTAAAGCTACTTTTGTCATCTTACTTTAAAGGAAGCTATATAGAAATGTCTTATGACATTTTGGTATGAGATTTGAGTAGTTTGATGACTCTATTTCTAGTTGATACATGGCCTATTGCCTTGTTCTTATTTTCATGTAGACGGAGTATGTCACCTAAGTAGTGAAATTGATCCTCTTGACATAAAAATAGACACTATAATTTTAGCACATTCACACTGTATAATTGAAAAATGGTAGATATGATTTTTGCTTATTTTCTACATTATTTACTATTTTTAGTTACTATAGAATATATTTATTTACCTACACTAATATATACTAAATTATGTAATCTAGATGAATATGATAAGGAGAAGAAGTGTTTCAAATTAGGGATATGTATGTGTTGAAAAAATAATTAGGAGTCTAATGCTTTTTAGCTCATTATGTTATCAATATCGTGAGTTATATTAACTTTTACATAATTGTAAGGTATGTTTTTTTCCTTTATTAATGTTCTTGTGTCTTAGAAAATTATATGTTTAACTTTAATATACTATTGTGTTTCCAAAAATAATGTCGTTATAGTTTTCAAATGTATAATTCCCAACATATAACTTCTTTAAGTACTCCTAATTGTCTATTTATTATCTTATTCTTGGATTAGACAATCCCTATTAACTCATATGGGTGGCTCCTCCTTTATTCCATTCATGCATGGGACCTCACTTTCTCTTAACCACTAAACCCTAACTCCCTACTTTTCATCTTCTATAATACAAGTAGACTTACACTTCTTGTGCTCAAATGTTTTAATTAATAGACACCTCACAGCAAAGAAACTTGGCCATGAACTCTATTGCAAACCGTTTGTCATGTTGACCTTTGACTATCATGAAAAAGACCTAGTTCTATGTGTTATTGAGGCTTTTTATTTCTAGGAGGTGGTCAAGAGGCTATCTTTTCTAGCATGCACTGGCCACCTATGATGTCAATGCTAGCTTTGTTTTAGCCATCTGAAGCCCATGGAGTCCTGACGATCACAAGAATATCTTAGATGTAGGCAATCTTCCATCCTTTCATATACAACTTAGGGGCTATATATATAATTAGGGAAGATCATGATAAGCATTATGACCTTCCCAAATACTCTCTCTCTAGGGAAGCTCATTGGGCCCATCTTTAAACTCTATTATTCCAATATATTGTCTAAGGATTAATTTCAAATGGGCTACTTTTCTTTCATTGACTATATCTTACTAGTGGAAGGTTAAGAAACCCCCTTTATTACTTTATTTGGATGTAGAAATATAAAAAGTTTATATTTTCGATATCCTCTTGATACAATTTTTAATTTACTTTGTCGTGACTTTTACGATGATGATGATGATGGTGATGGTGATGTTGATGATGATGATGATCATAGTAGACTTATAAAAACCTTATGACCTTTCCCATGAAAGTTCAACTCAAATACTCGAATACCTCCAATGAAATGTGGTCAAACATGTTTCCTAATCAATTTATGAAATTTAGTACACTTTCTAAAAAGAATATAGTACATTCATAAATAATTGTTTAAACACCAACACATGTATATGATATGTTACAGAAAATCCCTAAAAAATTTCATCATGGCAAAATAGGTCTAGACAGAGAAACCCTCAATCACTCTTTTCACTAATGCAAATAATAAGAAACTCTATTTGATCTTTTCAACAATGTTTAATTCTTTATCCAAACCCATACGAAAACTTTTAGCCTACTACCTATCCTTATGTGGAGAGCACTCCATCCCATCATATTAATATTTTTTACATTATTACTTCTTAAACAACTCATTATTTCTTCAAGAAAAGATATTGAAAACTTTTTATTATAGTGAAATTAAGCTGTTAGATTTTTCTCTACCTATTTTGGTTATATTATATCTCTATAAAAATCAACTTCATCATATACAATTTAGATAGTACAATTTCATTTTACCCTTTATTGCTAGATAAACCTTGAATGGGCAGCAAGCGCGACCTACATCATTGAACTTGATTGATTGTTTTCAATTTGTCCCTTATAATTAAGTATTTTATAAAGCATAAATGTTATTTTTTTATTAAAAATTATTCTAAGGTACTACATATGTTAGAGTGGGAGTGGCGAGCATTGAGGACAAGTTTTGTGAGGGCCAACTCATATGGTACAGATATGTGCAACACAGACTAACTAATGCGCCTATAAGAAACAATGCTATTAGTCAACCACAATAAATAGAAAAAGAGGAAAGCCTAAATTGACATGGGATGAGCTTATAAAGAGATATTTTAAATCTCTACATCTCAACCAGAATATGGCCCATGATAGAGCTGAATGAAAACAAATGATCCATGTAGCCGGCTTAGTTGAGACTAAGGCTTAGATGATGATGATGATGATGATGATGATGATGATGATGATGATGATGATGATGATGATGATGATGATGATGATGATGTGCTACATATGTTAGACTTTGGAACCGATTTTATAAGAGTGGTGTTGCTCAATTTTACTAATTAAAACATACAAACAATCTTGACTAGATGTTGTATACACAATCCCATTCACCCATATCTATAATGTGAAGAAATCGAGAAGATAAGGATTCTTGTAAAACAAGAGTACTAGTAAAAAGTAAAGAGAAAAAATAGTGGCATTTTTATAACTATTATTATATAGGATCATTGTGGAGAAGTAAAATCCTCTCACAACAACGTGAAAAAGAATCTTTATATGTAGTTATAGACCTCCTTTTATGCAGACTAGCAAGAAAGCACGTGCTAAGCACGTGATATCAATTGAATATGAATATGGCATTAATAGATAATGAAATACATCAACTACTATAAAATGAATGATATTTCAAAAAGTATACTCTTAGTATATCAAGATACATTATCAATTAAATATCCCCATGTGCCAAAGTGACATTTTGTAATACTAAAAGTATGCCCTTAATATGTACATAAGACAATATCCATGCCACAACATTTTCAGTCATGTATTTCTTCTCAACTTGTACTTGGATGGTAAGATGCATTCTCATCGGTGGAGGCTACCATTTTTTGCTGAGATTGAATTATTCCTGTTTGAAAAGTTTATAAGAATTATGAAAATATGTAAACATATGTATTGTATAGAGACTTACCCTATGATTAAGTAGTTGTTGTTTCAGTATCATGATGGAGTTGTATGTCTTTAAGATATGCGTAGAAAGATTTGAGTAAGAAAAAACTCAAAATTTGAATCATATAAGTTATATATATTGAAGGATGGATTGGTTAGATTTACCAGAACCAACACCATATAGTAAGTTCACTGTCCATATATGAAGGCTTTCAATAATTTTGTCAAAGTCTTCAAAATTTTTAGAATATGATCAAATATTAAAGATTAATATAAGATTTTTATTGACATCAAAAAATTGATTACCTAAAAGTTCTCCTTTGTGTCTGCACTATACCCATAGTAGATAAAATTTCAATGTAGACTATGTTTCTTATTATTGTAACACTTGATTTTTCCATAGAAGTTGGTCTAATCAAAACTCCAATATCTTTGGCAGATTTTACCCTTGATAAGGCTACATACAGTTGACCATGAGAGAATAAAGGTTGAGGCAAATATATTCTAACTTTTTCTAATATTTGTCCTTGTGATTTGTTGATTGTCATTGCAAAACACAACGGAATTGAAAATTGCAGTCTTTTAAAAGAAAATGATAGCTTTTCATGATCCTTCGGCATAAGTGTAATTATTGGAATGAATACCCTTTGTCCTTTTCTATGTCCAATTTCTATTTTGGCGTCAATGATATTCTTTTTGAAGTTTTTACAGATAAGGCATGTTCCATCACAAAGACCTAAGAAAGGATCAATGTTTCTAAGTAACATGATAAGACAATTGTAAAGACCCAGTCTCTACTAAAAACATGATAAACAAAAACACCAAAAGTATGGCAGCGGAAGAATTAAATTTGACATTATTCAAAATGTATAAAGAGTACATTATAAAATTTCCCCAAATGGGAGTACAACTTTATACAAGCAACTACAAGGATCTAGGTAGAGGAAGACTTAGACTAATACAACATTGTCTCCAAACAAACTATTTAAAACATATAAGCAACTATGATCATATAATATGTTCTTCATCTTCTATCCTTAGCCTTAGGTTCACCAAGCTTCCATGCGCACTCTGATCCTAACTTGGATGGTTGGGGCCATCCAGCAAGAGAAAGATAAAAGGTATGTGTTAATAAAAAGGGATAGGACAAATAATAATAAAAAGCTTTGCAATATAAAAGATTCTCTACAATAAGAGATTTCAAAAGAAATGAGGCAAATATATGAATATGAGAGAGAGAAACTGCCACATTTAAATATCAACAATTATCACATTTGCATGAATATAAATTATGACTCAACGTCCTCTCAATGTAGGGTGAGGCACCTACCGGACCTCACCAATGGCAGGGGGACTAAAACCCCAGTGCCTAAAAAGTGGCAGGGGGAATAAAACCCCAGTGCCTAATATATAAAATGGTAGGGGGACTAAAACCCCAGTGCCCGGCAGGAGGACTAAAACCTCAGTGCCCTGTGGGTGGTTTGTACTCATGTACACTACATTGTCAATTGGCCAATAACTATATCATGCATAATCATTCACTTGGCAGCATAGTGAAAAGCAACAATAAGATGCAACAAGCATTGGGAATAAAACCCAAATAAATAATCTCAATCATCATGCCATCATAGGCAACATCATTATACAAGAATTCCAACAAGTAAAGGAGTCAACAAGGAACAACATTATTCAAAGTTTCCAAATATCTCAAAAGGATGATCCACATAGTCAAATAACAAGATTAAGGAATTACACTCAAATGAGCCACAAGATCAATCACAATATATATAAGATTTCCAAGTATTTCAAAAGATGAGCCAACATAGGCAACAATAAGATTCACATAATTCAACTGAATGAACCACAATGGCAATATAAGCATAAAATAAGTAAAGAGTCAATAGATACAATTAGAGGGATAATCAGGCTAGCACAATCATGAGTGTGGGGTTGGAAAAGTTCCCAACTGAGGAATAGGTAGTTTGCACAATTACAATAGGATCCACATACATAAAATAGGCTTCACATATTCAAATAGGGGCACATATAAAATAAGTTTCACATACAAAATAGGGCTCACATACTAAATAAGTTTCACATACCTTAGATATATACATTACCATCATATCCATAAAATAGATTGTATCACCATCCCATAATATCCTAGTTATAAACATAACACATGTATTAATATATATAAAGACATAAGCATAGAAAGACCCTAATTTTACAAAACTACGATTTAGAGTTCAAAACCAAGTCCAAACGATTACTCATAATCTCCTGATTAACAAAACATATTTTATTATATAAAACAGAGTTAAAATGAATTAATTATGTATTTTAAAACATTTACATACTAAAAATGCCAAACAAAGCAAACTTCGGAAAACCCTTGAGAATCAGGTCTCAAAAACCACAGAAACAGATTCTACATTAAAAATCCTTTCCATCGACTATTTATTCATATTTTTCTGATAAAGGATCGATTTACTATGAATTAGTAAACCTGACCAATCAGAAATTAGGAAAACCATAGTGTGACAGGTATTAAAATCGAAATACCAATTCGATGTAAATTATAGGTGAAAGGACCAAAATGCCCTTGTTCGTTAAATCAAACCAATTAAAGCTACGAGGGCAGAGGAGTCATTTGCACAAATCCATCGCTTTGCAAGAGAGAAACAAGATGAGAGGGGGAAAGGACGAGATTACCCCTGGGTGATGAGGCATCGCCCTCACAGGGGCATGACCCCGGGCGTCTTTACACAGCCAGGCTTCTTCCGCCTAGATCATGGCGATGGAGTAGCCTACTGGAGTTCGACTCCACAATCCTGATCACGAAGCATAGGCTATCGGTACAAACCAAAGATGTCACTGACATCCCCATCGCTCGGTGATCTCATCGAGCCCAGGTTCGGGACTCGCAGTGCTCAGGAGCTCCGAGGGGACTTCGTCGAGTGACAAGAACAGAGGAAGAGGACACGAAGCCAAAACCATCAAAAATCTGAAAGAAAACTTCGACTGAAGATTCCTACATCATCGCGGAGACAAGGTGCCGAGAAAGAACAAGTTTCCCAGGGCTTAGGTAGCCAGGAGTGGGAAAAGGTCAGGCGTCGGCGAAGAGCTTTCGGCTGCCTATATGGCCCAGAGTTTGGGGCTATCCCAGGACAAAAGGAGAGTGGAGAGAGGAAGGGCGGGTGTCGGCGATGCTTACCGGCGCATCAATTTGGCCCGAGGTGGTCGGAGGTGCTGACCCTCAGCCGAGGTCGTCGGTAATGAAGGTGGAGTAAGGTAGGGAGCTTCAGGGTAGCTGGGAACAAATTGCGAAGGGGGGGAGGAAAGGTTGAGGTCTGAGGGTGGTTTTGTAGGTCTCGGGTAGGCAAGGGGGTGGATCTATCCCACTCTGTAACCCCTCCGCGAAAAGGAGGCGGAGAGCCCAGTTGGGCGTTTCACATTTAGGGAGACTTAGGTAGCGAGCTATGGCTCGTTGGAACCGGCTCATCAAGACGAAGATAACGGGCTTGAAATCGTGCGAAACAGTTAGCCACACAGAGAGAACGTCGCGCGGGTAGGGGAGTCGGCCATTCTGGAGAAACGGTCGGAGGTAGAAGACAAGGGTCCAACCGTCCGATCTAAGATCGACGGTCCCCAGGCATTGCTCAAGTCGCGTGACAGGAGATTAACGGAACTATAGCGTTACATTTTGATGTAAAAGAAATCGATGCAATGACTATATACACACCATATTAAAAGCTAATAAAATGGATTTGAAAGGTCAAATCAACTCCAAACAACACCAAATTTGAACCATAGGCTTATAACGATGCAAACTACAATGATATATAATTATAATCTCGTTTAATGCATAATATGGCCATTAATAAATATATAGCCCATAAAGGAGCATAATAATATATTAAAATCAAGGAATTATATGAAGAGGCTATTTAATGAGAAACATGTGAGTAAATTCGACATATAAAACACATTAGGGTACAAATACTCATTACTCAACAAAATAACATATTAATGTGGACTAAAATCATATTTTGAGGAGAGAGAAACGATAAAGGTTAATATACACATATATGAACTCAAATACACATTATTAATAATATATTTATCCAAAAAGCTCCAAATAAATATAATCTAATATATTATCCCATAAAAGACCAAAATTACAACATTAACCCTAAATTATCTCCCAATGTGGGTTATTTGTGCAAACACCCCTCAATTTACATCAATGAGGGTAAATAGTGATTTCAACATCAATTTGTGCTTAAATTGCACAAGGAGTCCAAGAATGATCCAAAAGGATGTGGAATTTATAGAAAAGGTCCAAATGGACTCGAAGGTCAAGAAAAACTCAAAAGTGGGTAAATTGCAGGGAAGACCCTAAGATTCAGTATGTTACAGCACACCACCCCTTAAAGAGGATTTCGTCCCCGAAATCACAACAAGAGGAAAGAGAGGGTGAGTGTGTAACATCCCAACCATAAACAACTAGGTTATAACCCTTAATCTAGGGTACAACACCAAATCTACATAAGTCAGGTATTACTAAGGTTTCCACAAAACCTATAGCCCTTTATCACACCCAACATAACATCTTGTTGCATAAACTCTATCATGAAAAGGAAGCATATCTATTATACTAACACTTGTGCCATATTTTATTACATCTTAACATCTGAATATGTGTATTATGGGTATCTCCCTCATTAAGGGTTTTAAGCACAATTAGGGTTTACAAGGCCATTACAACCTATATTAATGCATTAGGTTAAAAACCTAAATAACTCAACATTATTACCCAATAACTACATCATGTGGGATTATTCCATATAATTTTATCCAACAAATTATTACCCTAATAACAAGTATAAGGGTATGAGGCTTATCTCCAAGGAACATATTAACATACTTATATCACGAATCATCACTAATCATTTTCTCTCACAACTCTAATTACTATGAATTAACCTCACATTATATGAATCTAATTACTCATTATCCTATTAATGATTTTATCCATAAACCAATAAGATGATCAATAAGATGTATTTTAATCAACAAGGTGCTATGCCTAACATGTGTTGCTAATTAGGTCACAACTATGATTAAGTGATTATAATCCATTTACATGCATTAAGGTATATCATGTGATGACACCTAATGTCACAAATGTGTCAAGAAAGGCATGAAGGGTATATATGTACATATGTTGTCAAGGCTAGATGATTACATCCTAGGGTTTAGGTCAACATGACCATTACATGTCAAGGCATCCTTAGGGTGTATTTTATCATACACATTTTATCATTAGGGTGACTTAATCCAAACTATGTATATCTACATATGAATAATTAATGATTATGTGCATCAAGAGTATATTAAGGTTCAAGAATATGGATTATATGACTTATCCATTATTTATAATCAAACAAGATGAATTACAATCATATAAGGTTTGTTAAACTCTAAACACATAAGCTCTCTATTCCCATGTCTAAGGAGTTAGAGTTTCTTGATTTCAAGGCATTGAGGGATTCCAACCCCCTAAAGAGGATTTCGTCCTCGAAATCAACAACTCCAAAATCTAACAAGGTACTAACACTACCTTTCCACTCAAAAGGTTGACTAAGTCAAACTACTCTAAGGGTATAAGATCCAACATGAAAGTCTTACTATCCACTATCCTCCAAACTAAAGGTATAACATAGGGTACACTAAACCCTAAACATGGAAATCTAAGGCTCATATAAGATACTTAGGGATTGCAAGATGATTTTTGTTTGAGAAAAGAAATCAAATCATCATATAAGGTGTTACGACCCATATCAGGGTTAGTTAATAAATACCTCAATTAACATGAAACACCTTAATTAATGTTGAATATATTATTTAATAGCATGGTTGATTAAGATAAAATAATATGTGAAACAATAGGTGAGATTGAATCACGTGAGGCAATTAATGATAATTGCAGTGTTAATAATGTCCAAGTTGAATATTTAGTACATTAAGTTGAATCAAATAATCACAGTTGTAATTAGAGCCTTGATCCAGTGAAATAGTCTAATTAGCATGTTTTCTCGCTTTGGGGTTATAGAGAATCTCATGCTTGTAAGTTTGCAAGAAAAATTACTTGAATCGGACATTCGACGCAAGAGTTATGATACTTTTGAGCTTATTGGACCAATATTGTAATTTTCCAATTAATTTGGTTTATAACCCTTTGTCCGCTTTCTTCCTTATCCTATTTCTTTTTCACCCAACCGATAGAACAGGAACTCGCCAAAAGCGGCGCCCGATAGACCTGAAGCAGGTCACGAGCAAGGGGCGATCAGGGGGCGATTTCCTGGCCCTTAGCTCCGATCCGCAGCCCCAACCTTCCCTTCTCCTTCCTCCGCCCCCCCATCTTCTTCTACCTCGCCCACCTGTAGCCTTGCTTCTTAGCTTGGGCGGCCGACCTGCAAATCAGCCTTGGCGCCGATCTGCTGCTCATCTGCAGCTGCAAGCGTGACCATTAGCCAAAAGAAGGAGAAGGACGGCTCCGGAGCACCTTGAACCAGCCTGTAACACCTCTACTTCCTTCCTCCTAACTTCTTCCTTGCCTAGCCTTAATAGTGCTTGACCAACAGAGCTGCGGCCAGCAGCTGTAGTGGCTGGCCACGAGCCTAGGGCACAGCAAACCTCAAAATATTGGCGGCCAGGACTTCGACCGTGAAGCTAGGACCAGAAACAGCCGCTCATCGCCTTGATTGCGCCACCTACGCTTCAGTTTAGTAGGGGCGGCGCCCCAGCTTGTCCGGGCAGCAGCAGCTTCCGTCGTAGCTCCAGGTCACGTTGGGCATGAAGCAGCACCAAGGAACGAGGCTTAGACTCGTGCTGGAGGTCCCAACTAGAATCTGCAGCCATCAAGCCTTGAGCGGCATCTAGCTAACTCTGCCGTTTTCAATTTGTACAGACGAGTGTTACTGTTTGATTGCAGAAGGTCCAGCCAGTAATAGCTTGGGAGCAAGAGACACCAAAGAAAGGTAGTCTTGGCTTTGATTGAAATTTCAAATCTAGAATCTGTAGCTTATAGCTTTAATTAGATGCTAAATCGAGTTCATCTACAATTAGATTTCCCGTTTCTGCGCAGGTGCACGGCGTGCAACTCAGTTTGCACGGCGTGCAAAGTTACAGATAGCAGAACGAGTTTCTGCCCAGGTGCACGGCGTGCAGCCCAGGTGCACGGCGTGCACTCTGCTGTAAAGGGAAGAATTAGGCGTGTTTATGGACGTTTTTCGGTGTATACGAACACACCGAAGTGGGTGAGTAGTAGTTCATTTAGAAATCAGTATTTAACTCAATTTAAATGCTTAATTGCTTTTGAATCAAATGGTATAACCTTTAAACAGTGTAGTATACAAAATAGAGTATATTAGATTCATTGGAATTGAATTTCTTAATATGCCTAGTGAAATGATGCAATTTCCTGTACTATAGTTGCAATGTATTTACTGATTTCAAAATAGACGTTTAACATAGAAACTGGAAAAATGATTCTGATTCGTGTTTAATTTCGATAAAGGTTATATATGCGCTTCTTGTGATGTTCAGATTGTGCATTATGTATGGAATGTAATTTTCCTGTTTATTGGTTTATTGTTAAGCAAGTATAGACATAGGTGCCCCAACACCGTAGAACCCCTTTGCGCGGTCTGTACCTTTGGGGTGAAACGATCGATCTAGCCTTGTGCCTAGATGGTCGGTGCTCGTGTTCAACAATAATCCGTGCGTGAGTCACGGTGGCACGGGGTCAGACAGACAGTGTCCAACAACAACTCGTGCTTGTGTCACGGTGGCACTGGAGATAGATGGGGGTTATTCAACATTAATCCGTGCTTGTGTCACGGTGGTAATCCCCGACCCTCCGACTGTGCACTACAGGGTGGGAGGAGTCCAGAGCACTCAGAGTTAGTGCAGACAGGCCCTTGTGCGCCTGGGGCCCTTGTGCGCCCGAGAGTCCTGTGCAGACCAGGACAGACAGTCAGACTTAGCATTTCCCGGGTGTGTCGCTAAGTCTTGTACGGTGGGACCGTAGCATGAACTTGTTACGGATCTTCATATGCAGAGTGCGCTGCATATGTTTGGGGCATAATAATATGGATAAATAATCATATAGGATCACAGTAAATTTATATAACTGTTAAATTACCTGAATTATCTGTTAATGCTTAGAAATGAGATTATTATCTGTATATCTGCTATGTTGCTAGAACTGTCTTGCTTAGTTCTGCATATATGATTATTTTCAGTTTATAAACTTGATGAGTTGTTTAGTGATAGCTAAGTGAAATGCTATTCACTGAGCGAGTAGGCTCATACCTCTACTCAAAACATTTTCAGGTTATCATCTGCAACAGGGAATCAGAAGGATCGATTTATCCTTACGCCTAGTCGATAGAAGGTTCGTAGTTGGTAGTTAGAGGTCTCTTAGTCCATTCCCCTCGATCCTCGGGACAAGGTGTGAGTGAGAGAGAGAATGTCTTTAAAGATGTAAATATTCTGTTATGCTTTATTTATGTCAAACAATGTAATATGTTGTAGACTCTGCGTATATTGCTATTCAGTTAATAAAGATGCTTCCGCAAATTTGTTTAGTTTCATTTTACAGCATAAATCGGATTATCCTATTAATCTCAATAAAATGTTTTAAAAATCTTTGAGTGGTGTGGCTTGTGAGTAATCCCTCCGTTGCGCCCTAATCTCGTGATTAGTGGGAAATGCGAGATCGGGGTGTGACAATTTGGTATCAGAGCTTTGGTTTGAGTACATAGTTACTCAAGGTCAGGGGACGATAAGAGACCAATAGGATTAGGACTTAGACGTCTTTCTTCTAACTGTGATTTTATAACAGGAAATGTTCTGTTATACTATTGCAGATAGCAGGAAGAGGATGTGGTCACGAGAATCAAGTAATGAGCTTAAGTTGAGTCGATAAGAATCATTAAGATCAAAAGATAAAGTTATAAGTAAGGCAAACAATAGTTGATGTGTTTTAGCTCTGGAAGGTCTGAGTGTTTAGATACCCTGGCCAGGTGTCTGAATACTTAGATTGACCAGTATCAAGCTACTCTGTCTGTTCTTCTCTGGATGCCCTGGCCAGGTATGCAGAGGAAGGATAGGCTAGAGAAGAAAACCCTAGAAATCCTAGGGTTAAGAAATAAGAAAATAATGTAGGAGTAAGAGATTAAATAAAGGATGTGATATAACTCCTACCTTACAATGCTTATTGATTAAAGATCATTAGAAACGCTCTTATATGCATGAATTTAGACTTTCAGTTTGTACAATAAGTATGATCTTTTTATAATGTTGTGACATGAAGTGAACTGTTTAATGTTGGTTTCTTTGTATTAAAGTAGACCCGAAACTTTTGTTTAATTGAGTTTGCCCTAAGTGGATATTCTTTCCACATGTCTAAGATAAATAGGGGTTGATTAATCCCGAGTAGCTCTTGGCTTCAGGACTACAGGTTCGGCCTGGTCCGGCTGGCAGGATGCGTTACTGGGATCTAATGACTCCTATTAACAAGTAAAATATGAATAGAAGTCTAAATGTTCTTTTATCTTGAAAACTAGGGTTTGAGAAGCATAGACCCTAATTGGCCCAAATTAGGATTCAAATAACACATGAATACAGAATTTGATAAATAGAATGTCTCACTAAATGATTTTTAGTATCTTATGTGTAACTCTAATTTGGCTAAAATTGGGATATGATTTGGGTATATAAAATGTGAACAACATTGGAAGATATTAGAATTTTTGAAGAATATTCTGACCTGTTCATCGGCTGAGTTTCAAACTCGACCGATCACATTTTCAGATTCATATAGCAGTGTTGTAATTGAATTTTATCTTTTTATTGGTACGTCCAATTGATCCCAAATTTTAATTATGTTTGAAAATCACAAATTTTAGACACTCTATTAATTTGGCGTAATTTTTGGATGACTTTTGATCTCTACAGTAAGGTGTCGGTCGAGTTGCAACTCGACCGAATCTGCTGCAGACTGCTATATAGCAGCGCACTGTTTGATTTTTAATTAATTATTGGTAACTTGAAATGACCTGAAATTTTTACTGTAGGTTTAAAACTTTATTAGGCACAACATATAAAATTTTCAAAATTTTTGGAGTTTCTGTTTACAGTTTAATAAACGAATTACAGAAACTATTATAAAACTGAATTTTCAGCTGAATGTAATTAAAATTGAGTATTGGATTAATATGCTATTAATTCAAGCAAATCAATTTGATCTATATAATCGACCACACACGTACAATAATGCTATGATATTGATTTAGACCAAAACCCTAGGATGATTAGGGTTGAAGTAGTTTAAAGGATATCATTAGTGATGTAACCTTGTATACCAATATCTTTGTTAAATAAAGATCTTGAGATTTGTTCTATGAAAAATAAACGGGCATTGATAACGATCTAGGGTTTTGAAGAAGATAACCTGATCGGTACATGAACAACATGAGATGATTTAGAGGAATGAGTAAGACATAAACCTAATATGTAACAATAAGTAAGTAACATAGAAAGCGGAATATTATCCGATTATGATCTAAAGATAGTTGATGTAGTTCATGTTTTAAAGACATGGTGTCACTATCTTTATGATGTGACAATAGATTATCACCCTGGTAAAGAGAATGTGGTGGATGATGTTTCTAGCCGAAAGTCAAGTTCAACAGCCAATGCATTCTCTATGACAGGTTTCAATAGAGACCTGTTAGTAGAAATGTGAGTGTTGAACCTAGACTTAGGGGTGACAGCACAAAGTGATTTGATTGTACAGATGTAAGTTAAGCTTACTTTTTGTGATCAAATCAAGAAACTATAAAAGGGTGATAGTGACTTAAGCCAAACCATGCATGACCTGATGGGAGGAAAAGAGACTAGAGTTTAAGTTTTTATGATAATAAGGTGTTGTATTAACATGACATGTTGTGTGTATCTCAAGATAGTGTAAAATTCTTTAAGGGGAAAAGCTGAAAGAAAAGATTTTTATGGAAGTGTATGTTTTGATGTATGCTATGTTTTCAGGAAAATACTAAGATACATATGAATCTCAAGGAGTATAACGGATGGTCAACTATGCAGAAGGATGTAGCTAAGTATGTGATTAAAAGTAGTGTGTATCAGTAGGTTAAGGTTGAACCCTAGAAATCTATAGCTACCTTGCAATCTTTTCTATGCCTGAATGGGAATTTATCACAGGACACCTAGAGGTTGTGATTTGATATGAATGAATGTGGATAGATTAATTTAGTCTGCTCACTTTCTTCATATTAAATCAACCTTTGATGTCTTGATATATGACCAAGATATACATGGATGAAATAGTTAGATTGCCTGGTAATCCAGTTTCAATCATATCTTATTGAGATCCTAAGTTCACATCTAGGTTGTGGAAACAGTTGCATCGTGCTTCGGGCACAAAGTTAAGATTCGATACAACCTTTTCATCCGCAGACGGATGGTTAGTTTGAGAGAACCATTCAGACTCTTAAGGACATGCTGAGAGCATATGTTATGCGTCTCAGTGAAAGTTAAGAAGAACATTTAAGTCTTATAGAGTTTGCTTAGTGTGAATGTTGAGTTTAGAAATGCACAACTGATAATGGTACGGTTAGAGAATGAATCCAGGAAACACAGTTTTGGTAAACCATCAGGTGCATGATTTCAAGATAGTAAGATAGCATTAAAATATATAAATAAACCTAAATACCTGCTTCCTGTTATGTTAATGTGTGTGATCTGACATTTTACATGATTGGCACATTTCTCTGAGATATTATCAGAAATTCTCAAGTACTATTAATCATTTGTGTTATGATATGTAAGCAACTCTTGATTGAGTTATGTGATGCATAAACCAGGAATTTGGTTAATATGCATGTACTTTGAGAAATTTCAGATAATTGATAAATATTACAGAAGGTTTCTTATAAGTGGAATGAATCACTTTTATTGATGTAATAAGATGATTGATTACATGAATTCAGTATGTATGAGCCAAAAATTGATTTGAGTTTGGAATATTTATGAATTTATTTTTAATTTGTCTGCACGCATGATATAAAGATTACTCAGTAATTACAATGATTTGAAATATACTGTTCTGCCAGTTGTAGAATGATACCGTATTGTAATTTGGATTGCAATCAAACGAATGAGATAATGGAAACCCTAAGAGTAGGGTGTTGCCATGTGATTACTGAATGAGATAACCCTAAGAGTAGGGTGTTGGCATGTGATGAATGAATAAGGCAAATGAAGCCCTAAGGATAGGGTGTACGATGAATCAAGTATTTTGATATCAATTCTCAGTATCAGATGTGGTGATATTTAACAGTTAAATTGCATGATTTAATTTTAGTACCAAGTTGACATGTATTCTGTTTATTTAAGAATTTTAGTCTGTTTGCATGAATAGTATAAAAATTTCTTGGTAATTACCATAAAGTGAGATACTGTTATAACGATTCAGGAAAGACAATGTTTTTTGGTTTGATCTGGAATCAGATCAGATGTGTTCTAGGTTGAGGGATCAGTATAGATAGTTGATCGGAGGATCAAGAAACTTAAGAATCGTGAAATAACTTAGAGAAGGTTTTGTGGAGAAACTATAACCTAGAAGGAGCCACACAGGACATTTTGGGGTTAGATATGTGTAACAAGTTTCCTTTTCTCTTTTAGGAATTTCGGGACGAAATTCTTATAAGGGAGGGAGATTGTTACGACCCATATCAGGGTTAGTTAATAAATACCTCAATTAACATGAAACACCTTAATTAATGTTGAATATATTATTTAATAGCATGGTTGATTAAGATAAAATAATATGTGAAACAATAGGTGAGATTGAATCACGTGAGGCAATTAATGATAATTGCAGTGTTAATAATGTCCAAGTTGAATATTTAGTACATTAAGTTGAATCAAATAATCACAGTTGTAATTAGAGCCTTGATCCAGTGAAATAGTCTAATTAGCATGTTTTCTCGCTTTGGGGTTATAGAGAATCTCATGCTTGTAAGTTTGCAAGAAAAATTACTTGAATCGGACATTCGACGCAAGAGTTATGATACTTTTGAGCTTATTGGACCAATATTGTAATTTTCCAATTAATTTGGTTTATAACCCTTTGTCCGCTTTCTTCCTTATCCTATTTCTTTTTCACCCAACCGATAGAACAGGAACTCGCCAAAAGCGGCGCCCGATAGACCTGAAGCAGGTCACGAGCAAGGGGCGATCAGGGGGCGATTTCCTGGCCCTTAGCTCCGATCCGCAGCCCCAACCTTCCCTTCTCCTTCCTCCGCCCCCCCATCTTCTTCTACCTCGCCCACCTGTAGCCTTGCTTCTTAGCTTGGGCGGCCGACCTGCAAATCAGCCTTGGCGCCGATCTGCTGCTCATCTGCAGCTGCAAGCGTGACCATTAGCCAAAAGAAGGAGAAGGACGGCTCCGGAGCACCTTGAACCAGCCTGTAACACCTCTACTTCCTTCCTCCTAACTTCTTCCTTGCCTAGCCTTAATAGTGCTTGACCAACAGAGCTGCGGCCAGCAGCTGTAGTGGCTGGCCACGAGCCTAGGGCACAGCAAACCTCAAAATATTGGCGGCCAGGACTTCGACCGTGAAGCTAGGACCAGAAACAGCCGCTCATCGCCTTGATTGCGCCACCTACGCTTCAGTTTAGTAGGGGCGGCGCCCCAGCTTGTCCGGGCAGCAGCAGCTTCCGTCGTAGCTCCAGGTCACGTTGGGCATGAAGCAGCACCAAGGAACGAGGCTTAGACTCGTGCTGGAGGTCCCAACTAGAATCTGCAGCCATCAAGCCTTGAGCGGCATCTAGCTAACTCTGCCGTTTTCAATTTGTACAGACGAGTGTTACTGTTTGATTGCAGAAGGTCCAGCCAGTAATAGCTTGGGAGCAAGAGACACCAAAGAAAGGTAGTCTTGGCTTTGATTGAAATTTCAAATCTAGAATCTGTAGCTTATAGCTTTAATTAGATGCTAAATCGAGTTCATCTACAATTAGATTTCCCGTTTCTGCGCAGGTGCACGGCGTGCAACTCAGTTTGCACGGCGTGCAAAGTTACAGATAGCAGAACGAGTTTCTGCCCAGGTGCACGGCGTGCAGCCCAGGTGCACGGCGTGCACTCTGCTGTAAAGGGAAGAATTAGGCGTGTTTATGGACGTTTTTCGGTGTATACGAACACACCGAAGTGGGTGAGTAGTAGTTCATTTAGAAATCAGTATTTAACTCAATTTAAATGCTTAATTGCTTTTGAATCAAATGGTATAACCTTTAAACAGTGTAGTATACAAAATAGAGTATATTAGATTCATTGGAATTGAATTTCTTAATATGCCTAGTGAAATGATGCAATTTCCTGTACTATAGTTGCAATGTATTTACTGATTTCAAAATAGACGTTTAACATAGAAACTGGAAAAATGATTCTGATTCGTGTTTAATTTCGATAAAGGTTATATATGCGCTTCTTGTGATGTTCAGATTGTGCATTATGTATGGAATGTAATTTTCCTGTTTATTGGTTTATTGTTAAGCAAGTATAGACATAGGTGCCCCAACACCGTAGAACCCCTTTGCGCGGTCTGTACCTTTGGGGTGAAACGATCGATCTAGCCTTGTGCCTAGATGGTCGGTGCTCGTGTTCAACAATAATCCGTGCGTGAGTCACGGTGGCACGGGGTCAGACAGACAGTGTCCAACAACAACTCGTGCTTGTGTCACGGTGGCACTGGAGATAGATGGGGGTTATTCAACATTAATCCGTGCTTGTGTCACGGTGGTAATCCCCGACCCTCCGACTGTGCACTACAGGGTGGGAGGAGTCCAGAGCACTCAGAGTTAGTGCAGACAGGCCCTTGTGCGCCTGGGGCCCTTGTGCGCCCGAGAGTCCTGTGCAGACCAGGACAGACAGTCAGACTTAGCATTTCCCGGGTGTGTCGCTAAGTCTTGTACGGTGGGACCGTAGCATGAACTTGTTACGGATCTTCATATGCAGAGTGCGCTGCATATGTTTGGGGCATAATAATATGGATAAATAATCATATAGGATCACAGTAAATTTATATAACTGTTAAATTACCTGAATTATCTGTTAATGCTTAGAAATGAGATTATTATCTGTATATCTGCTATGTTGCTAGAACTGTCTTGCTTAGTTCTGCATATATGATTATTTTCAGTTTATAAACTTGATGAGTTGTTTAGTGATAGCTAAGTGAAATGCTATTCACTGAGCGAGTAGGCTCATACCTCTACTCAAAACATTTTCAGGTTATCATCTGCAACAGGGAATCAGAAGGATCGATTTATCCTTACGCCTAGTCGATAGAAGGTTCGTAGTTGGTAGTTAGAGGTCTCTTAGTCCATTCCCCTCGATCCTCGGGACAAGGTGTGAGTGAGAGAGAGAATGTCTTTAAAGATGTAAATATTCTGTTATGCTTTATTTATGTCAAACAATGTAATATGTTGTAGACTCTGCGTATATTGCTATTCAGTTAATAAAGATGCTTCCGCAAATTTGTTTAGTTTCATTTTACAGCATAAATCGGATTATCCTATTAATCTCAATAAAATGTTTTAAAAATCTTTGAGTGGTGTGGCTTGTGAGTAATCCCTCCGTTGCGCCCTAATCTCGTGATTAGTGGGAAATGCGAGATCGGGGTGTGACATAAGGATTCTAAGGTTATTCAACAATAAGGCAATATATCTAAAGGTAGACTATTTTGAGCTATCCGTTTCAGATCAGGCCAGGCCAGGTCATATGAGCTCAGGAGTCCTCGTGACCAAGCTAGTGGGGCGGAGGAAAATATTGCCAGCCCCTAAGCTCTGACCCTTTCTAGACACCATCACTTCAACTTCTTGCTCTAATAGTTACTCAATTAGACAATTCACCAAAAAGTTGACAAATTTTATTTCTAATAAGAAATTATTATGATCCTAAATCAAACATTCTTCATAGGTTAACTCTAAGGTGAAAAACTAACTAAAGGGAGACTATATAAGATAAGGGTTCTATCTAGGAGACAATTTTGAACTAGTCAAGAATCCGACTACCTTGATGCTCTGATACCATGCTGTAAAGACCCAAAGTCTCTAATATTAAACATGATAAACAAAAACACCAATGGTGTGGCAGCGGAAGAATTAAATCTTGACTTTATTCAAAATGTATAAAGAGTACGTTACAAATTTCCCAAATGGGAGTACAACTTTATACAAGCAACTACAAGGATCTAGGTAGAGGAAGACTTAGACTAATGCAACATTGTCTCCAAACAAAACAACTATATAACATAAAAGCAACTATGATCATATACTATATGTTCTTCATCTTCTATCCTTAGCCTTAGGTTCACCAAGCTTCCATGCGCACTCTGATCCTAACCTGGATGGTTGGGGTCATCCAGCAAGAGAAAGATAAAAGGTATGTGTTAATAAAAAGGGATAGGACAAATAATAATAAAAAGCTTTGCAATATAAAAGATTCTCTACAATAAGAGATTTCAAAAGAAATGAGGCAAATATATGAATATGAGAGAGAGAAACTGCCACATTTAAATATCAACAATTATCACATTTGCATGAATATAAATTATGACTCAACGTCCTCTCAATGTAGGGTGAGGCACCTACCGGACCTCACCAATGGCAGGGGGACTAAAACCCCAGTGCCTAAAAAGTGACAGGGGGAATAAAACCCCAGTGCCTAATATATAAAATGGCAGGGGGACTAAAACCCCAGTGCCCGGCAGGAGGACTAAAACCTCAGTGCCCTGTGGGTGGTTTGTACTCATGTACACTACATTGTCAATTGGCCAATAACTATATCATGCATAATCATTCACTTGGCAGCATAGTGAAAAGCAACAATAAGATGCAACAAGCATTGGGAATAAAACCCAAATAAATAATCTCAATCATCATGCCATCATAGGCAACATCATTATACAAGAATTCCAACAAGTAAAGGAGTCAACAAGGAACAACATTATTCAATGTTTCCAAATATCTCAAAAGGATGATCCACATAGTCAAATAACAAGATTAAGGAATTACACTCAAATGAGCCACAAGATCAATCACAATATATATAAGATTTCCAAGTATTTCAAAAGATGAGCCAACATAGGCAACAATAAGATTCACATAATTCAACTGAATGAACCACAATGGCAATATAAGCATAAAATAAGTAAAGAGTCAATAGATACAATTAGAGGGATAATCAGGCTAGCACAATCATGAGTGTGGGGTTGGAAAAGTTCCCAACTGAGGAATAGGTAGTTTGCACAATTACAATAGGATCCACATACATAAAATAGGCTTCACATATTCAAATAGGGGCACATATAAAATAAGTTCCACATACAAAATAGGGCTCACATACTAAATAAGTTTCACATACCTTAGATATATACATTACCATAATATCCATCAAACAGATAGTATCACCATCCCATAATATCCTAGTTATAAACATAACACATGTATTAATATATATAAAGACATAAGCATAGAAAAAACCCTAATTTTACAAAACTATGATTTAGAGTTCAAAACCAAGTCCAAACGATTACTCATAATCTCCTGATTAACAAAACATATTTTATTATATAAAACAGAGTTAAAATGAATTAATTATGTATTTTAAAACATTTACATACTAAAAATGCCAAACAAAGCAAACTTCGGAAAACCCTTGAGAATCAGGTCTCAAAAACCACAGAAACAGATTCTACATTAAAAATCCTTTCCATCGACTATTTATTCATATTTTTCTGATAAAGGATCGATTTACTATGAATTAGTAAACCTGACCAATCAGAAATTAGGAAAACCATAGTGTGACAGGTATTAAAATCGAAATACAAATTCGATGTAAATTATAGGTGAAAGGACCAACATGCCCTTGTTCGTTAAATCAAACCAATTAAAGCTACGAGGGCAGAGGAGTCATTTGCACAAATCCATCGCTTTGCAAGCGAGAAACAAGATGAGAGGGGGAAAGGACGAGATTACCCCTGGGTGATGAGGCATCGCCCTCACAGGGGCATGACCCCGGGCGTCTTTACACAGCCAGGCTTCTTCCGCCTAGATCATGGCGATGGAGTAGCCTACTGGAGTTCGACTCCACAATCCTGATCACGAAGCATAGGCTATCGGTACAAACCAAAGATGTCACTGACATCCCCATCGCTCGGTGATCTCATCGAGCCCAAGTTCGGTACTCGCAGTGCTCAGGAGCTCCGAGGGGACTTCGTCGAGTGACAAGAACAGAGGAAGAGGACACGAAGCCAAAACCATCGAAAATCCGAAAGAAAACTTCGACTGAAGATTCCTACATCATCGCGGAGACAAGGTGCCGAGAAAGAACAAGTTTCCCAGGGCTTAGGTAGCCAGGAGTGGGAAAAGGTCAGGTGCCGGCGAAGAGCTTTCGGCTGCCTATAGGGCCCGGAGTTTGGGGCTATCCCAGGACAAAAGGAGAGTGGAGAGAGGAAGGGCGGGTGTCGGCGATGCTTACTGGCGCATCAATTTGGCCCGAGGTGGTCGGAGGTGCTGACCCTCAGCCGAGGTCATCGGTAATGAAGGTGGAGTAAGGTAGGGAGCTTCAGGGTAGCTGGGAACAAATTGCGAAGGGGGGGGGGGAGGAAAGGTTGAGGTCTGAGGGTGGTTTTGTAGGTCTCGGGTAGGCAAGGGGGTGGATCTATCCCACTCTGTAACCCCTCCGCGAAAAGGAGGCAGAGAGCCCAGTTGGCCATTTCACATTTAGGGAGACTTAGGTAGCGAGCTATGGCTCGTTGGAACCGGCTCATCAAGACGAAGGTAACGGGCTTGAAATCGTGCGAAACGGTTAGCCACACAGAGAGAACGTCGCGCGGGTAGGGGAGTCGGCCAGTCTGGAGAAACGGTCGGAGGTAGAAGACAAGGGTCCAACCGTCCGATCTAAGATCGACGGTCCCCAGGAATTTCTCAAGTCGCGTGACAGGAGATTAACGGAACTATAGCGTTACATTTTGATGTAAAAGAAATCGATGCAATGACTATATACACACCATATTAAAAGCTAATAAAATGGATTTGAAAGGTCAAATCAACTCCAAACAACACCAAATTTGAACCATAGGCTTATAACGACGCAAACTACAATGATATATAATTAGAATCTCGGTTAATGCATAATATAGCCATTAATAAATATATAGCCCATAAAGGAGCATAATAATATATTAAAATCAAGGAATTATATGAAGAGGCTATTTAATGAGAAACATGTGAGTAAATTCGACATATAAAACACATTAGGGTACAAATACTCATTACTCAACAAAATAACATATTAATGTGGACTAAAATCATATTTTGAGGAGAGAGAAACGATAAAGGTTAATATACACATATATGAACTCAAATACACATTATTAATAATATATTTATCCAAAAAGCTCCAAATAAATATAATCTAATATATTATCCCATAAAAGACCAAAATTACAACATTAACCCTAACTTATCTCCCAATGTGGGTTATTTGTGCAAACACCCCTCAATTTACATCAATGAGGGTAAATAGTGATTTTAACATCAATTTGTGCTTAAATTGCACAAGGAGTCCAAGAATGATCCAAAAGGATGTGGAATTTATAGAAAAGGTCCAAATGGACTCGAAGGTCAAGAAAAGCTCAAAAGTGGGTAAATTGTAGGGAAGACCCTGAGATTCAGTATGTTACAACAATTTCTTTTAAGAACCAATCTATGTGGTGGAAGACCAGAAGGTGTCAAAGAATTCAAAAATTCTTCTTCCTGAAATTGATTAGTATTATCAATAGCTGAGTCAAATTTGAAGTATTGTTTCCTATCCCCAGGTTAAACATCAATCAATATGTCATTTATGTCATCAACAAACTCATTTTTTGTTGTTAAAATTGCATGACTTGTAAGGCAAGAAATCCTATCCTCGAAATCCATATTCAATAGAAAAATGGCTCGTATTAGCTCATTCTTTGAGGATATTTCCTCAGTGAATGGGATCACCATAAATTCAAGAACTTCAATTTGATCTTGAAGAAGAGTTGTGTTTCTTCCATTCCCAACTTCAAGCAAATATTTAGCAAAGGATGGATATAAGATGGCCCTCATATTTTTCTTTAGCTCCAATTTTTCAACATATTGCCATAAATTTGACTTCAAAAACCTTGCTACAATTTTCTGATCCTTCCCTCCTTGAGGAATAATTGGAAGAATTTGTTTAAAGTCACCACCAAATACAACAACTTTTCCTCCAAAAAGCCTTGAATTCCCTGTCATATCTTTCAACAATAGATCTAGAGATTCAATTGCTTGTTTTTTAGCCATCGAAACTTCATCCCAGACTATAAGAGTAGTTCTTCAAAGTAACTCACCCAAACTACTTTGTTTGGAAATATTACATATCTTTTGTTCCTCAGTGTTTAAAGGTATTTTAAACCTTGAATGTGCAGTCTGACCAAAAGGCAATAAAGATGTTGTCACTCTAGAAGATGTAGTTGCAAGTGCTATTTGTCCATCTGATCTTACTTTAGCAAGTAAATCATGATATAATAATGTTTTTCCAGATCCTCCTAGACCATAAAAAAAAATTCCTTTCTTTCCATTGTTCAGTCGATTAATAACAATTTTGTAAGCTCTACTTTGATCATCATTCAATTGTGATATATTTAACATATCTTCATCAGACATAATGATATTTAACTCTTCTTCTGTCTCTTTGCATAAGTTCTCATGTCCATCTTGAATAATAGATGGTAAGTCAAAGTCGAATAATTTTTTCCCATTGACTCTAAGCACATATTAATGTATTTTAGAGAATTGTAATGAGCAATTTTCCAATTCATCCTTAGTATTTCATAGAAATCTTTACTCATTGGATTTTTGTACTTTTCCCATAGAGATGTAGGACTGATTGAGGTGCAATAGACTATTATAGTAGAAAATAGTTGTCACAGAGACGAAGGCATTTGATATAGCATTGCTTCAGCAAGACAATCTTCAATATTGTTATCAGAATGTAATATGTTGAGTTTTTCTACTGCTTCTTGAAATGTACGGTATTGAGTCCCATCTACCGTCTTTAAATGATCAAAAGATGTGGCACCTTTGACATGATTCAAAAAACAACGCAAGTAGTAACATTCACCTTCATTAGGCCTTGCAAATACAATCCTTCCAATGGAAGTCCTTTGCTTTCGTCTAGTACACAATTTAGAATTTCTATCCCAGACATAATGCTCAGGAAATTATTTATATATGTACCTTTGAGCCTCCTCATCAATACAATTTGTCTTAAAGTATTCTGTAAGCATTGTTCTTGAGAAATGATCACTATTCAAAATTGTTGACAAATCCTGATTTTCATAAAAAGTAACAGTATGTTTGTCCTCAAGATGAAGTTGTAAACATGTTACCTATGGGTGTATTTCACACAAAGGAAATTGATAAATTCTCCTTGCTGCTTCTTATGGGGATACCCATCTTGCAGATACAAAATGTGTGATTTCATCATGCATGCTCTTAGATTGTTTTTCATTCACTTGAAAGAATATGCGATCATGTCCTTTGTATATGTACTTATATAAGTACTTGACTGCTTTGATTGAAGAGAATACTTCGACATTTATATGGAAATTGTATTTGGCTAATAAGTAAGGGTTATAAGGAACGATCCATCATCGATTATCAACTATTTTGGAACCAACTGTTATTGAATGATCCATCTCTCTCCTTCGATACATAGGATAAGAATTTTTGTCCTGAGTCGTTATTGAGCATAAATTTTTTGGGTAATGTTTTTTGCATAGAACATTCTCCATACAAATACTATTTAGATTCAAGACTCCACATGGTCCATGCACCATATGCTTCAATACCATTTTATGTAGATGTGGATTTGATGTTTTTTCAGGTATTTTAGCAGAAACATATCGGTCATATACCTCTGGTGTGATAATCTCTTGATTGTTTCCAATATGATAAGGAAATGGCCACGTGGCAATCCTCTTTTTTGATATTCTATAATGTAGACATAACCAATAACATGTCCAAGCACATTTCTTTTAAATAGATCAACTTTCAATTCTTCTAGTTTTGCTTTGAATACTCTAGAACGTAGATCCAACCTATTTTGTGATTCTTCAAAACATAATAGCTCTCTTTTCACTTCATTCCATGATGGATTGCATGTAAAAGTTAGAAAGAGATCAAGTTTACCATATCTCTGAGCCAATACCATTGCATTAAGATAGCGATGTCTCATATCACTAGGACCTCCAATAAAAGAAGCTGGAAGAATTACCTTTTTTCCAATCATACTACCTCTATTTTGCCCATGACTATAACTATCGACAATTCCTTGATATCGATCAGCTTGTATTTTTTATTGATCTCTTCTGATGAAGTCCAAACGACTGCTTTCAAGTTTTATGTACATATCAACAATATATTTTTGTAGAAGTCTTCCATAATGCAACCGAATAACTCTGATTTGTAATTTATAACAATAATACTCATGACATAAAATAGTTTTCCTTCGTTTCTTTTTATTTTCTAGAGTTGAACATAAAAAAATAAACATATATAATTTGATGAGTAACTATGACAATTTTGATAAATGGTACCTCTTTTCTCTTACTGAAAAAGAATATCTTGATCATTGAAATATAGTAGATCAAATGATGTGCCACTTATCATCCATTGACCAGTCTTTTTGTCTCTTTGTGAAATTCCTTCATGCCAACTAGTTTCACCAAGAGGAAACAACAATGGGTATTGTAATGGATCATAACATCCATAGTAATAATGAATGCAATGGTTGCTTCCGTCTTAACACGAATATCGTGTTGAGTATTAACATTGTTGTTGTTTTCAGCCTCATTCTCAATCCAAATTATTGCAACATGTGAAGAGGTTGGTGCATTCTGGACACCTTGATGTATAATAGGATTTGACTTTATAAATATTTGAACATTCTCAAGGGTATCAAAATCCTTTAAGCTTCAAAAGAAATTTGAATAAGGATTTTCATGTACTGCATCGATCAATATCCTTACCACATGCTCTTTTAATCTTGATGCTTGATGTAATCAATTTTCTATCTCGTTGTCAGTATCATAAAAATACAACTACAAATGTGATGGGTGGCCATCATCTGGTATCATTTTATTTATGAAATGATACATTTATCCGTGTACCTTGAATGTATATATTCCTTTATTTCTCTTTGAAAGATTTATATCTTCATGCACACCCATTGACGTGAAAGCAAAAGTATTGTTATATGTTCTGATACACTATCTAAAGTGAATAGCCTCTTCATCTGATGAGGTATACAAATACCAGAATCTTGATGGAATATCATTTATTGGTAGAAGAATTTCTCCATCATAGAAACAGAATGTCCGCACTTCATAAGCAAAACTTTTTACACCACATTGGTCACAATTAGTACAGCTGGGAAGTACATATGCCTCTTTAGGTACCACACAATCATCTGCAAAATCTACTTTCATGTGCTCAGATTTTGATTTTATTATTGATGTGGTAGAAGACAAATTTGTTGCACCTGCCTTTGATGAAGATCCAAATTCCCATGTACCATGAATACTCGACAGTAAACATTATTTCTCTAAACCTTCAATTAATGAAGTTGTTTGAAGAGGCAATGAGTCGACTATGGTTGTTTGTTTTGAAATGTGTGTATCTTTTTCATGCTTAGCTACCTTTTTCTCCTCTGAAAGATCAGCATAATATTGTCTTTGTCATTTTCGAATTAACATTTTCTTTGCCTCCGAAAACTTTGAATATTTCATCCTATAAGTATTTGTGTATACAGTTATATTGTAAGACTGTATACAAGATGGTCCTTTATAGTTTTAAATTTATATGAATAATCCTATACCAATATGAAAATAATCCCAAAAGTTGAATAGTAATATAAATTGATTCTGATAATATAAACACAAAAATAGTGGTGGAAATATGTTAAAATGATATTATAAATCATGTCAATCATCTTAGAGATAACAACCTAGTTTGAGAACAAAATTTCTCTTATTGAATAATTTGAATTAATTAATGCATATTCGACACTCCACATTCAATGCATGCATATTTTGTTACTAATTAGATATGTCAATTTTGCTATTTAATAATATGATTCTACAAATGGGTGCAGAATAATAAATGTTAACTCAAGAATGAAATGCATCCATGTAACTACGAAATCTAAGCTACTACAAACGTATTGTAACTGATTACACATATGTATTTCATTATTTAATTGAGGTTTAGGAATCTATAACATTAAAGAACTGAACGTAACTCTACAAACCGTAAGCTACTCAGACGTTTGTTTTCACAATCACAAAGCACTCAGCATATCATGAATGCGCCTTTACAATAAAGGAACCCCCATGACGTATTATATTGTAGAAGTAAATTTGTATAGTAATATGTAAATGTGCTCCATTGCATTCATGCATGTAAGAAAGATACAAAATACGTAGGAGCCGTGGATGAGACATGTCTAATAGAAGGGTGTTATGTCTTTTGTGCTGCCGTGGATAAATAGCAAGCACATGTTTATATTGAAATCACTATTTTGGTTGTCAATATGAAAACACAACTTTAAATTAAAATGGAACAGTGGACAGAGTTTCGTCACCACCCCCGTCTACTTTGTGGCATGTCGTTTGCAACATAAGGTACCACGGCACTGCTCCATTGCAAAGGATGATAAACATTACCCGCAGTTCACTTTGTGGGGGCAGAATCTAGAAGGCAGTCGGTTTTGAACCGTATGGCCCAACACGGAAACAACACGCAGGCAGAGGGCAGCAGCTATTCTTATGGGTACTTCTTCAAAATCATTCTGCGCTCTCCTCCCACTTTACTACCTATATACTGCGATAAGTATGATTTCGGCACTGGGGAGGAATGTTCCAGGTGATCAACCAGGTTGTCACCAACAACTGCTTCCTCTATTTTATGATGATCTGTTATTTGTCTATTACGGCCTACCCGCACACATTCACGCTGCTATATTTCCAGAGCTTCGTCAGACCTCCGATATCCAGTCCACCACCTTCCGCACGCGGGACTCAGTCTCCCCTCCAACACAAATGGCATGGGAGCAACTATGTTTTGCACCTGACACATCACGTAAAAATATTGCATCCAAATCTGCAATTGTAATAAATTAAAAAAAAATGTACCTGTTCTAAGAGCCGGTGCTATTTCAATCTGAAACGAATGTAATTATTGTAACCGAAGGCAGCATAAGTCAGATGTACTTGACGAAAGCACATACACCATCGATAAATAAATTTCGATAGAAGCAGCAATGACGAATAATGTTTTCCAGAAGGTCGAGAAGATGACCAGAAGTCCAACAAAATAGCATATTCGTGAAAGAGGATGCGTTTCGTTTCTTCTAATTATAAAAGCTAGGCAGTTTTGATGTTAATCTAGAAATGGTATCGCGTGTGTTGGTTTCCTTTAAGCTACGTGTTATACTTGGGCCAAATTAGCCTTTGTGGAAGAGAGACATCCGCAAATTGTGTATGCTTCCAGCAGTCCTCTCTGAAACACCAAAACGCCACAAAATGACTAAAATAGTTAAGAGGGGAAAACAAGATAGGAACTACGTAAAAGTTAAAGTCAAGGTTGCCTTCATCCTTATCATCAGTCAACACGTGCTCTATTCTCACAGAGCTTGCTGAGAAAATACACATTGCTATTACAGAAGAACGATGTTGGATTAAACTAATATATATATATATGTATCAAACAGGAATATTAACTAACTATCTTGTTATATTAATGTTTTAGGTAAGACATTCTAGACACCAGCGGATTTGTTTGGCAGGATCAAGCTTCTGATTACGGCACCTGCCAATAACTTACTGACAGCTGATGAGGATGGTTATTGATGTCTATGCTTCTCAGGGTCAGCTGCGTGAGATGGTGTATATACGAGACTTTGAGCTGCTCTCCCATGTGCTAAGTGATGTCACAGTTGCACTGTGCACATCCCATCCCCCATCTCTTTCTTCTAAAGTCTAAAGCAAACAAATTGCATATGAAAATGCTTCCATCATCAAAATATGTACGACTAACGACCATAGCTCTAATCCGATCCATTGATACTTTCTTTACGATTGGAGAATAACAACCACATGCGTTGTCTTTTCTTGTTGTTTGCACCTATCAGGCCACCCTCTCAGCGGCCTCACGGGAAACTTTTGAACTTTTGATGGTGTCATTAACTTTATAATTATAAATCGTTTGCTTTAGCTACCACTGGAAAAGCAGAACCTGTCCTGGTCCAGGCTTTAGTAAGATTCAGGTGTGCCATATGAGAAAGCATGCGGTTTCCACCACGCCACCTTACCGTTCTGTAGTTTCTGATGGCGGCTTTGCTGATTATACTGACGACCAAAGTAATTGCTATGGATAGGGTTTGGGCTGGTGACTAGCGTAAGCGTACTCACACATGTGCTGCAGGCTTACTGAGGGAACATGCCTTGATTCCCTCATTCGTGCCCCTCACATGCTGTTACCGCGGTGTACATATATAATCATATTTCTGGATCATATGACCTAATCCTCCCCGTCGCCGTGGATGGCAGAACTGATTGTATATATATTTTAATCAACACACAGGGATGTCTTTAAACGGCATTTTTTTAATGGGAAACGACATATATCATACAGCCAGCCCCCCAGCTCGTACCCCTTCCTTTAAGAACTAGATATACCAAAACTTTAAAACATTGGATATCGTAATGGTTTGAAAGCATTATATTATTTCGAAGACTGCAAATGTGATGCTACATCACCTTGTTAATTAGTTAAGGTTCCTCGCTTAGGTATCCATCAGTTGATGGATTTGTTTGATGGAAAATATGTGCATGTATGTTATACAACTAAGATCTAACGAAAAAGAAAATATATGCAGAAGCGTTACCGACGAGCGTGTAAATCTAAGATAATAATTACAAGGAGATAAAAGAGAAAAAGATCAGATTTTTAAGTGAAAAACTCTCACGATGTGGGAGGAAAAAACTAACCACAGACAAATGCACTGTAAAAAGCAAGGATACAATTTTTACCGCTCAGATTTTGATCCAAATCTGAGATAATATATCAAAAAGGAGGAATAAGAAGATACCACATCCCACAGAGAGATTCCTACAATTCTACTACTCCAGAACTTCCCAGAAAGATGAACTCTTTCACAAAGTGCATTGTAGTAGATAACCCGAAGAAGTCACACGGATGTATTGGCAATCTTGTCATGTTTCCTTTCTTCTTCCTTTCTTTTTCTTCTTTCTTCTTTCTTTGTTTTCTTCCCCATCTCCACACAGTGTGCTATCTGTGTGTGTCCATTGCTCTATGGCAATTGACGGCTTCTGCTTTCTAATTAATTGGTTGCTGTCTTTTTGCCTTGGCGGCTGGGCACATTGGTTGTGACTGCTGGCATGGCTATTTATAGCCGCAATGCAATGTCCTGCGAGCACATAGCCAAGCCCTAATGGGCCTTGGCTTCTCTGGCCTGGAAAATGCTTAGGCCCAATAATCTCCCCCTCCAACCCAAGGAGGAAAATATCATCACTCAAGCATCATTGGGAATGTATGCCCCTCAGCTCTTTGTAGAGCTCCAACTTGTCTCATGTCACCACCTTGGTCCTCATGTCAGAAGCATTCTTATCACTATGAATCTTCTTCAGAGTCAACAACCTCTTATCAATCACATCACAAAGCCAATGATATCTCACATCAATATGCTTTATTTGTGCATGATGCATTGTGCTTTTGCTCAAGTCAATAGCACGCTGACTATCATAGAAAATAGTCAGATCAACCTGATCCATACCCAACTCTCCCAAAAATCACAATACATAGTATTTATTTTCCTACTTTCGTTGTTGTAATGTACTCTTCCTCTGTCATAGAAAGTACAACACACTTTTGAAACCTGGACTACCAAGATATGGATCCCCCTAGAAAAGTGAATAATACCCATAGGTAGACTTCCTATGATTAATGTCACCTGTCATATGTGTATTAATGAAGCCTTTCCGAACTGGTTCAAAACCACCAAACATCAAACACACGCCCCGTGAGTATTTGAAGATCCACTTGACCACCTCCCAATAATCTTTACTAAGGTTTGAGAGAAACTTGCTCACAACTCCAATTGCATGAGCAATATTAGGACGGATACACACCACTATATACATCAAATTACCCACAGCAGAAGACTAGGGAATCATGATGATCTCATCCTTCTCCTCATCAGTAGAAAGACATGACTTCTTGCTTAGCTTGAAATGACCCGATAGTGGAATACTCACGACTTTGGACATGCTCATGTTGAACCGTTCCAGAATCCGTTCAACATAGCTCTCTTATGACAACTATGACCTGTGCTGCTCCCTATCACATGTGATCTACATCCCCATAATCTATTATTTTGGTCCCAAATTATTCATCTCAAAGGCTTTGAAAAGCTTTATCTTCATTTTTTTGATCAAACTGACATCAAGTCCCACTTTCACCATATCATCCACATAGAGTAGCAGAATAATGAATTTATCATTGGAAAACCTCCTAATGTAAACATATGGATATGCAATTATCTTCTGGTACCCATGACTCTGCATGAAATAATCAAACTTCTTGTACCACTACCTGGGAGCTTGTTTCAAATGTATACAAATTTTTCTTCAATCTGTAGACTAAGTGCTCTTTCCCATTTTACTAAAAACCTTCTATCTGCCTCATGTAGATTTGCTCTGCTACATCATCATGAAAACACATCGTCTTCACATCCATTTTCTCAAGCTTCAGATCTAGGCTATCAACCAAGCCTAGAACCAATCTAATAGAAGTCATTTTCACAAGATGAGAAAATATCTCATAAAAATCCACCCCTGATCTTTGATCAAAGCCCTTGACCACTAGTCTAAATTTGTGTCTGATATTCTTACTATTGTCGTCTCTCTTCATCCTATAGACCCACTTGTTCTTCAGTGATCTCTAGCCCTTGGGAAGCACCACAAGCTCATAGACATCATTCTTCTGTAAAGATGACATCTCCTCTTGCATTGTCTAATGTCGGTGTGCTCTATCTCTATGAGTTTGTGCCTCCTGAAAAGGCTCTAGCTTCCACCGATTAGGAAAAAGAATATATTGAGATGTCAGATGTCTGGATGAAGTATTATGAAATCTGTCAGACCTCCTCAACTATTGTTCTGAGGACTCTTCCTGGTGATGATCTTGATCCCCCTTCCCAGATGTCTCTGCCTGTGAGTCTGAACCACTCATTTGTGCATCTAGAAAAGTAGCACTCGATGTGCTATTACTCAGATTCTCAAGGTGATCATACTCCTCTTCTTCGTCATCTAAAGAATGCACATGTGAAGAAGCGGAAGTATCTTCATACTCATCATTAGCAGAACTATCACCTGATTTTACAACTTCTACATCCTAACTCTCAGGATCTTTCACTGTCTAACTCTCATAGAAAGTCACATCTCTGTATCTGATCATGATCCTTTTAACAGAATCCCATAACATGTAGCCAAACTGCTGATCTCCATAGCCAAAAAAGATACATGGCACCACTTTATCATCCAACTTTTGTCTCTTCTTCTTTGGAACATGTGCATAAACCTTGCACCCAAATACTCACAAATGAGTATAAGAAGCATCCTTGCATGTTCATACCTTCTCAGATATATCAAACTCCAAAGGAACTAATAGAGATCAATTAATCAGATAGTAGGCAATACTCACTGCCTCGCCCCAGAATGTCTTTGGCAACTTTACAGTCTTCAACATGCATCTGACTTTCTCCACTGTGGTATGGTTCTTCCTCTCAACTGTACCACTATGTTGTGGTGTGTCGGGCTCTGTCCTTTCAAGCTGTATCTTGTTTTGTACATAATAATCCTATAACTCCCTAGAGGTGTACTTTCCTCCATTGTCTGTGCAGAGACACTTCAACTTTTTCTCTATCTCTGACTCCACCATGGCATGAAATTTCTGGAATACTAAAAGACCTGATCATTAGTCTTCAGCAAGTAGACCCACACATTTCTAGATGTATCATCAATGAGCATGAAAAAATACCTATTACCACCCAGTTAAGCAACGTCAAACAGACAGTAGACATCCAAATGAACTAATTATAGAACATTAGACTTCACCATTGATCTTGTCTTGAAAGAAACTCGTTGATGCCTTCCCATCTGAAATGAATCACATGAGCTGAGATTGCTATCTTTGCCAAAAGAAATCATCCCTACTTTGATAGCAGTTGCAAGCCTTTCCCACTCATGTGTCCTAGTCATTTGTGTCATAGATCTGCATGGTGATCCTCAACTGCATTGATACTACCACCTTTGAGCACTTTAAGCCGAGTCTTGTATAATATACGACATAATTTACCGTACACAATAACCAAAGCCCCTTGGTGATCGTGCATTTTCCACCACCAAAATCCAGTTGACAACCTTCTTTATCAAAGAAAGAACCAGATGTCAAACTGATCCACAAATCTGGAACGTGTTGCACATCCTTGAGTCTGAGCGTGTAACTGACACTTATTTGAACACAAATGTTGTCAATCTTGATAATTCTAGAGAACCTAGAATTTTCCATATTTACCCTCCCAAACTCTCCCTTCATGTATGAAGTAAAGAACTCCTTACTAGGTGAAGCATGATAAGAAGATGCAATATCCATCACTCACTTAGAATCATCATCATCAACATGCAAAAACTACTCCTGGATTGTCAAGACCACATCGTCATCATCATCCCTTTCATCTGAAATTTCCGCTACAATATTCTTATCATAATCCTTCTTCTGTTTGGCATCAGGCCCATGTTTTCTTTTCCAAGCCTTGCAATCTTTCTTAAAATGACCTGGCTTGTCGCAATGGAAGCATCATCTACTCTTCGACTTGGATCTACCATATAACTTCCCACTATCCTAGGACTTATCGTGGCTCTAAGATTTTCCATGATATCTCACTCTGTCACCTCCCCTACTCTCTATGAAGTGCACTTTTGATATGTTGTCACATCAGGCTCATCGTTGAGTTTCTTCATTCAGAAGACTATTGTTTACCTGATCAAGTGTCAACTTGCCTTCCTGTGTAGAACTGCTGACAATCACACCAAGCATCTCTCAACTATCAGGTAATGATTCCAAACAAAGTAGAGCTTGGAGTTCATCATCAAGAACCATCTTTATGGATCCCAATTGATTTACAATGCTTTAAAATCTATTCATGTGCTTGAAAACATTTATACCATCCTGGTACTTTAGATTCACCAACTTCCTAATCAAGAAAGATTTAATTGTGACAATATTCAGTTCACATTATTTCTTGAGCTTTTCCCATACATCTTTGGCATCAGTCTCCTATGATATATGATGAAACATGAAAATATCAAGCCACTTTCACACTGTTCTAATTGTTGTCCTATTTAGTTTCTTCCAATCTGCATCAGAAATATACACTGCCTTGTGTCACTCTATCAGATCATATAAATCTTTACAACAAAGAATATCCTCCATCTTGGGTTCCAGATTTACCAATTTGTGCTCGTCAACTTTATCAACGTTGCATTATAATCCTTCCTCATCTGGATCTGGATCTGGATTTGCCCAACTGAGTCTCTAATACCACTTAATATGTTTGTTTAATAGGGAATATGTAAAGTATGCTATAAAACCAAGATGAAACGAAAAAGAAATATATGCGAAAGCATTACTAACGAGTGTGTAAATCCAAGATAATAATTGCAAGGAAATAGAAAAGAAAAAAACTAGATTTTCACATGGAAAATCCTCACAATGTGTGAGGAAAAAACTACAAGGGCAACCACGGGCAAATCCACTATAAGAATCAAAGATAAAAATTTTAACTCTATGATTTTGGTCCAAATTAGAGATAATATATCAATAGGATGAATAAGAAGTTACCACAACACAGAGAGAGACACTACCTTGGAAATCCCTCCTTGATTCCTTTCTTCTTCCCTTTCTTTTTCTTCTTTCTTCTTTCTTCTTTCTTTGCTTTCTTTCCCATCTCCACACAACATGCTATATGTGTATGTGTGTTGCTCTATGTCAATTGATGGCTGCCGCTTTCTAATTAATTGGTTGGTGGCTTTTTTCCTTGCCGGCACACATATCATCTATCCAAGAATTGCATATGATGCAATTGGCAAATGTTGCCTACCTTGATAATTGACAATAGACACTGGCGTATTAGCGGGTGATAGTTAAATTATTTTGGATCTTGGCTCGTTAGAAAATTGTTTGCTGCAATTTTCTGAATTGATACATGAGGGTTGTCAGATTGATTAAAATATTTAGAGTGATAGTTAATTAAATACCTAATCAACATTGTCAAAATTTTCAAATTAAATCAAATCAAAAATGAGTTTTTAACAAAATTGAAACTCTTTTGTAGAGTCAAATGGCAACATACAACAATCACTTTTCTCTAAACTTGAGAAGGAAAAACTAAATGGGAACAACTTTCATGACTGATTTAGGACTTTGAGAATCGTTCTCACATTGGAGCATGAACTCTATGTCCTGGAGACGCCAGAGCCAAATGAACCCCTTCCCACTGCACCTAAGGCTTACATGGATGCTTACAAAAAGAAGATTGAAGATTCCATGGATATCAAGTGTATGATGTTATGCTCCGTGAACTATGAGCTGAAGAGGTAGTATGAAAACATGGATAAGATTGAAATGGTCACACATCTTAGGAACATGTTCCAAGATCATGCAAGACAGGAGAGATACGATGTCTCCAAGGTGTTTCATCAAGTGTAACATGGAAGAAGGAGATCTAGTAGGTCCTCATGTACTCAAGATCATTGGGTATGTGAAGAACCTAAGGTCTATAAGCTATAAAGTTCAATATGGGATTGAACCAAGCATCTCAGAGACATGATCTTTCTACTTGACATGATAGCAAAGAGTTTGACTTGAATCAAGATAAAAGATGAAATATGTTATTATAAAAGATTTAGTTGGAGCATATATAAATATTCCACATGCGATTGGGAATGACATCTCAATTTGTGAATATTGGGATCTGGCATGGAAGACACCTTCAACATTGAAGGATTAAGTGAAACATCCTATGTGATAGGGATTAAGATCTATGAGATAGTAATTGAAGGTTTCATAACCTATATATGAGCACATATAATAGAAAGATGCAGAAAGAGTTCAGTAGGAAGGATTCATAGAAAAAGAATCCATATCCGTGTTTGGATCAGTCGCACAATAAGCCCCTCCTACTGTGATTTTCTACATCCACCACTGGTTTGGGTGATGTCATCATAAGAGACATGGTCTTTTGTAAATAAATGCATATAGCATACAATATGGTTGGAATTGAATGGGACATTATTTGGAACATAATGTCTGAATAGAAGAAATATTTTTTTCATTATAAAATGTTTCAAAATGTAGAATGCACATTCTGCAACATACATGCTAATCCCTCAAAAGAACATACTACTCACTCCCAACATCACCTCTAGGAAAATGTGCTTCTTTTCTTGGACCATTTTTTCTTTTTCAATCTCATTAATTGTGATCTCTGCCTCATCCCTCACCTCCTTCATTCTTTTCATGGAACTCAATTTCTTCCTATTCAACCATCAAAATATCATCCACCTCACCCATTCTCATTTTTTTTGAAATTGATATCATTCCTTTTCAATTTCTCTTATAGTGCTTTTTGTACTTTCAATATTGCTTCTCTTAATCCACCTTTGTTACATGCACTTCTATTCTGCCTCCCATCATTTATTGCCCATAACAAATGCTATTTTTCCTTCCACCATTTCTTCTCTGAATCTATTGTTATGGCATCCATTTCATTGTTATGTGAACAAATGATTTGTCTATCATTGAGATTTTGTTCTTAGGGATGATGGTGGGAAGTTTGAATCGCTAAGGGGCGATCGGTGCGGTAATAAGAGAGGCAATTCGCGGTGGAGGGAACGACGATATGAAAAATGTGATAGAAGGGTGTGCTTGATTTGTTGGAGGTAAACCCCTCATTATCAAGAAATGGGAGTTAGGGGAACCACTAGAGAAGGAGCAGCTTACTGATATATTGGTATGGGTTAGGTTTCTGGATCTTCCTTTGGGATTGTGGCATGATGATATGCTAGGTATGATTGGGAGCTATATCGGTAGACCTATATGTACTGATTTGGCCACTAAGGTGATGAAAAGATTGCATTACACCAAGATTCAAGTCTTGATTTCTGTAGATTCTATTTTTTTGATGAAAATCGCCATTTGAAGTGATTGTGGAGATTGGGATATTATACAAGTTCACTATTAATGGATTCTACACATCTACAAAACCTATGGTTGCTTTGGTCACAAGTCTAAAATTTGCAAAGTTGTTAAACCTCCTGATAATAAAAAGAAATGGATCCCTGTAGAAAAGAGTGGATCTGTCCATATCGATGTTTCTGTTATTTAAGATGCTATTACAGGTGTACACATGAGCCAATTGATTCCATTTGAACCCACTCCAGGATTTTCCAAGGATGCTTGCTCGGAGGCCATGCTTATTTTAGGAAATCCCAATACTACTTGCTCGAGAGTCAACCCAGTTGTATCAGGTTCTGGCCCTTCTAGAAATGGTAACTCTGAGGCCATGCTTATTCCACGTAATCTCAATGTTGCCTGTTTGAAAGTCAATCTAGTTGTATCGGGTTTTGGATCTTCTAGAAATGGTAATTCTTCTTGCTTCAGTCAAACGACACCTATTATGAATATAGTTATGGAGAATATGGAACCCTTTCTGAATATAGGCAATTGGAATGTTCCTCGTCATATAAATCATATCCTGGATGACAAATGTAGGCTTGCTGCTACTCCTATTACTGAAGATGGGTTCTGGGCTATGAAGAACCATAATCGCAATTCACCTCCTAGATTACAGTCCAAGTTGAAGAGTAGTTTATGATTTCTCTCATTGCCTGGACTATTTAAACCCCTCATGTTCCTTTTTTTGAGTCTTGTTTGCCTTATGTTGTTGTAGGTAGTCAGGAGTAGAGAAACTATACATTGGAGGGACAATGAAGGTCAATGAAGTTGGTCGATGAGTGGCTATAGGTCAACATGGTCAGATGTTAGAGACCATTTAGGGACGTGCAAGTCCATGCATGCTTGAATTCATCTTCAATTAATGATCTCTAAACTTTCTAGCATCATCTAAACCCTAGTTCATATAACATTATCTCTCCTCACTATTTTGTTTATGTTCTTCCCTTCATCTTCTTTATTTCTCAAGTGCTATGGATGCCCATGGTGGAAGCTTTATCAAGTGGATAAAGAAACTTGGTTTTCTCTTCCTTCTTCCTAATTTCCCTAGTTGGTGGAGTAAGAAGTCTTGTTTCGAGCTTTCTAGAGTGGATATTAGATCTTTGACATCTTTATCATACTATTTGGTTGGCCCTTGTTTTCATTATTCTTGAGGTAGTGATATAACATTTGATGCATTTCTTAACTACCCTATACATGCAATCTCTAATCTTGCTATAACATCCCCTAGTATACTAAGATGAAGATCTTTCATGGACTTTTAGGATAATTGAGTTTGAAATACGAATTTTATTCTTCCAAATATTCTAAAAGTACTACCTCATGTTGATCATGTAATCATTTAAAAATTCATGGGCTGAAATTCAAAGTACATGTGAGCATATCCAAAAAAAATGTCATCTTTATGGTGCTATGATGGACAAATTGACCTATAAGTTATTTCTTGCTATTTTGGGAGTTATTGTAGTACAATTTTAAGGCCTTCCCCTAGACATTATGGTATTGGATTTTTTTTTGAAAAAAGGCATATTATCTTAAGGTAGCTCATCTGAGTATAAAAGTGATATTTTTATGCAATAATACATAACCGACCTCTTTAGTGTCGGTTATTTAAGGCCTTTAGTGTCGGTTTCTAAGCGACACCTATGTGGGCGACGCTAAAAGCCCAGCCGTTACGCTTCGGTTCAAAAACTGACGCCAAAACCCTTCGCACGCCTCCGAAAATGCACCAGCAGGGCACTATAGGCGTCGGTTATTAGATAAGAAACTGACGCCATATACCTTCGCACCACAGAATGACACCATCTTGGGCACTATCAGCGTCGGTTATTAGATAAGAAACTGACGTTATATAACTCCCAACACAGCTGTGCTAGCCAGCACGGCCGTGGTGTCTGGTCTACTACCACGACCGTGCACTCCCAACACGGTCGTGCTGGCCAGCACGGCCGTGGTGTCTGGTCCACTGCCACGGCCGTGCTGGCCAGCACGGCCGTGGTGTTAAGGAAACAGACGTCGGTTACTATTAGAAACCGACATTGTAGCGATGTGGCGTCAGTTTTATACAAATAATTGATGCCTATTTTTGGTCTGCTGCCATGGTCGTGCTGGCCAGCACGACCGTGGTGTTAAGGAAATAGACATCGGTTACTATTAGAAACCGACACTGTAACGATGTGGCGTCGGTTTTATACAAATAACCAACGCCTATTTTTTGTTTTTTTTTCTATCAGTCTGCAGACCTGTTGTATGGCTGGTCGTAGGATGAGAAACCTGCAGTTCAGTTATGAACTACACGTTTTACGACATCCATTGATATCAACCAACAACAGGCCACAAACCTGCAAAATTAACAAAAAAATTATTCACACATTTAGCAATGCAACCTACAGTTCTATTTGATTTTTACACATTTAGAAACATTCATGTAGCTAGCAATATGTAGTTCCATTCATTTTCACATTCACACATGTAGAAACATTCATATAGCAACCAACAGTTTCATTCATTTTTACTCAGACACATGTAGAAACATCCAGACATGTAGAAACATTCACACATATATTATAATTCAGAAATTCATTTACAAAATATCATTCTTTAGTCATTATTCGCTATCAACATCCCAATTATATCTTAAAACCCCCACTACTTGTATGGTTGTTGCCCATTCTTCTCTTACTTCATTTAATTATCCTGTCGTATAGGGAGTATGTACATCTGGTCAGGCCATTCCTGTAGTGTGGTCAGTTTTAAACACCTGTAAAGAGAATGATGTATATATATAATTAATGAGCTATAAATAAGATTGATATATTTCATATGATCTAATGAGACTATATAATACCTCAGCAATAAGGTTTGAGAGAAACTTGCTCACAACTCCAATTGCATGAGCAATATTAGGACGGATACACACCACTATATACATCAAATTACCCACAGCAGAAGACTAGGGAATCATGATGATCTCATCCTTCTCCTCATCAGTAGAAAGACATGACTTCTTGCTTAGCTTGAAATGACCCGATAGTGGAAACAATAGACACTGGCGTATTAGCGGGTGATAGTTAAATTATTTTGGATCTTGGCTCGTTAGAAAATTGTTTGCTGCAATTTTCTGAATTGATACATGAGGGTTGTTAGATTGATTAAAATATTTAGAGTGATAGTTAATTAAATACCTAATCAACATTGTCAAAATTTTCAAATTAAATCAAATCAAAAATGAGTTTTTAACAAAATTGCAAACTCTTTTGTAGAGTCAAATGGCAACATACAACAATCACTTTTCTCTAAACTTGAGAAGGAAAAACTAAATGGGAACAACTTTCATGACTGATTTAGGACTTTGAGAATCGTTCTCACATTGGAGCATGAGCTCTATGTCTTGGAGACGCCAGAGCCAAATGAACCCCTTCCCACTGCACCTAAGGCTTACATGGATGCTTACAAAAAGAAGATTGAAGATTCCATGGATATCAAGTGTATGATGTTATGCTCCGTGAACTATGAGCTGAAGAGGTAGTATGAAAACATGGATACGATTGAAATGGTCACACATCTCAGGAACATGTTCCAAGATCATGCAAGACAGGAGAGATACGATGTCTCCAAGGTGTTTCATCAAGTGTAACATGGAAGAAGGAGATCCAGTAGGTCCTCATGTACTCAAGATCATTGGGTATGTGAAGAACCTAAGGTCTATAAGCTATAAAGTTCAATATGGGATTGAACCAAGCATCTCAGAGACATGATCTTTCTACTTGACATGATAGCAAAGAGTTTGACTTGAATCAAGATAAAAGATGAAATATGTTATTATAAAAGATTTAGTTGGAGCATATATAAATATTCCACATGCGATTGGGAATGACATCTCAATTTGTGAATATTGGGATCTGGCATGGAAGACACCTTCAACATTGAAGGATTAAGTGAAACATCCTATGTGATAGGGATTAAGATCTATGAGATAGTAATTGAAGGTTTCATAACCTATATATGAGCACATATAATAGAAAGATGCAGAAAGAGTTCAGTAGGAAGGATTCATAGAAAAAGAATCCATATCCGTGTTTGGATCAGTCGCACAATAAGCCCCTCCTACTGTGATTTTCTACATCCACCACTGGTTTGGGTGATGTCATCATAAGAGACATGGTCTTTTGTAAATAAATGCATATAGCATACAATATGGTTGGAATTGAATGGGACATTATTTGGAACATAATGTCTGAATAGAAGAAATATTTTTTTCATTATAAAATGTTTCAAAATGTAGAATGCACATTCTGCAACATACATGCTAATCCCTCAAAAGAACATACTACTCACTCCCAACATCACCTCTAGGAAAATGTGCTTCTTTTCTTGGACCATTTTTTCTTTTTCAATCTCATTAATTGTGATCTCTGCCTCATCCCTCACCTCCTTCATTCTTTTCATGGAACTCAATTTCTTCCTATTCAACCATCAAAATATCATCCACCTCACCCATTCTCATTTTTTTTGAAATTGATATCATTCCTTTTCAATTTCTCTTATAGTGCTTTTTCTACTTTCAATATTGCTTCTCTTAATCCACCTTTGTTACATGCACTTCTATTCTGCCTCCCATCATTTATTGCCCATAACAAATGCTATTTTTCCTTCCACCATTTCTTCTCTGAATCTATTGTTATGGCATCCATTTCATTGTTATGTGAACAAATGATTTGTCTATCATTTAGATTTTGTTCTTAGGGATGATGGTGGGAAGTTTGAATCGCTAAGGGGCGATCGGTGCGGTAATAAGAGAGGCAATTCGCGGTGGAGGGAACGACGATATGAAAAATGTGATAGAAGGGTGTGCTTGATTTGTTGGAGGTAAACCCCTCATTATCAAGAAATGGGAGTTAGGGGAACCACTAGAGAAGGAGCAGCTTACTGATATATTGGTATGGGTTAGGTTTCTGGATCTTCCTTTGGGATTGTGGCATGATGATATGCTAGGTATGATTGGGAGCTATATCGGTAGACCTATATGTACTGATTTGGCCACTAAGGTGATGAAAAGATTGCATTACACCAAGATTCAAGTCTTGATTTCTGTAGATTCTATTTTTTTGATGAAAATCGCCATTTGAAGTGATTGTGGAGATTGGGATATTATACAAGTTCACTATTAATGGATTCTACACATCTACAAAACCTATGGTTGCTTTGGTCACAAGTCTAAAATTTGCAAAGTTGTTAAACCTCCTGATAATAAAAAGAAATGGATCCCTGTAGAAAAGAGTGGATCTGTCCATATGGATGTTTCTGTTATTTAAGATGCTATTACAGGTGTACACATGAGCCAATTGATTCCATTTGAACCCACTCCAGGATTTTCCAAGGATGCTTGCTCGGAGGCCATGCTTATTTTAGGAAATCCCAATACTACTTGCTCGAGAGTCAACCCAGTTGTATCAGGTTCTGGCCCTTCTAGAAATGGTAACTCTGAGGCCATGCTTATTCCACGTAATCTCAATGTTGCCTGTTTGAAAGTCAATCTAGTTGTATCGGGTTTTGGATCTTCTAGAAATGGTAATTCTTCTTGCTTCAGTCAAACGACACCTATTATGAATATAGTTATGGAGAATATGGAACCCTTTCTGAATATAGGCAATTGGAATGTTCCTCGTCATATAAATCATATCCTGGATGACAAATGTAGGCTTGCTGCTACTCCTATTACTGAAGATGGGTTCTGGGCTATGAAGAACCATAATCGCAATTCGCCTCCTAGATTACAGTCCAAGTTGAAGAGTAGTTTATGATTTCTCTCATTGCCTGGACTATTTAAACCCCTCATGTTCCTTTTTTTGAGTCTTGTTTGCCTTATGTTGTTGTAGGTAGTCAGGAGTAGAGAAACTATACATTGGAGGGACAATGAAGGTCAATGAAGTTGGTCGATGAGTGGCTATAGGTCAACATGGTCAGATGTTAGAGACCATTTAGGGACGTGCAAGTCCATGCATGCTTGAATTCATCTTCAATTAATGATCTCTAAACTTTCTAGCATCATCTAAACCCTAGTTCATATAACATTATCTCTCCTCACTATTTTGTTTATGTTATTCCCTTCATCTTCTTTATTTCTCAAGTGCTATGGATGCCCATGGTGGAAGCTTTATCAAGTGGATAAAGAAACTTGGTTTTCTCTTCCTTCTTCCTAATTTCCCTAGTTGGTGGAGTAAGAAGTCTTGTTTCGAGCTTTCTAGAGTGGATATTAGATCTTTGACATCTTTATCATACTATTTGGTTGGCCCTTGTTTTCATTATTCTTGAGGTAGTGATATAACATTTGATGCATTTCTTAACTACCCTATACATGCAATCTCTAATCTTGCTATAACATCCCCTAGTATACTAAGATGAAGATCTTTCATGGACTTTTAGGATAATTGAGTTTGAAATACGAATTTTATTCTTCCAAATATTCTAAAAGTACTACCTCATGTTGATCATGTAATCATTTAAAAATTCATGGGCTGAAATTCAAAGTACATGTGAGCATATCCAAAAAAAATGTCATCTTTATGGTGCTATGATGGACAAATTGACCTATAAGTTATTTCTTGCTATTTTGGGAGTTATTGTAGTACAATTTTAAGGCCTTCCCCTAGACATTATGGTATTGGATTTTTTTTTGAAAAAAGGCATATTATCTTAAGGTAGCTCATCTGAGTATAAAAGTGATATTTTTATGCAATAATACATAACCGACCTCTTTAGTGTCGGTTATTTAAGGCCTTTAGTGTCGGTTTCTAAGCGACACCTATGTGGGCGACGCTAAAAGCCCAGCCGTTACACTTCGGTTCAAAAACTGACGCCAAAACCCTTCGCACGCCTCCGAAAATGCACCAGCAGGGCACTATAGGCGTCGGTTATTAGATAAGAAACTGACGCCATATACCTTCGCACCACAGAATGACACCATCTTGGGCACTATCAGCGTCGGTTATTAGATAAGAAACTGACGTTATATAACTCCCAACACAGCTGTGCTAGCCAGCACGGCCGTGGTGTCTGGTCTACTACCACGACCGTGCACTCCCAACACGGTCGTGCTGGCCAGCACGGCCGTGGTGTCTGGTCCACTGCCACGGCCGTGCTGGCCAGCACGGCCGTGGTGTTAAGGAAACAGACGTCGGTTACTATTAGAAACCGACATTGTAGCGATGTGGCGTCAGTTTTATACAAATAATTGATGCCTATTTTTGGTCTGCTGCCATGGTCGTGCTGGCCAGCACGACCGTGGTGTTAAGGAAATAGACATCGGTTACTATTAGAAACCGACACTGTAACGATGTGGCGTCGGTTTTATACAAATAACCAACGCCTATTTTTTGTTTTTTTTTCTATCAGTCTGCAGACCTGTTGTATGGCTGGTCGTAGGATGAGAAACCTGCAGTTCAGTTATGAACTACATGTTTTACGACATCCATTGATATCAACCAACAACAGGCCACAAACCTGCAAAATTAACAACAAAAATATTCACACATTTAGCAATGCAACCTACAGTTCTATTTGATTTTTACACATTTAGAAACATTCATGTAGCTAGCAATATGTAGTTCCATTCATTTTCACATTCACACATGTAGAAACATTCATATAGCAACCAACAGTTTCATTCATTTTTACTCAGACACATGTAGAAACATCCAGACATGTAGAAACATTCACACATATATTATAATTCAGAAATTCATTTACAAAATATCATTCTTTAGTCATTATTCGCTATCAACATCCCAATTATATCTTAAAACCCCCACTACTTGTATGGTTGTTGCCCATTCTTCTCTTACTTCATTTAATTATCCTGTCGTATAGGGAGTATGTACATCTGGTCAGGCCATTCCTGTAGTGTGGTCAGTTTTAAACACCTGTAAAGAGAATGATGTATATATATAATTAATGAGCTATAAATAAGATTGATATATTTCATATGATCTAATGAGACTATATAATACCTCAGCAATAAGGTTTGAGAGAAACTTGCTCACAACTCCAATTGCATGAGCAATATTAGGACGGATACACACCACTATATACATCAAATTACCCACAGCAGAAGACTAGGGAATCATGATGATCTCATCCTTCTCCTCATCAGTAGAAAGACATGACTTCTTGCTTAGCTTGAAATGACCCGATAGTGGAAACAATAGACACTGGCGTATTAGCGGGTGATAGTTAAATTATTTTGGATCTTGGCTCGTTAGAAAATTGTTTGCTGCAATTTTCTGAATTGATACATGAGGGTTGTTAGATTGATTAAAATATTTAGAGTGATAGTTAATTAAATACCTAATCAACATTGTCAAAATTTTCAAATTAAATCAAATCAAAAATGAGTTTTTAACAAAATTGCAAACTCTTTTGTAGAGTCAAATGGCAACATACAACAATCACTTTTCTCTAAACTTGAGAAGGAAAAACTAAATGGGAACAACTTTCATGACTGATTTAGGACTTTGAGAATCGTTCTCACATTGGAGCATGAGCTCTATGTCTTGGAGACGCCAGAGCCAAATGAACCCCTTCCCACTGCACCTAAGGCTTACATGGATGCTTACAAAAAGAAGATTGAAGATTCCATGGATATCAAGTGTATGATGTTATGCTCCGTGAACTATGAGCTGAAGAGGTAGTATGAAAACATGGATACGATTGAAATGGTCACACATCTCAGGAACATGTTCCAAGATCATGCAAGACAGGAGAGATACGATGTCTCCAAGGTGTTTCATCAAGTGTAACATGGAAGAAGGAGATCCAGTAGGTCCTCATGTACTCAAGATCATTGGGTATGTGAAGAACCTAAGGTCTATAAGCTATAAAGTTCAATATGGGATTGAACCAAGCATCTCAGAGACATGATCTTTCTACTTGACATGATAGCAAAGAGTTTGACTTGAATCAAGATAAAAGATGAAATATGTTATTATAAAAGATTTAGTTGGAGCATATATAAATATTCCACATGCGATTGGGAATGACATCTCAATTTGTGAATATTGGGATCTGGCATGGAAGACACCTTCAACATTGAAGGATTAAGTGAAACATCCTATGTGATAGGGATTAAGATCTATGAGATAGTAATTGAAGGTTTCATAACCTATATATGAGCACATATAATAGAAAGATGCAGAAAGAGTTCAGTAGGAAGGATTCATAGAAAAAGAATCCATATCCGTGTTTGGATCAGTCGCACAATAAGCCCCTCCTACTGTGATTTTCTACATCCACCACTGGTTTGGGTGATGTCATCATAAGAGACATGGTCTTTTGTAAATAAATGCATATAGCATACAATATGGTTGGAATTGAATGGGACATTATTTGGAACATAATGTCTGAATAGAAGAAATATTTTTTTCATTATAAAATGTTTCAAAATGTAGAATGCACATTCTGCAACATACATGCTAATCCCTCAAAAGAACATACTACTCACTCCCAACATCACCTCTAGGAAAATGTGCTTCTTTTCTTGGACCATTTTTTCTTTTTCAATCTCATTAATTGTGATCTCTGCCTCATCCCTCACCTCCTTCATTCTTTTCATGGAACTCAATTTCTTCCTATTCAACCATCAAAATATCATCCACCTCACCCATTCTCATTTTTTTTGAAATTGATATCATTCCTTTTCAATTTCTCTTATAGTGCTTTTTCTACTTTCAATATTGCTTCTCTTAATCCACCTTTGTTACATGCACTTCTATTCTGCCTCCCATCATTTATTGCCCATAACAAATGCTATTTTTCCTTCCACCATTTCTTCTCTGAATCTATTGTTATGGCATCCATTTCATTGTTATGTGAACAAATGATTTGTCTATCATTGAGATTTTGTTCTTAGGGATGATGGTGGGAAGTTTGAATCGCTAAGGGGCGATCGGTGCGGTAATAAGAGAGGCAATTCGCGGTGGAGGGAACGACGATATGAAAAATGTGATAGAAGGGTGTGCTTGATTTGTTGGAGGTAAACCCCTCATTATCAAGAAATGGGAGTTAGGGGAACCACTAGAGAAGGAGCAGCTTACTGATATATTGGTATGGGTTAGGTTTCTGGATCTTCCTTTGGGATTGTGGCATGATGATATGCTAGGTATGATTGGGAGCTATATCGGTAGACCTATATGTACTGATTTGGCCACTAAGGTGATGAAAAGATTGCATTACACCAAGATTCAAGTCTTGATTTCTGTAGATTCTATTTTTTTGATGAAAATCGCCATTTGAAGTGATTGTGGAGATTGGGATATTATACAAGTTCACTATTAATGGATTCTACACATCTACAAAACCTATGGTTGCTTTGGTCACAAGTCTAAAATTTGCAAAGTTGTTAAACCTCCTGATAATAAAAAGAAATGGATCCCTGTAGAAAAGAGTGGATCTGTCCATATGGATGTTTCTGTTATTTAAGATGCTATTACAGGTGTACACATGAGCCAATTGATTCCATTTGAACCCACTCCAGGATTTTCCAAGGATGCTTGCTCGGAGGCCATGCTTATTTTAGGAAATCCCAATACTACTTGCTCGAGAGTCAACCCAGTTGTATCAGGTTCTGGCCCTTCTAGAAATGGTAACTCTGAGGCCATGCTTATTCCACGTAATCTCAATGTTGCCTGTTTGAAAGTCAATCTAGTTGTATCGGGTTTTGGATCTTCTAGAAATGGTAATTCTTCTTGCTTCAGTCAAACGACACCTATTATGAATATAGTTATGGAGAATATGGAACCCTTTCTGAATATAGGCAATTGGAATGTTCCTCGTCATATAAATCATATCCTGGATGACAAATGTAGGCTTGCTGCTACTCCTATTACTGAAGATGGGTTCTGGGCTATGAAGAACCATAATCGCAATTCGCCTCCTAGATTACAGTCCAAGTTGAAGAGTAGTTTATGATTTCTCTCATTGCCTGGACTATTTAAACCCCTCATGTTCCTTTTTTTGAGTCTTGTTTGCCTTATGTTGTTGTAGGTAGTCAGGAGTAGAGAAACTATACATTGGAGGGACAATGAAGGTCAATGAAGTTGGTCGATGAGTGGCTATAGGTCAACATGGTCAGATGTTAGAGACCATTTAGGGACGTGCAAGTCCATGCATGCTTGAATTCATCTTCAATTAATGATCTCTAAACTTTCTAGCATCATCTAAACCCTAGTTCATATAACATTATCTCTCCTCACTATTTTGTTTATGTTCTTCCCTTCATCTTCTTTATTTCTCAAGTGCTATGGATGCCCATGGTGGAAGCTTTATCAAGTGGATAAAGAAACTTGGTTTTCTCTTCCTTCTTCCTAATTTCCCTAGTTGGTGGAGTAAGAAGTCTTGTTTCGAGCTTTCTAGAGTGGATATTAGATCTTTGACATCTTTATCATACTATTTGGTTGGCCCTTGTTTTCATTATTCTTGAGGTAGTGATATAACATTTGATGCATTTCTTAACTACCCTATACATGCAATCTCTAATCTTGCTATAACATCCCCTAGTATACTAAGATGAAGATCTTTCATGGACTTTTAGGATAATTGAGTTTGAAATACGAATTTTATTCTTCCAAATATTCTAAAAGTACTACCTCATGTTGATCATGTAATCATTTAAAAATTCATGGGCTGAAATTCAAAGTACATGTGAGCATATCCAAAAAAAATGTCATCTTTATGGTGCTATGATGGACAAATTGACCTATAAGTTATTTCTTGCTATTTTGGGAGTTATTGTAGTACAATTTTAAGGCCTTCCCCTAGACATTATGGTATTGGATTTTTTTTTGAAAAAAGGCATATTATCTTAAGGTAGCTCATCTGAGTATAAAAGTGATATTTTTATGCAATAATACATAACCGACCTCTTTAGTGTCGGTTATTTAAGGCCTTTAGTGTCGGTTTCTAAGCGACACCTATGTGGGCGACGCTAAAAGCCCAGCCGTTACGCTTCGGTTCAAAAACTGACGCCAAAACCCTTCGCACGCCTCCGAAAATGCACCAGCAGGGCACTATAGGCGTCGGTTATTAGATAAGAAACTGACGCCATATACCTTCGCACCACAGAATGACACCATCTTGGGCACTATCAGCGTCGGTTATTAGATAAGAAACTGACGTTATATAACTCCCAACACAGCTGTGCTAGCCAGCACGGCCGTGGTGTCTGGTCTACTACCACGACCGTGCACTCCCAACACGGTCGTGCTGGCCAGCACGGCCGTGGTGTCTGGTCCACTGCCACGGCCGTGCTGGCCAGCACGGCCGTGGTGTTAAGGAAACAGACGTCGGTTACTATTAGAAACCGACATTGTAGCGATGTGGCGTCAGTTTTATACAAATAATTGATGCCTATTTTTGGTCTGCTGCCATGGTCGTGCTGGCCAGCACGACCGTGGTGTTAAGGAAATAGACATCGGTTACTATTAGAAACCGACACTGTAACGATGTGGCGTCGGTTTTATACAAATAACCAACGCCTATTTTTTGTTTTTTTTTCTATCAGTCTGCAGACCTGTTGTATGGCTGGTCGTAGGATGAGAAACCTGCAGTTCAGTTATGAACTACACGTTTTACGACATCCATTGATATCAACCAACAACAGGCCACAAACCTGCAAAATTAACAACAAAAATATTCACACATTTAGCAATGCAACCTACAGTTCTATTTGATTTTTACACATTTAGAAACATTCATGTAGCTAGCAATATGTAGTTCCATTCATTTTCACATTCACACATGTAGAAACATTCATATAGCAACCAACAGTTTCATTCATTTTTACTCAGACACATGTAGAAACATCCAGACATGTAGAAACATTCACACATATATTATAATTCAGAAATTCATTTACAAAATATCATTCTTTAGTCATTATTCGCTATCAACATCCCAATTATATCTTAAAACCCCCACTACTTGTATGGTTGTTGCCCATTCTTCTCTTACTTCATTTAATTATCCTGTCGTATAGGGAGTATGTACATCTGGTCAGGCCATTCCTGTAGTGTGGTCAGTTTTAAACACCTGTAAAGAGAATGATGTATATATATAATTAATGAGCTATAAATAAGATTGATATATTTCATATGATCTAATGAGACTATATAATACCTCAGCAATAAGGTTTGAGAGAAACTTGCTCACAACTCCAATTGCATGAGCAATATTAGGACGGATACACACCACTATATACATCAAATTACCCACAGCAGAAGACTAGGGAATCATGATGATCTCATCCTTCTCCTCATCAGTAGAAAGACATGACTTCTTGCTTAGCTTGAAATGACCCGATAGTGGAAACAATAGACACTGGCGTATTAGCGGGTGATAGTTAAATTATTTTGGATCTTGGCTCGTTAGAAAATTGTTTGCTGCAATTTTCTGAATTGATACATGAGGGTTGTTAGATTGATTAAAATATTTAGAGTGATAGTTAATTAAATACCTAATCAACATTGTCAAAATTTTCAAATTAAATCAAATCAAAAATGAGTTTTTAACAAAATTGCAAACTCTTTTGTAGAGTCAAATGGCAACATACAACAATCACTTTTCTCTAAACTTGAGAAGGAAAAACTAAATGGGAACAACTTTCATGACTGATTTAGGACTTTGAGAATCGTTCTCACATTGGAGCATGAGCTCTATGTCTTGGAGACGCCAGAGCCAAATGAACCCCTTCCCACTGCACCTAAGGCTTACATGGATGCTTACAAAAAGAAGATTGAAGATTCCATGGATATCAAGTGTATGATGTTATGCTCCGTGAACTATGAGCTGAAGAGGTAGTATGAAAACATGGATACGATTGAAATGGTCACACATCTCAGGAACATGTTCCAAGATCATGCAAGACAGGAGAGATACGATGTCTCCAAGGTGTTTCATCAAGTGTAACATGGAAGAAGGAGATCCAGTAGGTCCTCATGTACTCAAGATCATTGGGTATGTGAAGAACCTAAGGTCTATAAGCTATAAAGTTCAATATGGGATTGAACCAAGCATCTCAGAGACATGATCTTTCTACTTGACATGATAGCAAAGAGTTTGACTTGAATCAAGATAAAAGATGAAATATGTTATTATAAAAGATTTAGTTGGAGCATATATAAATATTCCACATGCGATTGGGAATGACATCTCAATTTGTGAATATTGGGATCTGGCATGGAAGACACCTTCAACATTGAAGGATTAAGTGAAACATCCTATGTGATAGGGATTAAGATCTATGAGATAGTAATTGAAGGTTTCATAACCTATATATGAGCACATATAATAGAAAGATGCAGAAAGAGTTCAGTAGGAAGGATTCATAGAAAAATAATCCATATCCGTGTTTGGATCAGTCGCACAATAAGCCCCTCCTACTGTGATTTTCTACATCCACCACTGGTTTGGGTGATGTCATCATAAGAGACATGGTCTTTTGTAAATAAATGCATATAGCATACAATATGGTTGGAATTGAATGGGACATTATTTGGAACATAATGTCTGAATAGAATAAATATTTTTTTCATTATAAAATGTTTCAAAATGTAGAATGCACATTCTGCAACATACATGCTAATCCCTCAAAAGAACATACTACTCACTCCCAACATCACCTCTAGGAAAATGTGCTTCTTTTCTTGGACCATTTTTTCTTTTTCAATCTCATTAATTGTGATCTCTGCCTCATCCCTCACCTCCTTCATTCTTTTCATGGAACTCAATTTCTTCCTATTCAACCATCAAAATATCATCCACCTCACCCATTCTCATTTTTTTTGAAATTGATATCATTCCTTTTCAATTTCTCTTATAGTGCTTTTTCTACTTTCAATATTGCTTCTCTTAATCCGCCTTTGTTACATGCACTTCTATTCTGCCTCCCATCATTTATTGCCCATAACAAATGCTATTTTTCCTTCCACCATTTCTTCTCTGAATCTATTGTTATGGCATCCATTTCATTGTTATGTGAACAAATGATTTGTCTATCATTGAGATTTTGTTCTTAGGGATGATGGTGGGAAGTTTGAATCGCTAAGGGGCGATCGGTGCGGTAATAAGAGAGGCAATTCGCGGTGGAGGGAACGACGATATGAAAAATGTGATAGAAGGGTGTGCTTGATTTGTTGGAGGTAAACCCCTCATTATCAAGAAATGGGAGTTAGGGGAACCACTAGAGAAGGAGCAGCTTACTGATATATTGGTATGGGTTAGGTTTCTGGATCTTCCTTTGGGATTGTGGCATGATGATATGCTAGGTATGATTGGGAGCTATATCGGTAGACCTATATGTATTGATTTGGCCACTAAGGTGATGAAAAGATTGCATTACACCAAGATTCAAGTCTTGATTTCTGTAGATTCTATTTTTTTGATGAAAATCGCCATTTGAAGTGATTGTGGAGATTGGGATATTATACAAGTTCACTATTAATGGATTCTACACATCTACAAAACCTATGGTTGCTTTGGTCACAAGTCTAAAATTTGCAAAGTTGTTAAACCTCCTGATAATAAAAAGAAATGGATCCCTGTAGAAAAGAGTGGATCTGTCCATATGGATGTTTCTGTTATTTAAGATGCTATTACAGGTGTACACATGAGCCAATTGATTCCATTTGAACCCACTCCAGGATTTTCCAAGGATGCTTGCTCGGAGGCCATGCTTATTTTAGGAAATCCCAATACTACTTGCTCGAGAGTCAACCCAGTTGTATCAGGTTCTGGCCCTTCTAGAAATGGTAACTCTGAGGCCATGCTTATTCCACGTAATCTCAATGTTGCCTGTTTGAAAGTCAATCTAGTTGTATCGGGTTTTGGATCTTCTAGAAATGGTAATTCTTCTTGCTTCAGTCAAACGACACCTATTATGAATATAGTTATGGAGAATATGGAACCCTTTCTGAATATAGGCAATTGGAATGTTCCTCGTCATATAAATCATATCCTGGATGACAAATGTAGGCTTGCTGCTACTCCTATTACTGAAGATGGGTTCTGGGCTATGAAGAACCATAATCGCAATTCGCCTCCTAGATTACAGTCCAAGTTGAAGAGTAGTTTATGATTCCTCTCATTGCCTGGACTATTTAAACCCCTCATGTTCCTTTTTTTGAGTCTTGTTTGCCTTATGTTGTTGTAGGTAGTCAGGAGTAGAGAAACTATACATTGGAGGGACAATGAAGGTCAATGAAGTTGGTCGATGAGTGGCTATAGGTCAACATGGTCAGATGTTAGAGACCATTTAGGGACGTGCAAGTCCATGCATGCTTGAATTCATCTTCAATTAATGATCTCTAAACTTTCTAGCATCATCTAAACCCTAGTTCATATAACATTATCTCTCCTCACTATTTTGTTTATGTTCTTCCCTTCATCTTCTTTATTTCTCAAGTGCTATGGATGCCCATGGTGGAAGCTTTATCAAGTGGATAAAGAAACTTGGTTTTCTCTTCCTTCTTCCTAATTTCCCTAGTTGGTGGAGTAAGAAGTCTTGTTTCGAGCTTTCTAGAGTGGATATTAGATCTTTGACATCTTTATCATACTATTTGGTTGGCCCTTGTTTTCATTATTCTTGAGGTAGTGATATAACATTTGATGCATTTCTTAACTACCCTATACATGCAATTGATAATCGTCGTTTTGCACTATCAATCACTAAGATGATTAATCCTAGAGTTTAAACCTTTTTTACTTCCGGTTTTAAGGGTAGTATAAAGGGTCGATCCCACAGGACAACTTTAGAGATTGTTTCTTTATTCCCAATTATTTTTGAAGGATTATTTTGTTATTTTTTGTATTTTTAGAACAGAAAATAAAAGTCGGGTTTGGGGGTTGATGATTACACTAAGGAATGAAAGAAAAAATGCACTAACAAGAATTAACATGCACAAGGAAAAAATAAAAAGATTGTAAACACAAGCAAATTAAATGAATGGAAGACTAAGAATTAAAGGAAACAAAGACAAACAAGAATTCGGTGATTGAAATCAAGAGAAGGGAATCGAGGCTCGTAGGGGTTTTCACCACCTTAGCCTAGGTGATAGCAACTAAATCTTAACGGACGATTCGATGAAGGCTTGCGAATTTTAAACTCACAAAAGAGAAACTCCACATGAGCCCATTGGTCCTGGTGCTCATGCTTCCTAGTTTATCATCCTAAGAGACGAAAATCCACGGTCATATCAAAACGTCTATGTAATCGATTTTATTGTTCTAAATCCGGATTTCCATGGTCATATCCATCCGGATTAACATACGATCCGAAGATCAATCAAGTAAAATCGATTACCATCTAATCGTACGAGATTAAGTTGCTAAAACCATGGCTAAGGGATTATTCCCCTTGCCCCGATAAGAAACTACTCACACATGGAAAAATAGGAGACGGAGGAAGAAAGTTCAAAAGCCATAGTCTAGCCCAAAAATCAGGAGATGAATCCTTATGCTAGAGTCAATGAAATGGCTTAGCCCTTTGTTCCTTGCTCCAAAAACAAGTGTGAAGAAAAGAAGATTAAGGAAAAGCGAGAAGATGAGACAAGAACAAGGTTGGAAGAATGTGCTTGAAGTAAAACTATTTTATTGCATAAAAGAAAAGGATTACACTATTGCTTGCTGCAGAATTCCGAAAAATACAAGAAAATCCAAGATGCCCTCAGGAGGAGGAAGTGCCCCTCCTTTTATAGGAGAAGGAGGGGGGTATACATTAGGTTTAGGGCAAAAGAAATAGCCGCCGGCGGCTGCTAACTTTCTAGATCTAGTCAATAGAGGAAACAATTGATTTCTTTGCATCCCTTTTTGCATTAATTTCCCGCAACAGCAGTTTCGAGCGTATTTTTGGGCTAGTCAAACATTCAGAAGCGGCCCGAAAATATATTTTTCCTATAGATAATTGAATTATCTTTCCAACGCATACTTGCACAATAAATTCCTCCTTGGGATGTGGGAGTTATACCAATTTTGGTGAAAGGTATATCCTGAAATCAGACTCTGCGGGAAAACGTAATGCCACTTTCACTGGTTAATTGCGCAGCCAAATAAATACCAAAATTGCCGCAAAATATGTCTTTTTTGTAGCCAATAAAATTCTCTTTTCATTCCATACTTTATCTTGGAATTCCGCCTTTAGAAGTAAAAGATATGGCTATTTTGGTGACGAGTATCTCAGGCACTGCGGGAATATTTGAAAAGCCTCATATCTTCATCTTTTATTTTCTCGATTTAGATAATTCCTGAAAATTAAGAAAAAATATCATAAGAATTCAGGAAAAAATATCAAGAAGATGAAAGTGCTATTTATTTTTGAATTAACTAAAATTAACAAAAAAAGTCCTAATTAATTATTCTAAATGAAGCAAAAATAAGAGATGAATATGCATTCATCAAAATACCCCGGACTTAAAGTTGTGCTTGTCCTCAAGCAATTGAAAAATCAAAAAAAGATTCCAAGAATTTTGGAATAACAAGTTCATCCTCCCTTGATTAGCAATCTTTCTATCCTTTTCATGGCCAAGCGACCCATCTCCTAGAACCACAAATTGCAAGCACCATGTTTCTCAAGAAAATATTTTTCATAGCTTAAAATTTTTAGACTTATACTTTGTAAAGACAGCCTCAATCTAACTTGTGATTCGACATTCATCATTTTCAATTTTTTTTTTTGATTGATTGTTTGCACGGGATAAAGAATTTGAGGTGTGATGGAAGAAATCCCTCCTCTATTCGACTTGGGATATTATTTCATGGACTTGTGATTACATTGACCACAATTTTTTTTTTATGTGCCCTTTTTGGCATCTTTTGATGGTACGCCCCATTGTGGGGTATGGAAGAAGGGCATGCCACCCCGGACTTAGGGTTTGGCTTGCGATTTATTTTTCCCGTGCAATAATTTTTTTTTTTGATTGTATGAATGAATGTCGGTGCATAAGACAGAAGAGACATGTAGCTACATTATATAAGAGAAAAACAATTAAGTTAATCTAATGCTAAAATTAAGAAAATCTGCATTTGATTCTATTTGATACTCTAAGGCTTGCCATCGCTTCCAAAAATTGCTATCATGATCATAGGGAACTTGTTATTGCAAAGTTTATTGAAATAAAATTGATAATGCAATTGATTTTTGGAGATGAAGAACAACACTTGGCCGGCTAGATAAAGGCCTTATGTTAGAAAAGAAAACAAAGAAAAACAAATAAAAATGCAGAAAGTAATTTTTTTGAAAAGGGAAGATAAAAGGGTGGATCATGTACCACCCACCCCCACCCCGGACTTAGAATTTTTGCTCGGCCCGAGCAAACTCTAAGAGCGAGATGGAGGGAAGATAGTGTTTGGCTGCCTCCAAACTAGCGCCTTATTTTGACGTCGTGGCTCGACCAATCTAGATTAATTGGAATCCGGGGAAGGGGAAGGGTCAGTGAGGTTCAAATCCTGCAAAGGCGGAAACTTAGTTGCGTCAGAAGTGAGAACATCTTCGGTAGTGATATATCTTTTGAGACGATGCCCATTGACTTTAAACTCGCCCAGAATTTTATCCCAAAGAAGAAAAGCACCATGTGGATAAGCACACTTGACAATGTAAGGGCCGTACCATCGTGACTTGAGTTTCCCAGGGAAAAGTCGTAATCTAGAATTAAAAACTAGGACTTGGTCCCCTTCTCTAATGTCTTTTCGCTTGATGTGACCATCATGCCACATTTTAGTTCGGTCCTTGTAGATTCTTGCATTTTCATAGGCACTCATCCTAAGTTCATCAAGTTCATTCATTTGGAGAAAACGTTTCTCTCCAGCCATGGAAAGGTCAAAATTCAAACTTTTGATGGCCCAACTTACTTTGTGCTCTAGTTCTATTGGTAAGTGACATGACTTACCGTAGATCAGTCTGAAAGGGGTGGTGCCAATGGGTGTTTTGTAGGCTGTACGATATGCCCATAGGGCGTCATTGATTTTTAACGCCCAATCCTTCCTAGTTCGACCAAACATTTTTTCCAAGATAGATTTTATTTGTCTGTTGGATACTTCTACCTACCCACTGGTCTGAGGGTGGTAAGGAGTGGCAACCTTGTGATGAACCCCGTATTTTTTCAAAAGAGCCTCAAAACGTTTTTCCAAAAAATGGGATCCCCCGTCAGAAATGACGGTGCGAGGTACTCCAAATCTAGGAAAAATAACATCTTTAAAAAGTTTCTTAACGGGTTTAGAGTCACAAGTTTTAGTAGGTATGGCTTCAACCCACTTTGACACATAATCGACTGCGACTAAAATGTAAGTAAACCCATAAGAAGAAGGAAATGGGCCCATATAGTCGATCCCCCAAACATCAAAAATCTCTAATTCTTGCCAAGAGGTGAGAGGCATTTGGTCACGTTTGGAAATATTACCCGTCCTTTGACATTGGTCACATGAAAGAACATAATTATATGAATCTTTGAAGATGGTGGGCCAAAAGAATCCGCATTGTAGGACTTTCCTAGCCGTCTTTTGGGAACTCAGGTGACCACCATAGGGGCCAGAGTGACATTGTTCCAAAATGTCAATGCTTTCTTCATGGGACACACAACGACGATATAGACCATCGGTGCAAAGTCGAAACAAATAAGGTTCATCCCAATAATAGTTTTTAACATCATGTAAAAATTTAGCTTTAGAATGTCCCGTATACTCGGGATGCAATACACCTGCAGCTAAATAATTTACAAAATCAGCAAACCAAGGAAATTGGGAGTCAAGTTTGAGCAATTGGTCATCGGGTAAGGAGTCATTTATTGGAGATTCATCAATGGGGCTATAGCTAAGTCTGCTCAAGTGGTCAGCCACAACATTTTCAGATCCCTTTTTGTCTAGGATCTCAAGATCGAATTCCTGCAACAACAAAATCCATCTAATGAGTCTAGGCTTGGCATCTTTTTTGGTCATGAGGTAACGAATAGCTGCATGATCAGTGTAAACAACAACCTTCGAACCAACAAGATATGAGCGAAATTTATCGAATGCATAGACAATGGCTAGCATTTCTTTTTCGGTTACTGTGTAATTTCGCTGGGCCTCATCTAAGGTCTTGGATGCATAATAAATGACATGGTGTTTTTTGTCAATTCTTTGTCCTAAAATGGCCCCTACAGCAAAGTCACTAGCATCACACATGACTTCAAAGGGTAAGGCCCAGTCGGGAGCACGAATGATGGGGGTGGTGGTGAGAGCCTTTTTCAAACATAAGAAACTCTCCATGCATGCTGTATCAAAATGGAAAGGCACCTCCTTTTGAAGAAGATTAGTGAGTGGTTTTGTAATTTTGGAAAAATCACGAATGAATCGCCGATAAAAACCGGCATGTCCTAAGAAGGCTCGGATGTCTTTGACTGAAGTGGGAGGGGGAAGCTTGGTGATGACCTCAATCTTGGCTTGGTCAACTTCAATGCCTTGATTGCTCACCTTATGGCCCAGAACAATACCCTCTTTGACCATGAAGTGACATTTTTCCCAATTAAGGACTAAATGTGACTCGATGCACCTATCGAGAACAAGAGAGAGGTTCCCAAGGCAAGAAGTGAAACTATCTCCATAGACAGAGAAATCGTCCATGAACACCTCCATGACAGTCTCAGTTAACCCTGAAGAAATGGCCGACATACATCTTTGAAAAGTGGCTGGTGCATTGCACAAGCCAAAGGGCATTCGTCTAAAAGCGTATGTGCCAAAAGGGCATATGAAGGTGGTTTTCTCTTGGTCTTCTGGATGAATGGGGATTTGGTAAAAACCTGAGTAGCCATCTAAATAACAAAAGTATTGTTGATGAGCTAAACGTTCAAGAACTTGATCAAGGAAGGGAAGAGGGAAGTGGTCTTTCCTAGTTTCTTTGTTGAGTTTCCTATAGTCAATGCACATCCTCCACCCTGTGACTGTACGGGTGGGGATAAGCTCATTCTTCTCATTCCTAACGACTGTGGTCCCACCCTTTTTGGGGACGACCTGGACCGGGCTGACCCAAGGAGAGTCAGAGATGGGGTAGATGATTCCTGCAGTCAAAAGTTTAATCACTTCAAGACGGACGACTTCCTTCATGTTTGGGTTGAGTTTCCTTTGTGGGTCTCGGGAAGGTTTACTGTTTTCAATCATTGGGATTTTGTGAATGCAAATGGATTGATCTATCCCAACCAAGTCCGTCATTTTGTACCCTAAGGCTGTTCTCCTTTTCCTAATTTCTCCCATAAGCATGGTTTCCTGTTCAATGGTAAGATCAGAATTGATAATAACCGGGCATAATTGTCGTTCATCCAAAAACACATATTTCAGACCTATGGGAAGAGCCTTCATTTCTGGGGCTTTAGGTGGTTCAGGTTGTTCTTCTATGGTGGAGATCATCTTAAGGTCTTCAATCTCAGCATTTGGAATTTCCTCAAAGTTGTCCAAGTGAATCTTAAGTTGATTTGATGGTTCATTGTCAAAATCACATTCGGCGGGGATGGTGAGAGCAGTGCATAGGGGGTCATCAACTAATTCCCATTCTTGCCTTAATTGGTTTAATTCATCAATGCAATCAAGGAGGTAGACTTCTTCCTCAAGGCTAGGTCCCTTCATACTTTCAAACACCCTAAACTCTAGGTTTTGTTTCCCTAGTCTTAACACAATGGTACCAGCCTCAACATCAATTAAGGCACGAGCAGTGGCTAAGAAGGGACGTCCGAAAATGAGGGGATAGCGTAAATCTTCCTTGATATCCATGATCACAAAATCACAAGGGACATAAGCATCATTCCCAACTTTAACCGGAATGTCTTCTATGATCCCCATGGGCTTGGTTGTGGATGAGTCTTCCAGTTGGATGGTCATGGCTGTGGGTAACATATCATTGAATCCCAACCTTTTGCAAAGACTATATGGCATGATGGATATACTAGATCCTAAATCTGCTAGGCCTTTCCTACAAGCATTGTCACCTAAGTAACATCCTATTCCAAAAGAACCTGGATCCTTCTGTTTTTTAGGCATCTTACTTAGGATAATGTCAGAGGTAGTTCTAGCAAGTTTAACAGTCTCGTATTCTTTTGTAACATACTTCCTAGTCAAGAGGGATTTCATGTACTTGGACCAGGCGGGCATGTCTGCCAAAGCATCAAGGAAGGGAATGTCGACATGTATTTTTTTCATAGCTTCCCTAAACTTCATGAAGCGGGCATCAAGTCTTGTTTGTTTGAGGCGGTCTTGATAGGGAGGTCTGGGTTTGTAAACTGGTTCTTCATCTTCCACTTGAGGGGTTTCAGGGATGGGTGGTGTAGGTGTGACTTCGGGTTCAACAACCACCATGTCCTCATCCTCGAATTCTAGAGGTGGGTTTGAAGGTTTTTCTGAAGGGGAAGGGGTGTGCATTTTTCCCGAACGAGTAGAGACTACCTTGAGTTGTTCAGGATGTTTGGGGTTGTTTTCGGGCTGTCCTGCAAAAGCCCCAGCAGGAGGTTTCTGTTGGGCAAACAAACGGGCTAACTGTGCGTCAGTTGCCTTTTGATGGGCTTGAATGGACACGAGGGTTTGTGTTATACTTGCCCAGTCGGGTTGACTAGGGGAAGGAGGAGGGACGGCATTTTGAGGTGGTTGGGGAGGTTGAGGTTGGTTTGGGTTTTGGGATGGAAGGGTTAGGTTTTGGAATTGTTGGTAGGGTTGTCGATTTTGGTGATTTCCAAAGTTTCTTTGGTTGTTGTACGGGAATCCAGGTGGTGGTCGGTTGTGACTTTGAGGGTAGGGAGGCCTTTGTTGAAGTTGGGTAGAGTTCTCGGCGCCTGAAGGGTTCCCATACTGAAAACCAGGATGATTTCTAGGTTGGTTGGGATTGTAGTAACCTTGGCCTGGTATTGTATGGATCGAATTAAGGTCTTCTGGTTGTTGACCTACTTCAGGTTGCGTGGGCATGTTGTAGAGGTATTGACAGTGTAGGGTGGTATGGTCGTATCCTTGGCAAATACCACAAAGGGAATCCATGGCTTTTAGTTGTTGGGGTGACTCCCTAAGGGTGACTAAGGATGACTCTAACCGATCTTGTTTTAAGGCAATTAATTTTAGGCTTTCCGCTATGCTTTGGATATCATTATTAACTTCTGCCTTGGCTACCTTAAGGATTCCTCCAATCCCTCTTCTAGCCCTTGTTTCGGAAGCCCGTTTAACTACCTCCCATGCGCTAGTTAAACTTTGATGCATGAAATTTCCTCCAGATGAGGAATCAAGAAAAAATTTGGTATCATCATCAACACCACGATAGAAAATCTCTATGAGTTGGGCTTGAGAGATGTCATGGTGGGGACACTTCCTAAGTAAATCCTTGAATCTTTTCCAGGCTTCACCTAAAGTCTCTCCTGGGTCCATAGAAAAATGAGTTATTTGACCCCTAAGTTCATAGGTGAGAGATGGGGGGTAGAATTTTTCAAGGAACTTGTTTTGCAGAATCTCCCAAGTTGTGACATGTTCCTCACTCTCCATGGTGTTGTACCAACTACTGGCTTGGCCAGAGAGGGAATACTTAAACAACCTAAGGCGGATGGCATCTTCAGAGACACCTGGGATTTTGTTCAAAGAGCAAAGGTCAATGAACTTCTGAAGGTGATCTTGACAACTTTCCCCATTGTTGCCAGAGAAAGGGTGAGTTTGCAGCATGGTGATCCATTGTGTTCGGATTTCGAATTGTGGAGCCATGATATCAGGGGTATGACAGGATGTTGTGCATAGGCCGTTTTAGGAACAGAAAAGTCTTTTAACTGTTTTTGTCTTTCGGCTTCCCTCCTATTGGCTTCTATGGTTTCTTGTTCGGCCCTAAAAGCTGCTCGCAAAGTGGCTTCTCTTTCCGCTTGTTCGGCTTGGATGAGCTCTCTTTGAGCGGCGAGAGCTTGGTCGATTCTACGGGCGACCTCTTCTTCATTCATTGTTATTTTTGCTAGATTTTGATGGTTTAGACGATGAAAGGTCCTTTCTATTTCCGGATCGAATGGTTGAAAACCGTTGTTCGGGCGTCGCATGCACAAATAAAGCAGTTAATCGTGTGCAGAAAAAACGGACTGCCGGAATGGAAACTCGGCAGAAAGAGGAGTACACTTCCGGAATGTTACTCGGAAGGTATAAAAAAGGAAAAAAGTTTTTTTCAAAAATTTTGGGGTTCGAGAAAACAATCCGTTGTCCCCGGCAACGCGCATCAACTGTGCCGTTGGTCCCGGCGTTCACGGATCATTGCCCAACCGTCCAACATACCATTATCCACGGTCATATAAAAAAGCATGTGAATTCAAACCGGCGTTCAAACCCAAGGATCAGGTGGTCACGTCACCAAGGATTACAACAAAGATTAAATAGACGAAAAGATGATAATCACAATTAAGGGACTATTGTTTCATTCTTACAGAGATCCACGGTCATATCACTCGATAAGAATATATCAGATCATCCAAATAACCACAAAGAAACAGAGAGAAGACATTTGTTCGATGGAGAAATATAATTGATTATATTGAATAGAACCGGGCTAAGGGGCTACTTCCATTCCCCAGAGAAATTTACTCAAACATAACAAGACCAGAAGAAATACAAACTAAAAATCCGATGAAATGGAATGAAGAATGGAATGCTTTTACAAGTGAAAAGTCTCTCCTTTTATAGGAGGAGGATGGGGTAGGATGCCCTCAAAAAAGAGGGAAAAAAGAGAGGGAGACCAATTTTCGAATTTTCTGGATCTGGTCAAATTGAAAGTTTGTTGTCTTTAATTATCTTGACCTTGTAACTCCCTTTAATGCAGATTCTCGCAGCAGCTACTTCGAACGTATTTCTCTCCCGTTAAAAGCACAGAAACGGTCCAAATAATATGACTTTATTTTAGGAAATTAAATTCCCTTTCCAATGAATACCTGTACACTCAATTTGGAGTTTGAATGTAAGAGTTATGTCACTTTTGGTGGAGGGTATATACGAATTTCTGGACTGCTGCAAATTGTGTGATTTTCCTACAAAACCCAAGAAAATAGAATTAAAACTCCAATTAAAGAGAAAAATATAAAATAACAAAACTAATTATGAAATTAAGAGAATAAATGACAAATCAATCCTAAACAAATATAAAAATATACAATATAAAAGGGATAAATATACATTTATCAGCAATCTCTAATCTTGCTATAACATCCCCTAGTATACTAAGATGAAGATCTTTCATGGACTTTTAGGATAATTGAGTTGGAAATACGAATTTTATTCTTCCAAATATTCTAAAAGTACTACCTCATGTTGATCATGTAATCATTTAAAAATTCATGGGCTGAAATTCAAAGTACATGTGAGCATATCCAAAAAAAATGTCATCTTTATGGTGCTATGATGGACAAATTGACCTATAAGTTATTTCTTGCTATTTTGGGAGTTATTGTAGTACAATTTTAAGGCCTTCCCCTAGACATTATGGTATTGGATTTTTTTTTGAAAAAAGGCATATTATCTTAAGGTAGCTCATCTGAGTATAAAAGTGATATTTTTATGCAATAATACATAACCGACCTCTTTAGTGTCGGTTATTTAAGGCCTTTAGTGTCGGTTTCTAAGCGACACCTATGTGGGCGACGCTAAAAGCCCAGCCGTTACGCTTCGGTTCAAAAACTGACGCCAAAACCCTTCGCACGCCTCTGAAAATACACCAGCAGGGCACTATAGGCGTCGGTTATTAGATAAGAAACTGACGCCATATACCTTTGCACCACAGAATGACACCATCTTGGGCACTATCAGCGTCGGTTATTAGATAAGAAACTGACGTTATATAACTCCCAACACAGCTGTGCTGGCCAGCACGGCCGTGGTGTCTGGTCTACTACCACGACCGTGCACTCCCAACACGGTCGTGCTGGCCAGCACGGCCGTGGTGTCTGGTCCACTGCCACGGCCGTGCTGGCCAGCACGGTCGTGGTGTTAAGGAAACAGACGTCGGTTACTATTAGAAACCGACATTGTAGCGATGTGGCGTCAGTTTTATACAAATAATTGATGCCTATTTTTGGTCTGTTGCCATGGTCATGCTGGCCAGCACGACCGTGGTGTTAAGGAAATAGACATCGGTTACTATTAGAAACCGACACTGTAACGATGTGGCGTCGGTTTTATACAAATAACCAACGCCTATTTTTTGTTTTTTTTTCTATCAGTCTGCAGACCTGTTGTATGGCTGGTCGTAGGATGAGAAACCTGCAGTTCAGTTATGAACTACACGTTTTACGACATCCATTGATATCAACCAACAACAGGCCACAAACCTGCAAAATTAACAACAAAAATATTCACACATTTAGCAATGCAACCTACAGTTCTATTTGATTTTTACACATTTAGAAACATTCATGTAGCTAGCAATATGTAGTTCCATTCATTTTCACATTCACACATGTAGAAACATTCATATAGCAACCAACAGTTTCATTCATTTTTACTCAGACACATGTAGAAACATCCAGACATGTAGAAATATTCACACATATATTATAATTCAGAAATTCATTTACAAAATATCATTCTTTAGTCATTATTCGCTATCAACATCCCAATTATATCTTAAAACCCCCACTACTTGTATGGTTGTTGCCCATTCTTCTCTTACTTCATTTAATTATCCTGTCGTATAGGGAGTATGTACATCTGGTCAGGCCATTCCTGTAGTGTGGTCAGTTTTAAACACCTGTAAAGAGAATGATGTATATATATAATTAATGAGCTATAAATAAGATTGATATATTTCATATGATCTAATGAGACTATATAATACCTCAGCAATACAATCGATGTCCATTGCGGCATATTTGATAATCATGTGCATAAATCACATCACATAGTATCCACATGCCCATCTGTTGTCTTGTGTAGAACACTATAAATTCAAACATACAAAACATTAAAAAATACAACTTCTCTCCTTTCTCATCTCGGTAGCCATAGTTGCTTCTCTAGGTCCTCTAGCCTTAAATCTACCCCCCTGATGCTATAAAAGGGACCTCACAAGGCCCGCAGCAAGCGCATCTTGCTTAGAGCGCAACCTCGCATGCCATCTTGGCCTCAAACACTTTTTTTTTGCATCCCCGACCTCCTTCTCTATTGCGGCACCGCCACCCTGCTCACATTGGGTTTTCCCTATCCTCGCCCCCTCTCGTCAATCAGCCACCATCTCCTCATACGCGAGGTCCCGACGAGGTCAGGCAACACCTTCCCTGCCCTCAATGGCTACTCCTCCTCCTAAGCCTTCACCTCATCGGCAGAGCCCTCTGCCATGTTCTTGGACTTGCACGGGGCTTGCACGAGGAGGGAGAGGGCTGAAGAACCGGGTGGTCCAGAAGGGGGGTCCAACCAGGACTGAACCGGCCGAGAACCGGTCAAAATCAAGATTTGAACCGATGAAGCCAAGGCCTAAACTGAACTTTGGATCAGTGAGCATCGTGGCACGATCTAGGCCATCCAATTCACATCCAACGATCAACCTCTTTCATGAAATAAGGTATTTATCTCGCTCTCTGGAAAATATTCATTTAAATGCCTAGATCTCATTTTAATCATAGAAAATGCATCCAAACTCCAAAAATGATGAACAAATAGTCAATCTTGATCAGAAAAATCCAATTAATCATTTAAAAATACTTTAGAAATCTGATTCTAAACGATTCTTACTGATATAATTAAATCTTGATCTCTTTCTTATTTAATTTGTCAAATGACTCTATTTTAGTGATTCATCCCTTGAAATCCTGATATTTGACTCTAATGACCATCTTGAAGCCAAACTTGATGAATATGAGTTTAAATCTGATCTCATTCCCCCTAGAATGTGAACCATTTACATTGAAATAGGGATTAACCTTAATATTATGATGATTGGTCTTAATCTTGCAAAACCCTTGATATATTGTTGACCCATCAATCTAATCTTGAAATTCCAATTATACTAAGTATCATGATGATGGACTAGAAATTTGATGATGACTTGGATAATGACCATAAATTAGGATTTACACATATGATCCTAGAAAACCTAAGTAGGTCATCCACACTTGAAATATTCTTGACACTTGAATAATGTTAGACATATTGATATAGTATGAATTACAAGTGGATGAGCTCACCCTAAGGTTGACATAGGAAAGTGTAACTCTAATCTTAAATATTGAAACAAGATTTTCAAATATCTTAATCTTGACCCTTGATCCAAATATGGTGTTTTAGGATCTAACTCGAAGGGTCAACCTATTACTCATGATCTATACTTGAAATCTTGGTGAAAGGTACGCTATTATATAACTCCTCCTTGATTGTATTGAAGATACTTTTATGTATCTCTTGACTGTATACTTGGATATTTACTTGGAGCTACTTTTCCCTATGATTAGTCTTCTATTTTTCTATACTATATTTTGAAAACATGAAAACATAAATTGCATGCCCATTATGACTGCCCATATATTGATAATGATGATGATATTGATAATGTTGATAATGTTGAAATTGAGTACAACAACCCCCTCATTTGGAGGTGGGACTTGTACATTGGCTTCCTATGTTCCAATGGTGAGGAGGAGCCTAGTGACCTTCCCCATCGCATTGGGGTAATAGAGTCACACAAAATATTTAAGCATGCTTCTCAAATTACAGCATAGTGGGAACTCATAATAAAAGTCGAATTGCTTGAAAAACTTGTCAAATAAATGTTGGTTTTGTAAATTGCTTATTATTATTTTGAATATAAGTCCTGCCAAGTATACTCTTTTATTATAAACCGTTTTACTTGATTTTGATAGCGTACCGTGCAATTGCATGATTGTGTCTTGATTTTAGGCAATACAAATGGAATACTGAATAAGATCGCTTCTGCACTCTGCATACTCTGATGACAAAAATAAATCGCATATATCTCCATATTGGGTTAGTTGTTCTTTAAATATCCAATTTTTTGAGTTATTATTTCTTATTGTATATGCCAGTGTGATAGATCCTATCAGGCCACTCAGGGACGGGTGCTTCACTCCTTTTACTACTGTCTAGGCAATATGATTGGGATTGGGGTAAGAACAGTTATGTGATAGTTGGTATCAGAGCTTACACACTCCCATATGCTTTACGTAAATAATTTCTCAAGTCTCCTATACCAAAGAAACCCTAAAGTCCATAATGGTGAAAATTGAGGTGTCTAGGCTTAGGGTCCTGGCATAATTTCTCCTATCCGTCTTCACGGTGGTAGAGATCCCCTGCTCTACCTGGCCTCTGTTGATCCAGAACTGGACCTAAAGGTTCTCTTGTGAAACCCTAGAGAGTCTTCTGGAATCTCATCTCTTCTTTAAGGACTATCCTTAGCCACCCATGTAGATGAAGATTAGGTAGTCTTCTCATCTCCTCATGTGGTCCTTTCTTGTGACCTTTACCACATGATGTCTCGATTATGGGTATCTTATGCATGGGAATAATGAATATCGTTAAATCTTGAAAAGTTGATACCATGATATGACCTAAATTTGAAAAATTGATTTTGATCAATTTTGAAACTTGAATACTCTTGTATGACCCCTAATATCATGTAAACTCAATTTAGTCAAACTAGACTACATGCTTCCTATGTTTAGGTAAATCTTGATTTGGTGAAATAAGGATGACTTGTACCTTATACCTCATTGTTGATGATGTCTCTATTTGATTAATATCCATGTTGCACTATTGTTGATTAAACCTCAAACATAGTTAAGCAAACTCATATCCTATTTTGTACACATATTGACATGCTATCAAGTGACTAACCCTAAGACTCATAAAATCATGATGAAAAAGCAGTTTTCCTGTTGACCATTGATGCCTTTTGCAATATCAATTTTGATATGATGATGATGGGCCTATATTTTACAGTATTATGCTCTAATTTCTCAACTGCCACATTCAAATCCTCGATTTTCAATTTATATCACTACCCTGATCATGAAAGGAAAGGAATGCAAATATTAATTTGACTTTGTAAAATTATGGCATTATTGACCTATTATGATCTTGAATTTTTTGATCTCATTACCTTATGGAATATGATTTAATCATGGATACTCTCCCTATTTTGGATCGTGACCAATGTAGGTAATGTGCTAACTTAGGGTAGTAGTTGACTTATGACTCCCCTAACCTAGGCCACATCCCTATTATGACTACCTATAAGTTTTCATCATATTGATTATTTAGAGTTTGGAAAGGTATTCCCTTCCACCCTATTTCGACTAGTTGACCTAAGCCTAATAGGTTAAACCCATGGTTGATACTCGATCTTGAATATTGATTTGATAATGATCTTGATATATGACAATATTGACTATAGCTGGTGGTTGACTTCCTAGATAGACCTAGGTGTAGATCATTCATCAACATTGGATGCAATGATAATGAAATCTTGATATCTTTCTCAAATATTGCTTGAAAATTGTTGCTCAAAATTGAATATAGGTGAGTGATCTCCCCCGAGGTCTAAATAGGAATCTAAACCTTAATTTCAAAATTATGGACGTATAACTTTTGATGCTTAAAATATCGACTCTTGATATTTATTAATGGACTTGTGACTCATGATTATCAATCTCAATAATGATACAAATCCTATTATCACACTATTTGGACATTGAGATATATGAATAATGACTTCAAAATCCCAAATTTTGAAATTTTTGAAATGATGACTATTTTGACTCTCTCAATTTATGACTTAGGGTTTATCTCTCATTAGGACTAGGGTGGGACCTCCCATCGATATTGAGCTCGAAAATTATGATATTGAAAGTATGATGTTGTATCAAAATTGTTGAAAAAAATGAAATCCCAAATCATGGACGTATAACCCCACCTAGGCCAATGGAGAAGCTAGGACCCCGAGATATTGGGATTGAAAGTCACCTTGTATAGAGTATTCAAGTACTCTATTTGTTTGGCCTAAAATATGATCCCTCCCAATTTGTGATCAATAGGATACTTCCCATATTTGTGACTCAAATGATGCATTGACCTTGATACTCAATTGCTCGATGATAAATGATATTGATACCAATTTTGGTCATGATATGGAACGTGGAAATTCAATTATGATTATTGGATTACTTGAAAGATGAGGACATGATTTTGATTTTATACTTGATGATACCCCAATATTTGAGGAAATTATTTAGGTTGAATAATCCCAATTTTTGAGGATGTTTTTGAATTTTGGGGACAAAATTCCTTTTTAAGGAGGGAAGGATGTGACGAAGTGGAATTTTTCATAAGTATGATGAAATTACAATTTTTCCCAATTTATGTTCACTCATGTTCTCAAATCATTTTTCTTGTCTTTATAATCATTTTTGATACTCAAAATCGAAATAGGGTGATCAATGTGGATTTTATACACATTATAAATCCTTAAATATGACAAATTGATCACTTTGTCCAAAGAAGAAAATTGATACATCAAACTTATTCATATGGTTCTCAAACTTTTTCTAAATATTCTCAACATATTTGTGAACCTATTTTATGTCATTTGGACATTCCTATAGTTGTCTACAAATTTTTGAAGATAATACATTGAAAATGCCTTAACTTGCCTTTTTATGGGCTTTTCCACATCACCTATCTGTTGCAAAGGGAGGGGGCGAACCCCAACCCTTAGATTCAATCCACAAAATCCAGGCCAGATCGGGTGGCCACTAACCCATCACCTACCTCTCGCAATCAGTGGGGAGGACGGCTGTGAAGCTGAGCGCGTCATTGACCCGTTCTTGACCATGTTTTGAAAATCAAAGCGAACAAAATGCCTCGGGTCGTATTTTCGTGCTCAACCATACCCATTTTGACCATGTTTCGAGCATCCTTGCACCGCAAAAATGAGCTCTTTGCTCTCCTTTCTCATCCCGATGGACATGGCTACTGCTCTAGGTCCTCTAGCCCTAAATCTACCCCCCCCCCCGATGCTATAAAAGGGACCTCCCAAGGCTCGGAGCAAGCACATCTTGCTTAGAGCGCAGCCTCACATGCCATCTTTGCCTCAAACACTTTGTTTTTGCATCCCCGACCTCCTTCTCTATTGTGGCGCCGCCGCCCTACTCACATTGGGCTTTCCCTATCCTCACCCCCTCTCGTCAATCAACCACCATCACCTGAAACGCGAGGTCGCGATGAGGTCAGGAGGCACCTTCCCTACCCTCTACGGCTACTCCTCCTCCTAAGCAGTCACCTCGCCAGAAGAGCCCTCTGCCCTATTCTTGGGCTTGCACGAGGCTTGCACAAGGAAGGAGAAGGCTGAAGAACTGGTAGGTCCAGAAGGGGGTCCAACCAGGACCGAACCGGCCGAGAACCGGTCAAAATCAAGATTTGAACCGACGAAGCCAAGGCCTAAACTGAACTTTGGATCAGTGAGCCTCGTGGCACGATCTAGGCCGTCCAATTGACATCCAACGATCAACCTCTTTCATGAAATAAGGTATTTATCTCGCTCTCTGGAAAATATTCTTTTAAATGCCTAGATCTCATTTTAATCATAGAAAATGCATCCAAAATCCAAAAATGATGAACAAATAGTCAATCTTGATTAAAACAAATCCAATTAATCATTTAAAAATACTTTAGAAATCTGATTCCAAACGATTCTCACTAATATAATAAAATATTGATCTCTTGCTTATTTAATTTGTCAAATGACTCTATTTTAGTGATTAATCCCTTGAAATCTTGATATTTGACTCTAATGATCATCTTGAAGCCAAACTTGAGTAATATGAGTTTAAATATGATCTTGTAACTCATTCCCCCTAGAATGTGAATCATTTACATTGAACTAGGGATTAACCTTAATATTATGATGATTGATCTTAATCTTGCAAAACCCTTGATACATTTTTGACCCATCAATCTAATCTTGAAATTCCAATTATACTAAGAATCATGATGATGGACTAGAAATTTGATGATGACTTGGATAATGACCATAAATTAGGGTTTACACATATGATCCTAGAAAACCTATGTAGGTCATCCACACTTGAAATATTCTTGACACTTGAATAATGATAGACATATTGATATAGTATGAATTATAAGTGGATGTCCTCACCCTAAGGAAAGTCTAACCCTAATCTTGAATACTGAAACAAGATTTCCAAATATCTTGATCTTGACCCTTGATCCAAATATGGTGTTTTAGGATCTAACTCGAAGGTTCAACCTATTACTCGTGATCTATACTCGAAATCTTGGTGAAAGGTACGCTATTATATAACTCCTCCTTGATTGTATTGAAGATACTTTTATGTATCTCTTGACTGTATACATGGCTATTTACTTGGATGAGCTACTGATCCCTATGATTAGTCTTCTATTTTTCTATACTATATTTTGAAAAACATGAAAACATAAATTGCATGCCCATTATGACTGCCCATATATAGATAATGATGATGATATTGATAATGATGATAATGTTGAAATTGAGTACAAAAACCCCCTCATTTGAAGGTGGGACTTGTACATTAGCTTCCTATGTTCCTCTAGTGAGAAGGAGCCTAGTGACCTTCCCCATCACATTGAGGTAATAGAGTCACACAAAATATATAAGCATGCTTCTGAAATTACAGCACAGTGGGAACTCGTAATAAAAGTTGAATTGCTCGAAAAACTTGTCAAATAAATGTTGGTTTTGCAAATTGCTTGTTATTGTTTTGAATATAAGTCCTGCCAAGTATACTCTTTTATTATAAACTGTTTTACTTGATTTTGATAGTGTACCATATAATTGCATGATTGTGTCTTGATTTTCTTGATTTTAGACAATACAAATGGAATACTGAATAAGATCGCTTCCACACACTACATACTCTAATGACAAAAATAAATCAGATATATCTCCATATTGTGTTAGTTGTTCTTTAAATATCTAGTTTTTCAAGTTATTATTTCTTATTGTATATGCCAATGTGACAAATCCTATCGGGCGACTCAGGGACGGGCGCTTCAATCCTTTTACTACTGTCTAGGCAGTAGGATTGGGATTGGAGTAAGAACAGTTCCGTGACACATACCTCAAGGATGTACGTCAATTGTTAATGTCCAATCCCTAGATCTCATCAAGGTATTCTTCACCTATTAACACATGGAATATATACATATCATTAATTAATGAGTTTTATTTAATCCATAAATAATAAATATTTTTATCATTAAATTAAGGTTCTAATTTATATTTATTCAGGAAGAGGATGTCTTTTTTATTCTAATGAGTATTTATTTTTATCTTTATTAAATAAATAATTACTTCTAAGTTATTGAATGTAGGTTGATTTACTGAAAAAGAAAAAGAAAATGCAGCCCAAAATGACTGCACTACCCCCACATTACACATCTAGAATACTGACAAGACATGGAAGTTTAAGTCATCTGGCCCAAAACTCTTGCAATATAATTTCAATTCGAACAGACAAAGTAAGGAAGATAAAGCCCATGTTCGTGTGGTATAAAATAATTAGATTCGGGGCAAATTTGTAATAGGGAGGAAGTCATCTTCTTCCTTCAAATATCCATACATAGAAAACACACATGTGTGCAAGCTGTATTTTGAATGAACAAAGTGAAGATCTCATAAGTAGGAACACCGTTGGACCTTCCCATTACATCCACTGGTTGCCACCAAATATAGCGACCCCCAATAAGCATGGAGAGGAAAACTTCGAGTTAATCCAGTGGCCACCACCATGGAAAGCTTGAAGGGAAAGATTGGGAAACACAAAGGGAGTAAATATGTTTATTCAATGATTAAAAACCAACTCATCACCACCACAATAAATCACATGAAGAAAAACCAGAAGGAACAGAGGTCAACACATGAGAAATGTAGGTGTGAATCACAAAGTAGGAAAATCAAAAGTTAAAAAAGGAAATAGAAATATACCAGAAGATGGAAATATTTATATGCATAAAAATCTTTTACCAAACCTTAGAAGTGATGTAGAGGATCCATAGGACCAATGATGTGTTGGTATGTATGTCCTGAGAGCCAATCATGGGATGATTGATGGGATACATTAAGATTGATTTGATAAAGATCAAAGGCAAGCTTCCAATTCTTTTTGGTTCAGTCATATGAGATAATGATAGAACATATTGAAAGTCTAGAGAATGACAGTACTCAATGATGTATGCTTTCAGGTTGAGGACCTGAACGATGAGATCATACGGATGCTAAGAGTTTGTACATTCTTGTAATGTCCCTAGTCAGATGTCATTGTGGAAGGTAGATTGACAACAATGACACACAAGACTAGATTGTGGTGTTGGTTGATGACAGAATCTCATTAGTCATGATATGGAGATATCAAACCAAACACAGAGGTACTTGTTAGAGAACAAGTGTACCAGAAAGACCCACCATGAGTTTGACACATGGAACCATGACATGGTAGTCACAGTCAGTTCTCACAGTGATGGTGGTGAATGTGATTCTTTGACCTAAAATCACTACACGCAACACATGTCGTTGGGTACACTTTGACATCATCAAACGCAATCCTGAAACATGGGTTCTTATAAAGGTGATGATTGGGTGGATTTGACACATGGGGCTTTTGAGGGGTGAGTGATAGATATGGGATTTGTCCCTCCTGAAGGAGTTTGATATCCATGGCCACTTGATGAGTAGGATTGAGATAGGCATGCACACATGTGTGAATTAGTATGTGATATTGATGTCATACATATCTCCTCCAATCTACTCTGAGATCAAGAAAGTGAATGAACGTTGACAGGATGACTGTTCCATGCCTTGAGTTCATTTAGGATATCAGTGACAAAGGAATTATACATTCACTGTAACACCATTCATGGATTGTAGGATTGAAAGTTGTTCTCCAACTTTCCCTTTCACTTGGGTAGCAATGATGTGCGACTAGGCACCGCTCTTTGCTTGTGAAGTCATAAGTGTTATGGACTTTTACTGCCAATGTGAAATGGACCTATAGGGTCACACACATAGGATTTAACCTGGAAGAGGATTTTATCCACAAACGATGTTTATATTGATTACTAAAGGATTTTAGTAGTTCAATTAAACACTCAATCAATTGACAGCTCAGTATCATAGTGTTCAAGGTGTTGGACCGATTGATTAGAGTATCAGATTGATTGAAAATGCGATTGACTGATTTGCACAGTCTACTGCCCCAACCGATCCGCTCAGGGGGTTGAACTGATCGGCTCAGGTTGGTGAACCGATCGGCTCAACTGGTGAGACGATTGACTCATGTGTCAATGAAATGATCGGCTCAATTGTTGTACCGGTCGATTCGTTTAACCAACCGAGATTGTTTGGAAAGTCAGAAAACTATTTTGCAAATACAATTTGTTTCACTTGTACAAATTTGATTTGGATAAGGATTAATATTTGATTAGTTGGAAACATATATGAAAGTCAATTTGAGTTGGACCAGGACCACGAACCGATCATCTCATGCTTGAACCGGTCGGCTCAGGTGTCCCAACCGATTGGTTCAGGTGTGAACCGATCAGTTCAGGTCCCCAACCGACTATTTAATGCTTGAAGTGATCGGTTTAGGTGGCACAGTTGGTTGTTTTGTGGAAAATCTTAAACCCTTGTACTCCTTCTTTAATCATGCATTGCCTGGGGTAGAGAACCATGTCCCATGACCCTCCTATATATAGGGGTAGTGGGGGCTTCTCAGAACAACAAATCAGAACACCAATTGCTCTGTAAAGTTGTCGTTCTCTCTGGTTGTGGTAACCGAGAGAGCCCGAGAAAGTGCTACCTGATAAGGGAGGCACAACAAGTGAAAGACAACTGTACAAAAGCAATTGGTTACAGGAGAGTGTGTTGGTGACTAGTACGCCGACAGGAGGGTGCGACTCCTTCTGATTCCTTGTGGGACAAGGAGATCAGAGTTCCAGGTGGTCTGTGTGGACTACTACAGAGGCGAGAGACTTCTGTCGCTCGGAGGACAGCTGTTAATCCCGAAAGTCCCAGTGAGACCAGGAGATGTACAGACACCGTCCAAGACCGGAGGTGAAGACCGCACAAACCGTGAGGTAACGTCACCGAGCAAGCCTCGGGACAAGGTATGTCTCCACAAACCATCCTTCCTATTGTATAGATGTTGACATGATTCCTTTATTTTGGGTTTGGGAGAAGAAAATTTTTGTTTCCACTGCCTTCTCTGTCTCCCCAAAAACCCAACAGTGGTATCAGAGCCACATCAACTTCTCTATACTTTAGGATTATCGATGTGATTGATTTTGGTTTGTCACCTTTAATTATTACATACGATGCGAATAATGATGGCTTTATGCATGTCCAATCTTAAATCTACAAATCCCAATATACATATATGATATGTAATATGAATGCACTTGATATGCGTCTCCCTTAAATGAGTTTTGTGGTGGATGTATAGCGTGGTTATGGCCAATAAACGCTATTTATGTGTGCTTGGTTGTATGTGGTTTCTTGCATCTCGGTCTTCGCACCGATTCTCCATCTCTTATTCCTAATGTAACTCGAGATTTCTTTCCTACCTTTGCTCCCCCCGAATGTAACTCGGGGTTTCCCAATTCAAATGTTAAATAGGATAGATCTTTTATTTCTTGTTATGTCAAATAACGGAGGACAACCTGATGACAACTGAGATGATCGATTCAAGGCGTGAACTGATCGGTTGGTGTTCTAGACGACTGGTTCGTGGAGCGAGACGAACGGGTGGTGGCCATGAGGAGATGCACGTCGACTGGATGAACCGATCGGTTGGAGGAGCCAATCGATCAGCTGGTGGCACCCAACCGACCGGCCTGATGGCGAGCCGATCAATCATGGAGATGAGTTGATGAAACCCAGTAAAGGCAAAGCACAAAGTTCATCTTGTACATGTTGCATGTGATGTAGACCTAGATGACTGTGATTCCTCTTGGCTTGAGGAATCACATTAGGATGGCCATAATCATCACTTTTATCGTTTCACATGTTTTTTGTGGTATATAGCATGTGTATGATACTTACTATGTATTGTGGTGATTGGATATGTATATGTACCTATAAAACCAAATCCCTCATTAAATATTAAATTTTTAGATGCCTTCCAAATGTGACACACGTGAAAAGCTTGATTGGCCAAGTGTGGGCACGCCCTAGCGTGGTACACCGTCTATCTCGTGGAAGCGTGAAGGATGGATATGTGGGTCTGTCTTAGTAGGGTGCATATTCATCATGTTGGCTTTGGGTCGGACTTAACAAGGTGACCTAGATAGGATCTAGCACCTTGAGGAATGGAGGTGATCATGGCAAGGAGTTGTGCATGACATCTTTCAAGAGTTCCATATGATACAATTGGCAAGAGTTACCTACCCGGAAGATCTATGTTGTGGGTGACAGCCCTAGCTGGTCCATGACTCAAAGGATTTCAGGATCTTGACCCACTAGAAGATTGTATGCTGCAATCTTCCGAATTGATGATGAGGGCTATCAATTTGAATAAAAATAGTGGGAGCAATAATTAATTAAAGTCCTAATTATATCGTTAACTTTTGAAATCAATCAAATAAGTCAAATTTGAGTTTTGGACTAAATTGCATATATTTCCTTTTGTAGTTCAAATGACAACAAACAACAATCAATTTTCGTTACGATCGGTCCTTGAAAAGGACAAGATGAATGGGACTAACTTCCATGACTGGTTTAGGACATTGAGAATTGTTCTCACTCAAGAGCGAAAGCTCTATATCCTGGATACTCCAACTCCAGAGGAACCTGCTCCTACCGCACCAAAGGCAGAAAGGGATGCTTATAAGATGCATTTTGATGATGCCATTGATGCAAAGTACTTGATGTTGTGCTCCATGAACCATGAGTAACAGAGACAACATGAGAACATGGGTGTCATTGAGATGATTCAACATCTCAAGAACATGTATGAAGATCAAGCACGGCAAGAGAGATATGATGTCTCCAGGGCATTGTTCAAGTGTGTCATGACATAAGGATATCTAGTTGGTCCTCACACACTCAAGATGATTGGGTATGTGGAGAAGCTGACGAGACTAGGATTTCCCCTAAGCTAAGAGTTGGCTACTGACGTGATACTGCAATCGTTGCCAGAATCCTACAGTCAGTTTGTGATGAACTACAACATGAACAACTTTGACAAGCCGTTGACAGAGTTTTTGGGCATGTTGAGGACAGCCGAGGCAAAAATGAAGAAGGACAAGCCTAAGTCTATGATCATGATCAGCAGTAAGAAAGGCAAGTCCAAGCGCAAGGGCAAGGATAAGGCTAAGAAAAGTTCTGATGCTAGCCAGCAGCCCAAGTCATCTTCAACTCTCAAGGCCAAGGGAGGCGTGACCAAGAGAGGCAATTTCCACCATTGTCAAAAGCCAGGACATTGGAAAAGGAATTGTCCACTCTATCTAGAAGAACTAAAGAAGAAGGAGGCAACATACGTCTCCAACTGAAGGTGTCATGAAATAAACTTATAACACTTTTTAGGTATATGATACCAAGATATAAAGTGTAAAGCACCTAATACATGGGGCAAGTGTTGCCGCCATAGATAGGAGTACTTTAGTTTATTTTCATCCTTGAAGGCATGTAATAGAGTTATGAACTGCTATTTCATATTTTCCAATGGATAGAAACACATTATTTTTGCATATTGTATGACAATGATAGCAATTAATAATGTTGATGTTTCAATTTCAAAGATATGATCTTTATGGCAATGCCTTATTTATCTTGTGGTACTTGGTATGCATAATATAAAATGATATCTAAAAGTTATTGATAACTCAAACAATCAAATTAGCATAAATCATGAGAAATTCAATTCTGGATTCCATATGATGGATAAGTCTAGACTCTTTTGGTTAGAGAACCAGTAAGAGACATGAATCTCTTAGACATGATTAATCAATCTTCACTATGGTAGTGGGAGAACGATTATCCTATTAGGTATAATACATGTGACGTATTTACATACCTATTGGAGAAAATGCTAGTACTTCGAACAATGTTTATAGAAATACCAATATGAATATCTTGAAGTGTTCAAGAATATCATAGATGAAATACGAATTTGGTAAAGTGTTAATTCTTGATTAGATCAATGAATGAAATACTTGAACCAAATGTTTGAGATCCTTGTGAGTGATTATTATAATGTATCATAGTGAGCTCGTGATTAAGGCATGGTGATGTCTAAATCAAAAGGAGTCACACTCTAAGAAGTTAGAGGATGATTATCAAATAACTAATTTCTTCTTAAATAAAGAATACCCCACACTAATAAAGGACATTAAGAATCACAAAGGGTTGTGAGTTCTTATATCCTTGACCAATAGACCTCGATTATCTATGTGATGAGTTGATCATATGATGAGTCAACTATCTAGATGAATATGAGGAACCAGATTTTGAGTTATGGTTTATGACCATTACATCCTAAATGACTTCCATGTGAACCATAAGGTATGACCTTGATGGTGGCACCCATTGGAATGAAATCCATAAATGCAAATAAGTCTTAAGCGTTAAGACACATGGATAACATTTTGAGAAGGATGATGCTTGCTGATTGAAACTTAATGACTAAGAGATTTGGCATACAGATACTAAAAATGCATTCCTATGAGGAATAAAACAAGGATGTGTATGTGACACAACCTATAAGGTTTATGAATCCATTAATGCAAGTGAATTCTATAAGTTACAATGGACTAATCAATGTGATTGATTGAGTACAAACAACTCAGAACTGTGATCTTTACTTTGATAATATAGTCAAAGGGTTTGACTGATATGTCAAAGATAAAGAAGGGATCTATAATTTAGTGGGAGCATATTCACATTCCACATGTTGATGTGAAATGAAATGTTCTAGAGTGGAAATCCAAAGTGGAAATTATCTTTAAGGAAGATAGAGACATTTCCTATGTGATAGGAATAGAGATCTATAGAGATAGTTCTCAAAAACATCTTGACCGGAAAAGAGAGAGAATGCATTGGCAATTTATACTGAAGGGTTCAATATGCATAGATTTAGTGGGAGAAAACTTGTTCATGTTACATGGAGTTAGTATCCCAATGCCAAGTGTCCAATTCTTATGAAGAATGAGAACACTAAGAATAGATATGGATCTATCATGTATGTAATCATCCCACCATCTTGCATGTAGGACATGGTAGGAATAAAAGGCATTCATCTTGTATGTAGGACATGACAATATGATATTCTCATCTTGATAACTCGTATGTGGGACATGACAAGTGGATGTCTGTCTAGTTCCAACAAAGGTTAGTGGAATACCATAAGGACTTCATAAGTACTTGAGAAGTACTAGTTCTATGGAAATTAGGGAGGGTTCACTGTAAAGAGTTACACTGATGCGAACTTCTGAAAAGGACAGAAAATTAATCGCAAAATATATATGAGATATATAAAAGTGAATGTTTGTTGATAAATGGAAACATTCCAATAAAGTTATTTTAAAAAGAAAATCCGAGTATCCATGTGTTAGAGAACATTAGTGGATACTATATGGATCTGGAAGTTCATGAGATGAACTTATAGATATTTCGGTCATTGATGACAAGTTGGGAGTGCTTGGTCATGCAATGTGGCTAAAGGTTAGCAAAGGAATACTAGATCGCATATTACGGCAACTCCATCTTATACGTGTGACGTACAATGAAGAGATGAGAGACATGCAGTTAATACCGACTTTGGCAAGGTGTTGCCATAACTCACTATGTTAGCACTAGAGCACAGTAACATGTGGGACATGTTTGAAGATCACTATGAATATGATTCAAGGGTGATTGGCTCGCAGTGCAAGTGGGAGTATGTTGGTATGTATGCCCTGAGAGACAATCATGGGATGATTGATGGGATACATTAAGATTCATTTGATAAAGATCAAAGGCAAGCTTCCAATTCTTTCTGGTTCAGTCATATGAGATAATGATAGAACAGGTTGAAAGTCTAGAGAATGACAGTACTCAATGACGTATGCTTTCAGGTTGAGGACCTGAATGATGAGATCATACGGATGCTAAGAGTTTGTACATTCTTTTTATGTCCCTAGTCGGATGTCATTGTGGAAGGTAGATAGACAACAATGAAACACAAGACTAGATTGTGGTGTTGGTTGATGAAAGAATCTCGTTAGTCATGATATGGAGATATCAAACCAAACAAATATGTACTTGTTAGAGAACAAGTGTACCGGACAGACCCACCGTGAGTTTGACACATTTAACCATGACATGGTAGTCACAGTCAGTTCTCACAGTGATGGTGGTGAATGTAATTCTTTGACCTGAAATCACTACACTCAACACATGTCGTTGGGTACACTTTGACATCATCAAATGCAATCATGAAACTTGGGTTGTTATAAAGGTGATGATTAGGTGGCTTTGACACATGGGGCTTTTGAGGGGTGAGTGATAGATATGGGATTTGTCCCTCCTAATGGAGTTTGATATCCATGTCCACTTGATGAATAGGATTCAGATAGGCGTGCATGCATGTGTGAATCAGTATTGGATATTGATGTCATAAAGGTGAATGAACATTGACACGATGATTGTTCCATGCCTTGAGTTCATTCGGGATATTAGTGACAAAGGAATTATACATTCACTGTAACACCATTAACAGATTGTAGGATTGAAAGTTGTTCTCCAACTTTCCCTTTCACTTGGGTAGCACTGATGTGCGACTAGGCACTGCTCTTTGCTTGTGAAGTCATAAGTGTTATAGACTTTTACTGCCAACATGAAATGGACCTGTAGGGTCACACACATAGGATTTAACCTGAAAGAGGAGTTTATCCACAAATGATGTTTAGATTGATTACTAAAGGAGTTTAGTAGTTCAATTAAACACTCAATCAATTGATAGCTCAATATCATAGTGTTCAAGGTGTTGGACCGATTGATTAGAGTATCAGATTGATTGAAACTGTGATTGACTGATTTGCACAGTCTGCTACCCCAATCGATCGGCTCATAGGGTTGAACTGATCGGCTCAGGTTGGTGAACCGATCAGCTCAACTGGTGAGATGATCAGCTCATGTGTCAATGAAATGATCAGCTCAATGTTAAACCGGTCGATTCGTGTAACCAACCAATATCGTTTGGAAAGTCAGAAGACTATTTTGCAAATGCAATTTGTTTCACTTGTAAAAATTCGATTTGGACAAGGATTAATGTTTGATTAGTTGGAAACAAATATGAAAGTCAATTTGAGTTGGACCAGGACCACGAATCAATCGACTCATGCTTGAACTGGTCGGATCAGGTGTCCCAACCAATCGGTTCAGGTGTGAACCGATCAGCTCAGGTCCCCAACCGACCGTTTCACGCTTGAAACGATCGGTTTAGGTGGCGCAGTTTGTTGTTTTGTGGAAAATCTCGAACCCTTCTACTCCTGCTTTAATCATGCATTGCCCAGGGTAGAGAACCGTATCCCATGACCCTCCTATATATATAGGGGTAGTGGGGGCTTCTCAGAACAACAGCTCAGAACACCAGTTGCTCTGCAAAGTTGTCGTTCTCTCTGGTTGTGGTAACCGAGAGAGCCCGAGCAAGTACCACCCAATAAGGGAGGCACAAAAAGGGAAAGACAACTGCAGAAAAGCAACTGGTTGCAGGAGAGTGTGTTAGTGACTAGTACGCTGACAGGAGGGTGTGATTCCTTCTGATTCCTTGTGGGACAAGGAGATCAGAGTTCCAGGTGGTCTGTGTGGACTACTATAGAGGTGGGAGACTTCTACTGCTCAGAGGACAGCTGTCAATCCCGACAGTCCCGGTGAGACCAGGAGCTGCACAAACACCGTCCAAGACCGGAGGTGAAGACCATGCAAGCTGCGAGGTAACATCACCGAGCAAGTCTCGGGACAAGGTATGTCTCCACAAACCATCCTTCCTATTGTATAGACGTTGACGTGATTCCTTTATTCTGAGATTGGGAGAAGAATTTTTTTGTTTCTACTGCCTTCTCTGTCTCCCCTAAAACCCAACACGATGGTCAAATTAGTTTCGCCAAACTCTCTGTGTGCTTTATATGTAGGTGAACTAGGGGAGGAGGGTTGTAGATCGAGTGGATACCAAAGAGGGATTGAAGAATGTTTTTGGGAGTTTCAAGATGATGAAGGGGCCATTATTTATTGTGTTGAAGGATAGATGAGGCAACAAGTCTGTTAGATTCAAAATAGGGATTGAAAAAAATTGTAGTCAATTGGGAAGATGGTGTACGGAAACCCTATCAAGTTTAGGATCATAAGAATCCATTTTACTAGAGAAAAGTGACGATGCGATGAGACATACCGAGGGGAAACATATAAATAATGTGAGGGTGGGGGGGGGAACACGCCGGGGACTATAGAGTCTTAAGGATAGCAGGGATTGGACGAGGAAGATAATAGGGAAAGAATAAAAGAATCAAACTCAGAGTCCAATTTGAATTAGAAAATAGGTAGACAATACATGACAAATTTTAGGAAAATCTATAAATTAATCGATTATAACAAAGCTTCAATGCACTAGGTAAATGGTTATTATGTATTACCATCTTTTAACACAACATGATAGCTATATGTCTTTAATTCATATGAAACTAGGTATCCAAGCTAATAGGACCTAAGGATTACAATTTTGCCATTAGACTTGGGTTTTGAAGTTTCCTATTGTGAGTTTTAATAGAATTAAGAATCATGCTCATTACCATTATATTATTATAATATTACACCATTATCATCAATATGCATTGATTATATATTATTAACTTCATATAGTTAGTCTAGGGTATAAGAATTAACTTCATATAATTATTAAAAGAGTTATGGTATTTTATATTGGATGAGTTTCTATAATTTACATATTTCACCTATTAAGTCCATTAATACAATATTAACTTAGATGATGGCACCTTAGTTATATCTATGAGCTTGAAGATTCCAATTGTTATTTAAATCCATGTATTAAGCATGTTATACCTCTCCCTAGACATATCTTAGTAACTATGTGTATATTAGTTTTCATAGGAAACATAAGTGACATATTTCATGAACTCACTTACACGTTAGCACATATTTAGGTTATTAGGTTAATATGATTGTATCATGATATGTGATGTTGATTATAGAACCTAATGCTACTTAATGTGTTATATATTTTTTCAAGCCTATACATGTTAGGTTACCTTTAAGTTGTTCATGTTACATGCATTAATTATATTCATTGGGGTTACAAGCAACTATATTAAGGTATAACTCCATCCTTGTTTGGTCAAATCTAAAGAACCAAGTATACTACCTCCTAATCATGGAATTAGAGTTTCTAGAGTCAATATGCTAGGTTTTGGTATATTACAAACCTTCTTTCCACTAATAATTAGAGTTGAGTCAAAACTATCATAATTTATACAAGTTGGTTTAAAGGGAAACATTATGCTTGTAAACAACCAACACAAGCTAAAGACTTCTAAAACTAATACATATGTTCATGAAGACTTTTCCACTTCTTGAATTAAGTATATTTATAACAAAATCATTTTTTCCATCAAAGGAAAAGTAACTCAAGACTGGTTGTTATCAAGACAGGAGAAGCTAGAAGAAAGAAACTAGATAACATGTGCAAGATAGAGTGTGTTGTTCCAGCCTCCCCCAAGATTGTCATCAACATTGTCTTCAATATAAAAGGAATCAAAGAAAACTGGGATGGGATTACCAAGTCACTATGGTGGCAGTAGTGAAGAATAGATGCATGGTTGGTTGGGGTCTTGTGGAAAGTAGAGCCCTCAAGTTTTGGCTCAATGATTGGCAACCATGGTGGTGGTGGGTATGCTCCAAAAGAACTATGATTCTTGTAGTGATCAAAATGGTGGGGCATAAGATTCCACCCTTGTCATGCTTTGATGAAACAACTCTTGACTACAAAAAATCAAGTGTTCATTATGGAGCATAGATCTGATCTTGGTGGTATGTATATTGAACCCATAGAGTCGTGCTACTGATTTTGTCTATATTGAAGGTAAGATAACATGGAATGCATTTCGTGTAAGGAGTATGTGTCACTCCCACTTGGGAGGGAACTTGGTGTGAGCGACATCTACTAGGTTTCACATTAGGTGCCTCCTCAACCTCCTCAACCTTATCATTAGATGAATATGTAGCCCAGTGGACATGGTCCAAATGAAACATGGGAAGAGGGGGTGTTAGGTAGCACACATTCCTATAATCTAAAATCCACAAAAACTATTCATCTTTTTAAGGTGAGAGTTTTGGTTTAAGATAGGTGGTTGAAATTGAGTTTGTCTTTTTATTGAGAGGCTTTAGTTTTAAATACTGAGGTTGATATATGGCGTGATAAGGCTCCCAAAATGGATGGTGACTTCTTCATAGAATTGAAATCTCATCTCATGTGAGTAAGAAGAAACAAACCAATATTGATGTACTGATCGCCAAGAGAAATAAAGAAAATCAAGGCATAAAGGTTGTCTCTCTCTACCTTTCTTTGACCATGCGGAGTCCTTGTAAAGATAATGTTGGTCAACATACGATGAGAATAGTGTGTGAATGGTTGTTCTATCTTTGATACTACCCAATCATGATAGTCAATGTATTCCTCCTTGGTGCATTTCGTCATTATTTGCTAAGTAAGGCTATATTACGAGTCAAATTTATTGCCTTCTTTGGACTAGATGAAGATAGTTTTGAAGTTGTTGGGAGATAGCTTGTGCTCGATATTGTATAAAAGGAAGGAAACTCAGCTCATCTCCCAACCATATCCAGACTTAGAAAAGAAATGGGGATTGAACATAACAAGCAATTCACAGATGAGCATGGGATTTGACCGACTCAGAACATGGGGCCCAAAGTACCAGTGCAATAGTCTGCTTCTTTATGGAATTCAACTTTAAATTTCTAGACAGATTCCAAGAGACGCTCGCAATGGTATACATGACCAGATGCAGTAGTAGGCTCAAAGGAAGTGATAAGGGTGGCAAAAATTTAGGATTTTTGGCCTTAGCTTATCTAAGTTGATAATAAAATTAGATTTGGGTATTCCAGATGGAATAGAGCATCAAAAATGACTAAGAAGGAAAATAAAAAAGAAAATCCAACTTATCAAAAATAAAAAATGTGGACAAATATTTAAGATAAAAATGTGAAATAAAGGAAAGTTAGATCGAAGATCACCTACCAAGCACACTCACCAAACATGCAAATAGTCAAGCCCTTATAATACCCTTATTATGATTTGTGCGCAGTCGCCACTAGTGTTTACTACCTTCTCTCTCAGGGTTTTGTGTTAGATCCAGCTTGCAGGCGCGTGGAATATGGGGCAAGGTCGCATAACACAAATAGATTCTCGAGTTGGGCTTGAGAGGCCCTCTCCAATTAGGGGGGTTTACCGAGTTGAGGAATTAGAATTCTATGAGCCACACACGATATTACATAGTACACAAGGGTACACACGAGATACTCGAAAGATACACAGGAGTCATTAACAAATTGGTAGTTTTGTTTCCTTTTTGAGTTTTTAGAAACTTTGGAAGTTTTTCTGTAAGCGGCCATATTTTTACGAGATTTGCATCTGGGGTACTCTGTTTCAAAATTAGCAATGTCCGATTTAATAAACTTAGACGACGTAACCTTCTATCATCCTTAGGCTCCGTTACCATTACTTTAGATATGGTGGCGGTAGAAGACAAAAGTCAACTGCGGGTAGCTAAAAATATTAGTCTTGAAACATCAGCTTGACAATCGGTAAATTTTAACAGACTTTTAACATTTATCTATGATTTTCCAACTAAAATTATCTACCAGACCAATGTAGTGGTTCATCTTAGATGTATGACCATGGTTAAAATAATCACATTGTCAAACGATGCTTTAATTTTTTAATCCGTTAGAAAATGAGATGAATAAATTTTTCAGAAGTATAGTACAAAATTCATATCTATGCTTGATCATATATAACGACCTTCATTGACACGGTGGTCGGTGGGAACTTTATTATGTATATAGTTGGCGGGAACTTCTTTCAACCACGGAGTGTGGAACTTTAGCAATGTTATTCTGATCATAGAAAAGAGGACATACCTATTCCATCCATAGAACTCCTTAAGTCATCGTTTCCATTTGTTACAAGTGTCCACTCCATTTCCACCGCCACTGCCACTCCATGCTTGGGTGTGTTATTTTTTGCGAGAATCAACCAACTTCCATCTCTAACAATTTGGTTGTATGTAATGGCGTGTAGTTTAATAGTTCGCAATGTGAAAATGTAGCACTTTGTCGTCCGACTGCACTCCACCAAGCATATCCGTAGGTCTTGTTTGGTTCGCGATCTGATTCAGATTGCGGGCTGTCTTTTTGTGTCACGTAGGTGCTAATTCCGACTAACTCAATCCAAATATGGTCTTATTTTGTTTTGCAGAAATCGGATTGACGGGTCCATTTCGGATTCCGTAATCCTGTAATCCAGACCAAGTCAGTCCTGCTCTTAGTAGGATTCCATATCTCAATACGGATTTCAATTTGTCTTTTGTGTTATTTTGCTTTATATGATAGACTGAAAATTACAAGTTACGAGGCCAGATCAATCTAATGAGTGTTTCAATGGGACGAGTTGTCAAAACATAAACATGATCAAAACTAATCCAGATCAATCGTCTAACCCAATCAAGATTTCCTAATCTCGATTGCGAATCAAAAAGGGGCTTAAAGACGAGCCCTAGAAGGTCATATCTAACCCCCAAAACATACATATAATCAATTGAGAGAACAAGAATAAATGGTAAACCGCCTCCCCACGATGGGAAACTGTGACTGAAGTATCCCGCGTGGTTTACTTGTATGTTTGAACTGAAGAATGAGAAAGCGGACTTGGTTCAATCAAAACCCAACAATGAAAGCAGTATTGCGACTGAAGTATCCCACGTGATTTACTTATATGTTTGAATTGAAGAATGAGAAAGCGGACTTGGTTCAATCTAAACCCTAAACCCACGATCCTTGTGCACAATGAAACGCACTGAGCACACGAATTTCTAGAGGTAAGTTTGTAGGTTTGGAGGGCTGAGATTTTTCTCAAGATGTCCTAAAAATACACTCGTGACTAAATCCAAACTGGTATATATGACCTATATCGACAGACAGACGCAGCGAGTTCCGATGTGTCGTATCCTGTCTTCTCATCTTGTCTGTCTTTCCGTACGGTTCTTCAGTTTAGGCGTGCTTGCTGACTGCATGCAAACCAACTGGTAGGCCCCGATCAAGCTTTGTGATTTCTCACTCAATTTCCTGTAATGCGCCCAATTGGCAGTGCGCCTTAATGCGTCTAGTTGTTGTGTTAATGCAGTCGGTGTGTAGTGTAATTTAGCTATTGATGTCCAATTAACATTGTAATGTAAATTTTATCAGTGCAAATGAGTCTCGTTGATGTGTAATGTGCCCCAATAGAGAAATGAGAGGGTATATTACAGAAGTAATGGGACAAGAGGACAGAAGTGATGTGATTTCTATTAGTAATGCACTGATATTTGAGTGCAAAATGTCACACACTCATATTTTATTGAATGTGATACGAGAAGTAATGGGACGAGAAGAAACAGGAATGTGTCTACTTCTGCTAATAATGTGTCCACATTTGAATGGAATACACCCACTTCTATCAGTAATGCACCCACATTTTACTGGATGCATTGCTACTAGAGGTGGGCACATTCCACTCAAATGTGGGTTTGTTGCTAGTACAAGTGGCACATTGCACTCAAATGTGGGGTGTTACTAGTAAAAGTTTTCATAATAGAATGCACATACTTCTACTAGTAACGAGCCCCAATTGACTGGAATGAACTCACTTTTACTAGCAATGCGCCCACATATCCGCAAAATGCGCCCACTTTGATGTGCTCTCGCTAGAGGCTTACAACACCGACCAACTAGGGTGGCCGAGTGCAATCCACGAGGTCGGGAGGCAGGGGAGTGATGGGATCTTTGCTTTCAAAATTTGTATGGTCCCAGATCGAGTCTATCACTAAAACTAAAATAATTCGCCCACAAGCGTACGGGGCACTGTTGTAGTATAGATTAAGGGCAAGATGCGGGGTCGAACCACGGAGATAGAGGGGGCGCTAGAGTTAGAAGGCGTGAGCTACGTTCCTATTGCGGAGAGTAAGGTTTTTAGGGTTTAAAGGTTGGTTGGTTGTTGATTAAGCTAAGTGAGCAAGTATGAAAAGCAATATGAAACTAAGTTATCAAAATGCTAAATTAGCAATCTAAGTTAACAAGCTATCTAAACAAGAGCAAGAACAAACTATACTAGACTAAGCAAGCAACTAGCAATTGAGAGCCTAAGTTAACCACTAATCAAGATCAAAGACCTAAATTAACACTTAGCTAGCAAAACTAGACAATCAACTAAGTTAACTAAAGCAATTGAACTACACTAGCATTAACAAGCAAACTAGGCAATTAGGGTTTTAAGAAATTAGATGAAGGAGGTGGGCCGTTTGGGAATGTGACCTTGACATTAATTGGGGGATGTCACCATAACAAGCAATTAGCATATTTCATTCTAGACTTCCAAACCAAACAACAAGGTGGGTGCTATGAGGATGTACCCTATGCTACTAGTTGGAGAACTAGTGCTAGGTGTAATTCTCATAGGACTCACCAAGTCTAGGTCTCTAGGATAAGTGGTATTAGTCAATTGAGGACCAAGGGTAAGGATGGGAGTAGAGATGAGGATATTTGACCTCATGCTACTAGCCACCTCAACCTTTAGGAAATCCTAGGCAATTACACTAATCACACTTATACTAGTCACTTAGAACTCACATTTGCATGTAGGAAGAAGGTGATTATGTAGGAAGATAGGGGGCTAGCTAGGGATCCGAATTAAGAACCTAGGAGCCAATCCTATGATAGCTACATAGAAACCAACACCATAGAGGCAAATGTCTTCAAGCACCACAAGGCAAGCAATTAATGTAATTAAACAACAAGCACATGCACAAGTAATGGGAAAATGAGATACAAGCAAAGACAATCATCATAGAAGTGAAATATGTTCATTACAAATTATATTCCCCCAACATGGTATCAAAGTCACATTTTTGCCCCAAACAGCCCACCCAAGGGGGGGCTTAGCTATACATGATCAAAATAGAAACAAAGGAGAAGGGGAAGAGAGTGGGAAACACCATGGATGCTTGATGAAGCTTGACTTCTTCACCTCCTTTCTGCCAGCCACGATCCTCCTCCAATGGTGCCCAAGAGCATGGAAATGGTGGAATGGATGGATAGAAACCTAGAGAAACTAGGTTTCTATGGTGGAAATGAGTGGAAAGTGGGTGGAAATGGGATTAAATGCAAGGAAGTAGGTGGATGGGAGTAATGGAGGCAAGGGAGCAGCTAGGTTGCGGCCAGGGGTGCTCTCTCCAGCCCTAGAAGCAACTAGTGCTTATATAGGAGCTAGGGCTAAGTGGGGGTATAATAGGAAAAACATTGGAAAAGTCTGCTGGAAAGAGGGCCACCACGACCGTGGTGAAGGGCCACGACCGTGGTGAAGACGGTATAACATGGTCGTGGTCAGGTGGTACGGCCATGGTGAAGGGAAACTGGAAATGAATGGAGTGGATCAATATGACCGTGGCGAGGAGCCACGACCGTGGTGAAGAGGATGAGCCACGTGCGTGGTATGTGGCCACGGGCGTGGCATCTGGAGAACATTCTCCTGTTGATTTCTGGCAATACACATTACGGCCGTGGGCAGTGGCCACGGCCGTGGTGACTCTGGCTTGTCATGGTCGTGGCCGAGGGCCATGCCCGTGGTGATTCTGGCCATTTCTCATGTTGGTTCCTTGCCAATAAACATAACGATCGTGGGCAGTGGCCACGGCCGTGGTGACTCTGGCTTGTCATGGTCGTGGCCGAGGGCCATGCCCGTGGTGATTCTGGCCATTTCTCCTGTTGGAATTGCTGCTCCTTGGCAATAAACATAACGGCCGTGGGCAGTGGCCACGGCCGTGGTGAGGGCTTGAGTAGGCTGATGAACTTCAAACTTTGTCAATTTCAGATGTCCTTGCTTGGTGATGACTCTTTGGCCACTAGGGTAGGTTGGGGGAGCTTTGGGGCCTTCTTTGGGCCCCTCCATCACACTCGTCCATCCATTGTGGTCCAAATACCTGAAAATAGTGCAAAGAACATCCATAAGCACAAATTGCATTGATATTCATATTAGGGGGGATAACATGTAATTCTATTACATTTGAATGTGATAAATGTACAAAATGATACAAGATACAACCCTAGAATAGGGTTGGATCACCCTTCTAAAGAATGAACCCATATTTAATTGAATGCATTACCAGAAAAATAGGCACATTTCACTCAAATTTGGTTGTGTTGCTGGTAGAAGTGAGCGTATTTCACTCAAATTTGATTGTTTTACCAGTATAAGTAGATCAATCACATTATATAATAGAATGTCCACTTTTACTAGTATTGAGTCCACATTTGAGTGGAATGGGCCTACTTCTATTAACAAATGTGTACTTCTCTCCTCACTTTTCTCATTCTCACATGATCATCATCATCTTCTTGATTGTACCCATTTTCACATTTATGTGTCCAATTTGACATGTATCGTGCCTACTATCAATCTAATGCGTCAAGTTTGACTTGAATGCACGAGTTAAGAATGAGCCTAGTTTAGACTTGATTGTGCTAAATTTAGACTTGTATATACCCAATTTAGACTTAATTGCACCTAATTAGTATTGTAGTGCGCATATTTTTCAGTGTACCATCATCATCATGATCATCATCAACATCAACATCATCACCATAATCATCAACATCATCATCATCATCGTCGTCATCATGATCATCATTAACAACTTCTTCCATATAATATGAATGCATGCACTACACATTTTTTTCAAACTATGTTGATATGTCGATATTGGTCTAACTAGAATGTACTTTCTATATTGAATAAAATTGATTTATTTCATTAAAAAGGTTACTATCGTTTAAAATTAATGAAAAAAATGAAAGAAAACAAATGAATGAGAGGGAGTGAGAGTGAGTGGAGGTCAGGTCCCATGTGACAGTGGGTGGAGGTTCACAGGTCGTTAATATTGACACCAATCTCGTTTCCCCCATTTACTTCATTCTCCCACCTAAAATATCGTTGTCACCCTACTGCCACAATGCTACATATTAGTTGTGGCAGACTTGTTCCATCATAGTTGGCCAGCGAAACCACCCAAATATAATTTGCAAGGAAGTAGGTGGATGGGAGTAATGGAGGCAAGGGAGCAGCTAGGTTGTGGCCAGGGGTGCTCTCTCTCCAACCCTAGAAGCAACTAGTGCTTATATAGGTGCTAGGGCTAAGTGGGGGTATAATAGGAAAAACAATGAAAAATTCGGCTGGAAAGAGGGCCACCATGACCGTGGTGAAGGGCCACGGGCGTGGTGAAGATGGTATAACATGACCGTGGTCAGGTGGTACGGCCATGGTGAAGGGAAACTGGAAATGAATGGAGTGGATCAATACAACCGTGGCGAGGAGCCACGGTTGTGGTGAAGAAGCTGGGCCACGGGCGTGGCATCTGGCGAACATTCTCCTGTTGTTTTCTGGCAATGCACATTACGGCCGTGGGTAGTGGCCACGGCCGTGGTGACTCTGGCTTGTCATGGTCGTGGCCGAGGGCCATGCCCGTGGTGATTCTGGCCATTTCTTCTGTTGGTTCCTTGGAAATAAACATAACGGCCATGGGCAGTGGCCACGGCCGTGGTGACTCTGGCTTGTCATGGTCGTGGCCGAGGGCCATGCCCGTGGTGATTCTGGCCATTTCTCCTATTGGAATTGTAGGTCCTTGGTAATAAACATAACGGCCGTGGTGAGGGCTTGAGCAGGCTGATGAACTTCAAACTTTGTCAATTTCAGATGTCCTTGCTTGGTGATGACTCTTTGGCCACTAGGGTAGGTTGGGGGAGCTTTGGGGCCTTCTTTGGGCCCCTCCATCACACTCGTCCATCCATTGTGGTCCAAATACCTGAAAATAGTGCAAAGAACATCCATAAGCACAAATTGCATTGATATTCATATTAGGGGGGATAACATGTAATTCTATTACATTTGAATGTGATAAATGTACAAAATGATACAAGATACAACCCTAGAATAGGGTTGGATCACCACCCCAAACTTGAAACATACTTGTCCTCAAGTATGCTCCAACTCAATCTCTTTTCCATTTTCCACAATCAAAAGATATGACAAATGCAATATGATGGGTGAAAAATGCTAAATGGGATCAATGGTGACTAGGTACATGCAAATCACTTCCCTGCTCTTCTACTTTCACAAACCAACCATGAAGAGAGCACAAAGAACATGAACTTCGCATATAATGCATGAGGTGCACAAGTTATCAATATCTCATCCATAAGGTTCCGGGTAGACCGTTTCATGATGATGTTAATCGCCGATGACTAGGAGTGTTGTTTCACCTTCATGCGTTCAACCTTATGCTTCAAGTCATGCCAAATGACCCACATGGCTGTGGAAAGGGATAAAGTGAGCTAGGTTTAATGTTTCCTAGCTCCATGGGTATGAACGAATGAAGAAAGGGTTGCAGTTAGATTTGGAGCGCTATTACATAGAGCACTCATCTTTTTTTTATTTGAATGCTCTTAAACAGGAGCATCCTTTTATTTTTTTCTTTTTCTTTTTTCCCTTGGTGTAGGTAGGGCATATGGTGGATAGAGTGAAGTGGGGAGATAGAGATGTGGACACCCCAAACTTTTGGAGGTGGCCACGGCTAATATGTGCACTTTGGCATCTTTTTATGAGGCAGAGAGGTATGAAGATGGTGAAAGAGTGGTCCGGTCAAAGAGGGGTCACTTGGCCTGATCTTCCACATAAGGTCTCCTGCATGAAAACTAGTACGACACTTCACCATAGATATCACATCACATGAATGAACCAAATGAAATCCATATATCAATCAAGTAACTCCACAAACATTAAACGTTCTATGCTTGCTCGGATCATAATTCAATCAAACCAACACATTCCCAAGAGAGGTGATGAGCATGTAAGAAGTCACTCATTGATACCACATAACACTCCATCATAACATATCATCTTGTATTTGTCAAAGATAAGCAATTTCATTCAATATGGTAAAGATTGAGTCACAACACACTTTTTGGACAAGAAACATCAAATCTGGGAAAAATTGGCCAAAAAGGTGTCAAATTGCACTAAATCACATTCAAACACAATTTTAGGTAAAAAGCAAGTAAATCCTAGCTAAAACATGCAAAAATTAGCAAAAACCTACATGAGATGCAATGCATGACTGAAATTTTGAAAAATTACGCAAAAATGACGAGAATGAAAACTACATGACATGCATGGATATGACAGAAAAAGCAATAAAATGAAAACTAAACTAAATGGCAAGATGTAGAACAAAAATCACTAGATAGAGAGAAGGGAGGTGCGTACCGCCCTACCCAACCCAAACTTTAGAATCATGCTGTCCTCAGTATGAAACTATAGCTTAGGGTAGATAGGGGAAGTGTCAGTGCTGCTGCGAGGACTGGTCCGGCCCCTGGGGGTGATCTGGAGGAGGGACGGTGCCTGTCGGAGGATGCTGGTTCTGGTAGTACTGTCCCTAGTATGCGTCCTGGGGCGGAGGGTAGGCTGCTGGATATTCCGCTACACCACCCCAAAAATCTTCACCCCATTCGGGGTTCCTTGCTTCCTGGGCATGGTTGTAGTGGTACATGTGGTTGACCTGGTAGTGTAATTGTTGTTGGTCTTGCCACATGTGCTGCTGGGTGAGCTGTACCTGCTGCTGTATCTGATAAAGATCCTCAAGTTGTGCCTGGAAGTGTGACATGTCATAGGCATTGCTCGAGGGCTGCTGTAGCTGGGATGTTCCCTCATCCCTCCTTCATCTTTGTCGGGGTTGCTCTTGTTCTTCAACTGGCTGTTCCTCCCCCTACACATTTGACTCTGCCATTTCTTCATGTGCGACAGCGGCTCCCTTGACGTAGGTCTCTCTGGGGTGATCTCTCTCCCATTTTGCTATTTTGTCTCTCAGCTTGTAGTAGATTCCCAACACGGATAGAAGAGGCACCGCGTGGTATGGGATCTCCAGCTGGAGATCCGGCAGACTGGTAGTAAGATAAATCAGCCTATTGCCATCCTTCTTGATGGTGAGTGAGCGAATGAGATAATCCATATCAACATAATCTATAGGACACCCATCTTCGAGCCCAGAGAGATCATGGCCCAACCCGAGTGCAATTGAAGTGACCAACCCTCCCATGACAAATGGAGTCTTGCTCTTGTAGGGTATGGACATCATATGGTCAATAAGTAGCACTCCTAGGTTGACATGCTGCTTTTCTGTCATGGCTTTCAGGACAAACATTTCTTTTTGTGAGATCGTGCCTTGATTGTCATATCTTCCCACGATGGTATTAGCAAGGACTTTTTGCGTGTAGCGGATGAGAGGGTTGCTTAGAGCTGAAGTCTTCACCCTCCCTGCATAATACCCATCTCTACCTGTCATTTGTTTCCAGAAAAGCACGTAATCATACTTCAAATCTTTTTCCAACAAGCCATCATCAAGTCCCTTGGCTTCCTCTGGACTTGCCGCAAAAATGTTGTTCAAATCCTTCAATGTGAGAGTGTAGAAATGGCCTAAGATGGCAAACTTCAAAGCATCTTTTCCTCTCACTCTTGTCTTTTCCAGCGTAGCAAATAACTCCTTGGTCATCTGGGCATATGATATTTGGGGCGTGAAGAGAACATGCCACAGCCCCACGGTCTTCAAGCTCTCTTCTACAGCCTCCTTGATGCCCAAGGTATCAAGTATCTTCTCACTGCCATACCTCGTGGCGACTATTCGCCTCATCAAGCACTCTGGGTATTTGTGAGAGATATGCCTTTGCCTCAGCCCCCTCCCATATGAAGTTCCCTCGGGCACCTTGCCCATGATTTTTAGTCGTTCCTCCTCCATCTTTGCCAGAACATTATCATCCTCCATGGTCAGTTCCATATCCTCATCTTCACTATTTTCATCGTCCGTCGGCGTGTAGGTTTTCGAACCCGAAGTGGTATCCAGATTGTACCACTGTGCAAGTTGCTCCTCTCCGGGCTGCAATTGCTGCACGGACTGCGACTGCTCATCCTGGCCCTCTGACGCACGAGATGTGGATAGGCGTGATGTGTATGGCCCCACTTTTGTTCGTCGGGCTCTCGGGGCAGTTTCTGGTACCACTTCGTCAACCAATTAAGTGGGGGTAGCCTCCTCAGACTCCTCCTCTTCTTCTTCCTCTCCTCCCGCATAGGTCTCATCGCTGAGGTGGATGTCATCGGATGAGTGGGATGCGGAGGTGAGTGGGGATGGTGTGTGGGATGGTGCAGTGACGTCGGTGGAGGCATTTTTGGAACGCCGCCCTCCAGTGATGACGTTGAGGGTTGCCTTCACCCCACTCTTCACCATCTTCCCTGCCTTCTTCATGATTTAGGTTGGAATTTCGAAAATGAGTAGGGAGTGGTATGGGAGTGGATTGGGGGGGTGGAATGGAGAGGTAGGAAGGTTAGGAAGGTGATTGGGAGGTTTAATTTGGGTTTGGTGGATGAAAAGTGGGATTTCGTGGAGGTTTTAGGTAGGGGATGTGGCTGGGTGGTTTTGAGAAGAAGGTGGAGAAGGAGGTTCGATTGGGGGTGGATTTGCGGTGGAAATGGGAGGAGGATGGCTGAGGAGAGATATGGTGGAGAAAGGAGGGTGATTGGGGGTGTTTTGTAGGGCTGGAGGTGGAGGATGAGTGCCCACAGTGGTGCTGACAGCATCACGGCCGTGGCTCTGTGCGGGGAAGAATAAGAAAAGATGAAGAGTGGTTCGGTGAGTTTATAGAGAGTCTTGTTGAATCCGGTTCGGCCACGGTCGTGGCCGATGGCCACGGTCGTGGCCGATGGCCACGGTCGTGGTAATTCCCTCAAAGAACGGGCGTGGCATCAGCCCATGGGCGTGTTGTCACTGAAGGAGCCTCGTCTGTCCTCAAAACGGCCGTGGCCGAAGGACACAGTCGTATTTCTCTTAGTTTGCCACGGTTGTGGCATATGGCCATGTTCGTGGGCCAAATCTCTAAAATTCTTGTTGGCTCCTGTAACTTTCGACCAATAAACATTACGGCCGTGGCCTTGTGCCACGGCCGTGTTGGGCTCTTGGACAACCTCAACTCAGCATCATTTCATTTTTTTCTTCGATATTTCTCTCCTTAGTGTGTATCATCTGCCATTTCATCAAAAACTCAAACAAAAACATCAAGCACAAATGTGCGTGTTTGTATTTGTGTAAAACAAAACTGAAGTATAGAAAAGGAAAAGGTTCGAGAATCTCAAACCACATGGGTTGCCTCCCACTAGCGCTAAATTTAACGCCTTCAGCCAGGCTTATTGATTGTTGGACTTTTTCACTTCTTCGGGACTTTCAAGAGATCCTTGTAGTAAATCCCTTTCTCATCCTCATCTAAGCATTCCTCTTCATCGAATTCTTCTTCTACAAGCATAAAAATATCAAAATCTTGGTTGGCCTTGTCCGGGACGACCTCAACAACAAATTTCATCCTTTGCCCATTAACGACGAATTCCTTAGCTCCTTCTTTTGCACAAATGATCACTGCCCCGGATGGATACACTTTCTTGACAAGGTAAGGATCTTCCCATCTAGAACGAAGCTTTCCGGGAAAGAACTTCATCCTTGAATTGTATAGCCATACCCATTTGTTGGGCTCAAACTCTTTCTTCTTTATGATCTTGTCATGTAGAAACTTGGTTCTTTCCTTGTAGCTCTTTGACATTTCATATGCCTCATGCCACATTTCTTCTAGTTCATGCAATTGAAACTTTCTTTTCATTCCGGCTTTCTCTTCATCAAAGTCCATCATCTTCAAGGCCCACAATGCCTTGTGCTGCATCTCAACCGGCAAATGGAAACTCTTACCATAGACAAGCTTGAACAGTGTAGTGCCAATCGGGGCTTTGTATGCAGTCCTATATGCCCATAAAACTTCATTGAGGCGAAGTGACCAATCCTTGCGGTCCGGTCGCACCGTCTTCTCCAAATGAGCTTTATCTCCCGATTTGCCAACTCAACTTGACCACTCGTTTGAGGGTGGTAAGGAGTAGCTACATGGTGGTTCACTCCATGTCTCTTTAGCAGCCCTTCAAAAGTGTAGTGGATGAAATGACTCCCGCCATCGCTAATCATAGCCCTTGGAATACCAAAACGGCTAAAGATGTTGGATTTCACAAAATCACACACCACTTTATGATCATTTGTCCTTGTTGCCACAACCTCAATCCATTTTGATACATAGTCTACGACGACCAAGATGTAGACATACCCAAAAGAAGAAGGGAAAGGACCCATAAAGTCAATCCCCCAAACATCAAACACTTCTACCACAAGAATAGGTGATAGAGGCATCATGTCCCTCTTTGAAATGGTGCCCACTTTTTGGCACTTGAAGAAACTCTTACAAAAGTAATGAGCATCTTTGAACAATGTCGGCCAGTAGAATCCACATTGAAGAACTTTGGCGGCCGTGCATTTCACTCCAAAATGGCCTCCACACACTCCGGAATGGCACATAGATAAGACTTCGTGTTTCTCCATCTCCGGAATGCATCTCCTAATGAGTTGGTCCGGGAAATACTTAAAGAGGTTAGGGTCATCCCAAATGTAGTTTTTTACCATAGCAAACAATCTATTGCTTTCCTCTCTTGTCCACATGCTCGGTATCCTCCCACTAGCTAGGAAATTCGCTATGTGCTTGTACCATGGCTTTTGGACAGATGAGACTAAGAGGAGTTGTTCATGTGGCATTGTCTCTTTGATTGGACTTGTCATATCGAAAGGTCCATCAAGGAGGGAGAGATGATCTGCAACACCATTTTCTATTCCTTTCTTATCCACAATTTCTATGTCAAATTCTTGGAGCAACAAAATCCATCAGATCAACCTTGGCTTTGAGTCTTTCTTGGGCATGAGATACTTCAACGCATCATGGTCCGTGTAGATTGTCACTTTGTTTTGCAAGAGATACGGTCGGAACTTGTCAAGAGTGAAGATCACCACAAGCAACTCCTTCTCGGTAGTCGTATAGTTTTTTTGAGCATCGTCTAATGTTTTTCTTGCATAATAGATAGCATGAGGAATTTGGCCAATGCGTTGACCCAGCACAACCCCCACCGCCATATCAGATGCATCCGTCATGATCTCAAATGGCAGAGAGAAATCTGGGGGCTGCATGATAGGAGCAGAGATAAGCCTTTCTTTTAAATGATTGAAGGCTTCAACACATTTGTCATCAAACTGAAATTCAACATCTTTCTCAAGTAATCGACAGAGTGGTCTTGAGATTTTGCTAAAGTCCTTGATAAAGCGGCGGTAGAAACCTGCATGTCCCAAGAAAGATCGAACATGTCTTACGGTGGAAGGAAGGTCGAGTGTAGAGATAAGGCCCACCTTGGCCTTATCAACTTCAATCCCATCTTTAGAAACTCGATGTCCCAGAACTATACCCTCAGGTACCATGAAATGGCTCTTTTCCCAAGATAAAACTAAGCAAACTTTCACACATCTTTCCAGAACAGCAGCTAGATGTAGCAAGCACTCATCAAAGGTTTTCCCAAAAACTGAAAAATCATCCATGAAAACTTCAAGTGACGAATCAAGCATGTCGACAAAGATTGAGGTTACACATCTCTGGAAAGTAGAAGGGGCATTACACAACCCAAATGGCATCCTCCGATAGGAAAATGTACCACTTGGACAAGTGAATGTCGTCTTCTCCTGATCCGCCGGATGCACAACAATCTGAAAGTATCCTGAGTACCCATCAAGAAAACAGTAGAAGCTCTGTCCAGCCAATCTCTCTAAAATCTGATCAAGAAACGGGAGTGGGTAGTGATCCTTCTTTGTCTTTTCATTGAGTTTCCGGTAATCTACGCACATTCTCCACTTCGATTGCTCTCTCACCGACATAAGCTCACCATCGGCATTTTCTGCAACCGTAATCCCGCCCTTCTTGGGCACAATTTGGATGGGACTCACCCACGTACTGTCAGAAATGAGATAGATGATCCCTGCATCAAGCAACTTAACAGCCTCTTGAGTTACAACGTCCTTCAACTTTGGATTTAGCCTTCTTTGCATTTGGCGGGTCGGCCTCACATCTTCTTCTAAGTTTATCCGATGCACACAAATAGAGGGGTCAATCCCTCTCAAGTCGGCAATAGACCACCCAATGGCTTGGATGTTCTTCCTCAAGACTTCCATCAAGGCATCTTCTTGCTCAGGAGAGAGAATGGAGGAAATGATCACCGGGAGGGTGTCATTTGAGCCAAGGATAGCGTACTTCAATCCTTCAGGAAGTTTCTTCAACTCAAGAACGGGAGGCGCTTCAAGGGAGTTCTTCAAACGTGCAGAAATAGAAGGGAGGTCCTGACTTGCAGACACTAAGGCTAGCTCGCACTCTTCATCATCTTCATCATCGTCGTCAGGGAACTCAACAATTGGTTCAAGACCTCTACCTTGGGTGGCAGTCTCAATCCACGCAGGTTGGAGCTCTTCAACAATCTCATCTAGGCATTCTACCAAATAACAATCTTCCTCGGTGGCCCCTATCACTTCAACTGTAGTAGAAGACTTGAAGATGTTCAACCTGATCTTCATGTGCATGAATGTAACATACATGGTCCCTATCCTCACATGGATCACGACATCAGCTGTGGCTAAGAAAGGTCTCCCCAAGATGATTGGCACCTTTCTAGCCTCTTTTTCCATATCAAGAATGATAAAATCGGCTGGGAAAAAGGCAGAAGTATCCTCATCAAGACAGACTAGCACATCATCCACACGCCCTCTAGGCATTTTCACAGATCGGTCAGCCAACTGTAGAGTGCAGTGGGCTGGCCTCAACTCCCCCATTTGGAGCTCAGCAAACAGATCATACGACATCAAGTTTACGCTAGACCCTAAGTCAAGAAGAGCCTGGTCTATGCGATGTGCCCCGATGTAGCATGAGATGATGGGAGCGTCGGGGTCTTTTCTTTTCCGGGGAATGGTGTGTTGGAGAATGGAGCTCACTTGCTCATTGAGCTTGATCTTCTTAGGCGTCCTCCCTGTTGTCTTTCTTTTGAAGGTGCATAATTCTTTAAGGAACTTTGCATAGGACGGAATTTTCTTGACTGCATCTAGAAGAGGTACGTTGATTTTCACTTGCTTGAAGATCTCCAAAATATCATCCGCAAGCTTCTTCTTTTTCTTTACAACAGAAGGCTCCTCAAGTGCATCAGGATATGGAGGGAGTTGGGAACCCAATCGGTCCAAATAAACAGTATCATCCACTGGTATCACAGGAGTCATGGTATCATAGCTCAGTATCACAGTATCACTGCTCGGCGTCACAGTATCAATACTGCCTCTTATCATAGTATCATCCATCTGCATTTCAGTATCAACTTTCTCAGCCTCAGTGTCATCTCTGCCAACAACTGTACCATGGGGGCTCTCCAAAGTCATGCCACTCGTCAACATAGTCACCACCTTCACATGCTCATGGGTGGTAGGAGAGGGAGCTTGTGGAGGTGGTTGTGGCTGTTGGGGTGGTGGAGGCCTTTGGTGAGGAGAGTTGGGATTTTGAAGAATGAATTGGGGTTGCAGTTGTTGTTGTGGTGGGGGTGGTATTGTGGAGGTGGTTGTTGGTAGGTGTGAGGTGGAGGTGGAGCATATTGATAATTGAGTGGCGCTTGAGGAGGCGGAGGATCATAGGGGTTTGGTGGGGCTTGGTAAGATGGTGGAACATAAGCACTCGAAGTGTTCCCTAGAAAAACCCCATCATTGTTCGGATTTGGTAGTGGTCGAGATGGAAGTCTACCTTCTTCCCTTCTAGCCAAAGAGAGAGAAATTTGGTCCAACCTCTGCTCAAGATGGTTTATAGACTGTCCATGTGCATTGACATCTTTTTTTACTTCATCTAGGCTCCTTAGCCTTCCTAGTACCTCGTCCTCGAACTTGGAGCTGTAGCGTGGCTTTTGCTGCCCCTGTCCTTGCCCATCCTTGTTCTGTTGTTTCCAGGAGAAGTTGGGGTGGTTCCTCCACTCAGGAGTGTAGGAGCTGGACATTGGGCCCTGGTTGTTGTGGCCACCAAAGGAATGTAAAGCGTTGACTTCCTCGTCTACAGTATCCACAACCATTGCGGGTTGGTTAGAAGAGCCACCCACTTGATTCTTCATCATTTGCATCATATCGGCCATCATTTGCATCATGTCGGGGTCGGTGGCATTGCGTGCGGGAGCCACGGAGGAAAGTGGAGGGGTGTAGTTCCGGACGCAACGTCCCCCTTTAGTGGAAGCTCGGTAGCATGAATTCTCGGTGAGATGATCAAACAGCAGCCATGATTCCTCGGGCGACTTTGCCATGAAAGTGCCCCCGCAAGAAGAATCGATGTTCTTTTGTCTTTGCTCCTCAAGCCCGGTGTAGAAGGCCTGAACTAGCTGTCAAATAGGAACCTCATGATGAGGGAAGTCACGAAGCAACTTCTGGAACCTCTCCCATGCCTCGTGGAAGGGCTCATTCTCTTTCTGGGCAAATGATGTGATGCACCTTCTCATGTAGGATAACTTGGCGATGGGGAAGAACTTCTTGAGAAACTCGTTCTTCACCTCATTCCAAGTGACCAACTCTGGCCTCAAGACGTACCACTCCTTGGCCTTCTCTTTGAGAGAGAAGGGAAAGAGCGTCCTCCTGATTGAGTCGTCGGTGGAGGATGGTGTGCGGAAGGTAGAGCACGTTTCAAGGAACGCGTCTATGTAGTGGTAGGGGTTCTCGTTCTCCATACCGAAGTATGTAGGGAGAAGCCCTAAGAGTGCCGGCAGGATGGAGAACTATTGACCTGGCATCTGGTCAACTAGAGTGGCGATGGGGGAGTTGTAGTTCCCCAGTGTAAAATACTCGTGAAGCAGGCGATGTGGCGGTGGAGGTGGAACATCTCGTGGTGGGTTGTTCTCATCCATCTCGGCCTCTCGGTGTAGGTTGTGGCGAGCTTGACGCCTTCTTCTCCAAATCTCGGGGTCGTAAACCACCAAGTCGGTGCAAGTCGAACACGTGCTACGCATACACAACTGTCACCTGCGCAAGTCACAAACAAACAACAAGGAGCCAAGTTAGCGAACCAATATGCAAGAGTAACACAAAGAATAAATAATAGCAATGGTGAGGGCAAAAGGAAAGGCTAAGCTACACTATCTAACTAGGCCGAGCACCTCTATCCCCGACAACGACACCAAAAAGCTTGATGCCCTCCTGCTAGAGGCTTACAACACCGACCAACTAGGGTGGCCGAGTGCAATCCACGAGGTCGGGAGGCACGGGAGTGATGGGATCTTTGCTTTCAAAATTTGTATGGTCCCAGATTGAGTCTATTACTAAAACTAAAACAATTCTCCCGCAAGCGTACGGGGTACTGTTGTAGTATAGATCAAGGGCAAGATGCGGGGTTGAACCATGGAGATAGAGGGGGCGCTAGAGTTAGAAGGCGTGAGCTACATACCTATTGCAGAGAGTAAGATTTTTAGGGTTTAAAGGTTGGTTGGTTGTTAATTAAGCTAAGTGAGAAAGTATGAAAAGCAATATGAAACTAAGTTATCAAAAGGCTACGTTAGCAATCTAAGTTAACAAGCTATCTAAACAAGAGCAAGAACAAACTATACTAGACTAAGAAAGCAACTAGCAATTGAGAGCCTAAGTTAAACACTAATCAAGATCAAAGACCTAACTTAACACTTAGCTAGCAAAACTAGGCAATCAACTGAGTTAACTAAAGCAATTGAACTACACTAGCATTAACAAGCAAACTAGGCGATTAGGGTTTTAAGCATTTAGATGAAGGAGGTGGGCCGTTTGGGAATGTGACCTTGACATTAATTGGGGGATGTCACCATAACAAGCAATTAGCATATTTCATTCTAGACTTCCAAACCAAACAACAAGGTAGGTGCTATGAGGATGTACCCTATGCTATGCTACTAGTTGGAGAACTAGTGCTAGGTGTAATTCTCATAGGACTCACCAAGTCTAGGTCTCTAGGATAAGTGGTATTAGTCAATTGAGGACCAAGGGTAAGGATGGGAGTAGAGATGAGGATATTTGACCTCATGCTACTAGCCACCTCAGCCTTTTGGAAATCCTAGGCAATTGTACTAATCACACTTATACTAGTCACTTAGAACTCACATTTGCATGTAGGAAGAAGGTGATTATGTAGGAAGATAGGGGGCTAGCTAGGGATCCGAATTAAGGACCTAGGAGCCAATCCTATGATAGCTACATAGAAACCAACACCATAGAGGCAAATGTCTTCAAGAACCACAAGGTAAGCAATTAATGTAATTAAACAACAAGCACATGCACAAGTAATGGGAAAATGAGATACACGCAAAGGCAATCATCATAGAAGTGAAATATGTTCATTACAAATTATATTCCCCCAACATGGTATCAAAGTCACATTTTTGCCCCAAACAGCCCACCCAAGGGGGGGCTTAGCTATACATGATCAAAACAGAAACAAAGGAGAAGGGAAAGAGAGTGGGAAACACCATGGATGCTTGATGAAGCTTGACTTCTTCACCTCCTTTCTGCCAGCCACGATCCTCCTCCTCCAATGGTGCCCAAGAGCATGGAAATGGTGGAATGGATGGATAGAAACCTAGAGAAACTAGGTTTCTATGGTGGAAATGAGTGGAAAGTGGGTGGAAATGGGATTAAATGCAAGGAAGTAGGTGGATGGGAGTAATGGAGGCAAGGGAGCAGCTAGGTTGCGGCCAGGGGTGCTCTCTCCAGCCCTAGAAGCAACTAGTGCTTATATAGGAGCTAGGGCTAAGTGGGGGTATAATAGGAAAAACATTGGAAAAGTCTGCTGGAAAGAGGGCCACCACGACCGTGGTGAAGGGCCACGACCGTGGTGAAGACGGTATAACATGGTCGTGGTCAGGTGGTACGGCCATGGTGAAGGGAAACTGGAAATGAATGGAGTGGATCAATATGACCGTGGCGAGGAGCCACGACCGTGGTGAAGAGGATGAGCCACGTGCGTGGTATGTGGCCACGGGCGTGGCATCTGGAGAACATTCTCCTGTTGATTTCTGGCAATACACATTACGGCCGTGGGCAGTGGCCACGGCCGTGGTGACTCTGGCTTGTCATGGTCGTGGCCGAGGGCCATGCCCGTGGTGATTCTGGCCATTTCTCATGTTGGTTCCTTGCCAATAAACATAACGATCGTGGGCAGTGGCCACGGTCGTGGTGACTCTGGCTTGTCATGGTCGTGGCCGAGGGCCATGCCCGTGGTGATTCTGGCCATTTCTCCTGTTGGAATTGCTGCTCCTTGGCAATAAACATAACGGCCGTGGGCAGTGGCCACGGCCGTGGTGAGGGCTTGAGTAGGCTGATGAACTTCAAACTTTGTCAATTTCAGATGTCCTTGCTTGGTGATGACTCTTTGGCCACTAGGGTAGGTTGGGGGAGCTTTGGGGCCTTCTTTGGGCCCCTCCATCACACTCGTCCATCCATTGTGGTCCAAATACCTGAAAATAGTGCAAAGAACATCCATAAGCACAAATTGCATTGATATTCATATTAGGGGGGATAACATGTAATTCTATTACATTTGAATGTGATAAATGTACAAAATGATACAAGATACAACCCTAGAATAGGGTTGGATCACCCTTCTAAAGAATGAACCCATATTTAATTGAATGCATTACCAGAAAAATAGGCACATTTCACTCAAATTTGGTTGTGTTGCTGGTAGAAGTGAGCGTATTTCACTCAAATTTGATTGTTTTACCAGTATAAGTAGATCAATCACATTATATAATAGAATGTCCACTTTTACTAGTATTGAGTCCACATTTGAGTGGAATGGGCCTACTTCTATTAACAAATGTGTACTTCTCTCCTCACTTTTCTCATTCTCACATGATCATCATCATCTTCTTGATTGTACCCATTTTCACATTTATGTGTCCAATTTGACATGTATCGTGCCTACTATCAATCTAATGCGTCAAGTTTGACTTGAATGCACGAGTTAAGAATGAGCCTAGTTTAGACTTGATTGTGCCAAATTTAGACTTGTATATACCCAATTTAGACTTAATTGCACCTAATTAGTATTGTAGTGCGCATATTTTTCAGTGTACCATCATCATCATGATCATCATCAACATCAACATCATCACCATAATCATCAACATCATCATCATCATCGTCGTCATCATGCTCATCATTAACAACTTCTTCCATATAATATGAATGCATGCACTACACATTTTTTTCAAACTATGTTGATATGTCGATATTGGTCTAACTAGAATGTACTTTCTATATTGAATAAAATTGATTTATTTCATTAAAAAGGTTACTATCGTTTAAAATTAATGAAAAAAATGAAAGAAAACAAATGAATGAGAGGGAGTGAGAGTGAGTGGAGGTCGGGTCCCATGTGACAGTGGGTGGAGGTTCACAGGTCGTTAATATTGACACCAATCTCGTTTCCCCCATTTACTTCATTCTCCCACCTAAAATATCGTTGTCACCCTACTGCCACAATGCTACATATTAGTTGTGGCAGACTTGTTCCATCATAGTTGGCCAGCGAAACCACCCAATCGATGGGTCCGGTGGAGGAAAATCAATCACCTAAATGTGTCAAACATGTGTTACGCTAGTCATGCGTGTGAGGGTATCATTTTCGCAACCCAAAAAGATAAACTTCTCAAATCTCCAAATGGTATTTTTCAGAAAGGCAAAATTCTCATAACTCCAATACCACCATTGTCCGCACGTACTTGCTGCACATAATGGTTTGTACAAGTGACCCCATCATTTGAAAAAAAGATCAAGTGGTGAGTGAAATGGGGTTTTCAGCACATACTGAGAGAAGATCCCATCCGTTCAGCCCCAAAAACCTTCCCTGGAGATCCGTACGCATAGTGAAACACACTATGTACACGGATTTCCAGGCGGGTTTTTGAGGCTAAAAGGTTGGAATCTTTTCACTATGTGTTGAAATAGCCCTTCTCAGCACCGAATCTTGCTTTCCATCATTTTTTGTATACTTATACGAAAATTTGTTAGTCATGCGCGTCGAGCATAATGCTTGCCTTAAGCGCAGTGAGCCGACAGGGTTTCTGAGGAAAAAGCTAATTTGGGAGTGTGACGTGAGGACATTAATTGGACGGTAGGTAGATGTCACCGAACCATTTGCTACCCAAATACTCACTCATAATGGCTAGAAATCCAAAGGTGAATGGACCCATGCGTCCGTCTGTAATAGATCAAATAGCATATGCATGAATAAAACCACAAACAACAACTATGGTATGAGACAAGAAAGTATAAAATAATGCTAAACTAATACCTGATAAGATCGTACGTCCCATATATAGACCATGTGTATTCTATTTGCATGTCATTATATATCATCAGAGTATGAGCAAAGTATAATAAGTGCAGAAGCATTGATCACCATTAGAGAATTATAGTGTACATGTTACCTAAAATCATAAAATGGGTACACATCAACACAACTGTGCTGAGTACGTTGTGTAAACATATAAAATTGCAGGTTTAAGAACATATATAAGTTGGCAAAAGCATAAAATGGATAACAAGAATGAAGCAATAATATTTAAAGACTTTCTTATTAACATGCAAGCATGTTTGTGTTCATTTCCATTATACCAACAATATTATAAGGCCTTTGACCAACTTCTCAAAGGAAGGGGTTCGCGAGGGTGCTTAAGATTAGCTACCCTATTTCAACCTGAGGGACTACAAGACTAAACATCAAGAGTTAACCCTATTCGTAAGGGACCTCAAGGACATTGTCAAGAGCTAACCCTTGTATCAACATGGTCTGCTCTAACATGACAACTCAAGTAGGACACATAGTGTAATGACCCTAACCTGGGTTATGAGGTAAACTTGTTTGTTTTGGCTAAGTAAGTTGCTTAGAAATTTAATATAATCCTCTAAGGAGTTTTTTTATCATGTGACACACTTATGATTCAAGTTTGGTCTTGATTGAATGTTGTTTGAGAAATGTTCATTTATTTTGGACCAAAGTACAATTTACCTAAGATGAGGGGTTATATTGCAATATTTCACATGTTGAACGTGCATTAAGTTATTTAGAATCATAAGAGAGATAATTATGTTAATTGGTGGCTTGTACAAAGCCTAAATTCCAAGTTTGAACTTATTTGAATAATGCTAGTACCTTGTGCACCGATTTTGGTACAAATTGTAATTTACCCAAAATGTGGGGTTGATATGAAAATTACCACCTCTAGAGTGTTCCTAATTCCTCTATGTATCATTTAGAGGATAGAGAATGAATGAGATACCATGTTGGAATCATTTATGAGTGGTAGCTAGTATTTTTGGTGATGAAAAGACCAAGAAAGGGGTTGAATGGAAACCCTAATTTGAGCTTGTATTAAGTGTATTGGGTTGTAGTGATTAAATGGGAGTCCCTATCGGCCAAGGAGCCAAAGAATGGACCCCCATATCATGTTGTTAACTCTTTGAATTTTCAAAAAGCACCTCAATAAAGCAATGGTTATTGGCTTGCAACTTTCCTTGGGAAAGGTTGCATTGATTTGTGAATATAATAATAATATGAGTGGAAGTGGCTTGTCCTAGAAGATAACCAAAGGGGCCCCGACCGTTATCTCTTGCATTATCCTAACATTTTTATTTTTCATGGCAAGACAAAGATGGAGTACATGCAAGTACATGTGTCAATCCATGCATGGCCATGTGGCACCTACTAGTAGTAAATTGATGACACCTCATATACACACGTTTTCATGAACCTCAAGTATATATACCCTTCCTTTCACCCCTTAGTGAACTTTTTTGAATACTACCACCTCCTTGCTACTAGATATCGTGCATACAGCCTTGGTATCGTGCATAGGTGATGTTGTATCGTGCATAGGGCTTGGGTATCGGCCATAGCAAGTGGTATCGGCCATAGCATCTTGATATTGGACATATCATGTTGATATTGGCCATAGCAAGTTGATATCGGCCAAGTGGAGTGTTTTTGGCCACAAGTGAGGGGGATATCAGCCAAAATTGATGGAATATTGTGCATTAGTAGTGAGGTATCTTGCAAGGTTCTAAGGAGCTCAAGTCTTAACCCTAAGGTGAGGTCATGATCATCTTCAACCTTGGATTGAAGCATGGATCTAGGGTTATGATATTCCTTTCTTTTCTTCTTCACCAAATGCTTATAGATGGTGGTTCATTGCATATAGAAGAGTTTTGAAGTTCATCTTCAACATTAGGAACGTGAAGCTTTGGAGCTTGGAGCTTTGAAGTAGTTCTTGAGGCGGGTTATATAACTTGAACCCAATTATATTATTATGCACTTTCAATTGTGTCATACTTGTTGATCTACACTACTACAGAAATAACTTATAACCTCACATTTAGAGACATTGGTTTTTACCTAAAACCGAAACCTAATCCCTACAACGTCGGCTAATTACAGAGATCGACATCTATATTTGAAGACCGGCCAGACACGGGTATCGCTTTTTATTAAGTGTCAGCTCCCTAAGATGAACCGACGCCTAAAATAGCCTGCCAAATCCAAATTTTTGAGCAAAAAAAAATTACCCTCAAAGTTTCACATACGGCGTTGGTATTTTACCTAATAACCGACGCCTAAAGACGAAAAAAATTACCTCCAAAGGTCATCGGTTTTTGTGGAAAAACCGACGCTAATAAGGTTTCGCACGCCATCCCCGTGAAAATTTTTAGGGTTAAGATTGTCCAATGGACATCGGTTTTTTCTGGCAACCGACACTGATGGATATTAGGTGTCGGTTTCTTAGATAACCGACGCCTTTGTCAACTTAATAGGCCCCGCGAGAAACAGACTCTTCCCCATTCATCTTTGTTTCATCGTGAGAAATAGACCCTTCCACCGCTACCGACGTCGACAGTCATCCAACCTACTCCCTCCTCCTTGTGTGCCACCGCCGCCCTTCTCCCTACTCGTCGCCGTTCTCCCTGCTGCTGCTGCCAGTTCAGGAACTCGTCGGACTTCTGCCTACTCCAGAGCTCACCGCCTACTCTAGAGCTCGCTAGCCTTCTACCTACTCCAGAGATCGCCACTCATTGGCTTCCTGCTCCAGAGCTCACCGCCTACTTCCTGCTCACCGCCACCCTTCTCCCTCCTCCTTGCTCACTCGTTGGCTGCCTGTTCACCTCTCTTCCACACTCGCCTGCCCGCTCGGCCTGCCCGTTCGGCTTCCACGTGCACCCATCCATCTCACCCTCTCTCCCTGCTCCAGAGCAAGACACCCGACTAGGCTCAAACAAAGGTAAACATCCCCAAAAACCCTCTATCTCGCCCTCTCTACCAGCTCCAGAGCAAGACGCTCTGATTTGTATTTACTTAAATACTGATTTGTATTTACTTATCTACTCATTCGTTCATCTAATGATTTTTTATTCATCACATTATTTAAATTTGGGGCTTTATATTTATTCATCTACTTTTTAAAATTATTTAATCATCTCTTGATTTATATTTGTTTATCAACTAAGATGTACTTTTTTATCTATTGCTTTGTATTTGTTTATCTACTGATTATATTTATTTATCTAATGTTTTGAGTTTACTTATTTAGATGTTGCTATTGTAAATCAACCTAGGATATGAATAAATCTTGTGCTTGCATATATTGGTGCTTCTAATCCTCATGTTTGACCTAATTCAGTAAACCCTAGGAATTGATAGTATAAATGCATCTAAACATTCATAAGCTATTAATGTGTCATGGTCTCTCTCTTCCTAATACATTGATTAATTTAGGAAACATTGATATGTTGTTATGTTTGTCCACAAGTGTTTTTATAAGAAAATTGTGTGTTGAATGGGGTTGTGAACAAGGAACTAGTGTTGTATTTGTTGGCCTAGAAACCCGTCCAAGATTTACTCATTAGGAGTAAATCTTGGATAGTCCCCGGTTTGGGATTGTTCTTGAAAACCTAATCTCAGTTAGGATGTAAGTGTATAATGTGTATTGGGTTTTCAAGAAAATTTCGGCAGTATTTCCCTGTTTGTTCTCTAAGTACATATGTACTTGGAGAACAACGGGGAAATGTTGCCGAAATTTTCTTGAAAACCCAATACACATTATACACTTACTAGTGAGATTAGGTGTTCAAGAATGGGATAGGTGGTACACATTTATTATATATAAGAATGACATCACATTTATAAACCCTAAAGTTTTAAACATAAACTCGAATCTGTTTACCCTAGACCCTAATCTTGTTGTAATATATACTTATTTTCTCTTTGATCATAGAATGGATAGATCATGGATGTCTATTCGCAATCGTTGCACCCTAGAGTTTATTTCTGGTCTTGATCAGTTTATTAGATTTTCCGAGGAACATAGGAAACAACCTGGAGATAGGTTCTACTGTCCATGTAGGCATTGCGGTAACAACTTGAAAGTCAGTATTGGTGATGAAATCAGAAGTCATGTCATGTGCAATGGGATTGTACAAGGCTATATAGAATGGCACTGGCATGGAGATATTTCAAACCTGAAACCAGTGGATGTCGATAGCAGTGCTTGTGTGGAAGAAGAAATTGCCTCGGATGACGTAGATGTGAATGAACCAGTTCCAGTAGACATCGTTGATGCGATGTTGGATAGTTGTGGGGTAGAGCACACCGATCCACCTCCCATGTTTAGAAACATTGTGCATGATGCTGCGATACCATTATACACGGGTTGTAAGTTTATGAAGCTTAGCGCTGTGTTGAGATTGTATAAACTGAAAACTAACAATCGATGGAGCGACAAAAGCTTCACGTCATTGTTGTCTTTGTTGAAAGAAATTCTTCTTGAAGGAAACGAGCTGCCGATCTCAACATATCAGTTAAAGAAATTGTTGTGCCCAATGGGAATGGAGGCCAAGAAGATACACACATGCAAGAATGATTGTGTATTATTTCAAAAGGACTATGTGGATTTGAAAGATTGTCTGAAATGTGGTGCGTCAAGGTATAAATTGACGACTTCGGGAGAGTCTAAAATTGGTTCTCCCGCCAAGGTGATGTGGTATCTACCTATAATACCACAGTTTCAATGCTTGTTTGCCAATCCTATAGATGCAAAGAATTTGAGGTGGCATGTAGATGTTAAGAAAAATAATGACGGGATCCTACGACATGCGTCTGATTTCCCACAGTGGAAGAAGATTGATTTATTGTACTCGGAATTCGGTGAAGAGGACAGGAATCTAAGACTTGGGCTTTATACAGTTGGGATGAATCTATACCGGACATTGAGCAGCCAACATAGCACTTGGCCAGTTATGCTTGTTATATACAATCTTCCTCCCTGGTTGTGTATGAAAAATAAGTATGTTATGTTGTCATCTATGATATCGGGCCCTAAACAACCTGGAAATGATATCGACATTTATCTTGAACCTATGATTGATGACTTGAAGAAGCTCTGGGATGAAGGTGTGATGACCTATGATGCTTCACGAAGAGAGACATTTTGTTTGCACGCTATGTTGTTTTGCACTATGAATGACTTTCCAGCATATGGGAATTTGTCTGGATATAGTGTCAAAGGATCTAAAGCGTGTCCTATATGTGAAGAGAACACTGATTCAATACGACTAAAACATGGCGGAAAGACTGTGTATCTTTCTCATCGAAGGTTTCTTCCAAAATTTCATCTGTATCATAGGTTGCGCAAAGCATTCAATGGACGGAATGAGGAACGTAGTGCACCTAAACCTATATCAGAGGAGGATGTTTATGAAAGAGTGAAAGACATTGCCAATGAATTTGGTAAGAGATCACAATGTACGATGGCCACAAGGAGTGACAAGTCTTTATTCAAGAAGAAGTCAATATTTTGGGATCTACCTTATTGGAGTTCTTTGAGAGTTAGGCATTGTATCGATGTTAAGCACGTTGAGAAAAATGTATGTGATAGCGTCATCAGTACTCTGTTGAATATACCAAGTAAGACTAAAGATGGGATAAAATACAGAATGAACCTATGTGAAATGGGAATAAGGATAGAATTAACAGAAGTTGTTAGTAGCGATCGGAGAACATACTTACCTCCCGCTTGTTACACATTGTCTAGAAAGGAGAAGAAAGCATTTTGAATGCTTGGTAAATGTTAAGGTTCCATAGGGTTACTCATCCAATATCCGTACATTGGTATCAATGAAAGATCTGAAGTTGATAGGTCTTAAATCTCATGATTGTCACACTCTAATGCAACAAATATTTCCTATGGCAATTAGATCTATATTGTCGAAGCATATAAGGTTTGCAATCACCAGACTTCGTTTCTTTTTCAACAGTCTGTGCAGCAAAGTTATTGACCCTGATACTCTCGATAATTTGCAAAGAGAAGTGGTTGTTACCCTATGTCAGCTTGAGATGTATTTTCCTCTGTCGTTCTTTGATATCATGGTACATCTTGTTTTCCACTTGACTAGGGAAGTGAAAATGTTGGGACCAATTTTCTTGCATTGGATGTATCCCTTTGAACGATACATGAGCATTTTTAAAGGTGATGTTCGAAACCATTATCGGCCTGAAGGGAGTATTATTGAGGGTTATGTGGCGAGAGAGGTTATGGATTTTTGCAATGACTTTATGAGTGGTAATGACGCTCCCGTGAATGACAAGAATATTGAGGAGCATTTTGGCAAAGGAGTTTTGGGATCACGGGTGAAAGTAATCAGTCGTGAGTAGTTGGAGCAAGGTCACTTGTATATTTTACACAACATCGATGAAGTGAGTGTTTATATTGAGGAACATACCAATTTCATCAAGAGACAATATCCTCGATCCAATTCAATGTGGCTTGCTAGAGAGCATAACAAGACATTTATTAAGTGGTTTGAAGATAAAGTCTTATATCAATTATCTCAAACACTAGATAATCTTACTGAAACCATCAAATGCCTCGCCTTTAAACCAAAATTGAATGTTATGTCTTATGAAGGGTTTGACATAAATGGTTTCTCATATTACACAAAGTGTCAAGATGATAAGAGTGTCGTCCAAAACAGTGGGGTCACCCTTCAAGCGTCTTCATTGTTTTTTGCAAGTGCAAAGGATAAAAGTCCATGTGAAGCTAAAATGCTATATTATGGTGTCATTGAAGACATATGGGAGTTTGACTATGTAGATTTCAGAATTCCGCTCCTTAAATGTAATTGGGTTCACAACAACAAAGGAGTTATAGTGGATGAATTGGGTTTCACGTTAGTGAACTTTGAAAAGATTGGCGAGAAGGGTGAACCATTCATATTGGAATCATAGGAAAAACAAGTATTTGATATCGATGATCCTACAAATGATAAATGGTCAGTTGTTCTTCATGGTAAAAGACAGTTCATTGAAGATCCTATAGATGAAGAAGAGTACTATGATAAGTATGATGACTCCAATCCATTCTCAGTTGGGTTGCCAACACCACCAAACATTGAAGCTGGGGATCACAATGACTTGTATGTTCATGGGGATCATAATGAAGGATTGTTAATTGATAAAAGATCACAATATTAGAGGCATGGATGTTTATATTTTTATTATGTTCCCATGATGACCGTGTTGATGATCACCGTGAGGGTGAGGACGTGCTTGCACCGCCTGACAATGTAAGTTTTAAGAATATATCCCTGAGGTTTCTATCTATATGTTCATTTATAATTATATTATGTAAGTGTGTTATTGATCAAATTTTAGGTTGGTGATGTACCCCCTGAAGAAATTACAACACTTGATGAGCATATGGAGTGAACCACAACTCATTTGTTTCATATCTTGGGGTTCTTACTCGCAGCCATTGCATTCCTATCCTAGAATCATGGCATAAAGTTCCTAAGGGGAAGAAAGACCACATATGGAAGGAACTATGCGTGAGTTATTATTATTTGTAATTCTATTTATGTAGATTACTAATTTTTAGGATACTAGTTAATAGAAATTCTATTTAATTTGCAGAGCATATTTGATCTGGATGAAAAGCTGCATCGTAAATGTGTGATGCAATGTTGTGGGAGGGTCCTAAGGAGCTATAGGACCAATCTCACCTGAGATTACATACGCGATGCTGAGAATAGGTTCTTGATTGATTCCAATTCTAGAGATTGATCAATATTTCACTAACTCTACACTAGTAATTTTTGTTTGTATTCTCTTTGAAAAATAAATATAGGAAGAAGGAAGCCACACAACAGTGGAACTACTTGGACCCCAAAGACTGGGAGGAGTTTGTTACCCAAAGAAAAACATATGAATTCAAAGTATTAAGCGCCACCTCCAATTTAATTAATATACATTTTTATGTATTCACCTATTCAAGATTAACATTTAGTGTTACTAACCAAATCAATGTGCTAACTAACTAGGCTATCAGCGATGCTCAACGAGAAAGGCGTGCACTGAATGTGCATGACCACACAATGGGTCCAAGAGGATATGCAGGCATTCGCCAAAGACTACAGGCTATGCAAGACGGCCATGACATAGCTATGCAGGCCATCAACATTGCTTTGTAAATCCAAAGTGCAATAGTCGGAGAGAAAGCAAGAATCCCACACTAAGGTTATATAGATATATATGCAGTAAGCCATGAAACAGAAAAAGAAGCCACAATGAAGAGAAGCAGGATACAGATACAATACATAAAGTATAGCACGCACAAGTGTTTCAGATTCATATAACAACATGACAGACTAACATATATAGTGCATAACAACATCAGCGCCGAATTTACATACAACACTAGCTTAGTACATATATAGTGGGACTAAGGTGACGATCCCACCTGCTAAAATAGGTTACCGACAACTACATGTTACGACTGGGAGGTCGTGATTCAGCAACTGTATGCATTAGCAGGAGGACAAACAGATTTCACCATGAGTTAACATTGAAGAAGGTCTACTAACCTACACTGAGCTAAAAACGTTTATCAGTACTAGCCTAAGGCACAAGTAACTTGTTTAGCTCAGTGTAGGTTAGTAGACCTTCTTCAATGTTAACTCGTGGTGAAATTTGTTTGTCCTTCTGCTAATGCATACGGTTGCTGAATCACGACCTCCCAGTCGTAACATGTAGTTGTCGGTAACCTATTTTAGCAAGTGGGATCGTCACCTTAGTCCCACTATATATGTACTAAGCTAGTGTTGTATGTAAATTCGACGCTGCTGTTGTTATGCACTATATATGTGTTAGTCTGTCATGTTGTTATATGAATCTGAAACACTTGTGCGTGCTGCACTTTATGTATTGTATTTGTATCATGCTTCTCTTCATTGTGGCTTCTTTTGTTGTTTCATGGCTTGCTGCCTATATATCTATATAACCTTAGTGTGGGATGCTTGCTTTCTCTCCGACTGTTGCACTTTGGATTTACAAAGCAATGTCGATGGCCTACTAATGCATACTTAATACCTGTTTTGCAGCCACTTACAAAAGACATGTATAAATTTTGGGTTTTCCCATGTGGGATTTTTGGTTTCATCTTTGATTAGTCTTGTAGATACAAACTCATATTCAGTTACTTCATACTACTATGATGCTTTTGAATATTTTGGTAAAAATAATAAGACGGTGATAATAGCTCCATTCAATGCCGAGTAAGTTTACTTTTCTTGTAATTTGGACTTAAGCAAATTACATTTTTATTGCAGATATTGAGTTATTAATTTTCTACTTTCTTACCTGTAGTGGTAAGCATTGGGAGTTCTAAGTTATTGTCCCCAAGACATTCACCGTCTATTATCTAGATCCTATGTGGAGTGAGTTGGATGTATTATATGGACATGCAATGAAAAGGCCATTATTTTCGTGAGAAATATTTTATGTTTTTATATCTGTTAACATCTGTTACTGCATTACTATTTAATTATGCAATTTAATGTGTTACATTAACATATATATGGCTTTACAAGAGTACAAAAAAGCTGGAGGAAAGGTCCCCAGGAAAAAAATCTGACACTCATTTGGGAGAATGTGAAAGTAATTTCCTGACTCCAATGTATATATTATTTATGTGAACTGTGCTTATTTGTATTTCTGAATATTTTGTATGTTTTAATATATAGTGTGCTACACAAGACAACAGCTGGGCATGTGCTTACTATGTGATGCGATTTATAGACCTAATCATTAAACATGCCGTATTGGAAATCCATAACATACAACATGTATTATACATAGTCTCGTTAGATAATATGAAATATATGAATCTTATTATATATTATTCTAAGTATGTATATACATCATTCTCTTTGTAGGTCTTTAAAACTGAGGACTTCAACACAGGTGCAATGCATTTCGATGTACATGATCCCTATACGAGAGATGAATTAGATGACGTAAGAGAAGATTGGGCAAAAGCCCTGCAAAGAGTGGGAATTTTTCAATATGATTTTGTTGACAATGATGACAATGATGAATAAAGAATAACTTTGTTCTCATAATTAATTTTGTGTGAATGTGAATGGATTTTTATGAATTGTCATATGTGTGTGAAAATCATCAATACATAAATGTTTCTACATGTGTCTGAATGTGAAAATGTTGACTCAAGGTCAATTAGGTCAAGTTGACTCACGTCTAAATTGACTAAACCCGTGTTTTGATGATGACTAACCATTCCACATATTGGTGTCTAATGTCTCTACTTGAGCGATTTCAGATTAGGTATAGACACACTCCAAATGCCCTAACTTGCGCATCTCAAATTGGAGAAAAGACAAGTCAAAGTCATACAAGTGCACGTTTTTGTAATATGATGTATATCCATTAGAATCATGTTGTAAATCACTTGTAATGATTGTATGACTTGTAATTAAGCTTAGAAAAATATCAGGAGCACTTCGATCGAATATTAGAGCACTTTAGATGTAACTTTGAAAATTGATTACAGGCACTTTGTCGGTCGAGTTTCCCAACCTGAAAACTCGACCGATCATCCTTGATCAATTTTCTGGAGATTGCATCGGTCGAGTTGTGTTTCCACAGAACTCGACCGATGGAGTAACTGACCAAATCAATTTTCATTGGTCGGTCGAGTTTACTCAGGACAAACTCGACCGATGGTCTGAATATCGGCTTTGTCTTTTACTCTATCGGTCGAGTTACCCTTATAGAAACTCGACCGATTGCACTGTACGGAAAAGTGTAGAAAAGTGTTTCTAGCCATTGTGGAGTTGCAACAAGTGAAAATAGATCCGTTGCAAGCCACAAAACAGCTAGTTTTCATTCACAAGTGTTCCCAAAGGCTAAGAGGCATCCCCAGCTATAAATAGGACCCCTTGGGCTTCATTCCAAGGTTGAGCATTCATTGCAAACTCTATGTGAGGTTCCTATTCTATAGTTGAGTGCTTCCTACAACCTCCTCTCTCTCTCTAAGCTTAATCACTTGCTACATCCATTAGAGTGAGTAGGAAATCTGTAAGAGAGCTAGTCCTATATGTATATCTTGTGAGGTTCTCACTTCCACCACCTCCTTTTCTCTCATTTCAATCATGAAGATGAAGGTTCTCTCTCTTGTCCAAGAGAGGTGAAGAAGAACAATGGAAGGAGTCCCTTGGTGAAGATCAAGGCTGAAGACTTGGAGCTAGAGTGGGTAAGCCTTTGGTGAAGGCAGAAGACTCCTTGCTCAAGTGGGTAAGACCTTGGTGGAAGCTACTCCGAGTGAAGGCGAAGTCAAAAGATGAAGATCCAAGAAGAGTGGGTGATCCCTGCAAGGCTGAAGACTTGTGCGAGAGTGGGTAAGTCCTTGGAGAAGGCCGAAGACTCTTAAAAAGTGGGTAAGTCCTTGGTAAGGTTGAAGACTCTTTGTATTGGATAGGTAAGTCTTTTGTTTGGTCATGCATTGTATGTCTTATGAATGAATATAAGAGTGCAATAGTTTGGAAGCCCTAGAGGTTGACCTCTCTAGGTAGTGGACTGATACACTTCTAGTTTGAAGTGTGGAACCACTCTAAATAGCTTGTCTAATTGGTCCATGTTCAATCTCTCTCTCCCTTGCTATGTATTTTTTAGTTGCACACAAATTTCCTATTTAGCAACCTTTTCTTGTGATATATCTTGAAGGTTTAATGAATTTTGTTTAAGTGCTTTCAGCTCTATTCACCCCCCTCTAGAGCATCTAATCACCCATCTAGGATCCAACAATTGGTATCAGAGCGGGTCTTCTCCAAGCATACTTCAACAAGTAGGAGAAGATGGGTGACTACCTAGGAGAGAGATTCTCGGCCAGCCTTCCAATCTTTAATGGGAGCAATTTCCTCTATTGGAGAAGAAGGCTTCAATTCTACATCCAAGGATCAAGTATTGAGATGTGGCAAATGGTGAACAACCCATACATGCTACCAAAGACAAGGATTGAAGAATGGGATGAAACTACCTTGAAGAAAGCAACCTTGAATGCTAGAGCCATGCACATCCTCTATGCCTCCATGACCCCCACCGAGTTCAACCGGATTTCTTCATGTGAAACAACCTATGAGGTATGGAGAAAGCTTTGCATCACTTATGAAGGGACAGATCAAGTGAAAGAAAGCAAAGTCTACATGCTCAAAGGGCTGCTTGAGAACTTCAAGATGGGAAAGGAGGAGAGCATAGCCAATATGTACTCAAGGCTCAACACCATTTTGAATGGTCTTTCTATTCTAGGACATCCTATGTCTAGTGGAGAGATCAACTCAAATATCCTTAGAACTCTCCCCAAGAGATGGGAACCTAAGGTGACTTCCATTGAAGAAGCAAGGTCTCTTAGGGATATTCCTATTGAAGAGCTCATTGGAAATCTACAAGCACATGAAGCCACACTTGACAAGAGGGAGGAAGTAGAAAGACAAGAAAAGAAAGAACTCAAGAGAATGAAGAAGGCTGATATCAAAGCTCAAATCAAGGCTATTGTTGATCAAGCCTCTCCATCCTCTAAAGTTGAAGAAGATGCCATGTACTCTAAGGGTAGATTCTACAAAGGCAAGTCCTCCTCCATCCGGTGCTTCACATGTGGAAAGAAGGGTCACTACAAGGAAGATTTCCCGCAAGGCAAAAAGACCCATCTTCACAAGAAGAAGGAGAAATGGCACTCAAGCTCAAGTGGCTCCTCCAACTCAAGCTTAAGTGAAGATTCAAGTGAAGGATCAAGATCAAGTTCTAGTGATGAAGGAGAATGCCATTTTGCTCTTATAGCATCAACAAGTGAAGACTCAAGTGAGGTAAATCTAAACTATTTAGATAAAGAATCCTTGATTGCTATTATTCATGATATTTGTGCCTCTCTTAAGTCTTCAAAAAGGAAAAAGAAAAAGCTTGCTAAAATTGTTGATAATTTGCATGTAGAATTAGATGATCTTGAACATGCTAATTCTTGCTTGCTTGATGATAAAAATGATTGTCTTAGTCAAGTAGACTCTCTTAAACTTGAAAATGCTAGTTTGCTTAATAAGATTAGATTTCTAGAAGCTCAACCTCTCATGCCTAGTTCTAATGAAGAGCATACTTTAATTGTTGATTCTCTCATGCATGACATTGATGTTCTTAAATCTGAAAACAAGGACAAAGATTTTGTTTTGCAAGAGTTAGAAACAGAAAATGCCTACTTGCTTGCTAAAATGAATGTGCATGAATCTTGTTCTAGTTCTACTAATAGAGAGAATGATATTGCTACTCTTCATTATGATAGAGATTCTTATTTAACTAAAACTCTTTGCTTAGAAAATGATCTTTTGCATGCTAGAGATAATATCAATCATTTGTCTTCTACTATTACCTCTCTTATGCATGATAATAATAGTTTGAGATCTTCTTTGCAAAGATTCTTAGTTAGTAAAAAGAGTCTTAATGACATCCTACACCATTTTAGTAAACAAATTGGTAGACATGGTTTAGGATATGATAGTAGTCAAGTGAACAACAAAGATAAAGGACCTCCAATATTCCATGGATAATGCTCTAGTTCTGAGACAATGGACACATGTAACTATTGTAATGAAATTGGTCATTATTCTACTTGTTGTCCTTTTAGGAAAGCACCCAAGAGCAATAGGATTTGGGTTGCTAAACTAACTCCTACGGACCCAAAAACATGATTGGGGACCATTTCATCTTTCTTCTTGTAGGTACTTGCAAATGGATTGACTTGAGCTATTGAATTGCAAATTGACTTGTCAATCCACATGAAAGAAGATAGGTGAGATGTGTAGAGGGTGACAACAAGTGGAAAAAGGAATGGTAAGAACAAAGGTAATGTTTTTGCTTGCTTATAACCAATCCTAACCTGTTTTGTCAAGTTAGTGTGCACTATACGTATGGTTTTTGAGTCAAAAGTGGTTTTTTGTGTTTCTCTTTACACTCTTGCTCAAAAACGGCTTCTAATGCTTCTATAGTGCATTACTAACTTGCTAGACATGTTTGGATATGGTTTGTATTTTTAACATGCCTTTTAAATATGTTCTTATGAAATATATATGCTTTTTAACAGCTACTTTGTCGGTCGAGTTTGCCCTGCTTGAAACTCGACCGATAGGCACCAATGGGTGTTGCCAGTAGTTGTCATCGGTCGAGTTGTCAATGCACAAAACTCGACCGATAACACTGTGCACAAAATATACATTTGGCTTATTGAGTGAGAATTTCCCTCTCAACTAGATTTTCTCAACCAATAGCCTTATTCTTTGGCACTCCTTTGGTACCTTTATATATGCATATTGCCATGTTAGAAATTTTCTATCTTTCTTACAACTCTATCTCTCTAATTGCTCTAAATTGGTATATCTATATGTTGCAATTACTTGCTTTGAGTTGTTTTGCAGGTTTTGATGATGATCTCTTTGGATCTCTTGGTTGTGTCTAAAAATTGTTTCCGTTGTACTCTAACTTGCTACATCTATATAGGTGTATATCTTGTGTTGATACAACCTTGAGGTTCTTAGGGGTAATCATCTTATGGTAAGGATGCATATCTAGTGAGTTATATCCTTTGATGCTTCTAAAATTGCTTATCTTTTTGTTTGGATATATCTCTACATCTACTCATAGATTGCTCTATCTTGTGTATCTTTTGGTATCTCTTGCTATGATCCAAATCCTACTAGTAGTCCTAACTTGTGATATCATATACTAGCAGTTCATATACATGTAGTTCTAACCTTATTTATAATTGGAATCTTTGTTCATCTATATGCTATGCTTGTATCTTGTCTCATACATGCTCAAGATTGGTCCTTGAATGGCATATCTACTATCTTGAGTTGCTTGCATAACATTGTGATGCAGGGTACATAGATCTACATTATATGTAGAAATTGGAGTATTTTTGGATTTTATGCATATTTTGCTCCAGTTTCAGTTTTTGGTGCAAGACTAGTGTTTTTCATGCAGAAACGACCTTCTGAGCAAGACTCATTGCTATACAATGAGCTCTGATGGTTTTTGGTCAAATTCCGTCATCTTGAGGGTCAAAATTGTGTTTGTTGTTTCTACAGCACTTTATCTTACTTTTTGGGATGTTCAAGTATATGCTTTAACTTGCTTTTCTTTCTATGCTTGGACAAGCCCCTATTTGTGCTCTTCTACTCTCCTTATATATATTTGTGTTATCTCCTCTCTCTTTAACAAGTGGTGTTTCTTATTTCTTCATAACCCCACTTTTTGAAATGACAAAGGGGGAGAAATGTATGTCTTCTTTTAAAAGAGGAAGAAGGCATGTCTTACATGAAGAAGAGAAGCATGTCCATATAAAGGGGAGAAGGTAAATGGGAGAAGACATATATGTGTAGAAAATATATGAGTAGAAGACATAGTATTCTATAAATGTTATGAAAGCTAACCATGCAGGAGAAATAGCATCAATTGAGGGGGAGTATGAAAACTCCATGCACATCAATTGAGGGGGAGCATATGATATCTGTCCTATTGAAACCCCTAGGTTTCTCCAAAGGTATGAATTTACTTAAATGCTTTCAATACATTTATGGAATGGTTTGTCATCTTCAAAAAGGGGGAGATTGTTGACTCTAGGTCAATTAGGTCAATGTTGACTCACGTCTAAATTGACTAAACCCGTGTTTTGATGATGACTAACCATTCCACATATTGGTGTCTAATGTCTACACTTGAGAGATTTCATATTAGGTATAAACACACTCCAAATGCCCTAACTTGCGCAACTCAAATTGGAGAAAAGACAAGTCAAAGTCATACAAGTGCACATTTTTGTAATATGATGTATATCCATTAGAATCATGTTGTAAATCACTTGTAATGATTGTATGACTTGTAATTAAGCTTAGAAAAATATCAGGAGCACTTAGATCGAATATTAGAGCACTTTAGATGCAACTTTGAAAATTGATTACAGGCACTTTGTCGGTCGAGTTTCCCAGCCTGAAAACTCGATCGATCATCCTTGATCAATTTTCTGGAGATTGCATCGGTCGAGTTGTGTTTACACAGAACTCGAACGATGGATTAACTGACCAAATCGATTTTCATTGGTCGGTCGAGTTTACTCAGGACAAACTCGATCGATGGTCTGAATATCAGCTTTGTCTTTTACTCTATTGGTCGAGTTACCCTTATAGAAACTTGACCGATTGCACTGTATGGAAAAGTGCAGAAAAGTGTTTCTAGTCATTGTGGAGTTGCAACAAGTGAAAATAGATCCATTGCAAGCCACAAAATGACTAGTTTTCATTCACAAGTGTTCCCAAAGGCTAAGAGGCATCCCCAGCTATAAATAGGACCCCTTGGGCTTCATTCCAAGGTTGAGCATTCATTGCAAACTCTATGTGAGGTTCCTATTCTATAGTTGAGTGCTTCCTACAGCCTCCTCTCTCTCTCTAAGCTTAATCACTTGCTACATCCATTAGAGTGAGTAGGAAATTTGTAAGAGACCTAGTCCTATATGTATATCTTGTGAGGCTCTCACTTCCACCACCTCCTTTTCTCTCATTTCAATCATGAAGATGAAGGTTCTCTCTCTTGTCCAAGAGAGGTGAAGAAGAACAAGGGAAGGAATCCCTTGGTGAAGATCAAGGTTGAAGACTTGTAGCTAGAGTGGGTAAGCCCTTGGTGAAGGCATACGACTCCTTGCTCAAGTGGGTAAGACCTTGGTGGTAGCTTCTCCGAGTGAAGGCGAAGTCAAAAGCTAAAGATCCAAGAAGAGTGGGTGATCCCTGCAAGGCCGAAGACTTGTGCGAGAGTGGATAAGCCCTTAGAGAAGGCCGAAAATTCTTGCAAAGTGGGTAAGTCCTTGGTAAGGTTGAAGACTCTTTGTATTGGATATGTAAGTCTTTTTTTTGGTCATGCATTGTATGTCTTATGAATGAATATAAGAGTGCAATAGTTTGGAAGCCCTAGAGGTTGACCTCTCTAGGAAATTGGACTGACACACTTCTAGTTTGAAGTGTGGAACCACTCTAAATAGCTTGTCTAATTGGTGCATGTTCAATCTCTCTCACCCTTGCTATGTATGTTTTAGTTGCACACAAATTTCTTATTTAGCAACCTTATCTTGTGATATATCTTGAAGGTTTAATGAATTTTGTTTAAGTTCTTTCAACTCTATTCACCCCCCCTCTAGAGCATCTAATCACCCATCTAGGATCCAAGAGAAAAGAGATGAAATAAATGGAACTACAGGTTGATACTGGTTTCTAAGTGCGTGTGATGAAAAAATAATATGAATTAAATATTCTTATACATGAGTGTGAATCACATATATATAATATTGTCCATCATGTTAATTTTGTAGGTTTGAGGCCTGTTGTTGGCTGATATCAATGGATGTTGTAAAACCTATAGTTCATAACTGAACTGTAGGTTTCTCATCCTGCGACCAGCTACAACAGGTCTGCAGACTGACAGAAAAAAAAACATAAAATAGGTGTCGGTTATTTGAACAAAACCGACACCTAAGACATACGGTGACGGTTTTTGATCTAAAATCGACGTCTATGTGACCAGGTACCACGGCCGTGCTGGGAAGCAGGGCCGTGGTGGCAGGAAGGGGATATGGCGTCGGTTATTATCACAAAACCGACGTCGTTCCGATGATATGGTGTCAGTTACTATTAAAAACCAACGCCTATAATCCCTTTTCTGGCGTGTTTTTGGTGGCGGGAAGAGTTTTGGCGTCGGTTGTTGAGTAAATAAATGACACCTATAGTCCCTTTGCTGGAGCATTTTTGGTGGAGGGAAGAGTTTGGGCGTCAGTTTTTACTAAACAACCGATGCCGATAGTCCCTATGCTGGCGCATTTTCGGTGGCGGAAAATATTTTGGCGTCAGTTGGAATCCGACGCCGAAGGTGTCCCCCTTTAGCGGCGCCCACTTGCGTGTTGCTTTGAAACCGACACTAAAGAGCTTAAATAACCGACACTAAAAGGCTTTTATGTAGTAGTGCTATTTGCAATTTTGATTTATCTTGAATAATTGATGATCCTTTGAGTTCTAAACGCTTCATGGTATTGTTGTCCATGACTTAGAACAGTAAGAACAAGATTCTAGAGGTTGATGGTGATGACATCATCAAGGGTAAAGTGATATCGAGTTGAAGCATACACCTCTTTTCCCGATACGGTGTGAAGCACACACACACACACCTCTTTGCTCGATATGGTGTGAAGCACACACACATCTCTTTTCTTGATATGGTGTGAATCACACACACACCTCCTTGCCCGATATGATATGAAGCACACACACACCTCTCTACCCAATATGGTGTAAAGCACGCATACACCTCTAAAGTGATATGGAAGCAAGCATACACCTCTTTGTCTGATATGGTGTGAAGCACACACACACCTCTTTGCCCGATATGGTGTGAAGAACACACACACCTCTCTTCCTGATATGGTGTAAAGCACAAAAACACCTCTAAAGTGATATGGTAAGCACACATACACCTCTAAAGTAATATGGAAGCAAGCACACACCTCTTTGCCTGATATGGTAAGCACACATACACCTATAAAGTGATATGGGTAGCAAGCATACACCTCTAAACTGATATTAGGTTAAGCATACACCTCTTGGATGATATGTTGTTGAGAATACATCTCTAAAACAATATGGTGGGTAACCTAATACACTAGATGACAAAAGTGTTAAGGTGGCTAATACCCTAGAACATTTGATGGCCAATACACTAAAGTATGGTGTGGACAATATCTTCAAGAGAGGTGAGGACGTTATACTCATGTATGGTGAAGGTGATGCACCATATGATTGGTAGGGTTGATACCTTGATGGGTAAGGGTATGAGGGATATGATGATGTCTAGCTCAATATACACCTAACCTAATACATGTGTTCAACTTGACGTACATGATTCAATATGATGCACCTTATAAAGGTGAGGGTAAAACACTTATAGGAGTGATGTGTGTAATACCAAATAATGATGTGGTTAATACTTTGATAGGTGAAACACCTAAAGTGATTGATAATGGTATATCAACAATGCCTTAACTCGAGATGAGTCCATATCACTTGATGATAGTTGGGTAATTCAAATGTGTGACTTATGGCCAATACACTACATAATAAATGTGATGTGTTAGTTCATAAAGTATTAGGATGGGATATACCCTAATACAAGATAATTTGATGAACTTAAGTAAGTTAAAAGTGATGAGGGAAGTGATACATCAAGGCATGATAAATTCCACATCTAACACCTCAAGGTTGATGCACCTTAAATCCAATATACTTGGATGAGTAACACATGAAATGTGTCATGTCAATTGTTACATTAAGATGTAATGAGTATAATGCACTTTGATAAGTGTAGGCTAACATGCCTTGAGAAAGGGTTAAACCAAGTCAATAAAGTATGATGTAATCAATATCCTAGTAAGGATGAGAGAGAAGCTCACATTTTGTGTTGATAATCATTTAATGATAAATGATGAGAATAAATAAGTATGATTGAATACTTATGATATCAATGTTTGATCCTAGATGTGTGGAGAAATGAATTAGGGTTTGGATTAATAATATGAACATGAAGCTTTATTCAGCTATAAAGAAAAACCCTAACCCTAATGATGGGAAGGTTGTATTTCTCTTATTGCATAAGCCTTGTAAGGCATGTTAAATACTTTTATAACACGTATAATGATTAATGGCTTTGTGATCCATATGAATAAGTTGTTTCCTAGTGAGAGGTGATAAGATGTTTAATGGCTTTGTGAGCCATGTGAATAAGTTGTTGCCTAGTGAGAGGTGACAAGATGTGTAATGGTCTTGTGAGCCATGTGAATAAGTTGTTTCCTAGTGAGAGGTGGCAAGATGTGTAATGGCCTTGTGAATAAGTTGTTGCCTAGTGAGAGGTGACAAGATGTGTAATGGCCTTGTGAGCCATGTGAATAAGTTGTTGTCTAGTGAGAGGTGACAAGATGTGTAATGTCCTTGTGATCCATGTGAATAAGTTGTTGTCTAGTGAGAGGTGACAATATGTGTAATGGCCTTGTGAGCCATGAGAATACTTGTACAACAAGTGAAATGAATACCTTAGTCTAAGGACCTAGAGGTAATGGTTACCTGTTAGAGAGGTAACAATGCTATGTGATGATCTAAGGGTTTGAATACCTAGATCCAGTAATCATGATAATGATGTAAAGGGATGAGAATTCCTAGTAATGTGATAAGGGATTGAGATCTCAAGTATCATGTGTTTTAAAGATTTGAAAAGCACGTGATAGATGTATTACACCTTTCTTTGTAGCATTTGTTGTGATTAATAATGATAACTTGGTTGATGCTAAAAGAATGTTGTAATGCACTTAATATATCATTAGAAACCATAAAATGTTTCCCTGACCATAGATCCATCAGCGTCAGAATTTGCTGAATGGTGAAACAGGTTTCCGGGGGCATAAACCAGAATGCATATTTTTGAATATGTGGGGGCATGGAGCCTAAGTGTCCATGACTCATTAATTTCATTAGAATGTCTCAATATAGCACAGTGAACTGACCCATGGCTCAGAGCATGGTGCCTATGTGACCATGGCTCAGAGTATGGTGCCTAAGTGACCATGACTCAGTAATTGGGGATGGTTGTTGTAGATGTTTCCCCTAAGAGAGCACAGTTGATGTTATAGATTTAAGCGAGGATGCCTATGTACCCTGGCACAACTATATTGCAGCTGACACAAGATGTCTTGCTAAGCCTAAGTGGTCTCGTACTGACTGAGACAAGGGAGGTCATGGAAACCGACTCTTCCATTGACCTTGTATGGTACCGACTTATGAGAAGTTTGTGGTCGGTTGGAGGTGAACATGGTATGCTTCATCTCCTTAGGGCATAAGTGTGATTGTAAAATATGTTCAGTCGTGTAGCATATCTGCTTAAGGATCGAATACGGAAAACATTGTTTGATGCACAATACAGTTATACATCTTAGTTGATAGATGTTATTTATGTTTCTTTACATTCCTTGCAAAGAAGATAGATGATTTATAACTCTACCACGGGTAGATGCAATATTATCCTTAAGAAAGGAGATTATCTTATTCTATTAATACAATGATTAATCATGCTTGTTAAATATAAAAGAACCCCTGCTCTATTTTATAATGTATATCTTCAATAATAATATGGTCGGCGGAGAGTTATATCTCTCGCTGGGACAATTATCTCACCCCGTGGGATCCACAATTTTTAGGTAGACATGCACGAGATAGAGGAGACCTTTCTGTAGAGGAGGAACAACAACTGGGGCAGCAGTAACAACTCAGGTTGAGTGTACTATCTGTCGTGACTTGTAGATAGAAGTCATATGTGTTGTCTCTATACTCTCAGGTCCTTGGAGTTGGTTCGTACTGGTTTCATGAATGATCTGAGATTTTGGCTTGAAAGCCTCAAGGTTTTATGTTGCTCCAGTATGTGTTTTGATAGAGCAACTGTTATATGTTGTCCTCGAGATGAGATGAAACAATGTTGTACAAAGTAAATCATGATATGTATGAGTTTTGGATCTTTCAGTATAAATTTTTTGGACAAGAATCTCCTTGCAAAATGGGTTTAAATTTAATGATTTTTTTTAATCTGTTGTTTATGTTTATTCCTCTTAAATAGTAACGATTTGTTTGTCAGTTTGATGACTATCGTTACACCTAGTCTTGTACCCTTACCCCGAGAATATAGTAAAGTGTGCAAGGTTGTATAAGGGACATATGTCATTATATATTCAAGTTTGTTCAACATATGTAATCAAGATCAAAACATAGTAGTCATAGGGAACATCATAAATAAGTATATAAGCCAAGCATCTTATATTTCATACAAACAAGCAATTTCAATTCCACTAGTCTGGCCAATAGGAGGATAAAGCATATCTTGATATGAGCAAACTAGTGTTATACAACATGATTAGATCTTTGAAAAGAGTCCATCAAGGATATCCTAACATTACAAGCAAGTGTGACTAGATTAACATCACAACACTTAGTTCATCTTAACCATATCATCAAAGGTGGATGTTTCACTTAATCTAGTTCCATATATTATGCTGATTCATTATGACATCTCCAATATTCATGCAATGTTCATCATCAAGGTACATACTAGATCATATATCATTTCACTTATAGTGAAACATCCTTATAAGATCAAGGATTTCCAACTTAGGTTTCATGGGTCTTAATAGAGCCAACATGAGTTTTGAGAAAGATTAAGCACCTAGTCATATTGAGTCATTATAATACAAGATGGTCATCACTAGAGAACAAGATAGATCAAGCTAGATTAAATGCCATAAATATCAACAAGTTACTGATTTGAGGAAATCAAATATCATAGATGACCTTTATGGTGACATTTGTACAAGTTATGTAACGACCCGCACTTTTGAGTGTCTAAAAGACCTTAAAGTCACAGATCGTCAATCATAATTTCCAGGATCAGATTCATGAAATAATAAAAAATAGTAAATAATTTCCATTAATAATCAAATATTTATATGTTTAGATAAAAAGCTCCTTGAAGGAGTTACATAACTTTTAAACAAAATTAACTTTTATAGTTGTGAAGATATACCATTAAGACTAAACCTTCATAATTAAACTATAGTGTCTTCAACATCTTTATCTGTACCCTCATGTCCACGAATCAAGTATATCTGATACCTAAAACGCCGACAAACAAATACACGATCAGTATATTTCTATACTGGTACGTGGATTCAAACAATAATCACAAGTACAGATATAAGCAAACATCTTTATCTTGAATATAAACTCATTTTCATATTGTAACCCTTATATGGTCCACTACCTCAGGTGTAATCATTGTCCCTCCAAGGCTCATGTGCATTACCCTTAAGATCAGTCTAACCCAGGGTTCAGAATGTAATATTTACTTTACATGATACTCATATGAACTTTATAGTTTGTAAGAACTAAATAAACAAGCAAGTAGTTTATTTGTCGTTCTATCTCATCGAGAAACATCGACAATCTCAGAATTCGATACATGTAATCATAAGCGTAACCACGTACAAAGAAACTATGAGAGAGGGAGGTCCAAGAGTCCTAGTTAACTTCTTCGTACACCCATGTGATATATGGCTATGGGTCACGATTTCTTGATATGGAAAGTGTTTCTATTCTCATAAAACTTGACCCATATTCCTCTCGATAAACTCCCTCTAGGATTCTGTTTCCTTTTCTTATTATCTTTATTCACCAAACTTCTCCTTTCCTTTAAACCATATTCCGTATTTCTCTTAGGAAACTTACATATTGTTCTTTTATTTGGCTTCCAAGCAATAAGTGGATAATCCTTTAATTAAATATCTGAGCCACATGTTATCTTGGATTATCTTAGAAATCTTCTCATTATCTTAACTTGTAATTATCCTTCAACATACCAAAATGGCAAACCAAGGTAACACTATTTGTGTCCCTACCATTGTGTTTCCAATAATGGAAAGATAAGTATTCCTTTAATTATCTATCACATTATTAACTTTATTCTCCTTTGGAAAACATTTATCAATATCAAAAGTCATTACTATTTATTAATTCATGAATTCTATTTATCTATTTGTCTTGTGCCAAAAGTACTTGTGTGACAAAGGCAATTAACATTACTATTCCACCAATAAAATCATTGAGGAATTATCAAATTAATTCATGCATCATATTTTATAGTTAAGTTTTTACCAAAAATTGAGGATATTACAAGTTAAGATCTCAAATATAGAAACATGCACATTAGGTCACATTCCAATGCCATGTATAAGACACTTAGTCATAATAGTGAGCATGATTGGTCCATAAATCATTTAGATGGTTAAAGCATGTATGTTATTGATCTAGATCAAATATGAAGATTTGGAGTTCATATAATCAAGTTGATCATCAAGATAAGGATCATTAGCATCAAAGTCCAAATTACACATATTAAATGGTCCATTTCATATATTAGAGTCATCAAAAGGACAAACCATGATAGGGTTCAGGTCAAAGACCAAGATATGTTACTGATTAGGACCATAAAGAATAATTGGGGTCATGATATCATCATTGTTGAGCATAAATGACAGTTAAACATGTAAAAGAGATGTATTTGATGCCATTTTCAACATATAAGGAGACAAGAAAGGAATTAGGCTATAAAACAAGGTTCACTAGATATATCTCATTGAGTAGAACAATTTTCATACATAATACGTCCCAGCTGGCCTAATAAATCATTTTATATGATTTTGACAAGCTTTGGATAAAAGAGAAGGATTTAAACCAAAGGATTTAAACCAAAGAGAAGGATTTAAACCATTGGTTGGGTATCGCCAGCACGGGTCCATGAGTCAATGTGCATGGGTCCATAGACCTCCTTTGACCATTCAAGGTGAGAAGTTGAGAGAGAGAGGAGGCATGTGTGATCAGGGCCCTTGATCACTGGTCCAACGTGTAGCTGCACCTGATCTGACGGAGGCTACTCTTCATTTCCTGGCTAGGGCGGCATGCGAGGGAAGAGCCTAGTGTGAAGACGTGAAAACTACCCCACTTTATGAAGATTGAGCAGGAGGGAAGGGATGACTTGAAAGATATCCGCCCACCATTGCATAGGACTCACAAAGCCAAAACCAGCGTTAGGTGGTTGTGGGGCGGGCTGGATATCGAGCATCATGTCGCCATAGTGGATGGAGCTGGAGGTTGAAGAAGAAAGGGGATAGGCCATAAATCCCAAGAGGGAAATACAAAGTGTTTGGGAGGAGCAAAGGGGGCTCGAGAACTCATTTGAGGGGGTTAATAGGGGGAAAGAGGAGGCAAGGCCCCTTGGACCACCCTCGTTGTGGCTGCAGCGGCCGGCAAGGCACTGGGGGTGTCCCATACCCTAATGGAACCCCAAAAGTCAAGGAAAATATAGGGAAATGGTTGGGGAGACAAAGGGGAGAAGATTCTTGCCAAGAAAAGTCACAACTGAGTACATGATGAGGGTCATAGGTCGGTGTCGAGGGGCATGGCCGACGCCACTAGACATTGACCCTTTCGCGAGCTAGGGGATGACTCCCCAATCGGGTGATTGGGAAATGCCAATCAGGAGGTCAGGGGTTACTCCCAGCCACCGTGTGGGTCAGGTGCAGCTAGGTGCCCTGGTGGGCCGCCTTATTAGGTTACAGGGGCTGAGGCCCAAGAAGCAAATGAGGAAAACAAATGCTAGAAAAGAGGAAATTTGCAAAGGCCATAATTTTCGATTCGATTATCCTATTTGAGTGAAATCTTCACCATTGGATGAAAAATTTCATTATCCATATAAAGGAGAAGGATTGAGATCAAGATCAGTATGTTGATTAGTCTCAAAAAAATCAAATCCAACATTAAATCTAATTAAGCATCAAGTTTCTACAATTGAGTTCAAAATCACAAATTATCAATCATATCCCATCAATTGAGAATCAAGTGATTCCAAAACATGCAATTGGTTATGAGGGAGGTCATTGATTCAAATTGAGTGCATATGAGTCATTATTTGCATAGTCATAGGAAAGAGAAAAAATCAAGGTTGTTACATCTTCCCCACCTTAAAAGGAATTTTGTCCCCAAAATTTAAAGCAAATCCTCAAGAGACATTGGGACTTCATATTCCATATCATATGAATTTTAATATTGCATATATTGCATCATCATCCTTCAATCATAAAAATTAGACCAAAATCAAGATACCAAACATCAAAGTGCAAACATGGCCATGCTTCCACTCTGCCACTCTGATACAAAACTCATCAAAAGATCACAAATTTGGAGAGATAACCAATTAATTCAACAAAGTAGGGCTCTTAGATTTAAAAGTAAAGCTTGACTTTCAATCCCAATATTTAGAGTTTTAGTTTCTAAATTTTACCTAGGTGGGATTATTCATCCTTGATTTGAGATTTCATATTTCAACATTTCTAGACAAACATCATATTTCCAATATCATGGTTTCAAGCTCAAAATCAATGGAAGGCCCCACCCTAGACCACATGAGAGCTTATCCCTAAGTCATAAATCGAGTGAATCAATATGATCAACATTTAAAAAATTTCAAGATTTGGGTACATCAAAGTCATCAACCATATATCGTGGGTGCTCTCAAGATCCAAATAGGGTGATCATAGGAGTCGAATCAATATCGAGATGAGTCATCATTAGTCAAGGTTTTGCTAATCAATATAGAGAGTCATAATTTTGGACAATAAAATTCATAGGTCCAAAAATTTCAATGCTAGGGTACAAGATTCCTACTAGATAATAGGTGGGATCATTCATCCATAATCAACCATCGAGCAACAATCATGCAACATTTTGTGACATCAACATCAATGTCAGTATCATGATGTTCAAGGTTGATGAATGATCTAGACCTAGATACCTCTAGGAAACTTAAGCACAACCCATAGTCAACATCATCATTAAATGGAGATTTCGTATCGAGTTTCAATATCATCATATGATTTGACCTACTAGAGACTTAGGTCAAGAAATCAAAATTGTGTGAAACGGGTTACCTTCCCAAACTCTAAAAAATAAACAAGGTTAAAATTTAGAGTCAATTATAATATGTATGTGACCTAGGTTAGGGGAGTTATGAAGAAAACTACCACACTAAACTAGCACATTATGTCCCCATCAATCACGACGTATCAATTCTATCAAAAAGGAACAACATCATCTATCAATTTGTGTTTATAGGGTCATGAGATCGAAGATCATTAATAATAATAGAGAATTTATAGATCTAGATTACAAGTATTTGAGGTCATAATATCATTACCTTCTCTTCATAATTAAGAGAAAGGGGTATACTTGAAAATAGAGAAGCCAATATAGGCTCTTTAAACATTTTGAGCATTTCAAGGTATGATCAAGATCTCATATTTGTCACATTATTTAAAATTGAGTTTAACAATTAGGCATTATAATCTATAGGGGATTATGCCTCTTGTATCAAATTTTTCATCATGATTTTGAGAGTCCAAAGTCATAATAATTCCTAAGCATGATCATGATACATGTAAACTAATAGGGGAAAGGTTTGCTTAATTATGTTTGAGGTTTAATCAATAATAGAGAAACATGTACTTAATCAATAGGAACCTCATCAACAATGAGGTATAACATATGAGTTCTATTTATTTTATAATATTAAGGATCATTATAATTTACCTCAAACATTGGAAGCACATAGGTCATATTTGGTAAAATCGAGTTTACATGATATGAGGTATTATATGTGAGTACTTGACTTCAAGAGTAATTTTATTAATTTTAATCGAGATTTTCAAATTAAGGTCAGGTCATTGCATCATCATCATATTAATCAAATTTTTACCAATTCATTCAAATTTTATTTTCCCCATACATAAGCTGCCCATAATCGTGATATCATGTGATTAATTTCCATAAGCAATATCACATGAGGAGATGAGAATCTATCTAATCATCATCTAATGGGTAGCTTAGGGTAGTCCTTAATGAAAAGATGAGATTCTAGAAGACTTTTTATAATTTTTAGGGAAACATCCTTCATCTAGTCTTGGATTCACTTTGGCTAGGTAGGTATATAAGGGAGACCCCAGTCACCACAACTAGGCAGATAGGAGGCGCATCAGCCCCCAGGTAATGACCTACCTAGACACCACAACTTCACCATTATGGACATAGGTTTTCCCAAGGTTCATAGGAGTAAACAGATTATGAAACACATATAGAGGATATATGATTGCTCTAATACCATCTCTTATGGAACTATTTATTACACAAATACTCACTCCTAATGGCTAGAAATCCAAAGGAGAGAGGACCTGAGCATTCGTCCGTAGGATAGATCACATAACATGTGCATGAATAAAACCGCAAACAACAACTAAGGTATGAGACAAGAAAGTGTAAAAGAATGTTAAACTAATACCTGATAAGATCTTAGGTCCCATATATCAATCATGTTTATTCCATTTGCATGTCATTATATATCATCAAAGTATGAACAGATTATCATAAGTGCAAAAGCATTGATCATCATTTGAGATTCATAGTGTACCTATTACATAAAATCATAAAATAGGTACACATCAGTACAACTGTGCTGAGTACATTTTGCAAACATATAAAATCATATGTTTAAGAACATATATTGCTTGGAAAAAGCATAAAGTAGATAAAAACAATGAAGAAAAAACATTCAAAGACTTTCTTATTAACATGCAAGTGTGTTTTATGTTTATTTCCATTATACCAACAATATAATGAGTACTTTGACCATCTTCTCAAAGGAAGGGATCCGTGAGGGTGCTCAAGATTAGCTACCCTATTTCAACATGAGGGACTACAATACTAAATGTCAAGAGTTAACCCTAATCACAGGGGACCTCAAGGCCATTGCCAAGAGCTAACCCTTGTATCAACATGGTCTTCCCTAACATGACAACTCAAGTATGACACCCAGCCTTGTGCCTAACCCCGATAATATAGGCTGGTTCACAAGGTTGCATAATGGGCATCTGTCATTATGTTTTCAAGTTTTTTAATAATATGTAATCAAGACCAAAACATAGTAGACATAGAGGACAGTAGATCAAACAATTATATAAGCCAAGCATCTTATATTTCATACATACAAGCAATTTCAGTACCACTAGTCTAGCCAATAGGAGGATAAAATGTTACAACCCATTCCTAGCTTTGCTAGTAATCCAAGAGATTTAAGATAATCTTAATGCTTATCATGTTTTTGTTAGTAATATTCTATGTTGTACTTTATCTTAACCTTAGTGACCTTAAATACTTGTTTGGAAAACTCATAATCATGACTTAAGCATACTATAAAGATCCAAGTTGGAGTTAATATGACATTAACCCATACATGTGTGCAAGAAAAGAGTTAATGATATTGGAGGAAATAATTAATAAATGGTTTTTCATTTGAAAATATTATCAAATTGTAAGATTGTAGAGTATTCAATTATGAATAAAAAAAAGAATGAACTAAATCAGAGTTAAAATGAGAGAGTTATGTCCTTTTTTGTAAACATATACAGAGCACCGCGACCATGACCGCGATGCTGCATCGACACCATGACCAACGATGCTAGGACTGTGACCGACACTACGTCGATACCGTGACCCGAGATGTTAGGACCGCGACGGATGTTGCCTCGACACCGCGGCCAAGACCGCCGCCGCCCAAGACAACCAATCATAAAATGATCATATCTTGAGAAATACTTATCCGTTTTCAACGAAATGAAGTGTGTTGGAATTGTGATTTGATCTTATATCATTCCAAATAACTTTATCTATGAGAGGGTGACCTGGATGGAGATTTCTAGGGTAATATTTGGGGAAGAATGTGAAGAATGGTGGAAATCTAAAAGGGTTGTTATAGATTCGATTTGGTAAGTAGTTTTAACTGTCGATTCCTCCTTCTCCTTGCTTCTCCTTGATCGGAATCCCTGATCCAATGAATTTGAGGTTTGGATTAACCTCTGATCTTTGTCTTCTACCTACAAGAGACCTTCTTTAGGGCTGAAAGGAAGAAGAAACTGCAGATTTTGCTAGAGATTTGATATGGATTTGAGATCTGCAGAGATGGGCTACGTTTTTAAGAGTTTTCACACCTTAGGGTGAGTGGGTACTTCCTTTAAATAGTATATTACACGAAAATGAGTTAAATTATCAATAATCTTCAATTATTTAGTATGCGAGTACAAATCCTAAGTTGCATTTTTGATCTAGCTTTTGTAAAATGATATGATATAGATTATTCCTTTGTTGTGATGAATTTCAGATTTTTAAATCACATTAGAAATGATTGCAATCCATCTAAATGTGAATTCTTAAATTAATTATAGAGTTTACATGATTATACTGAAATCTAAGATTTTCGGCTATGACTGAAATTGTTGTAAAATTGAATACAGAAGTTTTCCTAGTTGAATCTCTTTTGCTACGAATGATTGTTTTATTTGTATTTGTATTACATATATGTTAGATAACATCTTGGATTTTATTCGATGATATCAATGATTGTTTGATATAACAGTAACGAGGGTGAAACCCTAAATGAATGGAAAGTTGGAGGTTTGCAATTAGACATCTTGATTCAATGTTATTCTTGATGTATGATGTGTTTAATCCTTATCCGAGTTGTATAATAAGTGAATGAGGTAAATGACACCCTAATGATAGGGTGTTTAGTGAAACAAGTATTGTGATATCAATGTTTCTCAGTTTGAGATAACAGTTCAATTGTGGTAAATGTTATCAGATGGTTTATAAAATGAACGGTTTTCAAGTTGAATAAAGATATGTTGATGTGATGATGGAATTGTGAATTTAAAGAGTGAATTAGACATGTAGATGTCCTGATCACTGTAGAATCCTCACAGGATGAGGCCTACACTGTGAGGAGGAAACATTTTCCCGATTTGAGTTTGTCTACATCGAGGTAAGTCAGAACGCACCATTAGGGTGCAGGGGTCTTGACCAGTAGGGCAGACTCCTTACAATTGTGTGGTACCCAACACCAATGGGGGATGTCGGTGGTACCTGTGTTACATGTTGAGTGATCAGTGGTCAGTAGGTCCACTAATGCATAATAATCCTGAGGGCTTTGACTCACCGCCTGAGTACCTAGGTTGAGAGGTGGAGTCTGAGATATCTGACCGCTCCTATTAGCTGCCTAGAGGCAGACGTGCTGAGGCCTACTGCAGACGGGGTCTTACTCAAGAGATAGGCTTAGGAATCAGGGCATGCTTCTAAGCCTTGTACATTGAGATTGTAGCTTGTTGTGATTCTTTCACATGTTGTGGTACACCTCATGTGGGTTCAGGGCATAATAAGATGAATGAGAGGTCAAACAAGTGTGTCCAGTTATTTAATTATCCTTTATATGTTTCTGAGTTATTAGTTCTCTTTGAGATTAATCAAGCATGTTCATATATTGATTTACTCTTATTGATATCTAGAGTATCCTGCCATATTTATGATTGTCAATGATTAGACTCTTTAAAGCTTACTACTATTATAATTGATATTAGTTGCTCAAAACTAAATCTATAATTATATCAGTGCTTTAGAATGTTTCTTTGAAATACTCATTCACTGAGAGAGTAGGCTCACCCCTCTACTCACAATTTTTAGGGAACCACGTGGACTTGAAGAAGGTCAAAGCATCAGAGTAGAACTATCACATGAGTTAAGTATGATATTAGTTAAATTCAGTCCATCCCTATCACTCTATGTCCTTGTATAGATTTGAGAGAGTTGTAAATGATGTTTTGTATCTTTGTTTCCATGATAAGAGAGAATGTATCTGATTGTCATGTCATATGTACATAGAAGTGTGAGAAAAAGAATGATTGTATGGATGTGTATTATTAATGTTGAGATCATATTAGAGTAATAAAAGTTTGATTCTCTTGTAAAGTTTGTTTATGAGATTGAATGTGAAAAAAAAAGAGTTTGAAATAAAGGAAAAAAAATTGGGAGTGAACTTTATATTAAGTATAATCCTCAAAGTTATGCCCACATCTCATGATTAGTGGTAATCATGGGATGCAGGCATGATAGCTTTTGGTATCAGAGCTTAGGCTGAGTTGTCAGGGACCATTAGGTTAGAAAGTCAGAGTTATAAGTGTCGTAGATAGAAGATGATGTATCTATAGCTCTGGGAGATCTGAGCATTTAGATACCCTGACCTGATATCTGAATACTTAGGTTGACCAATATCAAGCTACTCTATCTATTCTTCTCTGGATGCCCTGGCCAGGTATGTAGAGGAAGGATGGACTAGAGAGAAACCCTAGAAATCTTACGGTTAGGAGACTGGAAAGTAATGAAGGAGTAACATATTAAATAGAGAATGTGATACAACTCTTGCCTTATATTGCTTCTTTGATTGGACATCAATAGAAATGCTCTTGTATATATGAATTCATATTATCAATTTGTAGAATATGTATGGTTCTTTTAGATTGTTGTGTATCATGAAGTTGATTATGTTATTCTTTGTATCAAGTAGACCAAAATTTATGTTTAAATGATTTTGCCCTAAGTGTATATTCTTTCCACATGTTTGCGATTAATAGGAGTTGGTTAATCTTGAGTAGCTCTTGGCTTCAGGACTGCAGGTTCGGATGGCAGGATGTGTTACTTGGATCTAATGACTCCTATTAACAATATAATAAGTGTAGACTCTGGATAAATTAGACCCACATCATAGTGACAATGTCCATACACTAAGATGTTGAAGCATATGGGAAAGATTAGAATAGCTAAGAATCAGTTGGAACTGATATCTGAGATCCAACTTTGGGGCCTCATATGAGAAACCCTTAATTGGGAATAAAGGAATACAACATAAGGTTCAGATTAAGTTTAATGATTAGTATTATATGAACTCTAAATATGAAATATGGAAAAGATATGAGAAAAGTATGTCAGGGTCAAGATAGTAAGAATCAATCATGAGGAATGGATCATATAATCGAGTACAATGCATTTATGCACTCCAAAGTAAAGGGGAAATATAAGAAAAGAGTTAAGTATACAATAATTACATAGAATTGAAGATTCTTCAGAAGAGTTAAAGTAAAGACAATTAGATGAACATGTAAATCATAAGACTAGGATAAGAAACTTAGTTGAATCAAAGAGAAATATTGGAAGTGATGAATTTGATTAGGGAATGAGGGTTACATGATATGAGTGAGAGCATGGAATGTATACCTTTTTATGGAGTTTAATACATTCATCCTTACTACCTTTAGATTCCAAGTCTCTATAGAACAACAAACTAGTTTCTAAAAGAAGAACAAAAGTGTAGCTTAACAAATGAATAAGTCATACGAAGGTAGACTATATTTAGGAAGGAAAAAAAAACTTGATTGAAAGAGAAACTAAGTTTGACCCATGCATGAGTCATTTGATTTAAAATGAAGGATATGTAATGTATTAAACATGAGGTGAAACTAGTAGAGAGATTATTGATTTAGAATTTCAACTTCACATTAGTAGAAGGATAAAAAGAAATATATGCAACATGGTATACATGATCATACACATGAATAAGTAACATGATCATAAGAGAAAAAATTAAAAGTTAAAGATGACAGGTGGAAGAGTAGTATATGGTAAGAGGATTATGGAAAGTAAGGAAGGGTTCAAAACGTGATGGAGTAATATATATTATAAAAGGAAGAGGTTAGGAGATTCAAGCAAGTGCTAATTAGTCAAGTATCCTTGTTGATAACCAATTAAACCTACATATGAGAAATGTATTAAAGGAATGTTTGAAGATATGAATTCTAAGTCTCAGAATCATCTTCTCTTTCATATATTACTTAATGAGAGTAATGTGGGAATGAAGTGATAAGAAAATGAATCATATATGATGCATAACCGCCATGGTAGACACATCTAGTGAATGTAATAATGACACACACTATGATGATGAAACCCTAGTAGGGTTTATTGAGAATGTAATCTATCTAAATAGCCAAGTAAGAGAAAGGAAATTCAATTCATAAGATAAGGAAGACTTTAGTAAAACTTGTGAGATCAAAAGCTTGAATTTCAAATTAAGGGAGAAAAGTCACATCACAATAATGTCATGCTACTGATAAGGAACAAACCCTAGAATGTTTAGAGTTGTAGTAGTTCAAGGGATGTCACTAATGATTTGACCTTGAATACTAGAATCTCTATAAAATATATCATGAGATTTGCACTATTAGAGTAAACTAGCACTGATAGTAATTTAGGGTTTAAAGGTAGCTAATCCAAAAGGTAGATAAACAATAAGGAAATGATTCAGAGCTAAGGATAAGAAATAGATTTGAAATATAAGATGTGTAATTTGAAAAAAAGGAGAAGTGCAAGATGAGAAAAGTGTAATCTAAAACAAACTTACAGTAATAACAAGAATGATGAATAATCTATTCTTACCTTGAATGTTTCAATTTTAGGGATGTTTATTCTATATGATCAAAATGAGAAGGATAAGTAATAAGAAGTTAGTAGTAATGAATGAGGAGATAATAGAAAACAGTAGCTTTCAGTAATACATGAATTTATTTTTAGAAGTGTAATTTGTTGAAGGTATAGTGAGGGATGTAAATTGGTTCTACGTATGATTTCAGTGTACATGTGCAAGCAATATGTTAATTAAAGGTGTCCGATAGTTGTAGTCATTCATAGCAGTAATCCGATTTAGTATTGTGCAATTGTGGTATGGTGATATGGGTTGAATGATGATGGAACAAATGAAGGGTTATCCTGAATAAGGTAATCTTACCTATTCACTCATATGAATAGAAGGGATGATAACCATATTGTATTGATATGTAACCCTAATGAGGTATAGCTTTTTATACCTAGCTTTAATATAACTAAGTGATGGTAATTGGGTATGAATAGTCTTTGAATGACTAATACAATCATGGAGTACTCTGTTACTATTGTTGAAACTCTAGTATGCGATAACCCGATGGTTACACCTTGATTTATGTGTGGGTTCATACTTGAGAATAGTATGGAATGTGATGGTGATGCTTCACCTTATGCATCCATGATCCAATGGAGATGCCGTGAGTAAGGGTTTTGGTATAAGTGCTGATTATTAACATTAATATAATTTATCTTATTGAACCTAACTCTAATACAAATAGCCACATGGTTGATACTCTCTTATGCTTAACATGTGCATTATGAATATCATGAGGGTTAATCATATCTAGATTCCTTGCATGTTTATGTAATAAAGGAATGTTCTTAATGTTAATATAACCCTACTATGATTGTTTATGAATATCTCCTAGCTCATTAATGCAATATTGTGTTGATCTGGTGTATTATATGTAAGTGATGTTGTTGAGCCTTCATATAAGGCATGCAAAGATAATGATGATCTTGGACAAAATATTATGATGGTCTTAATGACATTTGGGCATGGTTGAGCCCTAGATGAGGTATAATCCTCTTGTGTTGATAAGGGTTGATACCCTGCGATATTTTGAAAAGGATTCATATCTTGTGATAGTATGATGACTAGTGTGGTCTCATGAATAACAGTGAATAGTACCATATGAAGATGAGATGAGAAATTATGTTTCACACATTTTTTATCTTTTAAAAGTTGTGATTTGAAGAGGAACAAATGACTCAATGTTGAAAATAAAATTCTAGACCATAGTATACAAAAGCTTAAAATGAGAGAGATACCCTAGTAAATGTTCTTTAGAGGAATCATGTATAGAAGAAGTTACTTAGAAAGTATAATCAGATATGTTTAACAAGTATATTTTCCTCTTTTAGAAATTTTGAGATGAAACTTTTATTAGAGGGGGAGAATTGTTACAACATGTTCCTAGCTTTGCTAGTAATCCAAGAGATTTATGATAATCTTAATGTTTGTCATGTTTTTGTTAGTACTATTCTATTTTGTACTTTATCTTAACCTTAGTCACCTTAAATACTTGTTTGGGAAACGTATAATCATGACTTAAGCATACTATAAAGATCTGAGTTGGAGTTAATATGGCTTTAACCCATACATGTATGCAAGAAGAGAGTTAATGATATTGGAGGAAATAATTAATAAATGATTTTTCATTGAAAATATTATTAAAATAATATTTTTAATTTGTATGGAATTAAATTATAAATCCAATAAAAAAAGAATGAACTAAATCAGAGTTAAAATGAGAGAGTTATGCCCTTTTTAGTAAACATATACAGAGCACCGCGACCGCGGTTGACACCGTAACTGCGACGCTGTGTCGACACCGTGACCCACAATGTTAGGACCATGACTGACACTTCGTCGACACCACAACCATGATTCTGCATCGACACCATGACCCGTGATGCTAGGACCATGACCGACGCTGCGTCGACACCGCGATTGGCGCCACCCAAGACATCCAATCATAAAACGATCATATTTCGAGCAATACCTATCTGGTTTCAATGAAACAAAATGTGTTGGAACCGCTATTCGATCCTCTATCATCCCAATTAACTTTTTCTATGAGAGGGTGACCTGGATGGTGATTTATGAGGTGATTTTTGGAGAAGAATGTGAAGAAAGGTGGAAATCCAAAAGGGTTGTTATAGATTCGATTTGGTAAGTAGTTTTAACCGTCAATTCCTCCTTCTACTTGATCAGAATCCCTGATCCAATGAATTTGAGGTTTGGATTAACCTCTGATCTTTGTCTTCTACATACAGTAGACCTTCTTTAGGGATGAAAGGAAGAAGAAACTGTGGATTTTGCTAGAGATTTGATATGGATTTGAGATCTTTAGAGATGGGCTACATTTTTAAGGTGTTTTCACACCTTAGGATGAGTGGGTACTTCCTTTAAATAGTAGATTGCATGAAAATGAGTTAAATTATCAATAATCTTCAATTATTTAGTATGTGAGTACAAATCCTAAGTTGCCTTTTTCATCTAGCTTTTGTAAGATGATACGATATGGATTATTCCTCTGTTGTGATGAATTTCAGATTTTGAAATCACATTATACGTATAAATGTGAATTATTAAATTAATTGTAGAGGTTACATGATTATACAGAAATCTAAGATTTTCAGCTATGACTAAAATTGTTGTATAATTGAATAAAGAAGTTTGCCTAGTTGAATCTCCTTTGTTACGAATGATTGTTTTATTTGTATGCATATTACATATATGTCAGATAACATCTTGGATTTCATTCGATGATATCAATGTTTGTTTGATATAATAGTAAGGAGGGTGAAACCCTAAATGAATGGAAAGTTGGAAGTTTGCAATTAGACATCTTGATTCAATGTTATTCTTGATGTATGATGTATTCAATCCTTATGCGAGTTGTATGATAAGTGAATGAGGTAAATGAAACCCTAATGATAGGGTGTTCAGTGTAGTGTGATATCAATGTTTCTCAGTTTGAGATAACAGTTCAATTGTGGTAAATGTTATCAGATGGTTTATGAAATGAATGATTTACAAAGCTGAACAAAGATACGTTGATGTGATGATGGAATTGTTAATTTAAAGAGTGAATTAGACATGTAGATGCCTTGAACACTATAGAATCCTCACAGGATGAGGCTTGTGTTGTGAGGAGGAAACAGTTTCCCGATTGGAGGTTGTCCAGATCAAGGTAAGCCAGAGCGCACTAGAAGGGTGCAAGGGTCTTGACCAGCAGGGAAGACTCCTTACAATTGTGTGGTACCCAACACCAACCGGGGATGTCGGTGGTACCTGTGTTACATTTTGAGTTATCAGTAGGTCCACTGATGCACAATAAGCCTGAGGGATTTGACTCACTACCTGAGTACCCAGGTTGAGAGGTGGAGTCTGAGATATCTGGACACTCCTATTAGCCGTCGAGAGGCAGATGTGTCGAGGCCCGCTGCAGATGGGGTCTCACTCAAGAGATAGGATTAGGAACTTGGGCATATTTCTAAGCCTTGTACAATGAGATCATAACTTGCTACAATTCTTTCACATGTTGTGGTACACCTCATGTGGGTTCATGGCATAATAAGATGAATGATAGGTTAAACAAGTGTGTGCAGTTATTTAATTATCCTTTGTATGTTTTTGAGTTATTAGTTCTCTTTGAGATTAATCAAGCATGTTCATATATTAATTTACTCTTGTTGATATCTAGAGTATCCTGCCATATTTATGATTGTATATGATTAAATTCTTTAAAGCTTACTGTTGTTATAATTGATATCAGTTGCTCAAAAGTAAATCTGTAATTATATTAGTGCTTTAGACTATTTCTTTGAAGTACTCATTCATTGAGCGAGTAGGATCACCCCTCTACTCACAATTTTTAGGGAACCACGTGGATTTGAAGAAGGCCAAAGCATCAGAGTAGATCTATCACATGAGTTATGTATGAGATTAGTTAAGTTCAGTCGGTCCCTATCACTCTAGGTCCTTGCATAGATGTGAGAGAGTTATAAATGATGTTTTGTATCTTTGTTTCCTTGATAAGAGAGAATGTATCTGATTGGCATGTCGTATGTACATGGAGTGTGAGAAACAAAATGAATGTATGGATGTGTATTATTAATGTTGAGATTATATTAGAGTAATAAAATTTTAATTCTCTTGTAAAGTTTGTTTATGTGATTGAATGCGAGAAAAAAAAGAGTTTGAAATATAGGAAAAAAAATTGGAAGTGAACTTTGTATTAAGTATAATCCACTAAGTTATGCCCACATCTCATGATTAGTGGTAATCATGAGATGCGGGTGTGACATAAAATGTACCTTGATACGAGCAAACTAGCATTATACAACATAATTAGATCTTCAAAAAGAGTCCATCAAAGAGATACTGACATTACAAGAAAGTGTGACTAGATTAACATCAGCACACTTAGTTCATCTTAAACATATCATCAAGGGTGGATTTTTCACTTAATTCAGTTCCATATCTTATGATGATTCATTTTGACATCTCCAATATTCATGCAATGTTCATCATCAAGCTACATATTATATCATATATCATTTTACTTAGGGTGAAACATCCTTACAAGATCAAGGATTTTCAACTTAGGTTGCACGGGTCTTAATAGAGCCAACATGAGTTTTGAGCAAGATTAAGCAGCTTAAGTATCAACATTATCAAACTAGTCACATTGAGTCATTATCATGCAAGATGGTCATCACTAGAGTACAAGACATACCAAGCTAGATTAAATTCCATAAAGATCAACAAGTTATTGATTTAAGGACATAAAATATCATGGATGACCATAAGGGTGACATTTGTACAAGTTAAGATATCAAATATAGCAACATGCACATTAGGTCACAATTCAATGTCATGTATAAGTCACTTAGTCATAGTAGTGAGCATGATTGGTCCATAAATCATTTAGGTGATCAAAGCATGTAAGTTATTGATCTGGATCAAATATTAAGATTTGGAGTTCATATAATCAAGTTGATCATCAAGATAAGGATCATTAGAATCAAAGTCCAAATTACACATATTACTGTTGACTCAAGGTCAATTAGGTCAATGTGGAAAATGGTGAACAGCCCTTACATTCTACCAAAGACAAATATAGAAGAATGGGATGAAGCCGCCTTGATGAAAGCAACCTTGAATGCTAGAGAAATGCACATCTTATATGCCTCCATGACCCCCACCGAGTTCAACCGGATTTCTTCTTGTGAGACGGCTTATGAGGTATGGAGAAAGCTTTGCATCACTTATGAAGGGACAGATCAAGTGAAGGAAAGAAAAGTCTACATGCTCAAGGGGCTGCTTGAGAACTTCAAGATGGGAAAGGAGGAGAGCATAGCCAACATGTACTCAAGGCTCAACACCATCTTGAATGGTCTTGCTGTTCTAGGACATCCTATGTCTAGTGGAGAGATCAACTCAAAGATCCTTAGAACTCTCCCCAAGAGGTGGGAATCCAAGGTGACTTCTATTGAAGAAGCAAGGTCACTTAGGGATATTCCTATTGAAGAGCTCATTGGAAATCTACAAGCACATGAAGCCACACTTGACAAGAGGGAGGAATTAGAAAGACAAGAGGAGAAAGAACTCAAGAGAATGAAGAAGGCTGAAATCAAAGCTCAAATCAAGGCTATTGTTGGTCAAGCTTCTCCATCCTCTCAAGTTGAAGAAGATGCCATGTACTCCAAGGGTAGACTCTACAAAGGCAAGTCCTCCTCCATCCGGTGCTTCACATGTGGTAAGAAGGGTCACTACAAGGAAGATTGTCCACAAGGCAAAAAGACCCATCTTCACAAGAAGAAATGGCAATCAAGCTCAAGTGGCTCCTCCAACTCAAGATCAAGTGAAGATTCATGTGAAGGATCAAGCTCAAGCTCTAGTGATGAAGGAGAATGTCATTTTGCTCTTGTAGCATCAACAAGTGAAGACTCAAATGAGGTAAATCTAGACTCTTTAGATAAAGAATCTTTAATTGCTATTATTCATGATATTTGTATCTCTCATAAGTTTTCTAAAAAGAAAAAGAAAAAGCTTGCTAAAATTGTTGATAATTTGCATATAGAACTAGATGATCTTGAATATGCTAATTCTTGCTTGCTTATTTATAAAAATGATTGTCTGAGCCAACTAGAATCTATTAAACTTGAAAATGCTAGTTTACTTGATAAGATAAAGTTTCTAGAAGCTAAACCTCTCATGCCTAGTTCTAATGAAGAGCATACTTTAATTGTTGATTCTCTCATGCATGAGCTTGATACTCTTAAACTGAAAACGTAGAACTCAAGCTTATTGATGATGCTCGGAGAGAAGAAATCTATTCTTATCAAAGAGAATTAGTGGTGCTAAAATCTGAAAATGCCTCCTGGCTTGCTAAAATCAATGGGCATGAATCTTGTTCTAGTTCTACTAATAGAGAGAATGATGTTGTTGCTCTTCATATTGATAGAGATTCTCTTTCAACTAAATATCTTTGCTTAGAAAATGATCTTTTACATGCTAGAGATAATATTGATCAATTGTCTTCTACTATTGCTTCTATTAAGCATGATACTGAAAGTTTGAGATCTTCTTTGCAAAGATTCTTAGTTGGTAAGAAGAGCCTTAATGATATCCTACACCACTCTACTAAACAAATTGGTAGACATGGTTTGGGGTATGATAGTAGTCAAGGGAACAACAAAGATAAAGTACCTCCAATATTCCATGGAGAATCCTCTAGTTCCAAGACAATGGGCACATGCAACTATTGCAATGAAATTGGTCACTATTCTACTTGTTGTCCTTTCAGGAAAGCACCCAAGAGAAATAGGACTTGGGTTGCTAAACTAACCCCTCCGGACCCAAAAACATGATTGGGGACCATTTCATCTTTCTTCTTGTAGGTACTTGCAAATGGATTGACTTGAGCCACTAAATTACAAATTGACTTCTCAATCCACATGAAAGAAGAAAAATGAGATGTGTAGAGGGTGACAACAACTGGAAAAGCAATGGTAAGTACAAAGGTAATGGTTTTATTGCTTGTAACCATTTCTAACTTGTTTTTTCAAGTTAGTGTGCACTATACATATGGTTTTTGAGTCAAAAGTGGCATTTTGTGATTCTCTTCACACTCTTGCTCAATAACTATTTCTAATGCTTCTATAGTGCATTACTAACTTGCTTAGACATGTTTGGATATGGTTTGTATTTTTAGCATGCCTTTAAATATGTTTTTATGAAATATATGTGCTTCTTGACAGCTGATCTGTCGGTCGAGTTTTCCCTATTGAAACTCGACCGATAGGCACCAAGAGTGTTGCCAGCAGCTGTCATCGGTCGAGTTGTCAATGCACAGAACTCGACCGATCACACTGTGCACAGAATATACAGTTGGCTTATTGGATGAGAATTTCCCTCTCAACTAGATTTTCTCAACCAATAGCCTTATTCTTTGGCACACTCTTTTGGTATCTTTATATATGCATATTGCCATATTCTAAATTTCCTGTCTTGCTTACAACTCTATCTTTCTAATTGATGTAATTTGGTATATCTATATCTTGCAATTACTTGCTTTGAGTTGTCTTGCAGGTTTTGATGATGATCTCTTTGGATCTCTTGGTTGTGTCTAAAATTGCTTCCGTTGTACTCTAACTTGCTACATCTCTATAGGTGTATAACTTGTTTTGATACAACCTTGAGGTTCATAGGGGTAATCATCTTATGGTAAGGATGCATATCTAGTGAGTTATATCCTCTCATGCTTCTAAAATTGCATATCTCTACATCTACTCATAGCTTGCTTTATGTTGTGGTATCTCTTACTATGATCTAGATCCTACTAGTAGTCCTAACTTGTGATATCATCTACTAGTAGTTAATATACATGTAGTTCTAGCCTTGTTTAAAATTACCATCTTTGATCATCTATATGTTATGCTTGTATCTTATCTCATACATGCTCAAGATTGTTCCTTGAATTGCATATCTACTATCTTGAGTTGCTTGCATAACATTGTGATGCATGGCACATAGAGCTACATTATATGTAGAAATTGGAGTAGTTTTGGATTTTATGCAGATTTTTCTCCAGTTTCAGTTTTTGGTGCAAGACTAGTGTTTTTCATGCAGAAACGACCTACTGAGCAAGACTCATCGCTTTGCCATGAGCTCCGATGGTTTTTGGTCAAATTTCATCATCTTGAGGGTCAAAATTGTGATTTATTGTTTTTCTACAGTACCTTATCTTGCATTTTGGGTTGTTCAAGTATATGCTTTAACTTGCTTTTCTTTCTATGCTTGGACAAGCCCCTATATGTGCTCTTATACTCTCCTTATATATATTTTGTGTTATCTCCTTTCTCTTTAACAAGTGATGTTTCTTTTTTCTTCATAACCCCCACCTTTTTGAAATGACAAAGGGGGAGAAAGGTAATGTCTTCTTTTAAAAAGAGGAAGAAGGCATGTCTTACATGAAGAGGAGAAGAATGTCCATGTAAAGGGGAGAAGGTAAAGGGGAGGAGACATATATGTGTAGACATATATGAGTAGAAGACATAGTTTCTATAAATGTTATGAAAGCTAACCATACAGGAGAAATAGCATCAATTGAGGGGGAGTATGAAAACTCCATGCTTATCAATTGAGGGGGAGCATATGAACTCCATTCTATTGAAACCCCTAGGTTTCTCCAAAGGTATGAATTTACTTAAATGCTTTCAATACATTTATGGAATGGTTTGTCATCTTCAAAAAGGGGGAGAATGTTGACTCAAGGTCAATTAGGTCAATGTTGACTCACGTCTAAATTGACTAAACTCGTGTTTTGATGATGACTAACCATTCCACATATTGGTGTATAATGCTTCTACTTGAGTGATTTCAGATTAGGTATAGACACACTCGAATTGCCCAAACTTGCGCATATCAAATTGGAGAAAAGACAAGTCAAAGTCATACAAGTGCACGTTTTTGTAATATGATGTATATCCATTAGAATCATGTTGTAAATCACTTGTAATGATTGTATGACTTGTAATTAAGCTTAGAAAAATATCAGGAGCACTTAGATCGAAAATTAGAGCACTTTAGATGCATCTTTGAAAATCAATTACAGGCACTTGGTCGGTTGAGTTTCCCACCCTGAAACTCGACCGATCAACCTTGGTCGATTTTCTGAAGATTACATCGGTCGAGTTGTGCACCCACAGAACTCGACCGATCGGGTAGCAGGCCATTTCCAGTTGAGATGGTCGGTCGAGTTTCCTCAGGACAAACTCGACCGATCATCTGAATATCGGTTTGCCTGTTACTTGATCGGTCGAGTTACACCCATTATAACTCGACTGATTGCACTGTACGGAAAAGTGCATAAAAGTGTTTCTAGCCGTTGTGGAGTTGTAAAAAGTGAAAATAGATCCGTTGCAAGCCACAAAATGGCTAGTTTTCGTTCATAAGTGTTCCCAAAGGCTAAGAGGCATCCCCAGCTATAAATAGGACCCCTTGGGCTTCATTCCAAGGTTGAGCATTCATTGCAAACTCTTTATGAGGTTCCTATTCTATAGTTGAGTACTTCCAATAGCCTCCTCTCTCTCTCTAAGCTTAATCACTTGCTACATCCATTAGAGTGAGTACGAAATCTGTAAGAGAGCTAGTCATATATGTATATCTTGTGAGGCTCTCACTTCCACCACCTCCTATCTCTTCTTTCAACCATGAAGATGAAGGTTCTCTCTCTTGTCCAAGAGAGGTGAAGAAGAACAAGGGAAGGAGTCCCTTGGTGAAGATCAAGGCTAAATACTTGGAGCTAGAGTGGGTAAGCCCTTGGAGAAGGCAAAAGACTTAAGCTGAAGTGGGTAAGACCTTGGTGTAAAGCTTCTCCGAGTGAAGGTGAAGTCAAAGGCGGAAGATCCAAGAAGAGTGGGTAATTCCTGCAAGGCCGAAGACTTGTGCAAGAGTGGGTAAGTCCTTGGAGAAGGCCGAAGACTCTTGCAAAGTGGGTAAGTCCTTGGTAAGGTTGAAGACTCTTTGTATTGGATAGGTAATTCCTTTGTTGGTCATGCATTGTATGTCTTATGAATGAATATTAGAGTGCAATAGTTTGGAAGTCCTAGAGGTTGACCTCTCTAGGCAAGTGGACTGACACACTTCTAGTTTGAAGTATGGAACCACTCTAAATAGCTTGTTTAATTGGTGCATGTTCAATCTCTCTTATCCTTGCTATGCATGATTTAGTTGCACTCAAATTTCCTATTTAGCAACCTTATCTTGTGATATATCTTGAAGGTTTAATGAATTTTGTTTAAGTTCTTTTAGCTCTATTCACCCCCCCCCTCTAGAGCATCTAATCACCCATCTAGGATCCAACAAGTGGTATCAGAGCGGGTCTTCTCCAAGCATACTTCAACAAGTAGGAGAAGATGGGTGACTACCAAGGAGGGAGAATCAGCCTACCAATCTTTGATGGGAGCAACTTCCTATATTGGAGAAGAAGGCTTCAATTCTACATCCAAGGATCAAGTCTTGAGATGTGGAAAATGGTGAACACCCCATACATTCTACCAAAGACAAATATAGAAGAATGGGATGAAGCCGCCTTGATGAAAGCAACCTTGAATGCTAGAGAAATGCACATCTTATATGCCTCCATGACCCCCACCGAGTTCAACCGGTTTTCTTCTTGTGAGACGGCTTATGAGGTATGGAGAAAGCTTTGCATCACTTATGAAGGGACAGATCAAGTGAAGGAAAGCAAAGTCTACATGCTCAAAGGGCTGCTTGAGAACTTCAAGATGGGAAAGGAGGAGAGCATAGCCAACATGTACTCAAGGCTCAACACCATCTTGAATGGTCTTGCTGTTCTAGGACATCCTATGTCTAGTGGAGAGATCAACTCAAAGATCCTTAGAACTCTCCCCAAGAGGTGGGAATCCAAGGTGACTTCTATTGAAGAAGCAAGGTCACTTAGGGATATTCCTATTGAAGAGCTCATTGGAAATCTACAAGCACATGAAGCCACACTTGACAAGAGGGAGGAATTAGATAGACAAGAGGAGAAAGAACTCAAGAGAATGAAGAAGGCTGAAATCAAAGCTGAAATCAAGGCTATTGTTGGTCAAGCTTCTCCATCCTCTCAAGTTGAAGAAGATGCCATGTACTCCAAGGGTAGACTCTACAAAGGCAAGTCCTCCTCCATCCGGTGCTTCACATGAGGTAAGAAGGGTCACTACAAGGAAGATTGCCCACAAGGCAAAAAGACCCATCTTCACAAGAAGAAATGGCAATCAAGCTCAAGTGGCTCCTCCAACTCAAGCTCAAGTGAAGATTCATGTGAAGGATCAAGCTCAAGCTCTAGTGATGAAGGAGAATGTCATTTTGCTCTTGTAGCATCAACAAGTGAAGACTCAAATGAGGTAAATCTAGACTCTTTAGATAAAGAATCTTTAATTGCCATTATTCATTATATTTGTGCCTCTCATAAGTCTTCTAAAAAGAAAAAGAAAAAGCTTGCTAAAATTGTTGATAATTTGCATATAGAACTAGATGATCTTGAATATGCTAATTCTTGCTTGATTATTGATAAAAATGATTGTATTAGCAAAGTAGACTCTATTAAACTTGAAAATGCTAGTTTACTTGATAAGATTAAGTTTCTAGAAGCTCAACCTCTCATGCCTAGTTCTAATGAAGAGCATACTTTAATTGTTGATTCTCTCATGCATGAGCTTGATACTCTTAAACTGAAAGCATAGAACTCAAGCTTATTGATGATGCTAGGAGAGAAGAAATCTATTTTTATCAAAGAGAATTAGTGGTGCTCAAATCTGAAAATGCCTCCTTGCTTGCTAAAATAAATGGGCATGAATCTTGTTCTAGTTCTATTAATAGAGAGAATGATGTTTCTTCTCTTCATATTGATAGAGATTCTCTTTCAACTAAATCTCTTTGCTTATAAAATGATCTTTTACATGCTAGAGATAATATTGATCAATTGTCTTCTACTATTGCTTCTCTTAAGCATGATAATGAAAGTTTGAGATCTTCTTTGCAAAGATTCTTAGTTGGTAAGAAGAGCCTTAATGATATCCTACACCACTCTACTAAACAAATTGGTAGACATGGTTTGGGGTATGATAGTAGTCAAGGGAACAACAAAGATAAAGGACCTCCAATATTCCATGGAGAATCCTCTAGTTCCAAGACTATGGGCACATGCAACTATTGCAATGAAATTGGTCACTATTCTACTTGTTGTCCTTTTAGGAAAGCACCCAAGAGCAATAGGACTTGGGTTGCTAAACTAACCCCTCCAGACCCAAAAACATGATTGGGGACCATTTCATCTTTCTTCTTGTAGGTACTTGCAAATGGATTGACTTGAGCCACTAAATTGCAAATTGACTTCTCAATCCACATGAAAGAAGAAAGGTGAGATGTGTAGAGGGTGACAACAAGTGGAAAAGCAATGGTAAGTACAAAGGTAATGGTTTTATTGCTTGTAACCATTTCTAACTTGTTTTGTCAAGTTAGTGTGCACTATACATATGGTTTTTGAGTTAAAAGTGGCATTTTGTGATTCTCTTCACACTCTTGCTCAAAAACTGTTTCTAATGCTTCTATAGTGCATTACTAACTTTCTTAGACATGTTTGGATATGGTTTGTATTTTTAGCATGCCTTTAAATATGTTTTTATGAAATATATGTGCTTCTTGACAGCTGATCTGTCGGTCGAGTTTGCCCTATTGAAACTCGACCGATAGGCACCAAGAGTGTTGCCAGCAGCTGTCATCGGTCGAGTTGTCAATGCACAGAACTCGACCAATCACACTGTGCACAGAATATGCAGTTGGCTTATTGGATGAGAATTTCCCTCTCAACTAGATTTTCTCAACCAATAGCCTTATTCTTTGGCACTCTCTTTTGGTATCTTTATATATGCATATTGCCATATTCTAAATTGCCTATCTTGCTTACAACTCTATCTTTCTAATTGCTCTAATTTGGTATATCTATATCTTGCAATTACTTGCTTTGAGTTGTCTTGCAGGTTTTGATGATGATCTCTTTGGATCTCTTGGTTGTGTCTAAAATCGCTTCCGTTGTACTCTAACTTGCTACATCTCTATATGTCTATATCTTGTTTTGATACAAACTTGAGGTTCATAGGGGTAATCATCTTATGGTAAGGATGCATATCTAGTGAGTTATATCCTCTCATTCTTCTAAAATTGCATATCTCTTTGTTTGGATATATCTCTACATCTACTCATAGCTTGCTTTATGTTGTGGTATCTCTTGCTATGATCTATATCCTACTAGTAGTCCTAACTTGTGATATCATCTACTAGTAGTTCATATACATGTAGTTCTAGCCTTGTTTAAAATTGCCATCTTTGATCATCTATATGTTATGCTTGTATCTTATCTCATACATGCTCAAGATTGTTCCTTGAATTGCATATCTACTATCTTAGGTTGCTTGCATAACATTGTGATGAAGGGCACATAGAGCTACATTATATGTAGAAATTGGAGTAGTTTTGGATTTTATGCAGATTTTGCTCCAGTTTCATTTTTTGGTGCAAGACTAGTGTTTTTCATGCAGAAACGACCTTCTGAGCAAGACTCATTGCTTTGCCATTAGCTCCGATGGTTTTTGGTCAAATTTCATCATCTTGAGGGTCAAAATTGTGATTTATTGTTTTTCTGCAGTACCTTATCTTGCATTTTGGGTTGTTCAAGTATATGCTTTAACTTGCTTTTCTTTCTATGCTTGGACAAGCCCCTATATGTGCTCTTCTACTCTCTTTATATATATTTTGTGTTATCTCCTTTCTCTTTAACAAGTGATGTTTCTTTTTTCTTCATAACCGCCACCTTTTTGAAATGACAAAGGGGGAGAAAGGTAATGTCTTCTTTTAAAAAGAGGAAGAAGGTGTTGGTATGTATGCCCATAGAGCAAGTCATATGATGATTGTAATGGGATACTTTGTAAATGATTTGAATAATAATAAAGGCAATTTCCAATCTATATGTTTAAACTATTTCTGAGATGATGGTGTAACATGATAGATGTCTAAAGATTGTCTTACTCAATGACATATGCTTTTAGGTTCATGACCTAAACGATGAGATCATATGGATGTTAAGAGTATACATTCTTGTTTAGTCCCTAGTAGGTTGTTATTGTGGAAATAGCCATAGACATCAATAACACTGAAGACTAGATTGTGTGTTGGTTGATGACAGAATCTCATTAGTCATGATATAGTGATATCAAACCAAGCACATAGGTACTTGTTAGAGAACAAGGTATCGGACAGACCCACCGTGAGAGTGACACATGGAACCATGACATGGTAGTCACAGTCAGCTCTCACAGTGATGGTGGTGAGTGTGATTCTTAGACCTGAAATCACTGCACTCAACACATGTCATTGGGTACACTTTGACATCATCAAACGCAGTCCTGAAACATGGGTTGTTATAAAGGTGATGATTGGGTGGCTTTGACACATGGGGCTTTTGAGGGGTGAGTGATAGATATGGGATTTGTCCCTCCTAAGGGAGTTTGATATCCTTGGCCACTTGATGAGTAGGATTGAGAAAGTCATGCGCATGCACGTGTGAATCAATATGTGATATTGATGTCATACACATCTCACTCGGTCTACTCTGAGATCAAGGAAATGAATGAACATTGACAGGATGACTGTTCCATGCCTCGAGTTCATTCTGGATATCAGTGACAAAGGAATTATACATTCACTGTAACACCATTCACGGATTGTAGGATGAAAGTTGTTCTCCAACTTTCTAATTTCACTTGGGTAGCATTGATGTGTGACTAGGCACCGCTCTTTGCTTGTGAAGTCATAAGTGTTATGGACTTTCACTGCCAACGTGAAATGGACCTACATGGTCACACACATAGGATTTAACCTGGAAGAGGAGTTTTGTCCACAAAGCAAAGTTTAGATTGATTACTAAAGGAGTTTAGTAGTTCAATTAAACACTCAATCAGTCGATGGCTCAATATCGTATGGTTCAAGGTGTTGGATGCATTGATTGGAGTATCGGATTGATTGAAATCGCAATTGACTGATTTTTGCCCAACCTGTCCTCCCAACCGATCGGTTCATGTGATGAACCGGTCGGCTGAGGTTGCTGAACCGGTCAGCTGGAGTGTCCAGGCCGATCGGCTCATGCCCAGGTTGAAACGACCGGTTCAAGGGTTGAACCGATCGGCTCAACTGGTGCAACCGACCAGTTGGGAAAAGTCATGTCGGCAAGAATTTTCCTTTGGTTTCAAATTGCCCAATTCGATTGGCAATAACATTGGTATTCGATACCAATTGGGAACGAAACAAGGAAAGTATTTTTGAGCCGGATTAGGACTATGAACCGATCGGTTGGAGTGCCCCAAACAATCGGCTCAGGTCCAACCGATCGGCTCAATGGCCGAACCGATCGGTTCAGTTGTGAACTGATCATTTCAAGTTGCGAACCGGTTGCTTTTTGTGGAAAATTCTCGAACCCTTCTACTCCTGCATTAGTCCCGTATTGCCGGGCACAGAGAACCCTGTCCCATGACCCGCCTATATATAGGGGTATTGAGGGCTTCTCAAGATACAACTCAGTGCAAGTTGATTGCTCTGCAAAGTTGTCGTTCTCTCTGGTTTTGGTAACCGAGAGAGAGCCCGAGCAAGTGCTTCCCGCAAGGGGAGGTGCAACAAGGGAAGGACAACTGCAGTTGCGATGGACAGCAGGAGAGTGTGTTGGCGACTAGTACGTCAACAGGAGGGTGCGACTCCTTCCACTTCCTTGTGGGACAAGGAGAGTGGAGTTCCGGGTGGTCCGTGTGGACTACTTCAGAGGCGGGAGGTCACTGCCTCTCAGGAGGACAACTGTCATCTGACAGTCCAGTAGGAGGAGGAGTCTTCAGTCCCGATGCGACCAAGAGCTGCACAAACACCGTCCAAGACCGGAGGTGAAGACCGCACAAGGCGCGTGGTATTGTCGCCGAGCAAGCCTCGGGACCGGGTATGATTCACAAACCATCTTTCCTATTATATAGATGTTGACGCGATTCCTTTTGTTCTGGGTTTGGGGAGAAATTTTTTTTGTTTCCGCTGCTTCTCTGCCTCCTCCAATATCCCAACAGAAGGCATGTCTTACATGAAGAGGAGAAGAATGTCCATGTAAAGGGGAGAAGGTAAAGGGGAGGAGACATATATGTGTAGACATATATGAGTAGAAGACATAGTTTCTATAAATGTTATGAAAGCTAACCATACAGGAGAAATAGCATCAATTGAGGGGGAGTATGAAAACTCCATGTGCATCAATTGAGGGGGAGCATATGAACTCCATTCTATTGAAACCCCTAGGTTTCTCCAAAGGTATGAATTTACTTAAATGCTTTCAATACATTTATGGAATGGTTTGTCATCTTCAAAAAGGGGGAGAATATTGACTCAAGGTCAATTAGGTCAATGTTATCTCACGTCTAAATTGACTAAACCCGTGTTTTGATGATGACTAACCATTCCAAATATTGGTGTCTAATGCTTCTACTTGAGTGATTTCAGATTAGGTATAGACACACTCCAATTGCCCAAACTTGCGCATATTAAATTGGAGAAAAGACAAGTCAAAGTCAAACAAGTGCACGTTTTTGTAATATGATGTATATCCATTAGAATCATGTTGTAAATCACTTGTAATGATTGTATGAATTGTAATTAAGCTTAGAAAAATATCAGGAGCACTTAGATCGAAAATTAGAGCACTTTAGATGCATCTTTGAAAATCAATTACAGGCACTTGGTCGGTCGAGTTTCCCACCCTGAAACTCGACCGATCAACCTTGGTCGATTTTCTGAAGATTGCATCGGTCGAGTTGTGCACCCACAGAACTCGACCGATCGGGTAGCAGGCCATTTCCAGTTGAGATGGTCGGTCGAGTTTCCTCAGGACAAACTCGACCGATCATCTGAATATCGGTTTGTCTGTTACTTGATCGGTCGAGTTACACCCATTATAACTCGACCGATTACACTGTACGGAAAAGTGCATAAAAGTGTTTCTATCCGTTGTGGAGTTGCAACAAGTGAAAATAGATCCGTTGCAAGCCACAAAATGGCTAGTTTTCATTCATAAGTGTTCCCAAAGGCTAAGAGGCATCCCCAGCTATAAATAGGACCCCTTGGGCTTCATTCCAAGGTTGAGCATTCATTGCAAACTCTTTATGAGGTTCCTATTCTATAGTTGAGTGCTTCCAACAGCCTCCTCTCTCTCTCTAAGCTTAATCACTTTCTACATTCATTAGAGTGAGTAGGAAATATGTAAGAGAGCTAGTCATATATGTATATCTTGTGAGGCTCTCACTTCCACCACCTCCTATCTCTTCTTTCAACCATGAAGATGAAGGTTCTCTCTCTTGTCCAAGAGAGGTGAAGAAGAACAAGGGAAGGAGTCCCTTGGTGAAGATCAAGTCTAAAGCCTTGGAGCTAGAGTGGGTAAGCCCTTGGAGAAGGCTCAAGACTTAAGCTCAAGTGGGTAAGACCTTGGTAAAAAGCTTCTCCGAGTGAAGGTGAAGTCAAAGGTGGAAGATCCAAGAAGAGTGGGTAATTCCTGCAAGGCCGAAGACTTGTGCAAGAGTGGGTAAGTCCTTGGAGAAGGCCGAAGACTCTTGCAAAGTGGGTAAGTCCTTGGTAAGGTTTAAGACTCTTTGTATTGGATAGGTAAATCCTTTGTTGGTCATGCATTGTATGTCTTATGAATGAATATAAGAGTGCAATAGTTTGGAAGTCCTAGAGGTTGACCTCTCTAGGCAAGTGGACTGACACACTTCTAGTTTGAAGTGTGGAACCACTCTAAATAGCTTGTTTAATTGGTGCATGTTCAATCTCTCTTATCCTTGCTATGCATGATTTAGTTGCACTCAAATTACCTATTTAGCAAACTTATCTTGTGATATATCTTGAAGGTTTAATGAATTTTGTTTAAGTGCTTTCATTTCTATTCACCCCCCCTCTAGAGCATCTAATCACTCATATAGGATCCAACAAGTGGTATCAGAGCGGGTCTTGTCCAAGCATACTTCAACAAGTAGGAGAAGATGGGTGACTACCAAGGAGGGAGAATCAGCCTACCAATCTTTGATGGGAGCAACTTCCTATATTGGAGAAGAAGGCTTCAATTCTACATCCAAGGATCAAGTCTTGAGATTTGGAAAATGGTGAACAACCCATACATTCTACCAAAGACAAATATAGAAGAATGGGATGAAGCCGCCTTGATGAAAGCAACCTTGAATGCTAGAGCAATGCACATCTTATATGCCTCCATGACCCCCACCAAGTTCAACCGGATTTCTTCTTGTGAGACGGCTTATGAGGTATGGAGAAAGCTTTGCATCACTTATGAGGGGACAGATCAAGTGAAGGAAAGAAAAGTCTACATGCTTAAAGGGTTGCTTGAGAACTTCAAGATGGGAAAGGAGGAGAGCATAGCCAACATGTACTCAAGGCTCAACACCATCTTGAATGGTCTTGCTGTTCTAGGACATCCTATGTCTAGTGGAGAGATCAACTCAAAGATCCTTAGAACTCTCCCCAAGATGTGGGAATCCAAGGTGACTTCTATTGAAGAAGCAAGGTCACTTAGGGATATTCCTATTGAAGAGCTCATTGGAAATCTACAAGCACATGAAGCCACACTTGACAAGAGGGAGGAATTAGAAAGACAAGAGGAGAAAGAACTCAAGAGAATGAAGAAGGTTGAAATCAAAGCTCAAATCAAGGCTATTGTTGGTCAAGCTTCTCCATCCTCTCAAGTTGAAGAAGATGCCATGTACTCCAAGGGTAGACTCTACAAAGGCAAGTCCTCCTCCATCCGGTGCTTCACATGTGGTAAGAAGGGTCACTACAAGGAAGATTGCCCACAAGGCAAAAAGACCCATCTTCACAAGAAGAAATGGCAATCAAGCTCAAGTGGCTCCTCCAACTCAAGCTCAAGTGAAGATTCATGTGAAGGATCAAGCTCAAGCTCTAGTTATGAAGGAGAATGTCATTTTGCTCTTACAACATCAACAAGTGAAGACTCAAATGAGGTAAATCTAGACTCTTTAGATAAAGAATCTTTAATTGCTATTATTCATGATATTTGTACCTCTCATAAGTCTTCTAAAAAGAAAAAGAAAAAGCTTGCTAAAATTGTTGATAATTTGCATATAGAACTAGATGATCTTGAATATGCTAATTCTTGCTTGATTATTGATAAAATTGATTGTCTTAGCCAAGTAGACTCTATTAAACTTGAAAATGCTAGTTTACTTGATAAGATTAAGTTTCTAGAAGCTCAACCTCTCATGCCTAGTTCTAATGAAGAGCATACTTTAATTGTTGATTCTCTCATGCATGAGCTTGATACTCTTAAACTGAAAACGTAGAACTCAAGCATATTGATGATGCTAGGAGAGAAGAAATCTATTCTTATCAAAGAGAATTAGTGGTGCTCAAATCTAAAAATGCCTCCTTGCTTGCTAAAATCAATGGGCATGAATCTTGTTCTAGTTCTACTAATAGAGAGAATGATGTTGCTGCTCTTCATATTGATAGAGATTCTCTTTCAACTAAATCTCTTTGCTTAGAAAATGATCTTTTACATGCTAGAGATAATATTGATCAATTGTCTTCTACTATTGCTTCTCTTAAGCATGATAATGAAAGTTTGAGATCTTCTTTGCAAAGATTCTTAGTTGGTAAGAAGAGCCTTAATGATATCCTACACCACTCTACTAAACAAATTGGTAGACATGGTTTGGGGTATGATAGTAGTCAAGGGAACAACAAAGATAAAGGACCTCCAATATTCCATGGAGAATCCTCTAGTTCCAAGACTATGGGCACATGCAACTATTGCAATGAAATTGGTCACTATTCTACTTGTTGTCCTTTTAGGAAAGCACCCAAGAGAAATAGGACTTGGGTTGCTAAACTAACCCCTCCGGACCCAAAAACATGATTGGGGACCATTTCATCTTTCTTCTTATAGGTACTTGCAAATGGATTGACTTGAGCCACTAAATTGCAAATTGACTTCTCAATCCACATGAAAGGAAAAAGGTGAGATGTGTAGAGGGTGACAACAAGTGGAAAATCAATGGTAAGTACAAAGGTAATGGTTTTATTGCTTGTAACCATTTCTAACTTGTTTTGTCAAGTTAGTGTGCACTATACATATGGTTTTTGAGTCAAAAGTGGCATTTTGTGATTCTCTTCACACTCTTGCTCAAAAACTATTTCTAATGCTTCTATAGTGCATTACTAACTTTCTTAGACATGTTTGGATATGGTTTGTATTTTTAGCATGCCTTTAAATATGTTTTTATGAAATATATGTGCTTCTTGACAGCTGATCTGTCGGTCGAGTTTTCCCTATTGAAACTCGACCGATAGGCACCAAGAGTGTTGCCAGCAGCTGTCATCGGTCGAGTTGTCAATGCACAGAACTCGACCGATCACACTGTGCACAGAATATACAGTTGGCTTATTGGATGAGAATTTCCCTCTCAACTAGATTTTCTCAACCAATAGCCTTATTCTTTGGCACTCTCTTTTGGTATCTTTATATATGCATATTGCCATATTCTAAATTGCCTATCTTGCTTACAACTCTATCTTTCTAATTGCTCTAATTTGGTATATCTATATCTTGCAATTACTTGCTTTGAGTTGTCTTGCAGGTTTTGATGATGATCTCTTTGGATCTCTTGGTTGTGTCTAAAATCGCTTCCGTTGTACTCTAACTTGCTACATCTCTATATGTGTATATCTTGTTTTGATACAACCTTGAGGTTCATAGGGGTAATCATCTTATGGTAAGGATGCATATCTAGTGAGTTATATCCTCTCATGCTTCTAAAATTGCATATATCTTTGTTTGGATATATCTCTACATCTACTCATAGCTTGCTTTATGTTGTGGTATCTCTTACTATGATCTAGATCCTACTAGTAGTCCTAACTTGTGATATCATCTACTAGTAGTTCATATACATGTAGTTCTAGCCTTGTTTAAAATTGCCATCTTTGATCATCTATATGTTATGCTTGTATCTTATCTCATACATGCTCAAGATTGTTCCTTGAATTGCATATCTACTATCTTGAGTTGCTTGCATAACATTGTGATGCAGGGCACATAGAGCTACATTATATGTAGAAATTGGAGTAGTTTTGGATTTCATGCAGATTTTGCTCCAGTTTCAGATTTTGGTGCAAGACTAGTGTTTTTCATGCAGAAACGACCTTCTGAGCAAGACTCATCGCTTTGCCATGAGCTCCGATGATTTTTGGTCAAATTTCATCATCTTGAGGGTCAAAATTGTGATTTATTGTTTTTCTGCAGTACCTTATCTTGCATTTTGGGTTGTTCAAGTATATGCTTTAACTTGCTTTTCTTTCTATGCTTGGATAAGCCCCTATATGTGTAATTCTACTCTCCTTATATATATTTTGTGTTATCTCCTTTCTCTTTAACAAGTGATGTTTCTTTTTTCTTCATAACCCCCACCTTTTTGAAATGACAAAGGGGGAGAAAGGTAATGTCTTCTTTTAAAAAGAGGAAGAAGGCATGTCTTACATGAAGAGGAGAAGAATGTCCATGTAAAGGGGAGAAGGTAAAGGGGAGGAGACATATATATGTAGACATATATGAGTAGAAGATATAGTTTCTATAAATGTTATTAAAGCTAACCATACAGGAGAAATAGCATCAATTGAGGGGGAGTATGAAAACTCCATGCGCATCAATTGAGGGGGAGCATATGAACTCCATTCTATTGAAACCCCTAGGTTTCTCCAAAGGTATAAATTTACTTAAATGCTTTCAATATATTTATGGAATGGTTTGTCATCTTCAAAAAGGGGGAGAATGTTGACTCAAGGTCAATTAGGTCAATGTTGACTCACATCTAAATAGACTAAACCCGTGTTTTGATGATGACTAACCATTCCACATATTGGTGTCTAATGCTTCTACTTGAGTGATTTTAGATTAGGTATAGACACACTCCAATTGCCCAAACTTGCGCATATCAAATTGGAGAAAAGACAAGTCAAAGTCATACAAGTGCACGTTTTTGTAATATGATGTATATCCATTAGAATCATGTTGTAAATCACTTGTAATGATTGTATGACTTGTAATTAAGCTTAGAAAAATATCAGGAGCACTTAGATCGAAAATTAGAGCACTTTAGATGCATCTTTGAAAATCAATTACAGGCACTTGGTCGGTCGAGTTTCCCACCCTGAAACTCGACCGATCAACCTTGGTCGATTTTCTGAAGATTGCATCGGTCTAGTTGTGCACCCACATAACTCGACCGATCGGGTAGCAGGCCATTTCCAGTTGAGATGGTCGGTCGAGTTTCCTCAGGAAAAACTCGACCGATCATCTGAATATCGGTTTGCCTATTACTTGATCGGTCGAGTTACACCCATTATAACTCGACCGATTGCACTGTACGGAAAAGTGCAGAAAAGTGTTTCTAGCCATTGTGGAGTTGCAACAAGTGAAAATAGATCCGTTGCAAGCCACAAAACGGCTAGTTTTCGTTCATAAGTGTTTCCAAAGGCTAAGAGGCATCCCCAGCTATAAATAGGACCCCTTGGGCTTCATTCCAAGGTTGAGCATTCATTGCAAACTCTTTATGAGGTTCCTATTCTATAGTTGAGTGCTTCCAACAGCCTCCTCTCTCTCTATAAGCTTAATCACTTGCTACATCCATTAGAGTGAGTAGGAAATCTGTAAGAGAGCTATTCATATATGTATATCTTGTGAGGCTCTCACTTCCACCACCTCCTATCTCTTCTTTCAACCATGAAGATGAAGGTTCTCTCTCTTGTACAAGAGAGGTGAAGAAGAACAAGGGAAGGAGTCCCTTGGTGAAGATCAAGGCTAAAGACTTGGAGCTAGAGTGGGTAAGCCCTTGGAGAAGGCAGAAGACTTAAGCTCAAGTGGGTAAGACCTTGGTGGAAAGCTTCTCCGAGTGAAGGTGAAGTCAAAGGTGAAAGATCCAAGAAGAGTGGGTAATTCCTGCAAGGCCGAAGACTTGTGCAAGAGTGGGTAAGTCCTTGGAGAAGGCCGAAGACTCTTGCAAAGTGGGTAAGTCCTTGGTAAGGTTGAAGACTCTTTGTATTGGATAGGTAAGTCCTTTGTTGGTCATGCATTGTATGTCTTATGAATGAATATAAGAGTGCAATAGTTTGTAAGTCCTAGAGGTTGACCTCTCTAGGCAAGTGGACTGACACACTTCTAGTTTGAAGTGTGGAACCACTCTAAATAGCTTGTTTAATTGGTGCATGTTCAATCTCTCTTATCCTTGCTATGCATGATTTAGTTGCACTCAAATTTCCTATTTAGCAACCTTATCTTGTGATATATCTTGAAGGTTTAATGAATTTTGTTTAAGTTCTTTCAGCTCTATTCACCCCCCTCTAGAGCATCTAATCACCCATCTAGGATCCAACAAGTGGTATCAGAGCGGGTCTTCTCCAAGCATACTTCAACAAGTAGGAGAAGATGGGTGACTACCAAGGAGGGAGAATCAACCTACCAATCTTTGATGGGAGAAACTTCCTATATTGGAGAAGAAGGATTCAATTCTACATCCAAGGATCAAGTCTTGAGATGTGGAAAATGGTGAACAGCCCATACATTCTACCAAAGACAAATATAGAAGAATGGGATGAAGCTGCCTTGATGAAAGCAACCTTGAATGCTAGAGCAATGCACATCTTATATGCCTCCATGACCCCCACCGAGTTCAACCGGATTTCTTCTTGTGAGACGGCTTATGATGTATGGAGAAAGCTTTGCATCACTTATGAAGGGACAGATCAAGTGAAGGAAAGCAAAGTCTACATGCTCAAATGGCTACTTGAGAACTTCAAGATGGGAAAGTAGGAGAGCATAGCCAACATGTACTCAAGGCTCAACACCATCTTGAATGGTCTTACTGTTCTAGGACATCCTATGTCTAGTGGAGAGATCAACTCAAAGATCCTTAGAACTCTCCCCAAGAGGTGGGAATCCAAGATGACTTCTATTGAAGAAGCAAAGTCACTTAGGGATATTCCTATTGAAGAGCTCATTGGAAATCTACAAGCACATGAAGCCACACTTGACAAGAGGGAGGAATTAGAAAGACAAGAGGAGAAAGAACTCAAGAGAATGAAGAAGGCTGAAATCAAAGCTCAAATCAAAGCTATTGTTGGTCAAGCTTCTCCATCCTCTCAAGTTGAAGAAGATGCCATGTACTCCAAGGGTAGACTCTACAAAGGCAAGTCCTCCTCCATCCGGTGCTTCACATGAGGTAAGAAGGGTCACTACAAGGAAGATTGCCCACAAGGCAAAAAGACCCATCTTCACAAGAAGAAATGGCAATCAAGCTCAAGTGGCTCCTCCAACTCAAGCTCAAGTGAAGATTCATGTGAAGGATCAAGCTCAAGCTCTAGTGATGAAGGAGAATGTCATTTTGCTCTTCTAGCATCAACAAGTGAAGAATCAAATGAGGTAAATCTAGACTCTTTAGATAAAGAATCTTTAATTGCTATTATTCATGATATTTGTGCCTCTCATAATTCTTCTAAAAAGAAAAAGAAAAAGCTTGCTAAAATTGTTGATAATTTGCATATAGAACTAGATGATCTTGAATATGCTAATTCTTGCTTGATTATTGATAAAAATGATTGTCTTAGACAAGTAGACTCTATTAAACTTGAAAATGCTAGTTTACTTGATAAGATTAAGTTTCTAGAAGCTCAACCTCTCATGCCTAGTTCTAATGAAGAGCATACTTTAATTGTTGATTCTCTCATGCATGAGCTTGATACTCTTAAACTGAAAACGTAGAACTCAAGCTTATTGATGATGCTAGGAGAGAAGAAATCTATTCTTATCAAAGAGAATTAGTGGTGCTAAAATCTGAAAATGCCTCCTTGCTTGCTAAAATCAATGGGCATGAATCTTGTTCTAGTTCTACTAATAGAGAGAATGATGTTGCTGCTCTTCATATTGATAGAGATTCTCTTTCAACTAAATATCTTTGCATAGAAAATGATCTTTTACATGCTAGAGATAATATTGATCAATTGTCTTCTACTATTGCTTCTCTTAAGCATGATAATGAAAGTTTGAGATCTTCTTTGCAAAGATTCTTAGTTGGTAAGAAGAGCCTTAATGATATCCTACACCACTCTACTAAACAAATTGGTAGACATGGTTTGGGGTATGATAGTAGTCAAGGGAACAACAAAGATAAAGGACCTCCAATATTCCATGGAGAATCCTCTAGTTCCAAGACTATGGGCACATGCTACTATTGCAATGAAATTGGTCACTATTCTACTTGTTGTCCTTTTAGGAAAGCACCCAAGAGCAATAGGACTTGGGTTGCTAAACTAACCCCTCCGGACCCAAAAACATGATTGGGGACCATTTCATCTTTCTTCTTGTAGGTACATGCAAATGGATTGACTTGAGCCACTAAATTGCAAATTGACTTCTCAATCCACATGAAAGAAAAAAGGTGAGATGTGTAGAGGGTGACAACAAGTGGAAAAGCAATGGTAAGTACAAAGGTAATGGTTTTCTTTCTTGTAACCATTTCTAACTTGTTTTGTCAAGTTAGTGTGCACTATACATATGGTTTTTGATTCAAAAGTGGCATTTTGTGATTCTCTTCACACTCTTGCTCAAAAACTGTTTCTTATTCTTCTATAGTGTATTACTAACTTTCTTAGACATGTTTGGATATGGTTTGTATTTTTAGCATGCCTTTAAATATGTTTTTATGAAATATATGTGCTTCTTGTCAACTGATCTGTCGGTCGAGTTTTCCCTATTGAAACTCGACCGATAGGCACCAAGAGTGTTGCCAGCAGCTGTCATCGGTCGAGTTGTCAATGCACAGAACTCGACCGATCACACTGTGCACAGAATATACAGTTGGCTTATTGGATGAGAATTTCCCTCTCAACTAGATTTTCTCAACCAATAGCCTTATTCTTTGGCACTCTCTTTTGGTATCTTTATATATGCATATTGCCATATTCTAAATTGCCTATCTTGCTTACAACTCTATCTTTCTAATTGCTCTAATTTGGTATGTCTATATCTTGCAATTACTTGCTTTGAGTTGTCTTGCAGGTTTTGATGATGATCTCTTTGGATCTCTTGGTTGTGTCTAAAATCGCTTCCGTTGTACTCTAACTTGCTACATCTCTATATGTGTATATCTTGTTTTGATACAACCTTGAGGTTCATAAGGGTAATCATATTATGGTAAGGATGCATATCTAGTGAGTTATATCCTCTCATGCTTCTAAAATTGCATATCTCTTTGTTTGGATATATCTCTACATCTACTCATAGCTTGCTTTATGTTGTGGTATCTCTTGCTATGATCTAGATCCTACTAGTAGTCCTAACTTGTGATATCATCTACTAGTAGTTCATATACATGTAGTTCTAGCCTTGTTTAAAATTGCCATCTTTGATCATCTATATGTTATGCTTGTATCTTATCTCATACATGCTCAAGATTGTTCCTTGAATTGCATATCTACTATCTTGAGTTGCTTGCATAACATTGTGATGCATGGCACATAGAGCTACATTATATGTAGAAATTGGAGTAGTTTTGGATTTTATGCAGATTTTTCTCCAGTTTCAGTTTTTGGTGCAAGACTAGTGTTTTTCATGCAGAAACGACCTACTGAGCAAGACTCATCGCTTTGCCATGAGCTCCGATGGTTTTTGGTCAAATTTCATCATCTTGAGGGTCAAAATTGTGATTTATTGTTTTTCTGCAGTACCTTATCTTGCATTTTGGGTTGTTCAAGTATATGCTTTAACTTGCTTTTCTTTCTATGCTTGGACAAGCCCTTATATGTGCTCTTCTACTCTCCTTATATATATTTTGTGTTATCTCCTTTCTCTTTAACAAGTGATGTTTCTTTTTTCTTCATAACCCCCACCTTTTTGAAATGACAAAGGGGGAGACAGGTAATTTCTTCTTTTAAAAAGAGGAAGAAGGCATGTCTTACATGAAGAGGAGAAGAATGTCCATGTAAATGGGAGAAGGTAAAGGGGAGGAGACATATATGTGTAGACATATATGAGTAGAAGACATAGTTTCTATAAATGTTATGAAAGCTAACCATACAGGAGAAATAGCATCAATGGAGGGGGAGTATGAAAACTCCATGTGCATCAATTGAGGGGGAGCATATGAACTCCATTCTATTGAAACCCCTAGGTTTCTCCAAAGGTATGAATTTACTAAAATGCTTTCACTACATTTATGGAATGGTTTGTCATCTTCAAAAAGGGGGAGAATGTTGACTCAAGATCAATTAGGTCCATGTTGACTCACGTCTAAATTGACTAAACCCGTGTTTTTGTGATGACTAACGATTCCACATATTGGTGTCTAATGCTTCTATTTGAGTGATTTCAGATTAGGTATAGACACACTCCAATTGCCCAAACTTGCGCATATCAAATTGGAGAAAAGACAAGTCAAAGTCATACAAGTGCACGTTTTTGTAATATGATGTATATCCATTAGAATCATGTTGTAAATCACTTGTAATGATTGTATGACTTGTAATTAAGCTTAGAAAAATATCAGGAGCACTTAGATCGAAAATTAGAGCACTTTAGATGCATCTTTGAAAATCAATTACAGGCACTTGGTCGGTCGAGTTTCCCACCCTGAAACTCGACCGATCAACCTTGGTCGATTTTCTGAAGATTGCATCGGTCGAGTTGTGTACCCACAGAACTCGACCGATCGGGTAGCAGGCCATTTCCAGTTGAGATGGTCGGTCGAGTTTTCTCAGGACAAACTCGACCGATCATCTGAATATCGGTTTGCCTGTTACTTGATCGGTCGAGTTACACCCATTATAACTCGACCGATTGCACTGTACGGAAAAGTGCAGAAAAGTGTTTCTAGCCATTGTGGAGTTGCAACAAGTGAAAATAGATCCGTTGCAAGCCACAAAACGGCTAGTTTTTGTTCATAAATTTTCCCAAAGGTTAAGAGGCATCCCCAGCTATAAATAGGACCCCTTGGGCTTCATTCCAAGGTTGAGCATTCATTGCAAACTCTTTATGAGGTTCCTATTCTATAGTTGAGTGCTTCCAAGAGCCTCGCCTCTCTCTCTAAGCTTAATCACTTGCTACATCCATTAGAGTGAGTAGGAAATATGTAAGACAGCTAGTCATATATGTATATCTTGTGAGGCTCTCACTTCCACCACCTCCTATCTCTTCTTTCAACCATGAAGATGAAGGTTCTCTCTCTTGTCCAAGAGAGGTGAATAAGAACAAGGGAAGGAGTCCCTTGGTGAAGATCAATGCTAAAGACTTGGAGCTAGAGTGGGTAAGCCCTTGGAGAAGGCAGAAGACTTAAGCTGAAGTGGGTAAGACCTTAGTGGAAAGCTTCTCCGAGTGAAGGTGAAGTCAAAGGCGGAGGATCCAAGAAGAGTGGGTAATTCCTGCAAGGCCGAAGACTTGTGCAAGAGTGGGTAAGTCTTTGGAGAAGGCCGAAGACTCTTGCAAAGTGGGTAAGTCCTTGGTAAGGTTGAAGACTCTTTGTATTGGATAGGTAAGTCCTTTGTTGGTCATGCATTGTATGTCTTATGAATGAATATAAGAGTGCAATAGTTTGGAAGTCCTAGAGGTTGACCTCTCTAGGCAAGTGGACTGACACACTTCTAGTTTGAAGTGTGGAACCACTCTAAATAGCTTGTTTAATTGGTGCATGTTCAATCTCTCTTATCCTTGCTATGCATGATTTAGTTGCACTCAAATTGCCTATTTAGCAACCTTATCTTGTGATATATCTTGAAGGTTTAATGAATTTTGTTTAAGTTCTTTCAGCTCTATTCACCCCCCTCTAGAGCATCTAATCACCCATCTAGGATCCAACAAGTGGTATCAGAGCGCGTCTTCTCCAAGCATACTTCAACAAGTAGGAGAAGATGGGTGACTACCAAGGAGGGAGAATCAACCTACCAATCTTTGATGGGAGAAACTTCCTATATTGGAGAAGAATGCTTCAATTCTACATCCAAGGATCAAGTCTTGAGATGTGGAAAATGGTGAACAGCCCATACATTCTACCAAAGACAAATATAGAAGAATGGGATAAAGCCGCCTTGATGAAAGCAACCTTGAATGCTAGAGCAATGCACATCTTATATCCCTCCATGACCCCCACCGAGTTCAACTGGATTTCTTCTTGTGAGACGGCTTATGAGGTATGGAGAAAGCTTTGCATCACTTATGAAGGGACAGATCAAGTGAAGGAAAGCAAAGTCTACATGCTCAAAGGGCTGCTTGAAAACTTCAAGATGGGAAAGGAGGAGAGCATAGCCAACATGTACTCAAGGCTCAACACCATCTTGAATGGTCTTACTATTCTAGGACATCCTATGTCTAGTGGAGAGATCAACTCAAAGATCCTTAGAACTCTCCCCAAGAGGTGGGAATCCAAGGTGACTTCTATTGAAGAAGCAAGGTCACTTAGGGATATTCCTATTGAAGAGCTCATTGGAAATCTACAAGCACATGAAGCCACACATGACAAGAGGGAGGAATTAGAAAGACAAGAGGAGAAAGAACTCAAGAGAATGAAGAAGGATGAAATCAAAGCTCAAATCAAGGCTATTGTTGGTCAAGCTTCTCCATCCTCTCAAGTTGAAAAAGATGCCATGTACTCCAAGGGTAGACTCTACAAAGGCAAGTCCTCCATCCGGTGCTTCACATGTGGTAAGAAGGGTCACTACAAGGAAGATTGCCCACAAGGCAAAAAGACCCATCTTCACAAGAAGAAATGGCAATCAAGCTCAAGTGGCTCCTCCAACTCAAGCTCAAATGAAGATTCATGTAAAGGATCAAGCTCAAACTCTAGTGATGAAGGAGAATGTCATTTTGCTCTTATAGCATCAACAAGTGAAGACTCAAATGAGGTAAATCTAGACTCTCTAGATAAAGAATCTTTCATTGCTATTATTCATGATATTTGTGCCTCTCATAAGTCTTCTAAAAAGAAAAAGAAAAAGCTTGCTAAAATTGTTGATAATTTGCATATAGAACTAGATGATCTTGAATATGCTAATTCTTGCTTGATTATTGATAAAAATGATTGTCTTCGCCAAGTAGACTCTATTAAACTTGAAAATGCTAGTTTACTTGATAAGATTAAGTTTCTAGAAGCTCAACCTCTCATGCCTAGTTCTAATGAAGAGCATACTTTAATTGTTGATTCTCTCATGCATGAGCTTGATACTCTTAAACTGAAAACATAGAACTCAAGCTTATTGATGATGCTAGGAGAGAAGAAATCTATTCTTATCAAAGAGAATTAGTGGTGCTCAAATCTGAAAATGCCTCCTTGCTTGCTAAAATCAATGGGCATGAATCTTGTTCTAGTTCTTCTAATAGAGAGAATGATGTTGCTGCTCTTCATATTGATAGAGATTCTCTTTCAACTGAATCTCTTTGCTTAGAAAATGATCTTTTACATGCTAGAGATAATATTGATCAATTGTCTTCCACTATTGCTTCTCTTAAGCATGATAATGAAAGTTTGAGATCTTCTTTGCAAAGATTCTTAGTTGGTAAGAAGAGCCTTAATGATATCCTACACCACTCTACTAAACAAATTGGTAGACATGGTTTGGGGTATGATAATAGTCAAGGGAACAACAAAGATAAAGGACCTCCAATATTCCATGGAGAATCCTGTAGTTCCAAGACTATGGGCACATGCAACTATTGTAATGAAATTGGTCACTATTCTACTTGTTGTCCTTTTAGGAAAGCACCCAAGAGCAATAGGACTTGGGTTGCTAAACTAACCCCTCCGGACCCAAAAACATGATTGGGGACCATTTCATCTTTCTTCTTGTAGGTACTTGCAAATGGATTGACTTGAGCCACTAAATTGCAAATTGACTTCTCAATCCACATGAAAGAAAAAAGGTGAGATGTGTAGAGGGTGACAACAACTGGAAAAGCAATGGTAAGTACAAAGGTAATGGTTTTCTTGCTTGTAACCATTTCTAACTTGTTTTGTCAAGTTAGTGTGCACTATACATATGGTTTTTGAGTCAAAAGTGGCATTTTGTGATTCTCTTCACACTCTTGCTCAAAAACTGTTTCTAATGCTTCTATAGTGCATTACTAACTTTCTTAGACATGTTTGGATATGGTTTGTATTTTTAGCATGCCTTTAAATATGTTTTTATGAAATATATGTGCTTCTTGACAGCTGATCTGTCGGTCGAGTTTTCCCTATTGAAACTCGACCGATAGGCACCAAGAGTGTTGCCAGCAGCTGTCATCGGTCGAGTTGTCAATGCACAGAACTCGACCGATCACACTGTGCACAGAATATACAGTTGGCTTATTGGATGAGAATTTCCCTCTCAACTAGATTTTCTCAACCAATAGCCTTATTCTTTGGCACTCTCTTTTGGTATCTTTATATATGCATATTGCCATATTCTAAATTGCCTATCTTGCTTACAACTCTATCTTTCTAATTGCTCTAATTTGGTATATCTATATCTTGCAATTACTTGCTTTGAGTTGTCTTGCAGGTTTTGATGATGATCTCTTTGGATCTCTTGGTTGTGTCTAAAATCGCTTTCGTTGTACTCTAACTTGCTACATCTCTATATGTGTATATCTTGTTTTGATACAACCTTGAGGTTCATAGGGGTAATCATCTTATGGTAAGGATGCATATCTAGTGAGTTATATCCTCTCATGCTTCTAAAATTGCATATATCTTTGTTTGGATATATCTCTACATCTACTCATAGCTTGATTTATGTTGTGGTATCTCTTGCTATGATCTAGATCCTACTAGTAGTCCTAACTTGTGATATCATCTACTAGTAGTTCATATACATGTAGTTCTAGCCTTGTTTAAAATTGCCATCTTTGATCATCTATATGTTATGCTTGTATCTTATCTCATACATGCTCAAGATTGTTCCTTGAATTGCATATCTACTATCTTGAGTTGCTTGCATAACATTGTGATGCAGGGCACATAGAGCTACATTATATGTAGAAATTGGAGTAGTTTTGGATTTTATGCAGACTTTGCTCCAGTTTCAGTTTTTGGTGCAAGACTAGTGTTTTTCATGCAGAAACGACCTTCTGAGCAAGACTCATCGCTTTGCCATGAGCTCCGATGATTTTTGGTCAAATTTCATCATCTTGAGGGTCAAAATTGTGATTTATTGTTTTTCTGCAGTACCTTATCTTGCATTTTGGGTTGTTCAAGTATATGCTTTAACTTGCTTTTCTTTCTATGCTTGGACAAGCCCCTATATGTTCTCTTCTACTCTCCTTATATATATTTTGTGTTATCTCCTTTCTCTTTAACAAGTGATGTTTCTTTTTTCTTCATAACCCCCACCTTTTTGAAATGACAAAGGGGGAGAAAGGTAATGTCTTCTTTTAAAAAGAGGAAGAAGGCATGTCTTACATGAAGAGGAGAAGAATGTCCATGTAAAGGGGAGAAGGTAAAGGGGAGGAGACATATATGTGTAGACATATATGAGTAGAAGACATAGTTTCTATAAATGTTATGAAAGCTAACCATATAGGAGAAATAGCATCAATTGAGGGGGAGTATGAAAACTCCATGCGCATCAATTGAGGGGGAGCATATGAACTCCATTCTATTGAAACCCCTAGGTTTCTCCAAAGGTATAAATTTACTTAAATGCTTTCAATACATTTATGGAATGGTTTGTCATCTTCAAAAAGGGGGAGAATGTTGACTCAAGGTCAATTAGGTCAATGTTGACTCACATCTAAATAGACTAAACCCGTGTTTTGATGATGACTAACCATTCCACATATTGGTGTCTAATGCTTCTACTTGAGTGATTTCAGATTAGGTATAGACACACTCCAATTGCCCAAACTTGCGCATATCAAATTGGAGAAAAGACAAGTCAAAGTCATACAAGTGCACATTTTTGTAATATGATGTATATCCATTAGAATCATGTTGTAAATCACTTGTAATGATTGTATGACTTGTAATTAAGCTTAGAAAAATATCAGGAGCACTTAGATCGAAAATTAGATCACTTTAGATGCATCTTTGAAAATCAATTACAGGCACTTGGTCGGTCGAGTTTCCCACCCTGAAACTCGACCGATCAACCTTGGTCGATTTTCTGAAGATTGCATCGGTCGAGTTGTGTACCCACAGAACTCGACCGATCGGGTAGCAGGCCATTTCCAGTTGAGATGGTCGGTCGAGTTTCCTCAGGACAAACTCGACCGATCATTTGAATATCGGTTTGCCTGTTACTTGATCGGTCGAGTTACACCCATTATAACTCGACCAATTGCACTGTACGGAAAAGTGCAGAAAAGTGTTTCTAGCCATTGTGGAGTTGCAACAAGTGAAAATAGATCCGTTGCAAGCCACAAAATGGCTAGTTTTCATTCATAAGTGTTCCCAAAGGCTAAGAGGCATCCCCAGCTATAAATAGGACCCCTTGGGCTTCATTCCAAGGTTGAGCATTCATTGCAAACTCTTTATGAGGTTCCTATTCTATATTTAAGTACTTCCAACAGCCTCCTCTCTCTCTCTAAGCTTAATCACTTGCTACATCCATTAGAGTGAGTAGGAAATCTATAAGAGAGCTAGTCATATATGTATATCTTGTGAGGCTCTCACTTCCACCACCTCCTATCTCTTCTTTCAACCATGAAGATGAAGGTTCTCTCTCTTTTCCAAGAGAGGTGAAGAAGAACAAGGGAAGGAGTCCCTTGGTGAAGATCAAGGCTAAAGACTTGGAGTTAGAGTGGGTAAGCCCTTGGAGAAGGCAGAAGACTTAAGCTGAAGTGGGTAAGACCTTAGTGGAAAGCTTCTCCGAGTGAAGGTGAAGTCAAAGGCGGAAGATCCAAGAAGAGTGGGTAATTCCTGCAAGGCCGAAGACTTGTGCAAGAGTGGGTAAGTCCTTGGAGAAGGCCGAAGACTCTTGCAAAGTGGGTAAGTCCTTGGTAAGGTTGAAGACTCTTTGTATTGGATAGGTAAGTCCTTTGTTGGTCATGCATTGTATGTCTTATGAATGAATATAAGAGTGCAATAGTTTGGAAGTCCTAGAGGTTGACCTCTCTAGGCAAGTGGACTGACACACTTCTAGTTTGAAGTGTGGAACCACTCTAAATAGCTTGTTTAATTGGTGCATGTTCAATCTCTCTTATCCTTGCTATGCATGATTTAGTTGCACTCAAATTGCCTATTTAGCAACCTTATCTTATGATATATCTTGAAGGTTTAATGAATTTTGTTTAAGTGCTTTCAGCTCTATTCACCCCCCTGTAGAGCATCTAATCACCCATCTAGGATCCAACAATTACATGGTCCATTTCATATATTAGAGTCATCAAAAGAACAAAGCATGATAGGGTTCGAGTCAAATACCAAAATATGTTACTGATTAGGACCATCAAGAATAATTGGGGTCATGATATATTCATGGTTGAGCATAAATAACCATTAAACATGTAAAAGAGATGTATTTGATACCATTTTCAACATATTAACAGCTAAGAAAGGAATTAGGTTCTGAAAAAAGGTTCATTGGATATATCTTGTTGAGTACATTAATTTTTATATATAATATGTCACATTTGGCCTTATAAATAATTTTATATGATTTTTGCAAGATTTAGGACATAGTTGGATAAAAGAGAAGGATTTATACCAAAGTGCGAGCCATGTGACCCCCATTGGTTGGGTATCTCTAGCGTGGGTCCATGAGTTAGTGTATGCAATTCCATAGTCCTCCTTTGACCAATCAAAGGCAAGAAGTTGAGAGAGAGAGGCCTGTGTGATCAGGAGCCTTTGTTACTGGTCCAGTGTGTAGCGTACCCGATCTGATGGAGGTTGATCTTCGTTTCCTAGCTTGGGCAGCTTGTGAGGTTAGAGCCTAGCGTGCCAACACGGAAACCACCCCACTTGTCAAAGATGGATCTGGAGGGAAGGGAGGACCTAAAAGATAGCTGCCCACCATCGACTAGGACTCACAAAGCCAAAACTGACCTTAGGTGGTTGTGGGGTGAGATGGAAACCGAGCAGCACATCGCCAGAGTGGATGGAGCTTGAGGTTGAAGAAGAAGGGGGCAGGGGTGAAATAAATAACGAGAGGGCAAGACAAAGTGTTGGGGATGCATAAAGGGAGCTCGTGAACTCATTTCTAGGGTTTAATAGAGAGAAAGAGGAGGTAAGCCCTATTGGACCACCCTCATTGTGGCTACAGCGGCCAACGAGGCACTGGGGGTATCCCATACCCCTAATCGAACCCCAAACATCAAGGAAAACATAGGGTAATGGTTTGGGAGACCAAGGGGAGAAAATTTGTGCCAAGAAAAGTCACAACTGAGGACATGATGAGGGTCTTAGGTTAGTGTTGAGGGGCATGGACGACACCACTAGCCGCTGACCCCATCGCGAGCTAGGGAACAACACCCCAACTCGGTGATTGGCAAATGCCAATTGGGAAGATGAGGGTCACTCCCAGCCACTGTGCGGGTCAAGTGCATCTGGAAGCCCCAGTGGGCCAGCCTGGCTAGGTGGCAGGGGCTAAGGCCCAAGAAGCAAAGGAGGAAAACAAATGCTAGAAAAGAGGAAATTTGCAAATTAACCGCTATACGGGTCGGGTGCATTTGAGAGCCATTTTTATGATTCTAGGTGTCAATAAATCATTTCTAGGCGTCAATTAACCATCTCCAGGTGTCGATTAGCCATTTCTAGGCGCCATTAGGTTGTTTTTGATGAGCGTGAAGTACCTTTACACCTTATTTTATGTGTACAACTATATTTGGGCCTCATTAAGTTGTTCTTGGGTGTCAAACAAATCTATTTGGGTGCCATTATGTTGGTTTTGGTTTTCAATTACCTTAGCCATGATTTAACGTGTACAATATTTATTTGAGTGTCATTTTTATACTTCTGAGTGTCAAAGAACTATTTCTGCACGTCAATGAACCATCTTTGGGTGTTAATTAGCCATTTCTAGGTGTCATTAAGTTGTTGTTGGGCGTGAATACCCTTAGACCTTATTTAGTGTATACAACCATATATGGGTGCCATTACGTTGTTCTTAGATGTCAAATAAACCTATTTGTGTGTCATTATGTTGTTTTTATTGTCAATTACCTTATCCGTGATTTAACACATACAATATTTACTTGGCACCATTTTCATATATCTAGGGGTCAATGAACCATTTATGGGTGTCAACAAACTAAATTTGAGTGTCAATTAACCATTGAATGCCAACTCATTTGAAGATTTGTTGATTATGTGCGTCATTAAGTTGTTGTTGGTGTCAAACAAACCTATTTGAGCACCATTAGGTTGTTTTTAGTTCTCAATTACCTACTAATGATTTAACACGTACAATATTTTTTTGAGCTCCATTTTTATATTTATGGGTGTCAATGAATCCTTTCTGGACGTCAATCAACTATCCCAATGTGTCAATTTACCATTGGGCGTCAGTTCATCTGCAGATTTGTTAACTATTCTTTTTTTTATATTAGCCAGCAACTTATCTTTTCTCTCAACCTTAGTCTTGGTTGGATGCATTTTTATCACAAATCTAATAATTTTTATTTCATTAAAAATACATCATGGTTTGAAAATTATAAACAAAATATTTTTCTCTCTCATCACAATTTTCTCAAAATATATCAATATTTTTTTGGTCGGTAAAAAACTTTGTTGCATTAAGATGGGTCCAAAACTTTAGGTACACGATAGCCTGCACCCCCAAGGGACAGGATGAAAGAAAAAACATCTAAGAGAAACAGAAAAGAGTCCTGATAAGGACCTCCTTAATGGAGAAAAGAGAAAGAAAACCTATAACAAGCTAGTTCTATGTAGACATCAAACAACAACTAGATAGACAAACAACCAGGCCCACCAATAATGATCGCATCAGTATGCACACCTTCAAAGAAGTGACATTTTTGGCAGCCTGGTGTTGTATCAAGAGCTACTGGAGAGATCAAGCATAACTAGAAGGTCAAGGGACCATCGCTCTTCATCCAGACCAAGACAAAGAAACTCTAAAAGCAGATGTCTATCCACAAAATTCTTCAAGGTGTTGGACCGTCAACTAATATCATTGTACTAATCATCTATTTGGATCTTCACTGGCGTTAAATCAACCTCTGAGATTGTGAAGAAAGCAAGTAGAATCCAGAGAAAACTCTATTAAACAACACTCTGACAACTCTCAGAACCTTATACATCAACGTCTATCAAGGGATTCTTTCCAACAACCAGAGAGAAGAGATTGGCTAAATATTAGGTTCGAACCAATTTCTTCCTAGCCGATTTTTTCTTCCTTTTGGTCCAGCTCTGTTCGGACTCTAGGGCATGAGAATCCCAACAATCAGAAGCTGCTTCAGACCCATTGGGGTCTTCATCTTCCTCAACGAGCTTTTCTTTTCGGTCTTGATATTTGACTGAAAATCCGTAGCTCTCCCATATCCTATTGATCTTCCAGGAGTCTGACACAGTGTCATTACTATGAAGTTTAGGTACCTCCAATTCCCAGTCTAAGTTGAGACTGCCTTCATTGCACACTGGCGTGCCCCCAAACATGTCAGGTTTGACCGGTTGAAGGTGTGAATCTATAGACAGGCTTTGGTGATTCCCAATTTCACACTTGACAACTATTTCAATGACTTGTTGGGAGATAAAACTCCTAAAGATTTCGTCTTCCTCGGCCTGATCAGGAGCCCCGTCGTTCTCATTTTGCTGGAACACCTTCGATTGCTCTTTGGTGATTGACTTGGCAAAGGGTTGAACACCAGACTTTTTCCCCAATCTGACATGGACGTCTTTTTCTGGAGGTGGCTTCCTCACCTTCAGCGGGCAGGACATTGCCATGTGCCCAAACTTCTTGTAGCTGGGGCATTGGGTTGGCCTCGCAACAACCTCCAACTTCAACATTTTTGACACAGAGTCAATCTCCACCATGGTGGACTTCGGTAACTTGGATTCGCTGTCCATCTTGATGCAGACCAGGGCATGCCCGAGGCATCTAGCAGTGAAGGTGTAATCTTCAATGTCCACCGGCCTGCTAATGGAGCTGGCAACAGACGCGACTTGTCTGCGAGTCCACGGCAGCCCCATGTTCTCGATCTTGAACCAGATAGGGACATGAGAGAAAGACAGCGGTTGAAGAAGTGAGCCCGACATCCATGCGTGGACCACGATGAGCGATCCATCCACGAACCACAAAGCCTCATTTAGAACCCGCTCCCTTTCGCTGTGAGATGGCAACTTGACGATGAATCCTTCACGCTCCTCTGACACGATTTCGATGGGGCCGCTAGGCCGCCACAGACGCCGAATCCAACCGCTAAGTTGGCCGCTATACGGTTTCCGGCCAACAAATTGTATGGATAGGTGGTCATCCCAAGAGGGGGTTGAGCACTCCTGGCTTGAGATGGGTGCACATCTCACCCCGTCTCTGATCAGTGGCTCGATGAACTCGACCAAATCCGCCGCAACCTCCTCTTGGTCCTGTCTGCAAGACTGAAGCCAGTCAGTAACCCGCGAGGAAGTTGCCGCCTGACTTGACCTATTGAGGGGGGGAGTCAGGGTGTTGGGGGCGGCAGCTTCCGCCGTCACCTTCAGTGATTGAGTCCTAATTGGATCTGTAGGATTGGGAACGGCGTCACTTCCATCTCCATCTACCCCGGATTGGCAGCCTGGAGGAGTCGAGGACGACTCTACAGCGAACACTTGCCCTCTCCCACCTCTGCCGCTAGGGCATCACCCACTCCCTCTGCCCCGACCCCCTCTGCCTCGAGCCATTGAATTTAAGTTATAAACTCTGCCCTCTCCCACCTCCATCAATATTAGTCTTGTTAGAAATATATTTTTTATAATGAATCCAATAATTTTTATTTTAAAAGTTATAAACGAAATAAATTTATTTGGGTAGTGTTGCGAGTTATACGTGTTGGTTGTTGATTGAAATAGGAAGAAAAGTGGGAGAACAGGGGATAACAACAAATAAAGGTAGTTTTGGCTGCGCATGAGTGTGAACTTCCCTAAACTTTACTCTTTACTTATATGTTTGAAGGGAAGAATGAAAAAGTCGACGTGGTTGAAATAACACTTAGAAAAGAGTATACATATCCCGTCGACTGACGCACGCAGCGTGGTCTGGTACGTCGTGTCGTGTCTTCTCATCTTGTCTTTCGGCAGCCGTTCTTCAATTTAGGCATGCCTTCTGACTGCAAACAAACCAGCCGGCAGGCCCGGATCCCGCATTGTGATTTCTCGGTCAATTTTCTGGACCGGTACTGTGGTTGTTGTTGCAATGAACCAGGGACCACCGGCCCGACTTCCCATTCGGTTGAAGAACCAAAATTAGAACCAAGCATAAGATGGTTGCTGTCGGGCCATGTACCCAGAACCTTTTGATTTGGGCAAAGCCCCGCTTCAGCAGGAGAGCTGTCGCATGCGATGTGAGAACGAAGGTCAAGTAGAAAAGACGAGAAAATTGCAGCAATAGAGTAACAAAAGTTATCCAGATTGTTATCTTCTTTAGCCCACGGTATGCCCAACTAGTTTCGTTAAAAAGACTTTGAATCCAACACAAATATTACATTTTTTTCTCTCGTTTGGTTCCTATGTTGCAGATTCAAACAGCGACCTTGCCCAATGTAATCACTGCCCGCGATATTGCTTCAGTTCGAAAGAAGTGGAAGGAACTCTAAGCTAATGTTTGGTTCGCAATCGAGATTATGAATCTAGATTGGGTTAGTCGATAGATTTGAATTAGTATATCTAGATTATGCCTTGTTTTTATTTGGCAGCTCATCCTATTGAAATCATTCACTCGACCTCGTAACTTGTGTTTTTCAGTTTAGCATATAAATCAAAATAACACAAAAGACGGAGTAAAATATGTTAGAATAGGTTTGTTCCTGTCCATGTGGATTTGGGCTTGAGTAGGAGTGTCAATCTTAGTAGGAGTTAAATCCAATAGGAGATAAGATGACTCTCTATTTGCAACATTAGAATTAGATTAAGAATTAGACTATGAATTGGAGTGGGATTCTGAATTGCTACCACATGTCATGGGAGGCCTATAAATAGAGGCTCTGGGGGAGGCCATTGAGATCATCTCATCAGTTGTTTGTTATTGATGTCTTCTATAGTAGAAGAGAAAGAAAACAAGAACAACCAGTGGTGCTCTCTTGTGGTAAGAGAAGGTCATCGACTTTGCCTTGAGGCGAAGTAGCGGCTGACAGCCAGCAACACATTGATGGTGCATCAACAACGATGACGTATCCAGTCATTGGATGACGCACATCAGTTGGTGACACTACGTTGGTGTTGTGGCAGCGACTATGACAACAGTTCATCCGTTCAGCGGAGGACGTGCATTTGCTCTATCAGGCGGAGAGAGCTTCTAGTTGGCGGCGAGATACACAACCTCGTCAGGCGCATAGACGGCCCGGTCAGCGGTCGTAGCCGCAACAGGTAAGGGTACAACCGTATGTCTGATCCCCTACAACGAAAGATGTGTTGTGAGGAGAAAAATATAAGTGATACATTTTGTACACGTTGGGTGTAATTCTGTTCTTCCAATCTTTATTCTCATGGGGGAGAGTTATCCGGATTTAAGGGTAATTAAATATGCACGGTGTGAGTTGTAATCTTGATTACATAGTGCTTGTTGGCTGATATTTCCCCGTGGTTTTTTTTTCTTCTCATTTTGGGGAGAGTTTTCACGTTAAATCTTACGCTTTTAGTCTTACAGAACATGTCACTTTCCCACTACAATTCCTTTCAAGTGGTATCAGATCAAGGTTGGAAGGTTGAAGTAGAAGCGACAATGGCGTCTGAAGATGGGAAAGAGCGCATTGACAAGTATGATGGCCAGGATTTTGCCTTCTGGAAGATGCAAAATGAAGAATGAAGATTATATGTACCTGAAGAAATTACATCAACCTCTGGCGGGGACTAAGCCTGAACAGATGAAACATGAGGATTGGGATCTCCTTGATCATCAGGCACCGGGGGTGGTTAGGTAGATATTGGCATGGAATGTTGCTTTCAACATTGCCAACGAGAAGACGACGACAAGACTTATGAAGACATTGTCAAATATGTACGAGAAGCCTACTGCTGCACACAAGGTATATTTGATGTGTTATTTGTTCAACCTAAAGATGAGCGAAGGAGCCTCAGTAATAATTCACATCAATGAGTTTGACGTCATAATTACTCAACTGAACTCAGTGGAGATAGTGTTTGATGATGAAGTCAAAGTCCTTATCTTACTTTCCTCTTTAGTCGAGAGTTAGTCTGCTACAGTGACAACAGTCAGCAGTTCGATAGGAAGTATGAAGCTGAAGTTTGGCGATATTCAGGATTTGATTCTAAGTGAAGACATCCGTAGAAGAAAATGTGGAAAATTTGATTCTTCAGGTTCAACTCTATATATTGAAGGTAGAGGAAGAAATTATAGTCGCAATCACAGTTCTAATCGCGGGAAGTCAAAGACAAAAAGTAAAGAATGTTAATGTTGTAGAAAAGTTGGACACTTCAAGAAATATTATAAGATCTGGAAGAAGGTGTCACAAGAACTTGCCAATGAACACGAGGATGATGACCAGAACAATGCAACCACTATTGTAGAAGATCTAATATTGACAGTTCAAGAGCAGGGTTTGAACACAGAGGATGGTGTTGAATGTGCTGTAGACACATGAGCGACGTGTCATGCTACCACTCACAGGAAGTTCTTTACAAAATATAGAAGAGGGAACTTTGGCAATGTGAGGATGGAGAATGCTAGCTACTCAAAGATCATCAGGATTGGTGACATCTGCATCAAAATAGATGTTGGGTGTACTATCATCCTCAAAGATGTTTGTCATGTTCCAAACTTGAGGCTTAGTGTAATTTCTAGTTCCTTGTTGGATAGGAGTGGATATAATCTCAGGTTCAGTGGTGGCATGTACAAGGTAAAAAAAAGGTGTTTGGTGATAGCTCGAGGCAGACTATGCTGCAATATATAGAAAGTCATATTAAGAGTGTACAAACAGAAGGTTCAGGAAGTCAAGCAGCCCACACCAGTTCAAAGGAGATGAGGAGGACTTGGAAGTACTCCTATAGATAGTCGCAGTTCTGAACTGTGGGATTCTCTCAATGATGTCAACAAGGGTAGAAAGGTAAGTTTCTACAAGCATCAGGACAGATCTCAGTTAGAGAAGGTCGGTCCAAAGACTTCTTCTAGACAGTGCGTACATGACGAAGAAGGACAATACAATGGATATATAGTTGATGCATGCATAATGATGGATCAGGATCTTGATGTAGGGTTACATAGATAGGGGGAGCATCAAAGGAAGGTTTTTGAGTCTTATTGCATAAGGTTAGAAACACAATTTTCATCCAGGATGGCTCGACAAAATGGTCAAGGGGAGTAAAGAATGTTCTAGGTGTGGGCATGAGAGAGAAGTGGCACTACCAAGATACTTCTTCTCAGTTGTTTGGGAACAAAGTGAAGTCAGGGTGGTACTTTAAGAAAATGGATGAAAATGACATGTTTCTGACATACTTGAGGAGAATGACTACTGATGGAGCTTCCACTTACGTGGAATTGCGTGCACCACTAAAAATCTTGAAGATGGTAAGTCTTTAAGTTTAGCCTTGCTTATACTTAGATAGAGAACTCAACCCACGTATGATAAGATACGTGGAAGTCTTATCGTAGTATAGTTAAGGGTCGAATCCTCGAGACAACGGTCTTGTTGTTACCATCAAGATGGAAAACGTAATAATTTCACTTAATCTCTTTAGTAGTTGGTATTTAGATCAAAAGGTTGATTTGGTTGTTTTTAAGCTAAATGCAAGTAAAGTAAAGGCAAGAAAGTAAACTTAGGTTGTTAACAATGATGAATGAATCACTAGGGTGTGGTCGGTTTTCACCACCACTACACATGGATCAACACATGCAATATAAAAGCATAACCTGCAATAAGAGTTAGATCAGTTAGTATCTTTGTAGACTTAGCTTCCTTTCGGATGATTAACTACGAGGAGTGTGGGAATGCTGTAACTCCAGCCATCCATGTAGGTATGGTCACTTACTTTACAACATTCCCTCCACAAAGTGTGTTCCTCGACTCATCAAGGTTGTACTTTCATACATCAACTGATTCCACTTCATAGCATGAAAGTACAATGATGGGAGTGAGTATACTCCACTTCTAGGAAGGCACTCCTAGATACCGAAACAGATGCACGGTGGATACATGCACCTAAAACCAACATGCAAACGAGTTTCAGATCTAATAGCACAAACGTAGACAATTCATACTAAAAGATAAAGGATAACACAAGTTGGTTATCAAGCAACAAGCATTCATTAAACGTTTTATGTTGAACTGAAAAGATATGAACTCTATATTACAACTTATGGATTACATTTTCATGATATGAAAACATGGGTAGCGGGGCTACTCCCCGCACCCTAGTGAGAGAGACTACTCGCTCATGACTAGGACAAAGAAGGAGGTAAGAAGAGAGAGAGAGAGCGTCATCCCCACAAAGGAGAGAGGAATGTCAACCCCTTGGAGAGAGAGAAACGATCCACCAGCTTCACAGGTTGCTTGATGACGAGATCTCCCTCTTCCCACCTTCTTTGGTAGAGAGAGAAAGCAACTTCGAGATGGAGTATGGGTCTCAGACCGGCAGCCCCTGGGCAGAGGATGGAAATCGGATTTGCTCTGGAGTGATTGAGGCAGCCTTTGGACGTCTAAACACTTGATCTCCGATGGAGGACCCTTGGGGTCTTATTTATAGGCCTTAAGTGAAGTCCAAACAGTTTGGAGACCGTTTAGACCTCAAGACCGTTTGGACCTTGAGACCGTTTGGACCTTGAGGCCGTTTGGCTTCATGCGGTCTTGAGACCGTTTGAACTCCATGCGGTCTCGGGACCGGTTGGCTTCGTGTGGTCTTGAGACCGTTTGAACTCCATGCGTTCTCGGGACCGGTTGGATTCATGCGGTCTTGAGACCGTTTGACTTCATGCGGTCTCAAGACCGGTTGGCTTCATGTGGTCTTGAGACCGTGTGACTCCATGCGGTCTCGGGACCGGTTGGCTTCATGCGGTCTTGAGACTATGTGGCTCCATGCGGTCTTGAGACCGTGTGACTTCATGGAGTCTTGAGATCGTGTGACTCCTTGCGGTCTCGGGACCGGTTGTCTTCATGCGGTCTTGGGACCGTGTGACTCCATGCGGTCTCAAGAACGATTGGCTTCATGTGGTCTCGGGACCGGTTGGCTTCATGTAGTCTTGAGACCGTGTGACTCCATGCGATCTCGGGACCGGTTGGATTCATGCGGTCTTGGGACCGTGTGACTCCATGCGGTCTCGAGACCGATTGGCTTCATGCGGTCTTGAGACCGTTTGAATCCATGCGATCTTGAGATTGAGTTATTCTTTTATGATTTTTTTCGTGTTTTTCTGCATAAAAAAGGAAAAGTTAGTCTGATGGTATATTTATAAAAATAAGGTAAATTTGGGATTATGTATAGTTTTAATTTAGAAACAGTATGGAAAAGTAAAGAAAAAGACTAATATAATCGTCCAAAATAGGATGTTATCACCCCCCCTAACTTAGAGTCTAGCTTGTCCTCAAGTTAGATAGAGCTGAGGCATGTAATGGCGAGGCGATCTTATTTAGTTAGGATTTCCATACTCTTGCTTCAATTCTTAACCTGAGTTCTCCTAAGGTGATATCAAGTCTTATTGCTTACCTTGACTCTTTCGGGTTTCGAGAGTTGCTTGGGTCTCAGGTTCTTTCCGTATCTTGTAGCTCGAATCAGGACCACTTTTATTCTGTGCATGTTGTTGACTCTAATCAGCTTTATACCTCTCTGAAAGACCTACTGGAAGCTAGAGAGGGTATGAGGGTTGGCTAAAGGCTTGAAGTGTAACCGCCCCTTCAACTGGGGGAGGGGTTGTCTATGCTTTTAGGATCTCACTACCGGGCACGACACATCTGCCTTTGTGAGGGCAGCTGAATGTACCGGCCGGGTGAGTCCTTTATGAGCCTTTCATATATTCAGATACCTTAGGGTTTCACTATTGGGCATGACACATCTGCCTTTGTGAGGGCAGTGGAATGTGCCGGCCGGGTGAAACCTTCATCGGTTCTTTATATAGATCCATATTCATGGCACAACTCTCATAATTTTATTCGTCTCTCTGGCTTTTATTTGATAACTCACAGGCTTGGGTTTAGGGGTTTTGTTTGGGAAATTATTTTGGGCGGCCAAGCCTCTTTTATTTTGAAGAGAGGAAAGCTGTTCTTAGAGTTTTTCAACATGCACTTATTTAGTTTGTGGTCCACTTGCAAAACTTCTTGATTTGGAAGTTGCCTGATGCCCCTCTCATCCTTGAGAGCTTGGCTTATTTCTGCCCTGATTTTGACCTGTGGAGAGTCAGATAAAGAATTGAAGCAAAAGCATGAAAATCAATAGTGGAGTGACATTATTAAATCGCCATTAAATGTCTTAGTGCTATTTACTTTTGGGGACTAACATGATTCTAGAGTTAAATGAGGGTGATTCTACTAAAAAAAGGGTTAATTAAAAAGAAAATTAAAAAGGGAAAATGTATAAATAGAGAAAAGAAAAGAAGGAAGAGGGATGTAAAAAAAATGATACCTCACCCTTGTCTAATGTACCCCCCTAACTTATCACTCACTCTGTCCTCAGAGTGTCAAAGTGATAGGTTGAGAAGTAATTAGGGCAAGGACTTCAGGCTAAGGTAAATCTGCATTTGCCCCCGGGGAATGAAGTAGATTGGATGTGAACTGTCCTCGTAGAATGTTGTAATTCACGTCAGTCATCTCTTCTACTGGTCTTTGGAGAACGATGATGGTGTACATCCAGTAGAAGACGTGGAAGCCGCAGTCATTTGATTGTCGAATTTGCTGGGGGCATTTGTGGCAGAAGGAAGGGCGGTGAAAATGCTCTTTGTCGTACACCCTTGTATGCTGACTCAGAAAATCGATTAACTTGTCGGCGCACTCCTTTGCCACTACTTATATTGGCATCTTTGGTGTCACGGCGTAGTTTCTCTGTCATGCGTTGTACTGGCTATCGGAATTGTTATATATTGTGGTTGTTCCTTCTGGGAGATTTGTTGCCAGGAGCATCCAATGCTCATGATAGAGGAAAGGTAGCATGATGAACGTCGGCGTTGTGTGCTGGAGATAGGAGATCAGCGCGTCAGTTGTGCCGAAGTTCTTGATCTTTAGAAGATCATCTTTCATATATGGGGACGCCATGTATGTTGTTGGGTTATTTTGGCCAAGTAGAAACTGATAGACGGCCATAAGGCTTACAGAGAGGGATCCTTTAACCTGTAAAGTCTCTCGTAGCGTGTCTGCCATTACAAGAACGTCCCGAGACATGAATACCAGTCCATCTTTTTCGGCTGAGAGCCGTGCCATAATGAGACGCAATTCGAGGTCGGAGAGACCTATGCAAGCATCGTGATCAAAGTCAAAAAAGGTTGGTTCAATGGTAGACAGAGGATCGATATTGCTATTAGCTTGCTTGGTATCGGCGACTGGCACTTTGGTCGTCTCTGACTCCTTCAGAGTTTGTCGGAAGGGTCGTCGTTGCGGTCGCTGGATGGCTGAGAAGAGGTAGCGAGGGACGTCATCTAGTGCCATAGTTGGGTCCTTGAAGAACCGTCTATCACAGATGAGCTCCATGGCATAACGCCCGCGCAAGGAATGAAAATCATCAGCAACCAGATCAGTAAATGGGATTTCCTGGTTCAGCGCTTGGATGTGACGTATGGTGCAGAAAGCGCAATCCCCAGATCCCTCGGCGGCTTGAACTTGAGGGTTTATGATTTTGAACCAAGGTTGACTCCAATCTTGGCGGAGTGATGGGCGTGCAGCCCAAATTAACTTGAGCAGCCGAAAGGGTATACACCTGGCTTCTCCTGTTGCATCACCAGCGAAGTTTATTGTGCCGGCTGGTAGCTCGGCGCCGTAGAAATTATACACCTTGGCATCCCGAGCCTCGGTATCCATGATCATAAAAAGCAGTGGTCCGAAACTTGGAAGGGCACAGTAAGATAACGTGCCCGACGTGCTAAACTAGCATGCAACCGCTCGATCGACTTTGCTCTTATGTCTTTGTATAAAAGGCCAGTAGACAGAGCGGGTGAGGCATTGAAGACCGGCTGTTGCCGCTTAGAGCTTCTGTACATTTCTATACTGTTGGCGAGAAGGACATGAAAGATTGCCATTGGCATCATGGACCGAGGTCGGAGGATGCTGCGGAAGTCTTCATGTGTCATCTTACGCCTAGTTTTTGTATTGTGATAGATTATGTCTTCCCCCGCCTTTACATCATCCACTATAGTGTTCAATATAAAAATGTCCTGAGCATCTAAAGTGGAGATGGCCGCCATATCCAGGTCATGCATTTTGTGCGGTAGAGGTGTGGCAGGGGAAGCTCTTGTGGAGGGGGAGAAGCAGGTTGTTCTAAGGCCTATTCATGGCCTAGTAGATCGTCGTCCGAGTCAGAGACAAAATCGAGGTCTTCATCTGTATCTAAGCTTACTCGTTCTGCCTCGTCTTGGTCATAGGGAGAAGGTGTGGAGAGAGGTGGAGCAGTTGTTTTTGGTGAGCTGGCGCTGGTTCCTAATATACAATGGTGGAACTCAGTGAAAGTCACGTCTTTAGCAGCTTCCCCTATGGATCCCAGCGCGGAATAATCAAAGAATCGGTCCCCGTATGACATGTTGACTTTATCATTGTGTGGGGGACGTGGGGTGATGGTCACTGTCATGGTGACCTTTGTCGGACCCTTTGTGAGAAGGTTCTGTTGCATTGCCAGGGTCCTCTCTGTCATCATGTTTATTACCCGAGGAGGTGTTATCTTTGTTTGAATCAGCAGATGAGTCGGAGTCGTCTTCTTCGTCATCATCACCATCCTTGTCGTCTGCTGCCTTGTCTTCTTGCTTTTTACTCGCAGACGTTTTACACCGCCGATGGGTGGCTTGTAACTCATCGAAAGCCACTTGCAGATGCTCGTGTGTTTCGAGCAGTGCATCATGGGATTCTTTGAGGTTGGTATATCTGCCCTCGGCGGAGAGGAGACGTGTTGTAAGATTTGTAACTTGAGCACGTAACTGCTGGATTTCATCATTATTGGACTCCTCTTGGCAATGTTGTAGCTGTGTGAGCGTGTTGTTGATGGTGTCCAAGTGCGTGCTCAAAACTGCTGGTTGTTGCTGGAGCTCACGGAGAGTCTCTGGCAGAGGCTGAGTCTGCGTGGAGATCTCATCGACTTGCTTCGCCGTTGCTTCTTGCTGACGCTTCACTCCAAGGATCAGGTCCGGCAAGGTGTTGTAGTGGCTGTTGATGTGCTCAACTTGCTTAGCCACCTCATCTTGTCATTGCTGGAAGCCATGGAGGATGGTGGGCAAGGCGCGGTGTTGTTCGTCGATCGTGGCCACCTGTCGTGATAAACCCTGCACACAAGAAAAAATAGAATGTAAGATATTAGAGGGATCGGTGAGGAGGTTTCGGACAGCGTCGAATTGACTGCCGAATTCCTCACCGATATGTGCAAAATGGACCCCAGGAGCGGAAGGGTGGGATGGCTGGGGTCTGTGTGGGATGGTACTAGTGTCTTGTGGAGGAGACACTGATGATGCCCCGAGCTGCGTAGTGACTGTGGATGTAGTCACCAGCGGTGTCGGGGTGGTGGTGGAAGTGAAAAGTGGTGGGATTTGATGTGAAAGCGGTGGTAGCGATAGTGATGGGGTGGAAACTGCAGAGGTGAAGGGGAAAGTGGTAAAGTCGGGCATAGGGATGGACAAGGGAAAGCCCGAAGTAAAAATGGGTGAAGAAGAAGATGTGAAAGGTTGCGTGGATGTGGGGAAGAAGGGAGGAGTGGTAGATGTTGGAAAGGTGGAAGATGGAGAAGTGGTGGAGTTTAGATGATCATGTAGACCCTGAATGAAAGAGTCGATTGAAGAGGTGGTTAAGTTTTCTTCATGGAGGGTCTCGCCCTCTGGATTTGGCCGAGATGTTGGTGTCCCTTACAGCTGTTGGGCCTGCAACTGCCTTCTGGAAAGTCATTTGATAGGTATTTTTGTTGGTCGAGCTGCCGGGGCTGTGATGCTCAGCTCTGTCTGTCCCACTGTTGCTTTCTTTTCGGTTGTTGTAACCGAAGCTAGTAGTTGTGAAAGCTCGTCATCAGAGAAGAGGAGCTGTTTGGTGTCGTAATGTGCTAGCTCCAGAAGCGGGATGAGTGTTCTAGATGACTTGGCCATAGGGCAGAAAACATAGTGTAGTTTCCCATCCTTTTCCTTGATGATGAAGGAGTTTTTGAGAGTTTGTTCATTGGTAAGGATGTCACCCTTTAGTTGTGTGCAGCGGGGAAGGGGTTTGTCCATCTTGAGGTATTTAATAATGGATGTGACATGACCCCCCATACAGATTTCCTTCCCCAGGCCAGAAGCTGATAATTTCTGGATCATATGTCGTCCGATAACTGGCCTTTTGTTGAGAATAGACCAGAGAACGAAAAGATCCGACATTATAATGTTTCCCCCTTCTATCCTGGGGAAGAGTGTGCCAGCAAGGATTTTGTACAGGGTGCACACAAATCCAGAGTGTATGTTTGATGCTTTGCACGTATTCGCATCATAGGTGGAGATCCCGGTTAGAGATTTCCAGAATGTGTGTCTGTTGAACTTTGGATGATCGGTTCCCACTGCCATGGCTTTCCGCAGCTGTTCCTGGTTGTCAATAAAGACTGTATTCAGCGTGTTTTCCGTTTATACAACCTTGCTGCCGAAGATTTGGGTGACAAGCCGTCTGTCACCTCCGTCCCGTGACCTATCCATAATGTCGGCGGGCTCCTTGGTCAGAAAAGTGAAAATCTCTATAGTGGGTTCAGAGTAGGATACTTCAGGTACTAGACACAACCTGGTGAGGTTGGCTTTTTCTAGTACGTTGAAGATGCGGTCAAAAATCCCCATCTTGAGCAGAATGCTGGAGCAAACATACTTGGTGGGTTTTAATGTTTTTTCAGTGGAGAGGTTGGTTTGGATGAAAATATTTTCTGGTGGCAGTGTTGTGGTGGTGATGGGAGTGAAGGTGGGGGTGGTGACAGGGATGGTGGTGGTAGTAGCAGGGATGGTGGTGATGGTGGTGGTAGTAGCAGGGATGGTGGTGGTAGGTTTTGCAAAGGGTTGATCCATGGCAGAGGTAGGTCAGACTTGTTTTCTTGCCCGTTTCTTGGAGGGCTGCCCAGTTGCGGTCTCTAGGACCTTGCGTTTTCCCTTTTGTTATTTGGCAGGGGATTCCTCCTCGGAGTTAGGATTGTACTCCGAGCCTTCATCATCAGAGGAAGAGATGTCTTCCACTTCTTCTTCAGGTGCCTCTGCTAGGCACTTTTCGATACGATTAAGGTCGCATAGGACTTGCATCATCTTGACATTTGGTGGCACCTTTCCGGTCCTGTTGAAGTCATCTCTGATCTTCTGGAGCTTAGATTGTTCTATCATCAGTTGCTCCGTTGTCCAGATTGCAGTGTCTTCAAAGCTGGTGGCCTCCTTTGCTGGTGATGCCATGGCTGAAAAATGGGAGATCAAGAGTTAGAAAATCATATTAGAAGAAAAGATTTTATTTGTATTTATGTGTTTTTGTGATTTTATGAAAGTTAAATGAAATTTAAAGGCCAAACGGTTTGAAAACTATTTTGTTCCAAATGGGTTCAGGACCGTTTGGTCTCAAATGGTTTCAAGACTGTTTGATCCCAAACGGTTGCAAGACCGTTTAGTCCCAAGCGGTTGCAAGACCGTTTGGTCCTAGACGGTTTCAAGACCGTTTGGTCCCAAACGGTTGCAAGACCGTTTGGTCTCATACGGTTTCAAGACCGTTTGATCCCAAACAGTTTCAAGACCGTGTGGTTCCAAACGGTTTCAAGACCGTTTGGTCCCAAACGGTTGCAAGACTGTTTGGTCCCAAACGGTTTCAAGACTGTTTGGTCCCAAACGGTTGCAAGACCGTTTGGTCCCAAATGGTTGCAAGACCGTTTGGTCCCAAATGGTTTCAAGACCGTTTGGAAAGCGAAGCGTCGTGCAACCGCCGGCGAAGACAAAACTGCGAATAGAGGGTGGAAGCACTGACGACGAAGGCGAAGGCAGCGGTGAAGGCGCCGACGATGATGGTGACGATGGAGGAGGCCGACAATGATAGAGACGTAGTAAAAGAAAATAGCGGCGAGGCTGGCGGTGGTAAAGAAGGCGGAGATGGAAAAGGCGGAGCCGACGCCGATAGAGGCGGAGCTGACGGTGGAAATGGTGGAGTTGCCGGCGAAGAAGAGTGAACGAAGGCATTGACTAAGGTGGAAACAGTGGTTGCGGGAGAAGGCGACTGCTGCGGCTGGACTACCTTGCTGCTGTGAGCAGGGGAGACGACGGCGAGGGCACTGGAGGCGGAGGTCGCGCGGGAGCAGAGGTCGACGAAGGTGAGAGTAATGGAACAACACTTCGAGAGTTTCCGATGGCTCGGGAGTCGAAAGAAAGAAAACGAGGGGGGAGGGTTTACATTTATAGGAAACGGGGGGTTGACCTGACAAAAACCCTAAGTCAAACGGTTTAGCGACCGTTTGGACTCCAAACGGTTTTGAGACCGTTTGGTCCCAAACGGTTTCGAGACAGACCGTTTGGTTCCAAACGGTTTGAAGACCATTGGGTCCCAAACGGTTTGAAGACCGTTTGGTCCCAAACGGTTTGAAAACCGTTTGGCTCCAAACGGTTTCAGGACCGTTTGGGAGGGTTAAGGTCGAACGGATTTTTATATTTTTATGTTTGTTTTAGTTATATGAAATTTTTTTTGTATATTTTCATTTTGTTATTTTTATGTTTGTTCTGGTTATATAATTTTTTTTGTATTTTCATAAAATAAACCTAAGGTAAAGAGAACGGGAAATAAAGGAAGAAACTAAAATCTTGGGTTGCCTCCCAAGTAGCGCCTGGGTTTTACGTCGCTGGCTCGATGAAGCTGTAATATAGTTATGCTGTTGGTATGACATCTTTGATTTCGATGGTTTGTCTTGGCATTTTGTCTTCCGGAGTGTAGTATCTTTTTGAACGGTGACCGTTGACCATCCTTTCTCCTCCGTTGTTGTCTATGATAATGGCATCTCCAGTTGGGTAAATATGTTTTATAGTGAAGGGCCCGGACCATTTTGTTCTAAGTTTCCCGGGAAACAACTTGAGCTTGGAATTGAAAAGGAGCACTTTGTCGCCAACGGCGATGTCTTTCCTTTTAAGATGACCGTCGTGCCACATTTTTGTCTGCTCCTTATAGATTCTGGCACTCTGATAGGCGGTCATACGGAGCTCTTCTAGCTCCTGTAGCTGAAGTTGCCTATTCTCTCCCGCACTTTTAAGATCAAAATTTAGTTGTTTGATGGCCCACCAGGCTTTATGATCCAGCTCTACTAGAAGATGACAAGACTTCCCGTACACCAAACGGAACGGGGTTGTTCCGATTGGTGTTTTATAAGCTATTCGATATGACCAAAGGGCATCAGGAAGTTTGGTGGACCAATCAGAGCGGTTTCTGTTCACCGTCTTTTCAAGAATCTCCTTCAATTATCTATTTGATACCTCTACCTGACCACTAGTCTGTGGATGGTAGGGCGTGGCAACTTTGTGATTGACTCCGTACTTTTTTAGTAAGGCTTCAAAACTTCTTTCCAAGAAATGAGTCCCGCCATCTGATATGACAGTTCTTGGAACTCCAAAATCTTGGGAAAATAATATCTTTAAACAATTTAATAACAGGCTTGGAATTGCTGGACACAGTGGGTACAACTTCGACCCACTTTGAGACGTAGTCCACCACGACCAAGATGTAAGAGAAGCCATAGGATGAAGGGAAAGGGCCCATGTAGTCTACCCCCCATACATCGAAAAGCTTAATTTCTTGCCACATTGTGAGGGGCATCTCGTCTCTTTTAGATATGTTGCCCGAAAATTGGCATTTGTTACAAGCTTTCACAAAATCATATGAATCTTTTGATATGGTGGGCCAGAAAAAACCATATTGTAAAACTTTTAGAGTGGTTTTCTTAGCACTCATGTGCCCCCCTGTGGGTCCTGAATGGAAATGCTCTAGGACCAGGGTTATTTCTTCTTCCGGCAAGCAATGACGAAAAAGTCCGTCAGCACAAAGGTGGAACAAGTAGGGTTCGTCCCAGTAATAATGTTTTATGTCATGAAGGAAATTCCTTTTATCCTGGTAGGAAGCAGATGGGTGGACAATTCCTATGGCTAGATAATTAACGATATCAGCATACCAAGGGAAGCCATGAGTGGCCTTCATAAGCTGATCATCAGGAAGAGAATCCCAGATAGGGATTTTATCTTTTTCTTCAACCTCGATCCAGCTGAGGTGATCGGCCACAACATTCTCCACGCCACTTTTATCTTTGATCTCGAAGTCGAATTCCTGAAGCATTAGCACCCAGCGGATAAGCCTGGGTTTGGCATCCTATTTCTGAATCAGGTATCGAATGGAAGAATGATCAGTATAAACGATGACTTTAGAACCAATCAGATAAGAGCGGAATTTTTCAAACACGTAGATGATAGCCAAAAACTCTTTCTCCATGGTGGTGTAGTTTTTCTATGCTTCGTCTAGCATTTTGGATGCGTAGTAGATGACATAGGGTTTCTTATCAATCCACTGTCCTAAAATAGCCCCTATGGCATAATCACTTGCGTCGCACATGATTTCGAAGGGCTGTGACCAATCTGGAGCTTTTAGAATAGGTGCGGAGATTAACGCATCCTTAAGGGTGGAGAAACTTTGCATACACTCCTGATTGAATATGAACTCAACATCTTTGGTCAGGAGCTGGGTCATGGGTTTAGCTATCTTCGAGAAATCTTTGATGAATCTCCTATAGAATCCTGCATGAACCAGGAAAGCTCGAACTCCTCTTATGTCCTTTGGAGGTGACAACTTTGAGATAACATCGATCTTTGCTTTGTCAACCTCGATTCCCCTATCGCTTACCCTGTGTCTGAGGACGAAACCTTCTGTTACCATGAAATGGCATTTCTCCCAGTTCAAAATAAGGTTCGTTTCCTCACAGCGTTGCAAAACTTGTCCAAGATTGATTAAACAGTTGTCGAAGGAATCTCCGTAGACTGAGAAATCGTCCATAAATACTTCCATGACAGATTCTGTTAAACAGGCGAAGATGGCAGACATACATCGTTGGAAACTGGTGGGTGCGTTACATAACCCGAACGACATTCTTCTAAATGCATACGTCCCAAAGGGACAGGTGAAGGTGGTTTTTTCCTGGTCCTCCGGGTGTATGGGTATTTGATAGAACCCGAAGTAACCATCGAGATAACAAAAATATTTTTGGTGAGCTAGGCGTTCCAGGACTTCATCAAGGAAAGGTATAGGGTAGTGGTCTTTCCTTGTAGCTTTGTTCAACTTCCTATAATCAATACACATTCACCATCCTATTACATTCCTGGTAGGCACTAACTCATTTTTGTCATTTAGCACTACAGTAGTGCCCCCTTTTTTGGAACGACCTGCACAGGGCTGAACCACTGGGAGTCAGAAATAGGATAGATCATGCCGGCTTTGAGTAATTTAAGGACCTCCAGACGAACTACCTCCTTCAGATTAGGATTCAGTTTTCTTTCATGTTCGCGAGAGGGTTTGAATTCTTCAACCATAGGGAGTCTATGCATACACAGAGCTGGGTTTATGCCAGTTAGGTCAGTTATCTTATATCCAATGACCCTTTTATGCTTCTTCAGCTCATCCAGGAGCTTTTCTTCCTGATCTTTTGTAAGGGTAGAGCTGATGATGACTGGGCATAGTTTTTCCTTATCTAAGAAAACATGTTTAAGCCCTGTGGGTAAAGTCTTCATATCAGGGGCTTTTGGTGGCTCAGTTGCTTCTATAATGGTAGCAACTTTAAGTTCTTCAAAAGTGACCGTTGATGCTTTTTCGGCCTTTTCTAGATGTTGCAGGCACTGTTGAATTAGTTCGTTTGCAGAGAATTCAACATCCGGATTGATTAGGACGTTTTCCAATTCGTCAGCAGGCTCGAATATTTCTAACTGAGACATCTGTTGTATTGCGTCAAGAAGAAAAACCTCCTCTTGGATACTAGGGCCTTTCATGCTATTAAGGACTCAGAATTGAATTGCTTCTTTTCTGAGCCTAAGAATGATGGTACCAGCTTCGACGTCGATTAACGCCCTAGCGGTAGCGAGGAAAGGTCTGCCGAAAATGATCGGGTATCTCAAGTCTTCTTTAATATCCATGATAACGAAATTGCATGGAACGTAGGCATCCTTGCCTATCCTTACTGGAATGTATTCAATGATTCCCAGAGGTGCGATTATGGTGGAGTCAGCTAATTGAATAGTCATTTCCGTAGGTAGCAATTCAGTGAAACCGAGACGTTTACACATTGAGTAAGGCATAATGGATATGCTGGCCCCAAGGTCAGCTAATCCTTTCTTTGTGGATGCATTTCCAATGCAACATTGAATTCCGAAGGAACCTGGGTCCTTCTTCTTTTTTGGCATTTTGTTAAGGATGATGTCAGAAGTGGTCTGAGCGAGCTTGACAGTTTCTTGCTCCTCGGTGATATAATTTCTTGATAGCAAGGTTTTTAGATATTTTGCCCATGTCGGCACCTCGGAAAGAGCGTCAAGGAGCGGAATATCGATGTATAGTTTCTTCGTCTCCTCTTTGAACTTTTGAAACCTGGTGTCCAACTTTGTTTCTCGCAGTCTACCTGGATACGAGATTCTTGGTTTATATTGCAAAACTTCAGGTTCTGCGGACACTTGGTTTTTATCTTTTCCCTTTGTGCCCTCTGCGGGCTTCTCTATTCCCTGTAGCGGGCTTTCTTTTGTCATAAAAGCGGGTGTATCATCATTATCCAGAGTGATCTTGGTAGTCTCATGAAGAGTGCATCCCGACCTTGTGGTGACAGCATTCAACTGTTCATGTCTGTTCTGCCCATGCTTAGGATTTGATTCAGGCTGCCCAACAAACGTACTTGTTGGGGGCTTTAATTGCGCAGCGATCTGAGCGAGTTGAGCTTCAACTACTTTTTGCTAAGTATGTTGGTTAGCAAGCATAGTTTGCTGTGATTGTAACATCTACCTTATCAAGGATATTTCATCTTCTGGTTGGACAAGATCGGTTTTCGGAGGAATTTGTTGTTGGGCTTGTTGAGATTGTTGCGGCGGTAGCGCCGACTGAGGTTGTTGAGTATGTAGCTGCGGATGGAGCGGAGGATGAGTGTACTGGTAGCAGGTCGATTGGTTCCTAGGGTAGTTAGCCCTAGGGAAGTTGTTCCTGGAATTCCCTTGATTTTGGTTGAAACTGTTTGGGAACCCAGGTGGTAGCCTGCTAGAGGATCCCCCCTGCGTTTGATGCTGAGGATTAGCGGTCCCAGCAGGGTTTCCATACTGAAATCCTGGATGGTTCATTGGCTGATTCGGATTGTAATAGACTTGTCCAGGGATAGAGTGGATAGAGTTAACCTGTTCCGGTAGTTGTTCTTCCGACTGATCAATGATAGGTTCATATGGTTGTGGTGGTGAATGCATATCCATCATCACATTATACAACATACCGCAGGAAAGAGTTGGATGATCAGAAGCATGACAAGCCTCACAGGATCCTGTGACAGCTTTGACTTGTTGGACTAGAGGAGTTTTCTTCTTATCAATCTCTCCGAGAGAAGTATCGAGAGCTTGTTGCTTGTGAACTATAGTTTTCAAGGCTTTGACTATTGCCTTCATCTCTATAGATTCTTCAGCTTTGTAAACCTTGAGAACACCTTTACCGGATGACCATCCCCAGTTGGACTGGTTTTCAGCTCCGAGTGTAACAATCTTCCAGGCATCTTCATAATTCTTTCTCATGAAGTTTCCTCCATAGGAGGAATCCAAAAACTGTTTAATATCATCGCTCACCCCCCGATAGAAGGTTTCTATTAGTTGGTTCTGGGAGATTCCATGATGGGGGAATTTCCGCAAAAGTTCTTTAAACCTTTCCCATGCTTCATCAAGGGATTCTCCAGGTAACTGAGAGAAGTGATTGATCTGTCCCCTGATCTCATAAGTCAGTGAAGGGGGAAAGAACTTCTCTAAGAATTTTTCCTCAAGGGGAGCCCAGGTAGTTATTATAGGTTCCCGATCAAGAGAGTTATACCAACTCAGGGCTCTCCCAGACAGAGTGAAATGAAACAGGTGAAGCATTATAGCATCAAAAGCGACTCTGGCTTGTGGAACCAGGCGGCACAGCGCCTTAAACCTTTTCAGATGATCCATGCAATCATCTCCAGAACCTCCGGAGAAAGAGATGCCTTGCATGATCTGGATCCACTGGGTCCGAATCTCGAAGTTGGGGATATTGATAATCGGAGGTCGGACCGGGTGGTTATCCTCATAGTTCTTTGGGACAGCGTAGTCCCTCAGTTGTTTGTTCCTTAACTCCAACTAGGCAGCTTGGATTGCTGCTTCATTTTCAGCTCGAATGTGGGCATGTTCTTCCGCACGAATCTCCGCTTGAATCTGGGCACGAGTTTCAGCGATGAGTTGTGCCCTTTGAGCGGCGATGGCGGTGTTGACCCTTTCCATCACCAAAGCAGCCTGGCGTTGATCTTCAGCCATTTGTCTGGCCCTTTGGCGATTTAGTCGAATGCGATGGTGGAAGCTTCTCTCTACCTGAGAGTCATACTCTGGATCAGGGGAGAATCCAGGGTTATGCACTGGTTGCATACACATTTTCTACCTGAGTAGAGGGAAGAAAACACCCTTTTAGATGATGGCAGAGATATAATGAATTCAAGAAGATATGGTTTAATGATTAAAAGAAAGTGTAAAACCTTAACCAACTAGCAAGATACTAAATGAAATTAAAATGTTCTGTTGTCCCCGACAACGGCGCCAATTTTTGATGGAGCTTCCACTTACGTGGAATTGCGTGCACCACTAAAAATCCTAAAGATGGTAAGTCTTTAAGTTTAGCCTTGCTTATACTTAGATAGAGAACTCCACCCATGTATGCTAAGATACGTGGAAGTCTTATCGTAGTATAGTTAAGGGTCGAATCCTCGAGACAACGGTCTTGTTGTTACCAACAAGATCGAAAACGTAATAATTTCACTTAATCTCTTTAGTAGTTGGTATTTAGATCAAAAGGTTGATTTGGTTGTTTTTAAGCTAAATGCAAGTAAAGTAAAGGCAAGAAAGTAAACTTAGGTTGTTAACAATGATGAATGAATCACTAGGGTGTGGTCGGTTTTCACCACCACTACACATGGATCAACACATGCAATATAAAAGCATAACCTGCAATAAGAGTTAGATCAGTTAGTATCTTTGTAGACTTAGCTTCCTTTCGAATGACTAACTACGAGGAGTGTGGGAATGTTGTAACGCCAGCCATGGTCACTTACTTTACAACATTCCCTCCACAAAGTGTGTTCCTCGACTCATCAAGGTTGTACTTTCATATGTCAACTGATTCCATTTCATAGAATGAAAGTACAACGATGGGAGTGAGTATACTCCACTTCTGGGAAGGCACTCCTAGATACCGAAACAGATGCATGGTGGATACATGCACCTAAAACCAACATGCAAACGAGTTTCAAATCTAATAGCACAAACATAGACAATTCATACTAAATGATAAAGGATAACACAAGTTGGTGATCAAGAAACAAGCATTCATTAAACGTTTGATGTTGAACTGAAAAGATATGAACTCTATATTACAACGTATGGATTACATTTGCATGATATGAAAACATGGGTATTGGGGCTACTCTCTGCACCCTAGTGAGAGAGACTACTCGCTCATGACTAGGACAAAGAAGGAGGCAAGAAGAGAGAGAGAGTGTCATCCCCACAAAGGAGAGAGGAAGGTCAACCCCTTAGAGAGAGATAAACGATCCACCAGCTTCACATGTTGCTTGATGATGAGATCTCCCTCTTCCCACCTTCTTTGGGAGAGAGAGAGAAAGAAGCTTCGAGATGGAGTATGGGTCTCAGACCGACAGCCCCTGGGCATAGGATGGAAGTCAGATTTGCTCTGGAGTGATTGAGGCAACCTTTGGACGTCTGAACACTTGATCTCTGATGGAGGACCCTTAGGGTCTTATTTATAGGCCTTAAGTGAAGTCCAAACGGTTTGGAGACCGTTTGGACCTCAAGACCGTTTGGACCTTGAGACCGTTTGGACCTTGAGGCCATTTGGCTTCATGCGGTCTTGAGACCGTTTGAACTCCATGCGGTCTCGGGACCGGTTGGCTTCATGTGGTCTTGAGACCGTTTGAACTCCATGCGGTCTCGGGACCGGTTGGCATCATGTGGTCTTGAGACCGTTTGACTTCATGCGGTCTCGAGACCAGTTCGCTTCATGCGGTCTTGAGACCGTGTGACTCCATACGGTCTCGGGACCGGTTGGCTTCATGCGGTCTTCAGACCGTGTGGCTCCATGCGGTCTTGAGACCATGTGACTTCATGCGGTCTTGAGATCGTGTGACTCCATGCGGTCTCGGGACCGGTTGGCTTCATGCGGTCTTGGGACCATGTGACTCCATGCGGTCTCGAGACCGATTGGCTTCATGCGATCTCGGGACCGGTTGGCTTCATGCGTTCTTGAGACCGTGTGACTCCATGCGGTCTCGAGACCGGTTGGCTTCATGCGGTCTTGGGACCGTGTGACTCCATGCGGTCTCGAGACCGATTGGCTTCATGCGGTCTTGAGATCGTTTGAATCCATGCGATCTTGTGGTTGAGTTATTCTTTTATGATTTTTTTCGTGTTTTTCTACATAAAAAAGGAAAAGTTAGTCTGATGGTATATTTACAAAAATAGGGTAAATTTGGGATTATGTATAATTTTAATTTAGAAAGAGTATGGAAAACTAAAGAAAAAGACTAAGATAATCATCCAAAATAGGATGTTATCAACTACCTATCGGAATTCAACATAGATGGTGATGGAATCCAGAAGTTACTTTGGATGATTACTAAAGACAACATCTCCCTTATGAGCCGAAGGGAGAGATTGTTGGAATAAGTTTGTTCCAACCCATGTCCTAATTGGATTTGGGCTTGAATAGGAGTTGGCTTGTGTTGCCAATCCTAGTAGGAGTTAAATCCAATAGGAGAGAAGATGGCTCTCTTTTTGCAACATTGGAATTCGATTAGAAATTGGACTATGAATTGGAGTGGGATTCCTAATTGCTACCACATATCATGTAGGTCTATAAATAGAGGCCCTGGGGAAGGCCAGTGAGATCATTTGATCAGTTGTTTGTTGTTGGTTCCTTCTTTGGTAGAAGAGAAAGAAAATAAGAATAACTGGCGGTGCTCTCTTATGGTAAGAGAGGGTCAACGACTTTCCCTTGAAGCAAAGTAGCGGGTGATAGCCAGCGACACATTGATTGTGCATCAACAATGGCGGCATATCCGGTCAGTGGAGGATGCACATCAATTGGTGACACTATGTTGGTGTTGTGGAAGTGACTACGAAAACAGTCCATCCGTTCAGTAGAGGATGTGCATCTTCTCTCTTAGACAGAGAGAGTTTTTCATTGTCGGTGAGGTACACAACCTCATTAGGAGCAGAGGCAGCCTGATTAATGGTCGCAATGACAACATGTAAGGGCACAACTATGTGTCTAATCCCCTACAACGACAGAGGTGTTGTGAGGAGAAAAAGATAAGTGGGATATTTTTTACATGTTGGGTGTAATTTTGTTCTTCCTATGTTTGTTCTTGTAGAGGGAGCTATCCAGATTTAGGGGTATTTAAATATGGACGGTGTGATTTGTAATCTTGATTACATAATGCTTATTGGCTGGTATTTCCTTGTGGTTTTTCTCTTATCATTTTGGGGAGAGTTTTCCATGCTAAATTTTGTACTTTCAGTGTTGTAGAACACGTCACTTTCCCACTACAATTCCTAATAAAATTTGGGATGGGATATGGAATCCTACTAAGAACACGACTGATTTGGTCAGGATATAGGATTACATAATCAGAAATGGACCCTGTCGTCCAGTTTCTCCCCAACAAAACATGACTACAACTGGGATGGGTTAGGCAGGATTAGCACCTATGTGGCACAAAAAGACAACACCTATTCCAGATCAAATCTCAAATCAAACAACACCTAAACAACTCTCACCTAGTTCATGAGGGAAGGGAAAACATTTTATTCTAAGGCTATACCTGAGGCAGAATTTACCTATGAAACAATCCTAATGCTAAGGGGGTATATTCTCAATGCTCATCTCACTTATGGCTGATCATTTTATTTGTTTCTCAATTAAAAGATTGGATAGACTCACGCGAGGGTATCTTCGCCACATTCTATTATGCCCCATCCCATCTAAATTGGAAGATCAGATGGAATGTGGCCGCCACCTGATCACTGTCAAAACTATGTAAATATCCACTCCTCTCTCTCACAATCTGAAAATGAGTGATTCATGTGCATTGTTCCCTCAGGCGTGTTTCAACCGTGCCTCGGGGGCAGTTTTCACAGACAGGACCCAGACAAGATGTGGTTTGGGTTAACGAAACCAAGGCAAATGGCCTGAAAGACTGTAGGTTGTTGAAGGCTGGGATGAGGGTGTTTGACACATTAAATGTATGGTAGGGGGAGAGGAAGTAAAGAGAGAAAAGACAAAAAAAGGAGGTGAGAGAAACTTGTATCACATATAACATTCAACTAGTAGTGTATTTTTTAACAAAATAAAAAAGGATGGATTTTTTTATAAAAAATACAATCCAACAAGATTAATATCGATATATTTTGAAAAAATAATATTGTGAGAATGTGGAATTTTGCATAAGTATGAATTAATTCCAATTTTGCCCTCATTATACTCACTCATGGTCCCAATTCATTTTTCTTGTTTTCATAATCAATATTGGTACTCAATTGTCAAATATAGTTATAAATGTGAATTTTATACACTTTAAAACCCCACATATTTGATTTATTTGTTACTTTGTCCAATGAAGTAAATTGATCCATAAAACTTCATAATTTGGTTCTCAAACTTTTTCTAGATATTCTCCAGATTTTTGTGAAGATATGGTCCAAATGTTAGCTCATTTGGACATTCCTACAGCTGTCTACAAATTTTTGAAGATAATGTATTGATAATGCCTTTTTATTGCCCTTTTTATGGGCTTTTTCACATCACTAATCCGTTGCAAGGGAGGGGGGGAAACCCCAGCCCTCAGATCTGAAACCCATGGATCAGGGCCCCGATCCAATGTCCATAGGTTTGTCTTCAACCTCCCGCTGATTGTGTGGAGGTGTTAATGCAACCTGATCAACCAAACTCGCGCCCTTGACCATGATTCAAGTTTCTAAGAGAGCCAAAATCATTGTGTCGCGATTTCAAACTGGAAGAACCCTATTTTCATTAGGTTTTGAGCATTTTTGTGCCACCAAAAAACCCCCCTCTTGCTTGCTCCTCTCTATCCGGTGGCCATGGCTAAGGGCAAAGCCTCGTTCAACCCTAAACCTAGTCCTTAGCCTATAAAAACCCTCGCACAAGGTCGCCTACACCATTCCGCAATGACAACCCTTGCTCTTGCTCTCTATTTTGGCCTCAAACGCCCCCAAAAACCTTTCTGAGCTCCTGCTACTTGGGCGGCGCCACCACCTAGCCCCAGTTGGGCATCCTTCCTCCTCGTCCCCTATCCTCTTTCTCTGGCCCCCATCAGGTTCAAGGGGTCAAGGTAGACTCCACCAGCCTGCTCACGCTCTCTCCTTCCCTCTCCTACTATGGTTCCCCCCTTGTTCCAGCGAGCACCTCCGCTTGCCTATGTGGCTTGCGTGAGGCCTGCATGAGGAAGGAGAGGACCGAAGAAATTGTCGGTCCAGAAGGGGTCCAACCAGGACCGAACCGATCGAGAACTAGTATGAACCACTCAATTAAGATGTGAACCAGGCGATTAGTGATCGAACCAGAACCTGGTATGAGCTAGCCTCCTCATCCATGTGGGAAAATCTAAGCCATCCAATCAACATCCAATGATCAACCTCATTAAAGAAATAAGGTATTTATCTCTCTCTCTGGAAAATATTTATTTAAATACCTAGATCTTGTTTTAATTGTAGAAAATACATCCTAGCTCCAAATATTATGAACAAGTAGTCAATTTTGATCAAAAAAATCCAATGGATCATTTAAAAATACTTTTGAGACCATATTCGGAATTTTTCTCACTGATATATATAGATATTTGATCTTTTGCATATTTAAATTATCAAATGACTCATAATCATGATTAATCTTTGGAAACCTTAGATTTGGACTCTAATGATTATCTTGTAACCTAGATCTGATATTTTTGAATCATCTACTCTTGAAAATGAATCATTAGTGATCTAGATCTTTTTACTGGATTCAATCTTGGTTATAATCTTTATAATGAAGTAATCTTGATCCTAATCTTGCAAAACACTTGATATAGTTTTGACCCATCAATCTGATCTTGATTTCCAATTATATTAAGTACCATGATGATAATCTAGAAATTGATGATAACTTGGGTAATGATCAGGGTTAACACATATGATCCTAGAAACCTAGGAAAGTCATTCACACTCGAAAATACTTGATACTTGAAATCATGTTGGATATATTGAAATATTGGTTGATTATAAGTGAATGACCCAAACCTAAGGTTGACATAGGAAAAGTGTAACCCTAATCTCGAATATTGAAACATGATATACAAATATATTGATCTTGACCCTTGATCCAAACATTGTGTTTTAGGATCTAACTCGAAGGGTCAACCTATTACTAGTGGATTTATATTCAAAATCTTCGGTGAAAGGTATGCTATTATATAACTCCTCCTTGATTGTATTGAAGATACTTTTATGCATCTCCTGAATGTATACTTGGCTATTTACTTGGATGAGCTACTATTCCCTATGATTAGTCTTCCGTTTTTCTATACTATATTTTGAAAAACATGAAAACATAAATTGCATGCCCATTATGACTGCTCACATATTGAAAATGATGATGATGTTGATAATGTTGATAATGTTGATATTGGGTGCAAGCAACCCCCTCATTGAGAGGTGGGACTTGTACATTGGCTTCCTATGTTCCTATGGTGAGAAGGAGTCTAGTGACCTTCCCCATCGTGTTGGGGTAATAGAGTCACACAAAATATATAAGCATGCTTCTCGAATTATAGCATAATGGGAACTCATAATAAAAGTCGAATTGCTTGAAAAACTTGTCGAATAAATGTTGGTTTTGCAAATTGCTTGTTATTCTTTTGAGTATAAGTCATTCCAAGTATACTATTTTTTTATAAATCGATTTGCTTGTTTTTTATAGCGTCATGTGCAACTGCATGATTGTGTCTTGATTTTCTTGATTTTAGGCAATACACATGGAATATTGATTAAGATCACTTCCACACTCTACATACTCTAATGACAAGCATATATTAGAAAAATCTCCATATTGGGTTAATTTGTTCTTTATTTATCCAGTTTTTGAGTTATTTATTTCTTATTATATATGCCAGAGTGATTGATCCTATTGGGCCACTCAAGGACTGGCGCTTCAATCCTTTTTCTACTGTCTAGGCAGTGAGATTGGAATTGGGGTAAGAACAGTTCCGTGACAGTTGGTATCAGAGCCTACACACTCTCGTATACATTAAGTAAATAATTTCTCAAGTCTCTTACACCCAAGAAACCCTAAAGTCCATAATGGTAAAAATTGAGGTGTCTAGGCTCAGGGTCCTGGCATAATTTCCCCTATCCGTCTTCACGGTGGCTGAGATCCCCCTCTCTACCTAGCCTTAATTTATCCAAAACTGGACCTAAAGGTTCTCTTGTGAATCCCTAGAGAGTCTTCTAGCATCTCATCTCTTCTTTAAGGACTACCCAAGCCACCCATGTAGATGAAGATTAGGTAGTCTTCTCATCCCATCATGTGGTCCTTCTCATTACCTTTTGCCACATGATGTCTCGATTATGGTAGCTTATGCATGGGAAAAAAGAATATTGCTAAATCTTGAAAGTTGATACCATGGTCTGACCTGAATTTGAAAACTCGATTTTGATCAATTAATTTTGAAACCAAATACTCATGTATGATCCCTAATATCATGAACACTCAAATTAGCTAAAACTTGACTATATGCTTCCTATGTTGAGGTAAATCTTGATTTGGTTAAATAAGGATGACTTATACCTTATACCTTATTTTTGAAAAGGTCCCTATTTGATTAAGCTCATTTTGCCCTATTGTTGATTAAAACTCAAACATAGCTAAGAAAACTCGTATCCTATTTTATACACACCTTGACCATGCTATCAAATGACTAAGTCTTAGATTCACAAAATCATGATATAAGACTATGATGCAAAAACATTTTTCCTATTAACTATTGATGCCTTTTGCAATCTCAATTTTGATATGATGATTATGGGACTAGATTATGCACTATTATGCTCTAATTCCTCGAATGTCAAATTCAAATCCTTGATTTCTAAATTATATCACTACCTTGATCATGAAAGGAAAGAATTGCAAATCTTGACATTATTGCCCCATTATCTTGAATTTTGATCTTATGACTTTGATATATATGATTTAATCATTGATACTCTCCCTATTTGAATAAGCTTAATGGATCGTGACTAATGTTAGTAATGTGCTAGATTAGGGTGGCGCTTGACTCATGGCTCCCCTAACCTAGGCCACATTCCTATTATGACTACCTCTAAATTTTCACCTTGTTGATTATTTATAGTTTAGAAAGGTATACCCTTCCACCCTTTTAGGATTGGTTGACCTAAGACTAATAGGTTAAACCCATGGTTGATACTCAATCTTAAATATTGATTTGATAATGATCTTGATATATGACAATTTTGACTATCGCTTGTGGTTGACTTCCTAGATAGACCTAGGTGTAGATCATTCATCAACCTTGGATATAATGATAATGAAATCTTGATATGTTGCTCAAGTATTTCTTTAATATTGTTGCTCAAAATTGATTATAGATGACTGATCTCCCCTAAGGTCTAAATAGGAATCTAAACCCTAGCTTCAAAATTTTGGACCTATGACTTTTGATGTCCAAAAATCTCGAGTCTTGATACTGATATATAATAATGTGACTCACGATTATTAATATAAATAATGATACAAATCATATGTTCACATTATTTGGACCCTAAGATCACCCTAGACATATGACTAATGACTTCAAAATCCCAAATCTTGAATTTTTATTGAAATGATAACTATATTGACTCTCTCCATTTATGACTTAGGGTTTAGCTCTCATTAGGACTAGGGTGGGACCTTCCCATTGATTTTGAGCTCAAAATAATGATATTGAAAGTATGATGTTGTCTCAAAATGTTGAAATGTGAAATCTCAAATCATGGATGTATAACCCCACCTAGGCCAACGTAGAAGCTAAGACCCTGAGATTTTGGGATTGAAAGTTACCTTGTACACTTGATTCAAAGACTCTATTTGTTTGACCTAAAATATGATCTCTCCAAATTTGTGACCAATAGGATGCTTTCCATATTTGGTACTCATATGATGACTTTGGACAATATATGTGCTGATCTTGATACTCAATTGCTTGATGATGAAATGGTGTTAGTACCAAGTTGATTATTATATGGAACATGGAATCCCAATTATGATGATTATACTTTGAGGATATAATTTTGATTATATAGTTGAGAATGTTCTAGTATTTGAAGATATGATCTGGATTTAGGTAGTCCCAATTTTTGAGGTTGTTTTGAATTTTGGGGACAAGATTCCTTTTTAAGGAGGGAAGGATGTGACAATGTGGAATTTTTCTTAAGTATGAATTAATTCCAATTTTGTCCTCATTATACTCACTCATGGTTTCAATTCATTTTTCTTGGTTTCATAATCAATATTGGTACTCAAATGTGAAATATAGTGATCAATGTGAATTTTATACACTTTAAAACCGCACATATTTGATTTATTTATTACTTTGTCCAATGAAGTAAATTGATCCATCAAACTTCATAATTTGGTTCTCAAAATTTTTCTAGATATTCTCCAGATTTTTATGAAGCTATGGTCCAAATTTTAGCTCATTTGGACTTCCTACAACTGTCTACAAATTTTTCAAGATAATGCATTGATAATGCCTTTTTATTGCCCTTTTTATGGGCTTTTCCACATCACTAATCCATTGCAAGGGAGGGGGGCGAACCCCAGTGATCAGATCTGAAACCCACAGATCAGGGCCTCGATCCAATGGCCGCATGTTTTTCTTCAACCTCCCGATGATTGCACAGATGTTTTAATGCAACACGATCAACCAAACTCGCGCCCTTGACCATGATTCAAGTTTCTAAGCGAGCCAAAATCATTACGTCCCGATTTCAAACTGGAAGAACCCTATTTTCATCATTTTTTAGCATTTTTGTGTCGCCAACAAACCCCCCTCTTGCTTGCTCCTCTCTGTATACCTTCTAAAGGGGAGTGTTGGCCATTGGTGGACGATTGAGGAGGGAAAGAGGCCAGGTGAAGAAGTTGGATGGGAGGTATTCCGACAGGAATTCGTCAGTAGATACTTCCCTAAGACATATCTAGATGATAAGATCTCTCAATTTGAGAGGATCAAACAAGGAAAGATGAACGTTAGCGAGTATGAAGCTAAGTTCATGGAGTTTTTGTAGTTTTGTCCGCATATGAAAACTAATGATGAGGAAAGAATTCAGCATTTTGAGAAGGGGTTGAACGCTGAATTGACCACTCCTTTGTCTGCTTTAGAGAACATGGAGAGGTTTGCCACTTTTATGGAGTCAGTAAGGAGGATATAAAGGTCTGTAATAGAGAAATGATAGACCAGTGGTAAGAAGGTGTACACTCAGTTTCAAGGACAAAGATCCAAAAGTTTTAAGAAGCCGAGATTTTCTGCACCGGCAGCACCATCAAAATTCAATACCCAGACGCAATGGACGTCAAGTAGGGGTAGGGGACATAGTTTTTTTTCTTTCAAATAGAGCCCCCAATACAACATCAACATCGGTGAATGGACCTCGTAGACCTTCTTCTGAGACTAGGGTCTGTTACCTATGCAGACAAATGGGACATCTAGTAAAGGATTGTCTAGTTGGGAATACAATGGTGACTCAACCCCAGAGGTAGAGTCAGCAAGGCTCACAAAGGAGGCAGTTTTCTAGTAACACTAGAGAACGTTGACAATCATCCCAAGCTAGTTCATCAACACCTAATAATCGAGCACATGTTCAACAACAAGGAACTGTGAGGTTCTATGCGATGAATCAACCTGATGCAGTAGTTAACCCTCGGGTTGTGATAGGTCAGATGGAACTGTTTTGTTCTGATATGTCTACATCATGCTTCGTATCTGTTTTAATTGATCTGGGTGCTACACATTCCTTCATCACTTTAGAAGTGATACTAGATTACAATATGACAGTTGGTCATAGGGCAGAGAGTTTGATGTTGCAAACTCCTTTGTTGGGATTTGCAGTGTTGCAGGAGGTGTGTTCTCACTACATTCTTTCTTTTTCAGAACATCGTATTCATGTGGATCTTATACCACTTGAGATGCACGGGTTCGATATAATTCTTGGGATGGACACCCTAGAAAAGTATAAGGTTGTCTTGGATTGTGAGTCCAAGCAAGTTGTGTTCACAGATGATAGTGACACATGGATCTTTTAGGGAGATAGAAAGATTCTTCCAACCTGTCTTGTGTCAGCTATGGTAGCTGAGAAGTTGATGAGGCAAGGATGCTTTGCATTCTTGGCACATGTGGTAGACACCACAGTGAAGAGTTCTAATCTTTCTGAAGTTCCGATAGTTAGGGAGTTTGAAGATGTGTTTCTTGAGGAACTTCCAGGTGTACCTCCGCCCTGAGAGATTGCTTTTTAGATTAATATAATCCCAAGAATGCAACCAATAGCACACACACCGTATAGAATGGCACATGCTGAGATGGCAGAGCTCAAGAAATAGTTGTAGGAGTTGCTTGAGAAGGGTTTTATCTAACTGAGTACTTCACCATGGGGTGCTCTAGTTCTCTTTGTTAAAAAGAAGGATGGGTTGATGCAGTGATGAATTGATTACAAACAGTTAAATAAAGTAACCATAAAGAACAAGTATCCTTTTGCAAGGATCGATGACTTGTTTGATCAGTTGCATGGTGCAACTATCTTCTCTAAGATAGATCTGACGTTGGGATACCATCAGCTACGTATCAAGGAGAGTGACATACCTAAGTCCGCCTTTAGGACAAGATATGGTCACTATGAGTTCATAGTGATGTCGTTTGGACTAACTAATGCACCAGCTGCATTCATGGAACTCATGACTAGAATCTTTCGACCTTTTCTTGACCAGTTCATACTAGTTTTCATTGATGACATCTTGATCTACAGTAGAGATGCTCAATAGCATGTGAAGCACCTCCGTCAGGCTTTAACGTTGCTAAGAGAGCATAAGTTGGATGCTTAGTTTAGCAAATACGAGTTTTGGTTACCAGAAGTTTCTTTTCTAGGACACGTAATACCCACCTCAGGTATCTGTGTTGATCCTAAGAAGGTAGAATCTATCCTGCAATGGGAACAACCAAAAACACCAACAGAGATACGCAGTTTCCTAGGACTGGCAGGCTATTATTGGAGATTCATTAAGAACTTCAGTTCTATAGATTTACCCCTAACCAAGTTGAGAAGGAAGGAGGTTCCTTTTGTCTGGGATGACAAGTGTCAACATTCTTTCCAGTTGCTGAAAGAAAGGTTGACAAGTGCACCTGTGCTAGTGTTACCTGAGCAAGGAAAGGGGTACATAGTTTTCTGTGATGCATCTAAGAATGGTCTAGGATGTGTGTTGATGCAGGATAATCAAGTGATTTCTTTTGCCTCTCGACATCTTGAGAAACACGAGGAGAATTATCTGACACATGATCTAGAGCTAGCTGTTGTGGTCCATGCTTTGAAGATCTGGAGACATTATCTCTATGGAGAAACATTCCAGATTTTCACAGACCATAAGAATTTAAAATATATCTTCTCTCAATATGAGTTGAATATGAGACAATGCCACTGGATGGAGTTAATCAAGGACTACGATTGTACAATTGATTATCATCCAGGGAAGGCTAATGTAGTGGCTGATGCATTAAGTAGAAAATCATCATCACCAACCCTAGATAAAGCTCAGTTGAACTCCTTAGTGTGCTCTAAAAGAGACACGCTTATCTCTATGAGGAGAAACAATGTACATCTTAAAGTATCGTTGTTAGCCGGGTTGTTAGTTGAGATGCAAGTGAAACCTACTCTAAGATAATAGATTAAAGAAGCACAACAAACTGATATTGTCGTTTAGAAGATCAGGTCAGAGTATGGTAGTGAGAAATGGGATGGCTTTCATGAGTCAGAGGATCAGGTAGTCTGTTACCATGGTAGGATGGTGGTACCTGATGCCAATGACTTAAGGAATTTAGTCTTGGAGGAGGCTCATTCTTCAATGTATGCAATGCATCCAGGGAGCACCAAAATGTATCATAACTTGAAGGATATGTATTGGTGGCCAGGATTGAAGAAAGATGTAGCTGAGTTTGTTATGCGGTGTCCGGTGTGTCAGCAGGTTAAAGATGAACATCAAAATCCCACATGAACAAATAAACCTTTGCCTATACCGCAGTGGAAATGGGATCATGTGACTATGGACTTTGTGGTTGGTTTGCCTAGAACAACCAAAGGTCATGATTCCATATGGGTGATAGTTGATAGGTTGTCTAAGACATTTCCTTCCTGTCAAAACAACCTACACTGCTGAGAAGCTTGCACAAATCTATATAGATGAAATAGTGTGTTTACACGGGGTACCAGATACTATTGTTTCTGATAGAGGTCCCCAATTCACGAGTCATTTTTGGGAACGACTACATGAAGATTTGGGTATACAGTTAAGGTTTAGTACATCCTTTCACCCACAGACAGATGGACAGTCTGAGAGGACCATACAAACCTTGGAGTATTTGCTTAGGGCATGTGTCCTTCAGTTTGTAGGAAGTTGGGATCTACACCTGAGCTTGATAGAATTTGCTTACAATAATAGCTATCCGCACAATATTGACATGGCACCAAATGAAGCTTTATATTGTAGACGTTGTAGGTCTCCTTTATGTTGGTATGAAACTAGAAAATATCAACTTTTGGGTCCTGAGTTAGTGCAGTAGACAATTGAGAAGATTAAAGTAATCCAACAACAGTTAAAGGCTGCACAGGATAGACAGAAGTCATACGTCGACAAATGGCGTAGACCCTTCGAATTCCAAGTTGGAGACAGAGTATATCTCAAAGTCTCACCTTGGAAAGATGTTCTTAGATTTGGAAAGAAGGGGAAGTTAGCTCCTAGATTTATGGGGCCTTATCCAATCATTAAACGAATTGGGAAGGTAACCTATAAGTCGGAATTGCCACTTGAACTACATAGATTGCATCCAGTATTCCATATCTCTATGCTGAGAAAGTGTCATCCTGACACAGAGTTAGTTCTGCAACCTGTGGAGGTAGAACTAAATGATGATGTGACATATGTTGAAGGACATGTGATGATCCTTGATAAAAGAATCAAAAAGCTGAAAAAGAAAGACATATGTCTTGTAAAAGTTCTCTGGCATCATCGTGGCGTTGAAGAATCTACATGGAAACTAGAGAAATAGATGAGGAGGAAGTACCCTTCTCTTTTCTCTTAATGTTTTCGTTGATGATTTCGGGGACGAAATCCCTGTTACGGGTGTATAATTTGTAACATCCCTGACCTGGGTTATGTGTTAACCCTAGATGTTTTGCTTAAATCAGGTTGATTATATGCTTGGTCTTATCTTTTGAAAAGTAATTAAGGCTCAAGAGGAACTTATATTTCAATTTTAGTCCTTTTTGAATAATGTTGTAACAATGTTTTGTTAGTTTTGGACTAAAGTGCAAATGACCCAAGTTGAGGGGTTAACTTGCAAGTTTTACATGATAAAATGTTCCTCATATGTTGAAGCATCATAGTAATGTGTATGATGCAGTGGTATGGCTTTCACAAGCTTGAGCACCAAGATAGAGCTTGCTGAGCAATCTTTGTGCATTAAAACCTAGTTTTGGTGTAATGTGCAATTTACCCAAAACCTAGGGTTCAATATGCAAAATACCACTTCAAGAGGGTCCCTCATGATTCTTGGCATCATTTAGAGAAACGAATTTGAGAGGGGCACCTCATTTGAATCATTTTGGAAGAGAGAGAATCTTGATATTAAAATAATCAAGATTTAAGCATAAATGGAACTTTACTTCAAATTAATGCAAAAATAAATATGTTAATTGAAGTGCCCTTCAACCAAAAATGAGATGGTTGAAATTATATAAGTGTGGACATCCTTATGCCATGCAAAGGCCACGAAAATATCTAAGTGAGTGGAGAGCCCACTCACATTAGTTAATTAAAAGTAATATCCACTAAAAATGGGATATTAGTATTATATAAATTAAGGTTCTTAATTGCTTTTCCTTTAATTGTGGATAATGAAGAAGAATTAAAGGAAAATGAGGATTCCTTCATATGCAAGGAGTATAGGGGGTTAAGTGGAACCAATTTGGGGAGTTGAAGGATTGCTTTTCAACTTTCTCTCTCTTTGAAAATCCTTATATACACTTCATTTCCCACTCAACCAAGGACTCTTTTTCAGATTTTATTTCACTCTTTGTATGAAAAATGACCAAGGGAGCTTAGGAGCAATAGGAAGACGACCCCCAACCTGTAGGTAAGCTCCATGATCTCCTTTCACCTTGATTTCATGGTGGAAATTGAAAATCAATGCTTGATTTCTTCTTTTCTCCACTCAATTCTCAACTTTGACCATTCGTTTCACTCAAAGAGTTGAGCACGAGCTTGGGATAGTTGAGAAAGCTTCTTCCACCATTAAAGACGTGGATTTGGAGCTTTTAAGTATTCTTTGAAGGAGGGTTATATAACTTGAACCCAATTACATCATTATTCATTTCTAATTTTACCAGTTATGTTGATTTTTCCTTCTTCTTGATTAATTGCTTATTGTAATGGATGATTCTATGAAATCAGTAGTAATCTGAACCTCAGAAATGAAGGTAGATGATGATTACATCATCTTGGACACTTTTCCCAAAATTTCAACTCCAATTGGTTTCCAATAAAATTGGCCAATCGGTTTCACCAAACCGTTTGGTGACCAAACGATTTGTCAACCATTTGAGGAATTGGGTTCAAAATGATTTGGGACAGTTGATTGTTTGGATTGAGTTGAATGTTTGGATTGAGTTGACTGCTTGGATTTGATTTGACCATTTGGAAAGAAATGGTTTCTAAACCGTTTGATGATTAACGATCTTCAAGATCATTTGGTGTTTGGGGTTTCCTAAACCGATTGAATGGAAACATATTTCAAAACCGTTTGAGGTTGAAACCAAGACCGTTTGGACATGTTGATCAAACTGTTTGGACATGTTTGATCAAAACATTTTGGGCATGATTGTTCAAAACCGTTTGGACAGGATTGTTCAAAACCGTTTGGGCATGTTTGATGAAAACTGTTTGGAGATTCAACTTAAGAAAAATCATTTGAAAATTTAATTTGGTCAAAACCCTTTGATGGTTCAATTGGATCAAGCCCAATTAATGGATTAAATGATTTCTAATAATTTTAAGGTTTAATTAACACCAAAACTAATTGAGTACTTATAAAGTACCTCAATGATGATTACAGTGGAAGCATATTTAATGTACTTAGATGAGTTATACATTTGCTACCTAGGAAGGTAATAAACTCATTACCCAATGATTACCAAAGGTAAGTACAAAGGTTGAATCCATAATGTACTTAATTTATTGGTAACCTTGGTAGGGTTAACCTTTGATATTTATGGAAGTAACAACTCAACACACAAAGCTAACCTTCAATGTATGTTTTTGAATACAAGATTAAATCAATCTAATCAAGATTGGAGTAATGAACGTCCTAGAGAGGATGAGAGAGAGAAATTCATACATGTATAATAATAAAGTAGTAATCAAGCCTCAACTCATTCAAAATGAATTAAATATGTAATTAGGGTATGATCCTTGATAAAGAGATCATGAAACCTTAATTGAGGTGATTGATAAACCAAACCCTAATTTAGGGAAATTCTGAGTGAAACCCTAATTTAGGGGGATAATGTAAACCCTAATTGGGATGATGTAAACCCTAATTATGGGTAATTGAATGTAGACACCCTAATTGAGATGAATAGTAAACCCTAATTATGGGTAATGGAATGTGAAACCCTAATTTCGGTTAAAGCTACATAAAACCCTAATTTGGGGAAATGTTGTGAGAAACCCTAATTCAGGGTAATGATATGTAAATCCCTAATGTAGGGTGATGTAATGTGTTTTGAAACCCTAAAATAGGGTAAAGGTATGAGAAACCCTAATTTTGGGTTATAATGTATGAAACCCTAATTTTGGGCAATATGATGATAAATCATAACCCTAATGTGGGATAATAGGATGAGTATCTCTGATTTACATGAAATGGAAACCCTAACCCTAAAAAGGGAATAGTGGTATTACTTTGTGTTGCATGGTGCTTATATGTAAGCATTATAACTGTTATCATGAAGTACTAACCATGTAGGTATCATGAGAAGATGAACATAGCCAGGTATGACCTTTGATGTTTCTTTTATTAAAGTTGTTAATGAGCCATAATATGCCTTGTTGCCTACTAAGAGGTAACAAAAGGTGAAATGAGCTTTGTGAGCTATTTAGAATACTTGTGTAGCAAGAATCATGATTACCTTGGTCAGATGACCTGAATGTATTAAGTTACCTGATAAGTGGTAACAAGTATTCTATGATGAACTGAGGGTTTGAATACCCATATTCTATAATCATGATGATGAACTTGTTAAGAAATGGAAATGTACCTGATGAGATGAGGGATTAAGATCCCAATACTTTATTAAAGAGTTGAACAATACTTGATGAAAGTATTACCCATTCTTTGTAGAATTTGTCATAATATTTAATGTTTGGAAACTTGATTGATGCTAAAAGAATATGGTAATACACTTAATTAATCAAGTGATATCATATAATGTAGTTTCGCTGACCACAGATCCATCAACATCAGAATTTGCTGAATGGTGAAATGAGTTAAACTCAGAACACATATTTTTGAATATGTGGGGGTAAATGGGCAATTATATCCTTATGCCCCGTAGGGATGACTGTGTGTTATCACCTCTGTATAGGATAGGCTATGTGCCATTACCCTGAAAAGAGTATGGCTACAGGACAAGACTCCAAAAAACAATACCATACATTAGTTGTGTGATCTATGCCTGAAGAGAGTATATGTTGCGGCTATAACTCTATAGCAAAGATGCCAATATACCCTGGCAAGCTAATTGCAGTTTGACACATGATGTCTCTGCCATATAATCTCGCATTGACTGAGAAAGATGAGATCTTGGAGTCTGGCTCTTCCATTGACCTTGTGTGGTACCGATGCTTAACATAATCATGGTCGGTTGGAGTATGAATGGTATACTTCATCTCTTCAGGGCATTAATTAAGTATGATTGTAAAATATAATTAGCCGTGTAGCGTATTTTCCTAAGGTTGAAATACGAGTAATCATTGGTTGATATTATCTTGCTTAGTATAGCGGATAAATGTTATACATGTTCTTCATATTCCTTATTGGATAAGTGACATGCTGCTCTATCAGGTTATAGTTGAAATGCTTTAAGTAAGATTAATGTTCTAATCTATTAGACAATGAATTAACTGCTATTAAATAATTATGATTCCTCTATTTAGATTTATCTTATTAAACTAAAATAATAATGTTTCTGGTGGAGAGTTATATCTCTCGCTGGGGAAATTTCAAATTGTCTCACCCTCGTGGGATCCAACTTTTTAGGTAGACGTGGAGGAAGAGGCAGAAACCCTACAACAGGGGAAGAACAACAACAACTAGGATAGTAGTGGATTCTTAGGTGAAGACACTGGCTGTCATGTCTTGTATATAGAGTCCTATGTGTCGTCTCTATACTCTCAGGTCCTTGGAGTCAGTAGTTAGTTTTAATGATCGATCTGAGATTTTGGCTTAATGCCTCAAGTTTCTTAGGCTGCCTGTGTACAGTTTAACAGGACAGTTGATGTTTGAAATCTTGAGATGAAATAGTATAAGAGATGTACTTGTGAACCAGAATGCAATTGAATTACTTTGGTTCTTTTTGAAAGAGTTTTCCAGTGTATGGATCTCTTTGTAAAAGGTTTTAGTTTTTAGTGATTTTCAGTAATTCCACTGCAAACAAATGCTTATGGTTAGGTAATGGTGTTTTATTGGAACGCTCTGCAAAAATTTAATGGTATCAGAGCTCTAGGTTTGCTGAGTCTACAGAGACATAGGATTAAGGTTGTTGAGTCTGTTCTAAGTGTCTTCTAGTTTATCTGATAGTATCTTCTGCTAATATAGGAGAAGAAGAACTTGAAGATGTCTGGATCACATGAAGAACATGTTGTTGAGAGCAGCATTTCTGCACCAGGAGGAGGTGCAAGACACGCCTATGAGGTGGCACATAAGAGCTTTTCGGGGGTACCTCCCCTAAGCTTGCTTCAATCATTCCCTCGGACGTGGGCTTTGGCGAGACATCATCAATAGTAGCAGCTTGTTGTGGTTCCTCTCTCGCCTCAGATGTCTCCACATGTGCACAAACAACCTGCACCTGCTCCTCCTGCCTAGATGGAGATACCATACTCACAACTCTCTCTGATTTTCTGAAGAAATGGTTTCCGCCCGGCAATCTATAGTAAGTGCGTGGATACGGTATCGTCGGTGTTGCATTCACATTGAAAGTCATTTTTCTTTCTTCTACAGCTTCTTGCACCTGAGATTCCTCATTTCTTACCACCGACATGTACTTAACCTGATGATGTGCTTGGGCCACATTTGCACTCTCAGCTGGTTTCTGTTGATTGGCGTGCTTGATGGCCGCCACTTCACTTGAAATCTGAGCCACGGTGGTCTCTAATGCCCGCATTTGCGCTCCATGGCTTTGCAGCGTCTGCCCAAATTTGGTTAGAATGTCACCTTGAGATTGCAATTGTTTTCCAAACATGGCCATCATCTCTTGGTTTTGCTGGACCATTTGAGTTAGTAATTCAGTGTTCTTGTCCTCGGCTTTCTGTTGTGGCTTGGCATCTGGATCCTTCAGAAAGTTATTTGGATCCTTCCATGAGAATTTTTTATCCTTCCTCCATGCGTAGTCATTGTTTCTATAGCCCTGTTGTTGCATGAATTTCACTTGGGCTTCCTCATCCTCAGATGCATCTTCCTTAGATAGCAGCTTCTTGGCTAGAAGATCTAACTTATCGTTCAGCTCCTTAACTACTCTGGATTCGCCAGCAGCTCTGACATGCTCCACAGCACCTCTGTCACCCCATGACTGTTTCCTAGCCATGTTCTTTAATATCTCCCAACATCGGGTATCTGTATTATTCAGAAAGAATCCGGATCCAGCTGAATCAAGGTTACTTCTATCATGCTCGGAGAGAGCAAAGTAGAAGATTTTCACTTGGGTTTCCTTGTCTAGTCCATGGTGTGGACATCTCCTCAACATGACCTGGAATCGCTCCCAAGTCTCAGAATAAGTTTCACCCGCCTGTTGGGTGAAATTGTGAATCTTCCTGATCATATCATTGGTCTTCTCAGGAGGGAAGAACCTCTCGAAGAAAACCTCCACCATGTGATCCCATGATTCAACAAACTCGTTGTCGAGGTTATGAAGCCACTCTCTTGCCACTCCAGCCAAGGAACTCGGGAATAACTTGAGGTAGAGCACATCCTGTGGAAATCGATCTATCTTTACCATATCACAGTTCTCCACGAACTGGCTGATGTGGGACACTAGATCTTCATTTTTTAATCCGTGAAATGCGTTTGATTTAACCAGGTTAATCAATGCTGGATCGATCTTGTAGGTTGGAATGTTTAGCCCCTGTTTCTTTATAGGCCCCTTTGATGCCGAGGAAGAAGACGCCTTGATCTTCTCCCATATTGTCTGTGCTTCAGCCATTACTTCTTCTTGTTCTTGCTCAGATTCAGAATGTATATCACTGTGGTGTTCCTCCTCGTAGTAGTCCTCGTCCTCTGGTCCCGCAGATGGAACCTCAGGTGTGCGATTCACGTAGTCTCGGCTACGTGTGTGCACCATACAAAGTATCTGAAATTTGGAAGTAGTGGTTCAGTACAATGCCTTGAACGAGTCAACACTATTATAGAGAAATAAAGGAATTTTTGAAATTGTTCTAAAAATAAATAAAAAAATGTGGCCTAGAATGGCCGCTCTTGGCACTCAAAGTGCCAATAATTCGCCATATCCCCGGCAACGGCGCCAAAAACTTGACGTGTATTTTACTACGCGCTTAAACGCAAGTATACGCGTCGAGTAATATAGGCCTTGTGAGGCCCGAGTCGAACTCAGGGATACGTGAATTATTGGAGACTTCTACTAACTAATCGCAATCAGCTAGGCCGATTAACAAAGTAGGGTTTTGTTGTTGAACTTAAAAGAAAATAAAAATCAAACAAAGAAAATAATCGATTAAAGGTTAATTTAATCAATTCAAAGGGATATCTTTAGGATGGCGGTTTCACCGCGGGTCAACATTGTATTCGGTTTTATATAATTCCTCACTCTTCTCTCTCTATCCGGGTAGTGGCCTGAAAATAGAATTACCCACTGTCGTGGTGTAATTCACTACTTAGGTTTAGGTTAATTCCACCGTCGTAGTGATCATTCCCCTAAACTAAGCGTATTAAAAACGGTCTCTCAGTTCCCACCATTAATTTTACAACTCCTTTGTCAAGGGTTTTATTGATTAATGTAGGTTTCGTCTCTTTTCAACCGTTAATCCTTCTGTCGAAGTGATTAAGGGCATTAAATTATTATTATGGTGATCAAGCATAACAATATATATGGAGAAAACGAATCTATACCACGGATTTAAGAGAGAAAATATGAATTATCAATATAAAATTGTCATACAATGCATTCCCCGGGCTACTCCCGGTCCTAAAGACAAAGGGGATTAGCCCCGCATGGTCATCTCAATGAAAGACAGAGGAGTAGAGAAGAAAAACATGGGAAACATGGAGCAAACTCGTGTAACCCCTGATACAAAGGTGTTCCTGGAGATCCTCCTCGAGAAACATGCGTTTTGCAGTCTTCCGGCAGCAAAATCGCCCGTCGAAGGTGCCCGGATCGCTCGGTTGACGACCTTCATCTCTCGTCTCCTATCTCTCTCTCTCCTCCTTGGATGTTGTGCAACACAATCTCCTCTCCCCCTCGGGCCGTCCGTGCTCTTCTTAGGTCATAGGACCACTTTACGGCTCCGAAAAAGCTCAACCGTCGGATTAAAACGCTCCGTTTTAGTGCTGAAAATCGCCAGATCCCGACGCTGTCGATGGTATCGACCCTAGGTCTATGGTATCGACCATGGTATAGGTTATTCCTTCCAAGATCGCGTTTTGGGGTTGCTTTTTGATGAAATGTCGATACTATCGACCTGGGGGTCGATAGTATCGACTCCGGACAATGCAAAAGTGCCTGAAAAAGTGCCAAAACATGTGTATAAGTCCAGGGATTATATAAAATCATATAAATATGATAAAAGAAGTATAATTTGATGCAAAAAGAGTTTAAGGGCCAACTATAGTGAATTATGCAAATATAATCAAGAAAATGACAAATACATGCATAAAACATATATAAAATAAGCCTATAAAAGTGACTCAAAACCCATGCATCACACAACTACAACTCCAACAACACCACAACGCACCACTTCTTCTTCACTGGTCACAGATGCAATGCACTAGTGGTTGCTTTTACAATAACAGATGGATATCTACTGCGCCAACCCAACACTTTGCCAAAACACCATGATGCATTGTATATTTGTCGTTTTCACAGGCTATTTTTATATTGATATTTGTGCACTTACTATTCATTTTCATATTAATTTGTGCATTATTTATTAATATTAGCCTGTGTTAATCAATTCCATCAAATAAGCATAATTTTAATGTTTTTGAATGAATTATTATATTTCAGGTACGTATGTGCATTTTTACCACAAGAGTCTCACAAACTCGGTACTATCGACTCCAAAAGTGGGTAATACCGACTTTGCATCAGATATAGAGAAGATTTGACCTCTAGACTCGGTACTACCGAGTCCAATAGTTGGTACTACCGAGTCTGCCCGAACAGGGTGGTCTGGAAAATCAAGTTTAATCCAATGGTAGAGGATTTATTTTCCCCTAAGTCACTTCTATGACTTAAGGGGAGTTCGTCCAGACCTAATGAATCATGTTCTATTCCATTGCAAGACGATGATGGCACGGGAGAGGAGAATGAGGAGGAGAACCACACGTTCGGGAGGTTCTGGGCACATTCGGTGGGAAGAATTTTTTGATTGCGGACCCATTCATCGGTGTGGAGCATCCTATTCACGTTTATCCAGGGGGGTCATCGGTTTTCTATGTTCTCCAGCTTTTTCCTTCTTCCTAGAATGTTTTTGTCCATGGAAACCATGAGTGGCTAATCCTGTGTTCTTTAGGACATGGGAGTAGCCTGATTGTACACTGTATATTGATCTTTTGCATTAGTAGATTGTTTTCCCCTTATTCTTGGGCATGTTGCTATGAAATCATATTGAATTGTCTATGTTGCACACCATAGGCGATTAATTAGATCATCAATAACTTCGAGAGGAGGATTAAGGATTGGAAATCCATAGTAATACACATTTTATATCACCCTTTAGGAAAGGTGGTTTACAAACGTGAAGATATTACCCAGATATTATTCGTAAATCACCTAACTAATCAACCAATTACTATGGAAATGGGATTGGCATTAGCATAGGTAGTGAACTACACTACGAGAGTGGGTAGTTCTTTCTACAAGCTCTTTGTTCAGGAGTGGGAGGAAAATATATTAATCTTGGATTAAAATTGTAGTGTCAATCGTGCTGAAACCATAGTCCTAAATAATTTCTTCTCATTGTGATCACAACCAATTAAATTAGTTTTCTTTCTTTCAATTAGTTTAGTAACTCTTAAATCAAAGATCTCCTCAGCTTAGATGATCGAAAAGTAGTTAGTAGTAGTTTCTTGAATTACATTTCCCTGTGTTCGATATCCGGGCCACTTTGTCCTGTATTACTTTGATGTGTATTTATTTACTTTACACATACATTTTATTCGTGTCACATTTTTTATGCCGTTGCCCCGGAAACGACATATTCAAGCACTACGAGTGTTGTGATCGGCCATTCTAGGCCACCTTCTTTGTTTATTTTTTTCTTTCCAAAGTTGAATTGCAAATATTCTCTTAATTCAATCACTAGTATCTTATTCTCACATTGAATTTATAAATTTTAGGTACTAGTGCATGGTTCAAACATGAACCACTAATTACACTCCCACAAAAAATGTACAACTGAAAGGTATGGGTGATGTGGAAGAAGAACAAACCATCTGGGAGAAGATCAAGGCGTCATCCTCAACAGCTCATATTGGGCCAATCAAGCGACAAGCGATAAATGTGGGAAGCTATAAGATTGGTCCTGGGATGGTTGTGTTAGTTAAACAACAAGCTTTCATTGGCCACAGTACTGAAGACCTAATGACTCACATCAACAATTTTGTTGAAAGCTCTAACACGGTGAAGATAGACAAGGTTCCCACCATCGTGATATACATGAAGCTATTTCCATCATCCATGGAAGACCATGCTAAGTCTTGGTTCTATATCCGCAAGCTAGAATGGGACCAGATGATAGATGTTTTCTTTGATCATTACTTCCCTTTGTAGAAGAAAAATGAATTGACACGAAAGATTTACAACTTTAAGCAATAAGATGAAGAGTCATACTTAGAGGATTGAGAGTGCCTTCATAATATGTTGCGGAAGGTTCCTCACCATGGTATATATTTATATGGCTAAGCAAAGACCTTCTATTATGGCCTACATCAGGGTGAGAGGACCACCATGGACAATGCATGACCTAGATTTTCTTGAAAAACAAGCCTTCTAGATTCCTGAGATCCTGAAGAACATGGCTAAGAATCAGTCATGGGGTGAAGAAAGAGAATGCTCGCAAACCATTAAAATCATTGAAGAATCTAAAGTCATCTTTGCATTGAATGAGAAGCTTGACCTCATCACCGTGAAGTTGTACCAGAAGGATGTAACATCATCTGGGGGGTGAAGAAGAGAATTGTCTGTATATGCACCAGCAGTACCAGTAGGACTGGGGACCTAGCAAGATTGACAAAATTGAGAACATGTTAGGAAAGTTGGTGAGCCAAAATGAAGCACTTATGGGTCAGACACAGAGGGAGCTGCAAAACCAAGGCGCCCAACTATGCAACATTCAATATCAAATTTCTCAGTTGGCAGTAGAAGTAGCTTCCTTGAAGGAGTCCATTCAGCAAGGAGCACTTGGGAATGCAGTTGTAACCCATTAACATCACCTGGAAAAATTCATCTCTGTTGTCAAAGAGAGAGAGAACATCATACCGAGGAGACACTAAAGCAACACACTCAAGAGTCTGATTGGGTGTATGTGCCTAATCTCCCATTTCCTCACAGTCTATTAGGATTACCAGGAGGATGCAGAACACCAATGGATAGTGAACTTCAAGGTACCATTCCTATTAAATCACCAACTATAGTTCCTGAGAGCGTGCCTATTCAACAAGAGCAGGTGAAGGTTTTACTACACAGTGGAACAGTCACAGTTAATAAAGGGGCACCCACAATTCATAAGGAACAACCCCTGGTAACACCACCCATAGAGGATCTCCAAGCAGTGGTGCTAAAGCAAGCTTAGGGGAGGCAGTTCATAAAGGGCCATATATTCTCCCACAAAAGTGAGCAGAAAAGTCATATATGCCATACCCGGATAATCTAAAGCCAAGGAAAAAGGAATCACAGTTCAAAAGGTTCTTGGACATCTTCCAAAAGCTTCACATCAATTTGCCATTGGTGGAGGCGATAGAGAAAATTCCTACTTATGGGATATTTTTGAAAGATATCATCAACAAGAAATGGAGGATTAAAGACACATATATTGTTCAGGTTGATGAGGTGATGAGTGCAATGATCAATGGAAAGTTTCCAAGGAAGAGGAAGGATCTCAAATGCTTCCATATGCCATGTTCTATAGGTGGAAAACACTTCAAGCAAGCACTATGTGATTTTGGAGTGAGTATTAATCCCATGCATATTACCACCTTCTGAAAGTTAGGATTGAAGGAGCCAACACGAACATCCATGGAAATCATGTTGGAAGATGGCTCTATTGTGAGGCCATACAGGATATGCAAAGACATGTTGGTTAAAGTCGACAAGTTCATCTATCCGGTGGACTTTGTGGTGATGGATATGAAGGAAATGAAAGGGTCTGAGATATTGTTAGGAAGACCATTCCAAGCTATGGCCGATGTGATCACTACCATTGGTAGAGATTATTTGATACTTGGGATAGATGATGATAGAGTGGAGTCCAGACTTCCAGATGAATCTTCACCACCATCTCAGGACAACCCAGGCTAAGGAGGATCATTCATGTCGAGCCTAGGACATTAAACAAGGGCACTTATGGGAGGCAACCCAATTTTATTTTTGTCATTTACTATTTGTTTAGGTGTTTATCTTAGTTACATTTCATCTTGTTTTGTTAGATTTTTATTTGATGTAAAGAAGGTACCTTGATACTCTTGTTTCGATAGATGATGATAGAGTGGAGTTCAAACTTCCAGATGAATATTCACCACCATCTCAGGACAACCCAGGCTAAGGAGGATCATTCATGTCGAGCCTAGGACATTAAACAAGGGCACTTATGGGAGGCAACCCAATTTTATTTTTGTCATTTACTATTTGTTTAGGTGTTTATCTTAGTTACATTTCATCTTGTTTTGTTAGATTTTTATTTGATGTAAAGAAGGTACTTTGATACTCTTGTTTCGTGTGCAGACAGGGCCAAAGTCGGTACTACTGAGTCCATACTCAATACTACTGACTCCTTATCAGTTAAAATTCTCCACTCCCTACAGAAAGTAGGTACTATTGACTTTCAAATTCGATACTACCAAAGAATTTCCTAGAAAATCACCTGAACCCTGAAACAAATTCAGTACTACCAAGCCCAAACTCAGTACTACCAAACATTTTCAGCAAAAAAGGCGACAAAATCTACAAGAAGAAGTTGTCGAAACCATCAATAAACATGGCAGTGGGCACCGATTTTCAAAGCTCAAAGAAGGAGAGAGAATGCCATATCTTGATGCTAAAAGGACACAAATTAGTTGCACCAACAAGAGGGATATATTCTTGCACAACTTGATCCAAAGAGCCACCAATCATCCACCTCCACCACCCTTCAGAGAATCTACTATACATGTTCCACCTCCAGGTTTGGATTTTTGACTATGAGTACATGGTCAAATTCAAGCTTAGGGTAGCTAGGTGTTGGAATGGCTTTATATTCCCTTTTTACTTGATTTTAATTTTTATTTTTGAAATTTGTAAGATCCATTATCTATCTAGCGTAAAGTGGAGCTTAAATTTTGTTTGTTCCTCACAGTTATCATGCATGCTTTCAAGTTTGCAATGGAAACTGAAATTTTATTGTGGGATTAATTGTGAGTACTTGAGTAATCTCACTTAGAGGAAGTGTATGGGTTAGTCAACTTAAGGACATTTGATATGAATGGATGAAGATGGGGTTTTAGCTTGAATTGATCAAACAGTTAACGGGACCTTAGATTAAAATTTAATAAAGAAACCCTAAGGTTACCATGTAGACAAGTCATTAGAGAGGGACATATCATAAATTCATGAAAGGCTTTGTCTCTTAGTTATGTGATTCCACCCATCCTACACTCATTATTGAGTCACCACCTTAAGATGAACAAGTACTCTGAATTATTTTCTCTTGTTTTCATTGCATGGCATAGTAGGTGGCATGATAGTTAGTTTGCTTTTATTGCATTAGTTACAAAAATGAAAAAATAGACCAAGTTGTGTGCTTCAACAATTTATGTACACATTATTCTAGTTGCATAAACAATTACATGTTGATCACATGCATTTTTCATCATTCATTGCTATATCATGTGGTTATCATTTTCCTATGAAATTTGAGTTCAGGGATACACAGACATACCCTAAAAAAAAGAAAAAAAATGAATAATATATAGTAAAGACCAAGCATAATGTTCCATCATGCTAAAATAATGGGACAAAAAAATGAAGAAAAAGAAAAAAAAAAAGAGTTTGTTTATGTTTTAAAGTTAAGAGGGAGAAAGGATGCCCTCAACTCTTCATAAAAATGAGGGAACCATACAAATGATGGACTATTTTCTTCAAATTTTGGTTTGTCAAATTGACAACATCTTTGGACTCATGCATCATTCAATGAAGAAATTAGGCATTAGGACTCATGCATTTCTCATTCGTTTCACCATATAGGTTCATCGTGTTTTATTTTGCATAAATGATTTGTATGGACTTGTGATTCTTCAATTGCCACCCATTTCATATCGTTCATTTCTCTTATTGGTAGGCCACTCAAATGATTTATTCTCCTCATTCATTTTTATATGGAGAATTGCTTCCAAGTAGATTGGTATCTAGGAGCAATGTAGAATAGGGAATCACATTATTCACCAAATGAATGCCTGATTGATTATGATAATAACTACTCTCTTTATAGTGTTCATTGATCTAAGGGTGGACAAATTCTATAATTTTTTTGGTTACTACAGAGCAGTTGATTGTTTAGTGATCAGTAAAGGCCGATTTGGGACCCCCAAGTGGGAGTAGTTGAGAAATGAAGTTCATATTCCTTGTCCTTTTGCTGACTAGTCTCAAACAGATCTGAGAGTGTGTTGCTCGAGGGTGAGCAACATTTAAGCTTAGGGGAGTTTGATGGACTGTATATTTGTCATTTTCACAGGCTATTTTTATATTTCTTTTTGTGCACTTACTATTCATTTTCATATTAATTTGTTCATGATTTAATAATATCATCCTGTGTTACTCAATTGCATCAAATAAACATAATTTTAATGTTTTTGAATGAATTATTATATTTCAAATACTTATGTACATTTTTGTACCTATCAGGTACCACAAGAGTCTCACAGACTCAGTACTACTGACTTCAAAAGTTGGTACTACTTACTTTGCATTAGAGACAAAGCAAATTTTACCTCCAGACTCAGTACCACCGAGTCCAAAAATCAGTACTACCAAGTCTTCCCAATCAGGCAGTCCAGAAAATTAGTGATTAGTATGATGAGGAAATAATCTCTCTCTCTCAATGTTGTTGTAACCCTAACATGTTGCCATATGAACATAATGAACTCTTAAATGTAGTGTTATGACAAACTTATATGTCACATGTATGTGATGGTTTGATGAGCCTTGGTAAGGAATGGAAAGATGATGATGTTCTTATAGGGAACAATGTGAATGGTCTTATGATCTTTAATTGGACAAGGTTTGATGCCTTAATTGAGGTGTTATTGTCTTCATGATGTGTTAAGGATTGGTATCCTGTGATGAGGTGATAATACTATTATATTTCATATTTTTTATATATTCTGGAGTTGTAACATACCCATGTTTTTGTAGAATCCCTTTAGGGTTTGTATGCAACTTCATGGATGTAGTCTTAACTCACCCAATCGGCATCAACTAATTAAGTGAAACCCTAATCATGTAGTGCCAAGTCTTAACTCACCCAATTGACATCAACTAATTAAGTGAAACCCTAATCATGTAGTGCCATGTGTCGTAGATCAATTCTAATGTCAGGACTTGATGGATGGTGAAATGATTATTCCTCTAATGGAAGCTTGGTGTAGTATACTGTTGAGTAAACATATGTTTTGGAGGATGGTTGTGGTCATACCTCGGCAGGAGAATGGGCAAGGTCGTATCTCGTATGATTATGATTCAATATACATGATATTTTGAGGACAGTTGTGGTTGTACCAAATATGATAGTGTTTTGTATACCCTGGATACTAGTGTTGTGACCTATACACCAAGGGCAGACTAGGATGTTGTGCAGCTTGACTATATATGTCATTGTGGCTAACTCGTACTGGTCGAGAGAGGATGAGATCATAGGATTATGGATCTCCTAGATCTTGTCTAGAACTGATTTTGACTTAGAAGAGATCATTTGGAGTTTGAGTGGTATACCTCCAACCCCCAGGGCTTCATAAAAGATGTCATAAAGTCATGTAGTATATCTGCTAGGGTTAAATGTGCTTCACATTGAATGTTAAACCTTGATTTGCTTCTTATGGTGCTAGTTGTTGTATAATGGAGTAAGAGTAGTCAACCATTAGGGAATGTAATTGTAATCTATTCCTTTATATATCTTGTTAATCATTCTTGTTTTTATACCTATCTCTTTAACTTTCTTAATATGTATAATGTAACATAACATGTTGAAATCAATAACCTTTGTTAAGATTTATATCTCTAGCTGGTACGTTGGTTTCACCTTATGGGTCACCACAACTTTTATGTGATCATTATCAATGTCTTCGGGATCATCACAATCCAAGACAACCTTATACTTTTCTAGGATGTCCATCCTAAGAATTATATCGAACCCGTGCATCTCAAGTGGTATAATATCCACATGAATATGATGTTTTGAAAAAGAAAGAATGCAGGGAGAACATACCTCCTGCAACACTATAGATCCCAACAAAGGAGTTTGCAACATCAAACTCTCTTCCCTATGACCAACTGTCATATTGTAATCTAGTATCACTTCTCGAGTGATGAAGGAATGTGTAGCACCTGGATCAATTAAAAAAGATACGAAGCATGATGTAGACATATCAGAATAAAACAGTTCCATCTGACCTGTCACAACCCGAGGGTTAACTACTGCATCAGGTTGATTCATCGCATAGAACCTCGTAGTTTCTTGTTGTTGACCCTGTGCTCAATTATTGGGTGTTGATGAACCAGCTTGGGAAGCTTGTCCACGTCCTCTAGTGTTACTAGAAAACTGCCTCCTTTGTGAGCCTTGTTGACTCTTCCTCTGGGGTTGAGTCTCCATTGTATTCTCAACTGGACAATCCTTTCCTAGATGTCCCATTTGTCTGCATAGGTAATAGACCCTAGTCTCAGAAGAAGGTCTGTGAGGTCCAGTCATCGATGTTGATCCTGTACTAGGGGCTCTATTCAGAACAAAACTATGGCCCCTACCCCTACTTGATGTCCATTGCGTCTAGGTATTGAATTTTGATGGTGCTGCCGGTGCAGAAAATCTCGGCTTCTTAAAACTTTCGAATCATTGTTCTTAAAACTGAGTGTACACCTTCTTACCACTGGTCTGTCATTTCTCAATTACATATCTTTCTATCCTCCTTACCGAATCCATAAAAGTGGCAAACCTCTCCCTATTTTCTAAAGCAGACACGGGAGTGGTCAATTCAGCGTTCAACCCCTTCTCAAAATACTGAATTCTTTCCTCATCATTAGCTGCCATATGTAGACAAAACTGGAAAAGCTCCATGAACTTAGCTTCATACTCGCTAACGTTCATCTGTCCTTGTTTGATCCTCTCAAATTGAGAGATCTTCTCGTCTAGATACGTATTAGGGAAGTATCTACTGACAAATTCTTGTCGGAATACCTCCCATCCAACTTCTTCACCTGGCCTCTTGCCCTCCTCAATCGTCCACCAATGACCAACACTCCCCTTTAAAAGGTATACATCATGTCTTACCTTCTCAGCTTCAGGAATATCAAGGATCCTAAAAGCCTTTTCCAGCTCTGTCAACCACAAATCAACATCTGTTGGATCAGCTGTACCAGAATAATCTATGGCTCCAACCCGGAAAAGTCTCTCAAAAGTCGTGTTGGCTCCATGTCCATCATGGTGGGCTGGTGCCCTAGGTGCAAGCGGTGGCATCGTATCAGCCATGTGTGTCATAGTTGCCATAAACTGGACGAATAGGGTATGGAAGGTTGGATTCTCTATCATAGCTGGGTCAAACTGGGGATGTTCAGGTACTGGATCCTCCCTAGGCAGCAGATGTTTCAAATGTGGTTAATCCTAAGCCGAAGAAAGAGCACCGGCATTATAGAAAATTCTTGGAGATGTTCAGAAAACTACATATCAACATTCCGTTGGTGGAAATGATTGAGAAGGTTCCCGCCTATGGGAGGTTTATCAAAGAAATAATCAACAAAAAGCGGCGGATTAAAGACACCGATGTATGCCGGATGAATGAAATGGTGAGCTCAATCATCCTTGGGAGTTTACCGGAGAAGAAGAAAGATCCGGGGAGTTTTTATATTCCATGTTCAATAGGTGATCAACACTTCCCACGAGCTCAGTGTGACTCAGGGGCAAGCATTAATCTTATGCCACTTGCCACTTTTCAAAAGCTGGGATTGAAGAAGCCAACACAAACATCTATGACAATTGAGTTGGCGGATGGATCCATTGTGAAGCCACAAGGTATATGCGAGGACGTGTTAGTCAAGGTCGACAAATTCATCTTCCCTGTTGACTTTGTGGTCATGGACATGCATGAGCTGGAAGGAGGTGAGATGCTATTGGGAAGGCCGTTCCAAGCTACGGCTGATGTAATCACTGCAATTGGGAGAGGTACATTGACCTTGGGGATTGGACATGATCGAGTTCAATTCAAATTGCCACATGACTCATTGGAGACATCTCTTGACAACCCAGGTTAAAGGTATCTTTATGTCAAGCCTAGGACATTAAACAAGGGCGCTTGTTGGGAGGCAACCCAACTTTAGGTTCAATTTTATGTTTGGTTATGTTCTTTTATGTTTATGTACTTAGTTTTTGCTTAGGTTTTGATAATTTTTGTAAAAATGGTACCCTAACTCGTGTTTTGAAGTGTGCAGAATGTTAAGGTCGATACTATCGACACCCATGTCGATAGTATCGAGTTTGGAGAAGTAAACACTGAAGAAAAGTCGATACCATCGACCCTAGGGTCGATGGTATCGAGATTCCTGAAGATTTACAGAAAAATTGGTGCCAGTAAAGTCGATACCATCGACCCTAGGGTCGATAGTATCGACACTTTTGAGTTCCCAGGCTTTTAGATGCGTCGATTCAACAAAATCGCTGAGTCTGGGTCGATACCATCGACCTTGGTCGATGGTATCGACACCTGCAGGACAGCTACATAAAATAGGCCGTAAAAGGTATCGAAATGAGATTTTTTCGAACCGTTTTTTGCAGAGGAAAGATGGATGAAGAAAGTCACGTCTTAGAACCACTAAGGCACAAAAATGGGCCACAAAAAGGAGGGATATAGCAAGCATCACTTGGTCTACTTGAGCATCTGACCATCCTTCTTCACCACACTTCAAAGCGAATGGTACCGTTGTTCCACCTCTTAAGTGAGAATGTTGACTATGAGGCCATAGTCATATTCAAGCTTAGGGGGGGTGTTGGAACAACCCTCTATCTTAGTTTTTACTTACTTATTCATGTTGATTTTACTTTTGAGATATTAGTTGTTTTTATTTCTAGGTTTACCGCTTTTGTAGGATCCACATCTATCTAGTGTAATCTGTGGAGCAATAAATGCATGGTTTCAATTACAAGTTTTACTCTTGGGTTGTGTGCACATGAAAATATGAGTATATTGAAAACTTTTTGAGCTTATTCTTGTGAGTAATTGAGTGGCATAATTGAGGAAGTGCTTGGGTGAGTCAGCTTCAGGACACGGGGACATGAATGACCATATTTATTGTCCAAGGAAAAGTGATTGACAAGGATGTTTGAGCCCAAACCGACCAAACACTAACGTGACCTTAGACTAAAGTTTAAGAGAGAAATCCTTCAGTTACCATGTACACAGGTCTTTAGAGAGGGACATATGATATTTTTGAAAGGTTCTGTCAATTAGTCTTGTGATCTGATCCACCGCAATTTCATTCACACTCCACCATAAGAAATGGGAGCACATTATTGTCTTTCACTTTTTGATTGCATCTCATGTAGATAGGTCTTGCATTATATCTATTTTCACATTTTTTTTTGCATGAAAATGAAAAAAAAGATGGAGTAGTTATACATGCACATTATCCTTAGGTGCATGTCATAGTAGTTGCATAACTGTCATTATGTAGTTGCATTTACATCTTTTGAGCATATTGTACACCATGTATCTTATGTTACTCTGAAAACATTAAAGGTGATGAACTTGTTCCATACCCTCCAAATAGAATGCTTCAGATGCACACGTATGTAACAAGAAGTGAGCCCGACAAATAATTCATTGTCATCTATGAAAATAAGGGCTTGAAATTTTTTTTTTTGAAAAAATAATTGAAAAAAAAGAGAAGAAAAAAAAGAGAGAAAAAAAAAGAATTGAGAAGTAGGAATGAGAGGGAGAAAGGAACATGTTCTCACTTACATACTAAGAAGAATAAGCACATGGTGTAGTTTTCTTAGATATTCCATATCACCTTGAGACGGAATGATAGTGCATGCATCATTCCACCAAAAATGTAACATTAGGACATTTTCACTTGCATTTTGCATCATGATAGGTCATTAATTTTTGTATTGCATGATTGACTATTATGTGCGTCCATATCTTCCACAACCACCTATCCCATCCACCCGTTTCTCTAATCGGTAGGCCACCCATGATATTCTCCTCATTCATTAATATCAGGAGATCTGCTTCCATTTAGATGGTAGTTAGGAAATGAGCAACGTAGATTGGAGATCACAAGATGAATCAAGTATGGACCAGATGAATTTATCATATTAACTGCTTTAATTGATAATGTTTCATTGATTGGGGGATAGACATCTTTTACATAGGTCTTTGGTCGCCTGGATGGCAGTTAGTGTTCAGTGGTCAATGAGGGCCGGTTTGTGGATTGAAAGTGGGGACGATGTAGATTCATTTCATGTATTTATGTCCTGTTGCTGACTTATCTCAACCAGATCCAAAGTTTTGTTGCTCGAGGACGAGCAAGGTTTAAGCTTAGGGGAGTTTGATGCATGGGTTTTGAGTCACTTTTATAGGCTTATTTTATATATGTTTTATGCATGTATTTGTCATTTTCTTGATTATATTTGCATAATTCACTATAGTTGGCCCTTAAACTCTTTTTGCATCAAATTATACTTCTTTTATCATATTTATATGATTTTATATAATCCCTGGACTTATACACATGTTTTGGCACTTTTTCAGGCACTTTTGCATTGTCCGGAGTCGATACTATCGACCCCCAGGTCGATAGTATCGACATTTCATCAAAAAGCAACCCCAAAACGCGATCTTGGAAGGAATAACCTGTGCCATGGTCGATACCATCGACAGCGTCGGGATCTGGTGATTTTCAGCACTAAAACGGAGCATTTTAATCCGACGGTTGAGCTTTTTCGGAGCCGTAAAGTGGTCCTATGACCTAAGAAGAGCACGGACGGCCCGAGGGGGAGAGGAGATTGTGTTGCACAACATCCAAGGAGGAGAGAGAGAGATAGGAGACGAGAGACGAAGGCCGTCAACCGAGCGATCTGGGCAACTTCGACGGGCGATTTTGCTGCCGGAAGACTGCAAAACGCACGTTTCTCGAGGAGGATCTCCAGGAACACCTTTGTATCAGGGGTTACACGAGTTTGCTCCATGTTTCCCATGTTTTTGTTCTCTACTCCTCTGTCTTTCATTGAGATGACCATGCGGGGCTAATCCCCTTTGTCTTTAGGACCGGGAGTAGCCCGGGGAATGCATTGTATGACAATTTTATATTGATAATTCATATTTTCTCTCTTAAATCCGTGGTATAGATTCATTTTCTCCATATATATTGTTATGATTGATCACCATAATAATAATTTAATGCCCTTAATCACTTCGACAGAAGGATTAACGGTTGAAAAGAGACGAAACCTACATTAATCAATAAAACCCTTGACAAAGGAGTTGTAAAATTAATGGTGGGAACTGAGAGACCGTTTTTAATGCGCTTAGTTTAGGGGAATGATCACTACGACGGTGGAATCAACCTAAACCTAAGTAGTGAATTACACCACGACAGTGGGTAATTCTATTTTCAGGCCACTACCCGGATAGAGAGAGAAGAGTGAGGAATTATATAAAACCGAATACAATGTTGACCCGCGGTGAAACCGCCATCCTAAAGATATCCCTTTGAATTGATTAAATTAACCTTTAATCGATTATTTTCTTTTTTTGATTTTTATTTTCTTTTAAGTTCAACAACAAAACCCTACTTTGTTAATCGGCCTAGCTGATTGCGATTAGTTAGTAGAAGTCTCCAATAATTCACGTATCCCTGAGTTCGACTCGGGCCTCACAAGGCCTATATTACTCGACGCGTATACTTGCGTTTAAGCGCGTAGTAAAATACACGTCATTGTGGCTCGACAGTGGCAAGGCGATCTCTCGATGAGGGTGATGCTACAACGAGGTGGCTCGTTGCTGTTGACGAATGGCACACGTGGGGGATAAGGTTGGTTGTACTGCTAGCAATGAGGTCATTGGGGTGGTCTGCTTCTTTGAAGTAGAAGGGGCCACAATGGCAAGTAATATCTGATGGATGTCGACTACTAGGGCTTTTTTAGGGTTGGGGAAGAAGGATCTTGACTGTAGGGATGGTGAAAACTAAATTTGGTGTTAGGTTCAATCACAACCCAACCTTATTTCTAGGCACGGAGCACATTGAGTCCAGTCAAACCTGACCTTTTTGAATGAACCTGGAGGGTACGACGGTGAACTTTTGGCAAGAAGATTCTAGTCAAAGAGACTAGTTAAAAAGTGGTTGTCTGACATGTCAGACTGACAGTTGTGATATGATCATGTTGGTGACTGACCGATATGTCAGCCTGTCAGACTGACATATCTGTTATGACCAACTTTTTGATTATTTGACTATTGATTTTGGAGAAAAAGACACAAAGAATGTGGGTCAAAGTGATGTTTTGAACCCATTTAGGTTCAACTAACACTAACCCAACTGACAAGATTCCAGTTTCAATCATAAAGTCTATTTGATTGATACATGTCAGACTAAAACATGATAGTGTTTGACAAGTATGTCAGCTTGTCAGTCTGACAAGTTGTCGATCTAGCAAGTTCTCCTTTCACTGGTCAGTGAAAGCACACACAAAAATAGAGGGTGACCCCGACTGGGATCAATTGGAATTGTCTGGGTTTATCCTTGAATCCATCATAGAAGTTTCCTGCCAGAGTAACAATCTGATGTGTTAGAAAGAGGGATAACTACACGATGGAATCTCAAGAAGAATAGTCAAAAGGCCTCAAAAGGCGGAACATCTACATCGGAGTGTCAGGTGATGGGGTTAGTATGCAAGAATTCTGCTAAAATCGGTCACATGGAGGTCAGGTTTGGAAATATATATTGAGTTCGGTCCAAAAAATGATTTAAATATTTGATATAAAAGCATCAGAAAAGAATGAAAACTTGATTTTCACCCAACTCAAAGGTATTTAAAGTTAATTATTGCTCAAAAAATTGGATTAGAGCATATGCATTTGTGCAATGGTAGAAGAGGATGAATACAATATAATAAAGAATATCTAAATGGTGCAAATAGTTAGAGGAAAGATAAATCTAATTCTAAAGGATTTGAAAGGACTTTTATTATGCAAAATTAAGAAGAAGAAAAAATTGTGTAGGGAAAAGGGGTTGGATGCCCCAACATTCCCACACTCGAATCTTAGGTTCTTAGTTTTAGGTTATGAGTTACCTACGTATTGCCAATGGTGACCATTTTAGAAATTGGTGATTTGCATCCCAAGTCTAAGGTGGCGAGTTGTTGTCATGAGACTTGGTCAATTCCTCTTTGGGCTAAAATTTACTTGAACTACATGGAGGCAAAGTCCTTGACATTGAAAAGATTTTGCTGTCCAAGATGTATGTATCAACATGTGTATGCCTAGAAGTATCCATATAGGCTGAGATGGATGATTCCATCTCTAAACTTGAGGGTGGATGAAAATTTAAATCCTGCAATCTAAGTTTGAACATGAAGTGACCCCAAATACATTCCACGGAATTCCTACTACTCCAAGATTGTAATTTTCTGTGGGTTCTAGGACATCTTCATATTTTGCAGCCATGTTGTGGTGAATTGCCCATATTTCTCTTTCATGCTCACCAATCCTTGTAACGGAACAGTGACCGTCCTAAATCGCATGTCCACAATGGAGCAGATCTAGAGTAGTCATACTTTTGAGATTATAACCTGGAAATCAAGCCCCAACAACTATTGTACGGGGTCCGATGTAGTATTTGACGTTGAACCATAGGGATAGGGTTGGTAAGTGTTAAGTACATGGAGTCTCACACTCTTACACTCCAAATGAAAAGGCGAGTTAAAAGGGGTGTTCCATAAGGAACAATGATGTACCAGACAAAACAAAGAAAGGAAAAAGAAAAAAAATAAAGAAGAGAAAAGTGTTGAACAAGCGGTGAAAAAAAGGTATGGAAGGAAACTTGGATCGGGTTTCACCTACTAAGGTCTCTTTCCAACATGCAAAACTCACACCCCTTCATATACTCCTATCAAGAATACAAGTAATCATAAAAAATGTCTATTCCCTCCTCTCTCAAGATTAGGATAGATCTATGTTCTAAGGTAGTATCTCTCTTGATATGACAACCCAAAAACCACAAAGCAAACCATATGGTTGTTAGCTTCAGTATTCCAACACTTTCATGGATTCATACTACTCCATAACACTAGATAAGGTTGGTATATTATTAAGAGATACCAGAAATTAAACATCACAAGATGGTATCTAAGCATACAAGTGAAGCATTAAAAACAAGAGTACGGAGATAATCTTGATAAGAGCATATATGTATATTCAAAGGGGAATAAGAATATACATGTTGGGAGAGCCTTAGTGGCGACTCCCAACCCAAGTTAGATGTTTAGTTGCACATGTTGACGGGAAGCCTAACGACGTAACAGAAGGATAGATACATCAATAACCATGAAGAGGGAGGGTACAACATGATGGAGATGATATATCTAGATGGAGAAGGAAGAAGGCAATACACCAATGTACTTCTTCAAGTCTAGATCTGGAGTGGGCACGGTTGTGGTAGCTTCCTCCTTTGAAGAAGGGGGTGATCATTCTTCTCTCTCCTCTGACTTCCATCTTCAGAGATTGAAGACTGATGGGTATGAACGTGGGTGACTTTGGAGTTTGGCAGCACTTCATGGTCCTTGATGATTTGATGTGGTGAGGTGGGGGTCTATTTATAGATGTTTCCCACCGACTTAACCTTTGGGTCGCATTCGTGAGGTATAGGTCAGTCGTGACCTCCATTACGGTCGCATTGTGTTGGTTAGCTACCATGGTCGAGGGGGAGCCTCGGTCACGGTATACTGGAGGGTGGCCTCGTTCGAGGAGTGGCCTCGACCGCGGGGCATTGCTTTGGTAGGATGGCTGCGGTCACGGTGTGAAGAAGTAGGAATGGAGGCAATGATGGCGGTAGGGACATTAGTGGGCTATACACCCACGGTTGCGGTATGGACCGTGGTCATGGTGTAGCATGGCTCTGCAAGAGTAAGAGATTTATGAATTTAAGACTTTGACACTAAGGCACTAAAATAAGTAGAGAAATCCATAAAAAGTATGCTCAGGGAGGCATAAATCCTATGCAAAAAGTATACAAAATGAGATGTTATCAACTCCCCCAAACTTAGGATCGAGCCTATCCTCCGGCTAATGGTAGGCCCAAAATCATAGAAAGATGAGCTGGGGTTAACAAAATTTTCAAAAAGCCTACCATTATAGAGTTATCTCATTCTTACAGTATTGAAGTCTTTGCCTTCTTTATGCTTGTACCCTTTTCTACAATTTTTGAGCATTTCTATGACTGCTTCAGTGCATGTGACTGCCTTCTCTTCTATAGGTGTTTTACAGTAGTCATGTTCGTGCATTTGTTGAGTGCAAAGGCTGCATCTGAACTGTTGAATAAAACTATAGTCCTAGCTATAATACTGACTACTAGCAGAGTCCAATGACTATCATGTAGGATGGGAAGGAATATATAGTCTCAGAGAAAGGTTGCCAGGCATTGCAGTAGGTGGTCTTTTTCGCCTGACCTTTTTCCTTCAAGATATCGTCTACTTGGAGAAAGTAGGCCATATGCACATTTGGCATGTTGTCGTTCAATAATGACTGGCAGGCTGACATAGTGTTGACTGAAAGGTACCCTCCTATTTTCAAAGTATCTCTGAGGTCGTCCTTTAGTACACACATGCCATCCCTTTCGAAGATTGGATCTACCATGGTGTCACCCTCCCTTAAGCATTTCATTATCAACTGTAAGGATTCTAATGACAAGATTTCGTAGCTCAACCTATCAAAATATTTGAAGGTTGGAACTATTTCTCATGCTATTCCATCAGGTTTTATCTCTGGCATATCATCTTCATCTGTCTCTCCTTCTTCAGGCTCATGAACTAGAGATCATTCTTTGTCTTTTTCTGCCAAAGGAGAGTGTTTTGTCTTACTTTTTAGGTGTTTCTCTACTTTTTCAGGAGTGTCTACTACCCATCCTTCCTTCCAAGAAGTTTCTCTAGAGGGTTCTTCTCGATCAACCCATAGGGCTTTAAGCCTTTCCCTCCAAGTTTTCTTTTCACATAGAGGTATTTCTTAGTGAAGCTGATGTGGTATTGTGTTTGAAGGCATCATCGGGTCATTGAAGAAGTGGCGATCGAAGATAACATCCATTACACAGATACCATGTAAGCCATGTAAGTCTTCTGTGTGGAGGTCTTCCAGTGGGATTCCCTTGTTGATTGCTTCCATCATCCTCTATACTATCAAGGCACAATCCCCTATTTTAGCCTTTTCTTGAGGGACCTTGTTATAGATTGAGAATTGTTTCCATATCCCTTGGTGTCAGTTGTCCACTGTCTGAATAGGCCACTACCAATGTAGTGGCACCTTTAAAATATCTCTTGCTTCCTTGTTTTTATTGAAAAGTTGACCTACTACATGTGTGGTGCCATTGAAAACAGGTTGCATTTTCTTAGGATGTAGAAATTCTTCCAATAGAATTGCACAAAGTACTTTGAAGAGCTTTTTGTGTACTCATGATATTTTTAGAAAGATCCCTCTAAAAAGGTCCATGTTAAGCGACCTTCCTTTATTGTGGTAGAGAATATTCGTTCCTGGCAAGTTGTCATTGAGAACATCTGCTAAGTTATGGACATCTCTGCATGTGATTCTGGATAAGGAGGTCATGTCCATGTCTGCCATTTTGTAGGGTAGAGGAGGCGTAACACCTAATGGTACAACATCAACTGAAGCGCTCCGCTTTTTAACCGGCTTGTCTGCGAAGAAAGAGGTGAGTTCCCCTTCGTCATCTTCTGAGGTTCCATCTCCTACTATTTACATTATTGGGCAGTCGTACTTCTATCATGGGAAGCTGTATCTTGGCATCCAACTGTGCTTGATTTGCTTCTTTACTTTCATTATTTGTAGATATCTCGTTAGTTAAGTATTCTATGGGTATGTCCTCTTCTTATGGCTTATCTAGTTCTACTGAATTGAGCGCGACCAACGTTGCAGGCATCTTTCTATCATAGAGTGCGTCATTGTGCTCATAATACACCGGGTCTTATAGAAAGTCATTGCAGATGTCCATTCTAAAATTCATGTCATCCAAGAACTTGTTGAGATCTCTTATTTCTTGTGATGTGATATCTTCTCTGGCAATGCTTTCTTCCCTAAAGATGACAATTGGTTGAGGTTCCTCAGCTACATCCTTGTCTTCTTCTGGGCTGTTGTTCAAATTGAACATTCTTGATAAGGCATTTGTCTTCTTCATCTTTGCATCTTGATGAGTTTTTGACTTTTGCGGCGCTTCTTTTGCAGAATGTTCCACCCTTGGAGTAGTCTTTACGTTGGAACTTTCATACTTTGAAGTTGTACCCGCACATGTTCCTCCTATGTCATCATCATCTTTATCTGGTCTCGAGAGGCTTGAGGAGGCTTGTGATGTGGAAGGTCTGGTTAGATGCTTTGACTTCTTTCTTTGCTGCCAACCATCCATGTCCTGGCATTCAGTAGCTAGTTATCAGTGTTCTTCATCTAAGCACTGAAGTACCTTCTTTAGATCTTCTAACGCTCCTTCATACCCCTTCCATGTCAGTTCTTTATCTTCTCTCATGGCATCTCGTTCTTTTCTGAGGTGTCTTTAGAGCCCTCATCATTGCATTTTGGATGTTGACGACCCCCGCATGAACTGGGGAGTGCATCAGTTCTTGCGTTCAAACTTTGTACCTACGTTGTCAGTATGCACAAGCTAGAAGGAATATTGAAATTAATCTCAGAAGCATGTTGCATGTGTAACCACATGGCATTGAATTTGTGCCCTAGTACATCACCAAATGTCTGTGGGCATTAGCGTTGCTGCTCTGTAGGTGTTGTTGATGATGTCATTGACGTTACAGGCTCCTTAGGTTGTGGAGCTGACTTGTTCTGCATTGGATCAGTATTGGTTTCTTGGGAAGAGGTGCTCGCATTTGGTTTCTCGGGTACTTGCAGCACCACTTCTGGGGTCATGGGTTGGGGTGCAACTTTTGGGCTTTCAGACTCTTGACAAGGTCCCTTTTCACCCTCTAAGTGTTGTTCTTCTTCGGAGGCCTTGACATGAGCCTGGTTTCCTTCTTCATTTACTCCCACTTCAGGTTGGTCTTCGACCTCTACAGACATGTGAGGTGAGGGTAGACTTGGTGCGGCAGATTTGTCTGATGTTTTCTTCTTTCACTTCCTTATCACCAACTTCTTCCTTTCTTCTGGCCTTTGCATCTCCATTTTTGGAGTCTTATCCCTCATGTTCTTCTCACCAGTGGGTGATACTGGGCCTACACCCTTACTGGTGGTGCCTGAGTACATTTTTTCTACATCTTCCTATGTGGGTTGCAACTTGTGGGCATCATAATATGCCATCTTTGGTAGTGGCAAAAGTACTTTAGAGAAGCTATATTTGTAGACAAATTTGATGCCTTTCTGTGCTAAAATACTTGTGTTAATGAGGAACTTGATGTCTATCTTGGTATGTCCCTTGATTTTCTTGTATTTCATCAACATGTTGGCAACTATAAAATGATAAACAATTCTGGTTATCTGGCTTCCCATGCAAAATTCTTTTGTCTGCTTTGCTTCCCCTCCTACAACAGATGATAGACTATCAATTAGCACTCTCCCGATGTTCACCAGTTTCTTGTTGAGCATGGACCATATTAGAAATAGGTCTCCCTTAGTAACTCTCCCGGATTCTAATCTTGTGAAGAATGTGTTGGCGGTTATTTTCTATATTACTCTGATGAAGTAGGAGGTGATGAGAGTTGCCTTTGAATTCTTTGAGTTGTGCTTGTGTTCTCCTGTCAGCTTCTCCCACATCTTGTGACTGCAATATCTGATAACTTCTTTTTTTCCTAGAACAGTTGAGCAAGCTTGTACCTCTTCTATCGTATTGGTGAATATGGTGCTGAGCATGGGTTCAATAATTATACGAGTCTTGTCCCCTATTCTCACTTCAAGCTTGAAGTCTCTGCCACTTTTTGCACTCGCCATCACTGACAGGAAGTTTTTCTAGTGAAGACATGAACTCTTCCATTAGTTGAGTGAGTAGGGAGCTTCTGACGTACACAGAGTGTGCAGATTGGCACCTTCTAAGAAGTCGATCACCCTGCCATAAATTCCCATCTAGGTATCACATTGGTTGGAAGCCTTTAGTCTTTAGCACCCAGTCAAACTATGACTGGTGTATTTGATATCTTGGTATGAAAGTTGGCACGTGCTGGTTAAGGGCCTCTTATTTGTCCTCATCGACCTCTTTAGGGGCTGCTTCTTTTTCTTGGCCCTTTGATTTTTCCACGGCTGTCAATTTCCTCTTTTTGCTGCCTTTTGTATCCTTGGCTTCAGATAGCTTCTTTAATTATGTTTCAGAAGGATGGTACTCTAAGGTCTCTCTTCATGTCATCTCTTGAGACTCTTAGGACTATTCTGGCGTCTTATGGGCCAGAATGTACTCATATTTTTTCTTCATTAGTTGCTACTGAATCTTCTTCATTGATGAGAGGTTGGGGTTATCCTTTACTGCTTTGGCTATCTTCTCTAAGTTTTCTTCCGCACCCCTCAGTGAAGTTTCCATCTTCATCAAAGTTTCATCAGATGAAGTCGACATTCCAAAAATGTTCACATTCAAATTATTGTCAGTAAGATTGCATTTTATATTTTATTCATGGCGTTAGCGTTTAATTCTATGTTTTTAATTGTTGGTGCTTGAAAATGCATTTTGTTTAAATCACATGAGATGTCGCGACTGTGGCATAAATAGAAAGCAATACCACAGTAGAGAAGGGTGTAGTGACCACAACAGGTGATTATCATAGAAAAAGAAACACTGCAACCGCGGTCGATGTTAGACCCAATCAAGAGAAACTTCATACTGGGAAGGACCGTGACCGTGGCCAAAGATACAATTGGTGATGCGACCGCAGTCATGAAGGTAACCACTCTACCGTGATCACGATGATCGCGGTGGGTATTCCTGCCCAAAATCTGATTGACCAATGGTGAAACATCTAAAAGCATGTGAGTAAAATGCTGCCATAGGTTCAACATAGGTTGAAGAGAAAAAGGTAAACTTCGGCAAAACTCTTGTGAAAGGGAAGAAACTTTCTCGGTGATTCTCACGATCAATGCGCTATAGAGAAAACCAAATCCTAGGGTTGTATAAATACAGAAGGCAATGAACCCCCAAAAGGAAAGAGACAAGGATAGAGGTGAACAAAGGGAGCGTTCAACGATACTTCGACATAGTTAGGAATTCGAAACGGGTGGCTAGGGAAGTAGCGACAAAGGTGGTGCTATCATGATGAGGGTACGACATTGCTGGTCAGGTGCAAAGTGAATGCCTCTTGGCATTTGATTTTTGTCGTGGTTTCTTGCGTCTGGTAGTTCTTCAGTTAGGTTTCCTCCAATGTTTGAGAATCAAAAAGCAAGGAGAGAAAGAAAAATCCTATTGTCGAGAGGAGTCTACTTATATACTTGCAAGCAGTTGTGACCTCGTCTGAGTAGACTTCCACGACCGCAGTCAAGCTGTGCTCTTGACCTTGTCATGGCTGCGTCCTTAAGTCATGAAAAGTAGGTGCCACGACTGAGGTAGGTGACATGAATGAGGTTCACACATAACCATGTTGATAGAGACAATTATTTAAAGTTAAAACACCTCTAATCTATCATTAAAAACTTATGTGAAAATAAGGCAATCTACATACTATATTTATACTATATGTACAAAACCAAAATACCTAGAAGGAGAGAGGTACATAGCTCATAGACTAAAACATGAGATAAAGGAAAACTTGAATTATAAAAGAAAGTAAAAAAGCTTGGGTTGCCTCCCAAGAAGTGCTAGTTTAAAGTCTTTTAGCTTGACTCTCTCTCATTCTGGCTTCATCCTCCTTCAACTGGTGTTGATACTTTCTCATTTGTTTCATCTGTTAGAGGACCAGATTCCCCCAAACTCAGCTCGGTCCTTCTCACAAAATCTTCGTCTTCATAATACCTTTTTACCCTCTGCCCATTTACCTTAAAAGTGCATGCCTTGTCTCTGGTTATTTCCATCATCCCTGATGGGCATATTTTTACTACGGAAAAGGGCCCATACCATCTTGTTATCAGCGTTCCAAGGAACAACCAAATACTTGAATTGAATAAAAAACTTTGTCTCCTTTATGAACATCCTTTCTCTTCATTTGGGAGTCCAGCCATACTTTAGTTCTTTACTTATAGATCCTTGCATTCTCATAAACATGCAGTCTCAACTCTTCAAGTTCCTAAAGTTGGAGAAATATTTTCATTCCCACTTTGTTAAGATCCACATTTAGAAATTTGATATCCCAAAGGACTTTGTGCTCTAATTCAATAGGAAGGTGGCATGACTTCCCATAAATCAACTAATAGGGTGTTGTGCCTATAGGCATCTTATACGTTGTACAGTAAGCCCATAGTGTATCGTCGAGTTTCATAGACCAATCCTTCCTTATGCAACTTACAATCTTCTCTAGGATCTGTTTGATTTTCCTATTAGACACCTCGACTTGTCCCGATGTTTGGGGATGGTATGGTGTTTCAATTTTGTCTTTTACTCCATACTTCTTCAATAGAGCTTTGAATTGCTTTTCTCTGAAGTGTGACCCTCCGTCTCTTATAACAGTGAGTGGTACCCCGAACTAAGGGAAGATAGTTTTCTCAAACAGCTTCATTACTGCCTTGAAGTCAAAGGTTTGTTTGGTAACGACCTCTACCCATTTCGAGACGTATTCCATAGCAATAAGTATATATTGATTTCCTTTTGATGATGGGAAAGGTCCCATATAATCAACCCCGCATACTTCAAAAATTTCAACTTCCACCCAATCGACCATCAGCATCTCGTTCCTTCGACTAATGTTTCCTGTAAGTTGACACTCATTGTAGGACTTGAAAAATGATGCAACATCTTTAAAAAGAGTCGGCCAATAAAATTATGACTATAGGACTTTTTTGGCTCCCCCCCGTGGTGCCCCCCATAAGGCGAGGAGTGGCATTCTTTAAGGATTAGGGACACTTCTTCTTCTGGTATACAATGACGATATAAGTTGTTAGAACATATTTTGAATATAATTTGATCACCCAATAGTAATTTTTTAGATCGGAGAATATTTTCTTCTTTTGATTATAAGTGATCTCCAGTGGAAGTTTCCTATAGGCTACATAATGGCAAATGTTAGCAAACCAAGGTAGGCTTTGTTCATCTGATTGGGCCATCAAGAGAGCTTCATTAACCTAGTTGTCATTTACTAGAAATTTATTTTCTTCATCAAAAACTATCCTTGACAGGTGGTCTACAACAATATTCTCTTTTCCTTTTTTATCAATGATCTCATGGTTGAATTCTTGTAGTAATAAGGCCCATCGCAGAAGTCTCGACTTTGTTTCCTTCTTCTGCATGAGATATTTAATAGATCTGTGATCAGTGTATACTTTTACTTTTGACCCCACTAAGTTTCCCCTGACCTTATAGAAGGAAAATATGGTAGCCATAATTTCTTTTTCAGTGGTATTGTAGTTTACTTGGACTTCGCCCAACGTTTGACTTCTGTAAAAAAATCATGTAGTGCCTCTTTTCCCTCTTTTTTCCTAGGACAACACCGCTAGTGAAATCTCTGGCATCACACATAATTTCAAAAGGTAACTCCCAATCTGGCACTTATAAAATTGGAGCTATTGTGAGTGCCCTTTTAAGGGTCAGGAAGGTGTCTAAACATTCACTAGTAAATATGAATTCAACATCTTTAATCAAGAGATTTTCAAGGGGTTTAGCCATCTTCGAGAAGTCATTTATAAATCGTCAATAATATCCCGCATGCCCTAAGAAGCTCCTTAGTCTTGTAACAGATTTAGGTGGCAGAATCTTGGATCTGGCCTCGATCTTGCTTAGGTCCACTTCTATCCCTTTCTTGGAAACTTTTTTCCCTAAGACGATACCGACTTGGAATATAAAATGGCATTTTTCCCAATTTAGGACAAGGTGTTTTTCCTCATAGCGTTGCAAGACTAATGATAGCTTTCTTAGACATGCTTCAAAATTTGTTCCATAGATAGAGAAGTCATCCATGAAGACCTCTACTATGTCTTCTAGAATGTCTGAAAACATAGATATCATGCAATATTGGAATGTTGTTGGTGCACAACCCGAATGGCATCCTTATGAAAGCGTACATGTCATAGATGCAGGTGAAGGCTGCATTTTTCTAATCATTGGGATGAATCGGTACTTGATAGAATCTCAAATACCCATCTAGGAAACAAAGGTAATCATAATGAGCTAATCTTCTAGGACTTGATCAATAAATGGCAGAGAGAAATGAACCTTTCTGGTAGCAGCATTCAACTTACGATAGTCATTGCTCATATGCCAACTTACTACCATTCTCATTGGCACTTCATCTCTATCCTCACCTATTATCACTGTCATTCCACCTTTCTTAGGAACTACATGAATAGGGCTTACCCAATTACTGTCACTTATGGGGTAAATGATCTCGCCGTCCTACAACTTAATAACTTCATTCTTTACGACTTCCTTTAGCATTTGATTCAACTTCCTCTATGGTTGAGCTAAAGGTTTAGCTGTTTCTTCGAGATGTATTTTGTGCATGCATAAGGAAGGGTAGAGGCCTATGTTGTCTTCCATTGAATATCTTATAGCTTTTCTATGCAACCTAAGATCCTTTAGCAACCTTTCTAGCTGATCATATGTCAAGTTAGCATTAATGATCACATGATTCCTCGCCTCCTTGTCCAGGAACACATATTTCAGCCCATCAAGAAGTGGTTTCAATTATGGCTTCGGTCTTGGTGTTATCTTTTCTTCAGGTGTTTGTTCAAGTGAGGCATACTTTGTGATGTCAAAAGTTTCTTTGTCCTCACTGAGCTCTTCTTCAAGTTGATTTAGGTAATCTAGGATTTCTATGACTTCTGGGTAATCCATGGTACGGTCAGGACTATTCAAAGCTCACATATGGGGATCAACAATCGCCTTATCCTCTGGAATATCTTCACAATATTGATTATAGCTATCCATAAAGTAAGCTAACTCAAAGAGATATGGTTCTCCCATAGCGTCTTGTACTCAGAAGTCACTGTGATCATTCCTGATGCACAAAGTAATGATTCCTTCTGCTACATCTATTAGATCCCTTCCAGTTGTGAGGAGAGGTCTCCCAAATATCATTGGGCACTTAGAGTCCTCTATTGTGTCGATCACTACTATGTCGCATGATATGAAAAATCGCCTGACTTCCATCAGAACATCCTCCACTATTCCCATGGGTCTTGTAAAGGTGTGATTAGCTAATTCGATTCCCATGCCCATCATCACCATATTTGTTACTCAATCCGTTGCATGAGAGTTAATGGGATAAGACTAATTCTTGATCCCAAATTGGCTAATCCATTCCTTTCCACATTGTCTCCGACACAGAAGGGTATGTCAAATTTCCCTGGATCTCAATTTTTTATTGGTAACTCAGCTTGAACAAACATGCTCGACATTTTTGCCAATTGTACGATCTCAACATGGTCTCCTCTCCTTCTCTTTGATATTAATTCTTAAAATAATTTTGTATATGTTGGCATCTCTTCATTTACATTGAGAAATGGGACATCTAGGTGTAGCTTCTTCACTGCTTCCATAAATTTCTTGTACCTCTTCTTTAATTATGCCTTTATCAATTTGTAGGGAAAAGGAACTCTTGGGGCATAAGGATTTCTCTACGTAAAAACTTCTCCTATAGGACTTGAGTTATTGACCTCTTCATCTTTCTTCTTTTTGCCATTTTCTTCTTCTCACCTTTCTTCGGCTGATCCTTGTCCCTTAGACACTTCTGGTATAATTGCCTTGTCAAATTGTTGCTCACCACAACTTCTTTATTCTTTGGTGTTGTTGGTACTAGGGTCTTCTAACATCCTCCCTGATCAGAGAGAGACCATCTTCGCAGTCTCCATATTTGACAGGATCTTCCCTGAAGGGTTTTTCATAAGTTCTGCTAATTGGGCAAGTTGTTGAACAATTTGCCTTTGGTGGGTTTGCATATCTGCCATCTGAGTTTTCAGTGTAGTTAACACTCCTGAACTGGTGATGACACTTTGGGCAAATTGTTTATTTACCAAAACTTGCCTCTTTGCAAACTCAAACAATTTAGCAATCATGTCAGTTTGGTTGTTGTCCTTACCCTGGACTGATCCTTGGCCCCATCCTTGACCCTATCAACTCATATTTTTATTTTGACTCTGATAGCTATTTTTGTTTGTCTGATAACTAGTAGTTCTAGTATATTGAGTCGGTCCTCCTTTTTTCTCGAATCCTGGAGGTGGTTTAGATGAATTACTTAGTTGATGAGTGTTTTTAGTGGCTTCCTTGTTGCCGTAGTTAAATCTTGGATGATCCGGTCATTTGAAAATGGCATAAGAGACATTTTTAGTTTCTTCTTCGCTTTCATTTTCTTCACTCTCTTTTTGTTGTGTGTAGCTACAATTGTCGACTCAATGCCCTCCTTCACCACATGTTACACATTTCATGACTTTCTCTATGTGTTTCTTGCCCTTGCCCCTACTATCTTTTAATTGTTTGACATCGGTAGTGATTTTTTGAATCTGAGCTATAATGGTTTTCAAAGTCTTATCTTCAATTTACGGTCCTTCACAACCCGCCTTCTTGGCAGATCCTCTATCGTTTCTCTCATATTCCATGCTTGCTTGCAATGCTGCCATGTTATCGATGATCTTCATGGTTCTGCTCAGTTTCTTACCAAGAAAGTCGCTTCCGACAGCTGCATTCAATGAAGTTCTTTCCGTGGGAGTTAGCCCGTTATAAAAGGTGGTAACCAGAAATCATTTGTGATAGTTATGGTTCTCTCTGGTATTCTTGAAATGTTCCCATTCCTTGAGAAGATTTCCCCCTATTTTTTGCACAAAAGAAGTTATCTTTTACATATTATGAATAGTTCTTTCAATGGGATAAAATTTAGTGACAAAAGCATCTACAAGGGGTCTCCATCCATCTATGGATTGGTGGGGTAAGTTAATGTACCAGGATAGAGCTTAATCTTCAAGAGAGAAATTGAATCCTTTGCAATATATGACTTCTTGGGGCACTTCCCTTATCTTGATGGTATCAAAAATGTTTTTGAAGGCATCAAGATGATGGTACAAATTTTCATTCCTTGAGTTCCCACAGAAGGGCTTGTTCTTGAACATTGAGATTACATCAGGTTTCAACTCAAAATTAGTTGCATTGAAGTGCGGGATGATAATTGGGCATCTTGACTCATTGGCCCTCGTCATGGCCAACTCTCTAAGAGTTTTTCCTTCCTCATCATCTTCGCTCTCACTATTCTGTTCGACACGTTCACATTCATTATCATGTTCATGTTCCTAGTGATTCCTATGGTGCCTTCAACGACAATGGTGATGGTGGTGATGTCGATCTTCCTCGCATCGCTCTTCCTCATAGTGGTGACCATCTGAGTGATGGTCTTCTCTTTCTTCTTTTGTCTCATTTGGCGGTTGATTGTACTGCCCCCTTACATTTTGATCATCCCCAGTAAGACTGCCATCCACACGAGGCGGCATGGTTGCTTGAAGTTAAAGTGAAGAATTGAATAGATCTACTTCCCTTGGGGTTCCCTGAATAGACTGAATAGTCAGGTTAGAAAATTGGACATGTTAAAACAAACTATTCTACATAATTGTAGGGTAGCAAATTTGAAGTTTTTGTGCAGTCAAGCTTATTGCTAAGCTTGAGGCATGGGAGTATAGTGATGGACTCATGTTATTAACAATATTGTTTTTCCTTGTCCCAGACAACAACACCAAAAAGTTGACCAGACTAATTCGCACTTCGAAAATGGAGCAGATCGAGAGTAGTCAGACTTTTAAGATTATAACTCGACACTCAAGCCCCCACGACTATTATATGGGGTCTGATGTAGTATTCGTGGTTGAACCATAGGGACAGGGTTGGTAAGTGTTAAATATGTGGAGTCTTAGACCCTTACATTCCAAATGAAAAGGTGGGTTAAAGGGGTGTTCCCTAAGGAACAATGATGCACCAGACAAAACAAAGAATGGCAAAAGAAAGAAAATAAAGCAAGAGAAAAATGTTAAACAAGCAGTAAGAAACAAAGGTATGGAAGGAAACTTGGATCAGGTTTCACCTACTAAGGTCTCTCGCCAACATGTGAAACTCATACCCCTTTGCATACTCCTATCAAGATTACAAGAAATCATCAAAAATGTCTATTCCCTCCTCTCTCGAGATTAGGATAGATCTAGGTTCTAAGGTAGTCTCCCTCTCGAGTTGACAACCCAGCAACCAAAAAGCAAACTGTATGACTGTTAAGTTGGGCATTCCAACACTTTCATTAATTCATACTACTCCATAACACTAGATAAGGTTGGTACTATTCTTTAGAGGTTCCAGTAATCAAACATCACAAGATGGTAGCTAAGTATACAAGTGAAGCATTAAAAATAAGAGTATGGAGATAATCTTGATAAGAGCATATATGTATTCAAAGGGGAATAAGAATATACATGTTGGGAGAGCCTTAGTGTCTACTTCCAACCCAAGTTAGATGTTTAGTCACACATGTTCACCATAAAGAGGGAGGGTACAACATGATGGAGACAATAGATCTAGATAGAGAAGGAAGAAGACAATACTCCATTGTTCTTCTTCAAGTCTAGATCTAGAACGGGCGCGGTTGTGGCAGCTTCCTCCTTTGAAGAAGGGGGTGATCAATCTTCTCTCTCCTTTAACTTCTGTCTTTATAGATCCAAGACTAATGGGTATGAACGTGGGTGACTCTGGATTTGGAAGCACTTCGAGGTCCTTGATGATCTGATGATTTGACATGTCGAGGTGGGGGTCTATTTATAGATGTTGCCCACTGACTTAACCTCTGGGTCGCAGTCACAAGGTATAGGTTGGTCACGACCTCCATCACGATTGTGGTATGCTGGAGGCTAGCCTCGGTCAAGGATTGACCTCGACCACGGGGCATTTCTTCGGTAGGAGGGCAGCGATCATGGTATGAAGAAGCAGGAATGGAGGTAGCGACTATGGCAGGGACATTAGTGGGTTATACAGCCACAGTCATGGTATTGACCATGGTCATGGCATATCATGACCCCACAAGAGTAAGAGATGTATGAATTTTAGACTTTGACAATAAGGCACTAAAATAAGTAGAGAAATCCATAAAAGGTATGCTAAGAGAGGCATAAATCCCATGCAAAAAGTACACAAAATGAGATGTTATCAAACATGATCGAATGTTTGCTCATGATGCTCCAGCTTGTCATCATCAATATACTCATTTCCCCAAACTGAATAGTCATCAACATCATCCTCAAATAATTTATTCCAAACCATAGTAGGCGTTCTAGTTGAAACAAAGTGACAAGTCTCAATATGAGAGGCATCACTTTGGCTTGAGACAATTGTTGACTCAGGCTGCCCAAACCAACCCTCAAGTTGTGATTTTGTTTGGTTGCCTTGAGGAGATTAGAAGTAATCATCATCCAACCATTCTTGTAGATAATGTGTATCCTACATTAGTTTCTCAGTTGAATCACCTAGATAAAATGAAGGGCTTCCCGGATGAGTGAGTCTTCATAGAAAAATCTGAGTGATTCTAACTGGTTGCCTGAATAGGAAGGTGAGATGCATTCTTCATCAGGATCAATGTAGTGGTTTTGATGATTGTAATCCATGTTATCATACTCTATCACTTATAATTGTGTGGTAACTACATTGATAAGTTCTTGAACTCCCCTACCTTTTTCAACATCTTTTAATGAAGTTTCTAGACTTGGATATAAATGCTTTCAAGATTTGCCAATTCCTTAATGCACTATTGTTAGAAATTTAGTGTATCAAACCAATGTACTTGGGTAGATCCATGTTCAACAGTTTGATGTGGTCCATGATCTTGGTGGCTACTTGAAGTTGATAAGCTTGTCTTTTGAGTAGCTCCCAAAGTGGATCATCTTGGTCTTGGAGATGAGGTGCTACGGAAGATATGAGTGCATCAACACTTTCTCTTGATTGCACCACTGCTATGTTCAACTCTTAATCCCACATGAAGTAGAGGTCGATGGTTGATATGGAGTCTCCTTTGTTGAAGCATATACATACGATAATGGTGGGGGTGAATATAGCTCAACTAGTTGAAGTGCATGTTTTTCAATTATTCTCTAGTGGTCAGGACTATGGAAAAATTCAGGAGGACATGTAGACACGATAACTTGCATTGCTGAAGCAAGGTCCATGACCAGAAAAGGTATAATAAAAAGGGAAAGTATTTCAGTATGTTTGAACAAGTATGTGCAAAATGAATGCAAAGCTATGCATATTTATACAAGCTTAGACTGGAAAAACCAAATCCTTGGGTGTGTAAATGTTGAAAACCATATCCTTGACAATACGTCAAAAGTTGATATGGTCCAAATCACGTGTCTGAAAAGAAGCTTATTTAGAAGGATTGGAATTTAAATTTATAACCCAAAACCTTCAAGGACCCCCACAATTCATTACAAGTTCGAAGTAGATATAGTTGGTCGAACACATGGACGTGGGGATACACCTAAGGTTTGACTCTTATGTTAGTTAATAAAAATTGGTAGTTGATATAAGAGAAAAAACTAGAACTAGTCTAGCAAAATGATACAAAACAAAACAAAATAAATTAAGAAAATAGAGTTCATAAAATCCTACTAATCAAGAGAAGGAGTTTTTGTCTATGTAACCACAAGTTGGATAGTCTATGCACTCATTCTTAGGCATAGACAACCCTCGAACACCATAGCAAGCATTTAATCCCCTAAATGTAGAATGTATCATGGTAGTTGTCCCTATGGGGGCCATCCAACTCACTCTCCAATAACGTAGCTAAAACCCTAACAATGATTTAAAACCTCTTTCAAGGATAACGGATCAACAACTCTAAATATTTTGGATATCCTCTTAGGTCCAGGATATCTGAAGCTATTAGGAACAACAGGGAATCTACATAGAATAGCCCTTGAATACATATCAATAGAGGTGAGCCCCACCAGATTTGATTGAACCCAACTAAGTTCAATTTTACCCAGACAGATTCGGGGTTCAGGGTCAGATCTATTCTGACTTGTGTTCTAGAGAGATTAACCTTAGATGTCCTCCATTAGGATTTTGATCCTAAATACCTTCTCTTATCCATTTCTACTACTAATCTCACAATCTTGGTAGAAATGCAAGTTCAAACAACAAAGAGATCAACCAAATCAACAATCATAGCCAGAAAGAGAAGATAGAATAGAAAACATTATGATCTAGAGTAAAACTACTATATTAAGGTAAAAGTGCATAAACGTGCCCAAAATGGGCTACATAACCAAGCAGGATCTCAACTAGCCAATGACAAGCATAGTTAGAACCATACAAAGATGGAAGAACAACACTTACACAAAAATGAAGGAGAAAATAGAAGAAAGAGTTAGTAGAAGAGATTTATCCCATGGATATGAGGTTTCTCTCACTCCTTAGCCTTCATGAGTTGTAGATCTTGTCCTTGCGGTTGTCCCCTTTGATCTTCTTGACTCCTTGGCCGCCTTTCTCCTTGATTCCTCCCCAAATAGCAATTTTAATGGATGTATGGAGGTGGAAAATGGCTAGAAATGGCGAAAAGTGGATGATTGGTGGTGGAAATTGTTGGGCGGAGGTAGAAAATGATGGAAAAGATGGTGGATGGAAGTAAAATGAAAAAGGGGGGATGTATGGTGTGCTCTTCAACCCTTTTGGTGCTTGGAGCTCTCGCACGGAGCTTTGGGAACTAATAGTTGGACTGCACAAGAGTGAAGAACTCATGTTTAGAACCTCTTGCTAGGTAGTAGGGGTGGGTATTTATAGGATTGGGTAGAGTGTATAGCTTAAGTGGGCTAAACCTGACCAGGTTCATCCCCTTAGTTTTGTGGAAATGTATAAGGATGGACAATCGAATGTTGAGCCGACAATTTGCAACATCGATTTGTAATCCATTGGAAGTCGAGCATTCAATTGATGCCTTCTGAAGGTGACATTGGATGTTAAAACTTTGAAGGGTAAACCTTCAGAAGGCCAACCATTTGACATTATTCTTCAACTGTATTCTGAAGGAAGAAAGAGGCTGAACTCGGTCGGGTTTAGGTGAACTTGACCAGGTTCATGCCTTCAGAAGGTGGTCATGGAAGTGTTCCTGTGACTAAATGCTAACCTTTGTTTATGACCTTCAAAATGGACCATCAGAAGACAATACATCAAAAGATGCCATTGGAAGGCACCACCAGGAGAAAGACATTTGATTGTATCCTTTGGTCGGTGCCATCGGAAGATACCATCAGATATTATGTCCTAAAAAAGAGTCAATGGAACATTTGATGTATACTACTAAAAAAGTTAGGGGTTGAACCCGATTGGGTTTGGTAGAACCTGACCGGGTTTGTAAGACAAAATCTAGAGAAATGATGTCTTCTTGAGTTTGGTTCCTACAAGCCCCAAAATTAGCTAGTTGAGAAACTTTATCTTCAAAAATATATAAATTACAAAATGATAATAAACAAGAGTTATTTTAGATATTAAGACTATAATGGATCGAAACTATAGATAAATACATAGTATAAATGCCAAAATTTGGGTGTTATCACTATGCCGACCCTTATCCAAGAACCAAAAATTCCTGCTACTCCTGAAGAACTTGTAACAGCTAGGATCTACTGACCAAATAGAGCTTAGCAATGTCCTCACCAACTACTACCAAGCATCATCAACCTGAACTACAAGTAAATCCCAAGCTCCCAATTTATGCAACCCATCTCAATGAGCACTAAGGAGATCAGCGCGGAGGTCTCAAACATCGTGTATGGCCCCACGCTCCTTCCAATCCACGTCACTATGGCCGAGGCATCTTCTTTTTTGGCTACAAGGACCCACCTATTGATTATCGAGGTATTTGGAATAGCGTCTTTGCCAGTCCATTCGTAATTCAGAAACTGTATCCCTTTGATCTTCTGGTGTCTCCACATGGCGAGGACCTCACCATATGTGACACTCCTTGACTGGGGACCGGAAGGCTAGACCAGATGGGTCGATGATTCATCGGGGTGGAGGAGGAGCAGTGGGTGAGGAAAAGGCAAGTTGATGTGGCGAACTAGGTGAGAATGAGGTTTTTTGTTGAAGGGGTAAGAGTATGAGGAACCTTCAATCTCATCAATGTTGATCAATAGAGGAGGAAGAAATCCATACAAGGTGCTTGCAGGGGGAGGAGATTCAGAGGAGCATGCCCTCAGGCTAATGGATTCTCTAAATTGCCAGCCTCAGGGCCCTTAGAGTTGATGGTATGTGTGGTTGCTTTATATCAGGGTAGGGAAAGGGGCCGCAATTGATAAAGAATTGGGAAAATGAAATCATTTGGAGAAATGAGGGAACTAGGAAAATGAATTAATTTGGAGCAGCAAGGGAAATATAAATTGAATAGGAAAGAAAGATAATGTAGGACCTAAAAATGATTTGATATGGTAAGTAGCACTCACGAAATGTCACTAAAAATATATAAATGGAAGAAGTTGCATGGTTCCTCCTGGATAATTCATAATGAGTTGTTTAATGGCATTTGTGTACACAAATGCATCTAAATATGATTATATAATGGTTTTCTTAACAAATTCCACTATATAAAATGCCGCTAATGGACTTTTTTTAGTTCTTTTGCGTTCCATATCTAGCCAAGTTGATTTGCTAAGTTTGGCCAATGAGGCTTTAGGCCAACAGTGTAATTGGTCACATTCGTACTCCAATGAGCAACGTTCCTTTCAAATATAGTTTTGGGGGTAGAGTAGCTTGCCATCAATGATCTGAAATTCCATCTTAGACAGATCTAATGATTTGGCTTTAGACGATGCAACTAAGTTAAACCAATATTTAACTTCATATGCTACCAAGATAGATGAGAAGGAGAGATTTTCCCATAACTTCTTTCTACCCGAATCTGCCTATGAAACCTTCAACAAAGCTCTCAAGGACCTTCTTTGTGATAGTAGAGGTAGATAAACATGTCACCTCCACAGGCTTCCCACCATCTCTGCTAGTTTCCTGGGCGCACAACGCACTCAAGGAAGCCATCATATACATGTTAAACTTGCTCCAGTGATGAAGCCCTTGTTTGTCCTACAAGATTAAGTGATTTTTTCTTATTCATTTCTTTGTAAATTTTAGTTTGGTTTCATAATTTTTAGAATTGTTTATATTTTATTAGTTTATTTTTATAAATTTTTAGTCCATTTTCATACCTTAGTTTATTTTTTAAATTCCTAATTTTTGTTGCATTTTTCAGTTTGGTTCTACAATTTCTTATAGCCTCATTGAATATTTTTTGTTGTTTATCTCTTATAGTTTTGGGTAACTTTTCCTTAAAAAGAAAAGTTTATATATCCATTCATTGATTTTTTATCTTCTCATCCTAGTCATTAAATTCTATATTTTCAAGTATTTAGATCATATGGAGTTGTTAGCACTACAACTCGAGCAAAGTCAATTGTATGGTAATTACAACCACACATTAGTAAAATACCCAAATGCTTCTCCACATTTAAAAGTAGTATTACAAAAAAAACATGACTAAATGTAATTTCATGTATTAGTAGGATGGACACTTTGCCAACTCCAATCTATCATATTTCTAAGGCTACTATGACGAAGTATGCTATGTTGATGATTATCTAGATGAGACAGACTACAATCAACAATACTATAGGAGTTACACTATAGAGCCTTACTATACAGACCATTATCCATTATACATATGTGTTTGGATGGATGCCCTCCAAATGATGTTAGTTAACTAAGAAGCAATGCTAGTTGATCAATAAGCAATTATCAAAAATGGAGAAGCCCAAAGTAAAATATTAAAATCCCAATTGGTAAAAGCACAAATATCCCAACATCTTTAGGCTCCACCACCACCGTTCCCTATTGTAGGAAAAGATCCATATAATTAAATGATCAAGAAATGCTGGTTTAGTATATTTTGGAAGATGAACAACCAACTTTTATTACATATCTAGTTATTTTTTATGACGAGATATCACTCCACGATATGGTTTACACACCACCACCAATCAATTTGGTACCTCCTATCTAGTTCTAAATCTAGCCAGACCCATGGATGATTTGGGTGTGTTCCATGTGGATGACTTGAAGCCCTAGGTTGAGATGGAAGAGGATCCCATTACTTTAAGTGATTTTGATGTTGACTAGGTAGTATACCACTAGGATGCATAAGCACTTCAAAATATTTATGAGGATGATTTTATAGATGAGGTGGTTCCCCATATGTCATCACAAAATATTGTACATGTAGATGTAGGTGATGAGAAGAATTCAAAGCTAGATCATCCACCTGATTTCACACAGTTGGCATGTCAAGTTACATTTTTGATACATACTAGTTCATCTACAAGAGAAGGTACTCTACCTCTAGTCTTCACATATGAGCAAATTTTGAGGCCAACAGAGATACACCATTCATGCATTGTGCAACTTCTTCCTAATACATGCTCAACTACTACTCTACCTCTACAGATAGTTGAGTATTGGGGGATCAAGTTTGTGATGTACTGCGCCACAAAAAAATGATATTACTCAAAACATAACCGTAGAAAAGATATTAACGAGTAGATTACTAAGGAAACAAAAAATATTAAACATTTTTCATAAAATAGCCATATAGCAAGAACCTTTACACATGTGTCCTTTCATGCCTCAAAGCATTCACAAAGCCTACTGACAACCTGTAACAAAAACATTGTTCCAGAACATATATACATAATTCCACCATATTTGGTATACAAAGGGCACAGAAAGAAAACATGTTCGTGAAACATCTACAAAACGTTCCCAAAGACCCCAGTGTATAGGGACGATTCTAGGACTCTACCAACAAAATACATCCAACAACACCTCCAACCTTATCAGCTATTGCTCCTCATGCTTCTTCAAAACCTGCTTTGCATGATCTATACCTCTTTGTGCTCGTCCACCTAAAAAGGGTGTCGGAAACCCACAGGGTGAGATTTCAAATGTCAGCGGGAGATATAACTCACCACCAACTCTATTATCATCACATTGATTATAAACTGAGTAGAAGTATATATACAACTAAGATGAAATAGGCAATGATTATTAGCAGGAAGTGAAATTACTATTAAATTACAAAACATCTTAATAATTAGAAAGGAATATGAAGAACATGTATATTTTCTATCAACAACATTGTATAAATATCAAGCAAGGCTTTAACCAATGTTTTCATATTTGATCCTATACAATTATACAACACAGCTGATTATGTATTCATTATACCCTAAGGATTTGAATCATACCATCCAAATCCAACTGACCACTATATGTATATAGTCAAAATCAGTGCCATACAAGGTCTAATGGAAGAGTCATAATCCACAACCTCGCCTTCCTCGGTCCGTACGAGTAAATATGCAGTGACATCATGAGTCATCTGCTTCTAGATAAATTTTAGTCTAGTGGTAAAAATTTAGCCCACCTTGGTACAAGTTATGGCGCTAGTGAAGTTGAGCTACGGCTTTTAGCAGTGCTCTTCTAGGATTTGACTTACAGTCAATCTCGTGATACAAATTCCAGGTATGACTTATAGTCAATTATGTGATACAAATTCCAGGTATGACTTACAATCAATCCTGTGATACAAATTCTAGGTATGACTTACAGTCAATCATGTGATACATATACGTTCAGGATACAAGGTGGTATTCCAACTTGTACGCCGCATATTCAACAATATGCGTTCTGAGTTAAACTTGTTTCACCATTTAGAAAGTGATGACATTGAATGTATCTATGGAATAGGGCAACTACACTATTGGATTTCACTTGTTTAATTAGATAATTTAACATCTGTAAGCATCAATCAAGTTTCAATGTATAATCTCTAACCATGATCTACATAATCAGGACATAACTCATCACCAGAGAAGATTGAATCACATTAAGTGTGATCTCATCAGATCACATCCCTTTATGCTTGTTATTCATCATATGTCTATCTCAAGGACCAATGTCCATCACATCATAACCACCATAGCTCATACCTAGCTATGTACATCAATCAATATCACCTGCATGGTTAGAAGTTGATAACAAGAAGGCAAAGCATCATCATCTCATATAACTCATGTTATACATTTACATCATACACTTTACATAATAGCAATTAAGGTTTCACTTCCCCCAATTAGGGTTTACAAGGTTGGATCACCAATCACCCTTAGGTTATTACTTCCTTCATCATTATGAAGTATATTTATGATATTTAGAAACATATTCCTATCATTATTATGAAAACATGTAAAGAGGTCTAGCTTTCAATATCATACACATGATTATGCCATAGGGTATCACATCACACCATGTAACCCTAACATCAAAAAAATGCATCACTACACATCACAAAAGGTATCTGTTAAGGTTAGGGTATCTGTTAACCCAAGGTATCGGGAAACCAACCTAAGATTGGGTAACGACCACCATACTAAGATTGGATATCAATTTATCATCACTAGGTATCAATATATCATTACTTGGTATTGGTTTATCATCACTTAGTATTGGGCACCAGAAATGATATCGATTAGAGATACATAAGAGAGTGTATCGGTCATACAATCTCATAGGGTATCGGCCTAAGCATATCTTTAGATATCGAACACCTTCACCATCATGGGATATCAGCCACTAGGGTTTAGAGTGGTATCGGTTGAACCTCAAGGGAGATGTTTCCCTCTTCAACTCTAGGTGTATCAGGCTGCATGTGTGTCGGATTATATGTATATCATATTAGGGTTACCCATGTAGACTTCCATACTCAACTAAAATCATGGAGATTCAACACTCTTCCTTACTAGTCATCACCAGATCATAACAAACCCCATCATGGAAGTTATGTTGGATTTCATGTTAGATTTCATGTCGGATTGCATTGCATATCAGTTTAGCATAAAAGCAAATCATATCGCTTTAGTCATCTTCTTTCTAAAAATGATGATACTAACAAGGCAAATGAAAGGTGCACCTCATGGCAACAACTTAGTAAGGTTCTATTCTAAAAAATATAACATAATTCTACCAAGAATAGCTACTAACAAATAAGGAATAATGAGCTAAGCACAACTAGAAAGGTAACAAGTAGGAAGGTGATAATAACAAAGTAGGTTTAGAGCTATATTACCCCCCCTCAAGAACAACTACCAAGCTCTAAGCTCCAAGGTCAAGCTCCAAGCTCACAAACTCAATGTAGAGGAAGAAGATCCTCCACACACAACACCTCCAAGAAGGAAGATTGAACTGAGGTTAAAAGAGAGCAAAAGAGAGGAAAGAAGATACCAAGGTCCATGGCCGAGAAGAAGAAAGAAGAAGAGAAAGAAAGCTTGAAAACACCACTCAACAAAGAACAAAACAAGGCACCCAGCACTTCCTCTCTCCTCTAGATGATGCCAAGAGAGAGAAGAAACACTCTAGAGGTGGCAATCTTACACATCAACCCCTATTCTGGGTGAAATGCAAGTTTGCACCAAACCTCTCCATAAAGCACAAGCATCAAGCAACAAGCTCAAACAAGGAACACAAATCTCCAACATGACCTAAAAACATCTTAGATGATTAGAGAAAGGATCTAAGCAACACACTTGAGCAAAACAAATAGGGTTAGCCCAAAATGTGGATCAGGGTCCTTACAAGCCATAAACCCCTAATAGGGATTTCACCCCTGAAATCCTAAGAGAAAAGAGAAGGGTACTTCCTCCTCATCTCCTCTTCGAGCTCTCACATGGATTCATCAACACCACGATGATGCCAAAGAACCTTCACAAGCACAAGGTCCTTCCTCTTCAACTTTTTCACCCTTCGATCAAGGATCAACATTGGACCCTCCACATAGGTCATATCCTCATCAAGATCCACCTCCACAGGCTGTAACACTGACTCTATATCCGGATGGCACTTCCTCAACATACTGACATTGAACACTAGATGCAACCTATGAAACTCAGGTTACAACTCCAACTTATAGGCCACCTTCCCAACATATACAACAAATGGGTAAGGTCCCATAAACCTGGGATCCAACTCACCCTTCTTCCCAAACCTCAAAATACCTTTCTAGGGGGAGACCTTCATATATACTTTGCCTCCCACTTGGAACTCCAAGGGTCTATGGCAATTGTCTACATATGACTTATGTCTGTCCTGTGCTTCTTTCAACTATTGTTGTATTACCTTGATCTTCTCTATCCTCTGCTACACAATCTTAGGACCCAGAAGTTGATACTCCCCTATCTCATACCAACACAACAGAGACCTACAACATCCCCCATACAATGCCTCATATGGTTCCATGTCAATACTATGTTGATAGTTGTTATTGTAGGTGAACTCTATCAAACTGAGGTGTATATCCTAACTTCCTGAGAACAATAGAACACAAGCTCTCAACAGATCTTCTAAGATCTAGATGGTCCTTTTAGACTGACCATTTGTCTGTGAGTGGAAAAAAGTGTTGAATTTTAACTACATACCCAAAGTTGTGTGCAATCTCTCCCAAAAGTGACTTGCAAACCGAGGACCTCTATCAGATACGATAGTAGATGGGACACCATGTAAATGTGCTATTTCATCAACATAGACTTGAGCAATCTTCTCTATTGTGAATGTTGTCTTCATGGGAAGGAAATGTGCTAACTTGGTCAAGTTGTCAATGATTACCCAAATGGAATCTTAACATTTGGCTATCCTAGGTAGACTAACCACAAAGTCCATAGTCATATGATCCCATTTCCATTGAGGTATAGGAAACGGTTCAACTTCATGCAGGCTTCCAATGCTCAGCTTTGACTTATTGACATACTGCACACCTTGCAACGAACTCAGGTACATGTTTCTTCAAATCTGGCCACCAATACATATCCTTCAGGTTGTGGTACATTTTAGTACTACCTGGGTGCATAGCATACATAGATGTATGAGCCTCTTCCAACACCATCTTCCTCAGGTTATCCACAACAGGGACTACTATCCTGTCATGGTAACATACTATCATGCCTCCTGTCTCTTGAAAACCATCATGCTTCTTGCTGCCGAACTCTGATCTAATTTGATGTGTGCATCTTTCTATTGAGCTTCTTTGATCTATTGTCTCAGCGTAGGATTCACTTCTAATTGTGCCAGAAAACTAGCTAACAAAGAAACTTCCAACTTGACATTCATCTGACACAGGGAGATCAACATGTCTCTCTTGTGGCACATTAAAGAACTCAACTGACCTCTATCCATAGATGAAGACTTTCTGCTCAAAGCATCTACCACGACATTCACCTTTCCTGGGTGATAACCAATCATGCAATCGTAATCTTTGATCAACTCCATACAATGATGATGCCTCATGTTCAACTCCTACTATGAAAAGATATACTTCAAGTTTTTGTGGTCTGTGAAGATCTAAAACTTCTCCCCATACAGATAATGCCTCCAAATCTTCAAAGCATGAACCACAATAGTTAGCTCCAAATCATGAGTTGGGTAATTTTCCTTGTGTTTCTTAATCTGTCGAGAAGAAAAGGAAACTACTTACTTGTCTTGCATCAACACACATTCCAAACCATTCTTGGATGCATCACAGAAGATGATGTATCCTTTCCCTTGCTCGGGCAAAACCAAAACTGGTTTACTTATTAGCTTCTCCTTCAATGTCTGAAAAGATCGTTGACATCTGTCGTCCCAAACGAATGGCACATCCTTTCGTGTCAACTTGGTTTGGAGTAGGGCAATAGCACTGAAGTCCTTAATGAAGCTCATGTAGTAGCCCGCCAAACCTAGGAAACTGCACACTTCTGTCAGCGTCTTCGGCTGCTCCCATTCTGTCACAGACTCTACCTTCTTAGGGTCCATGTGTACTCCTTTTGTAAATATAATGTGCCACAAGAGAGCTACCTTTCTCAACCAAAACTCACACTTGCTAAACTTAGAATAGAGTCATCGTTGTCTCAACATTGTCAATGCCTGCAAATGTTGTTCATGTTGTTGATTGTCCTGACTATATATGAAAATTTCATCTATGAAGACAACCATAAAGTGATCAAGGAATAGTCAGAACACCCTATTCTTTAAATCAATGAACTATGTCGGTGCACTAGCCAGCCCAAACAACATAACCATGAACTCGTAGTAATCATACATCATCCTAAAAGCTGACTTTGGTATGTCATCCTCCTTGATCCTCAATTGATGATATCCTGACCCCAGATCTATATTCGATAGCACCCTCACACCACACAACTGATCAAACAGATCATCTATCCTCGGCAAAGTATACTTTTTCTTTATCATGACCTTGTTCAATTGTCTATAATCTATGTACAACCTCATAGACCCATCCTTCTTCTTCACAAACAACATTGGAGCACCCCATGGTGACGTACTCAGCCTGATGAAACATTTGTCAAGTAGTTCTTACAACTTCTCTTAAACTCTTCCATCTCTGTCGGTGCCAACCTATATAGTGTCTGGGCTATGGGTTGTGTACCAGGAACCAGATTGATCTTAAAATCAATCTCACGGGGTGGGGGAACACCTGGAAACTCTTCAAGAAACACATCCTTGAACTTCCCAACTACCAGCACTTCCTGGATACTAAGACTCCTCACCTTTGTATCCACCATGTGTACCAAAAATGCCTTGCAACCTTGTCTCAGAAGCTTCCTTGCTACCATAGCTGATACAAGACATGTCTAGAGAATCTTCCTATCTCCTCGGAAGATCCACTTCTCACTATCATCTACAAACATCACTTGCTTGGAACTACAATCCAAGACCACTCTATACTTTTATAGGGCATCCATTCCAAGGATCACATCGAATCCATTCATATCACGTGGTATGAGATCTACTTGAATGTTGTATCATAAAAAATAGAGAACACAAGAAGGACACACATTCTACAACACTGCAGAACTGACCAATGAGGTTTCTAGAAACAAGCTACTCTTCCTTCGACTAACAGGAAAACAACAAATACTAAGCACTTCACATGCGATAAAAGAGTGCATAGCACCCGGTTCAACCAAAATAGATATAAAGCTAGAAGAGGAAAAATCAGAATGAAATAACTCCATCTGACCTATCACCACTCGCGGGTTGACCACCACCTCCGACTGACTCATGGTGTAGAATCTATCCATTGTCTGTGTCACCCCTATCCTATGATTCCGTGAGAAGATGATCCAGGTTGGGATGCTTGGCCACATCCTCGTCCTCCTGTGCCACTGTTGCTTTTCTGTCTCTATGAGCCCTGCTGACTCTGCCTCGGTGACTGGGTCATATCATCACCTCTCATCAGACATTCTCACCTCAAATGTCCTATTTCCCCACACTTGTGGCAAGCCCAATTCCAATATTGCAGCCTGGATGGCCTTGTCACTGACACTGAAGTTGTACTCCGGGCTCCCGCAGGTGAAAAAATATGGCCTCTGCCCTTGCTTGATGGTCATTGAGTCAAAGCACTAAACCTATGTGACGCTAGTGATTCAAAAAACCTCGACTTCTTAAAGCCACCGGACGACTGCCCTAAACACTATGTAGACTGTTTCTTGGCATTCATCTCTCACTTCTCATTCATAGTTCGTTATATCCTTTGAATAGACTCCAAAAATGTAGCAAACCTCTCTTAGTTCTCCTAAGCAGCAGTTGGGGTAGACAACTCAGCGTTCAACCCTTTCTCCAAATGACGAATCCTCTCATCTTCTATCGCAACCATGTGAGGATATAACCTCAACAACTCCATAAACCTTACCTCATACTCGTTGATCGTCATGGACCCCTGTCGAATCCTCTCAAACTGAGTGATCTTCTATTCAAGATATGTCCAAAGAAAGTACCAACTTACAAACTCTCATCAAAACTCCTCCCAACCAACCACAACACTGGGTCTTTTCTCCTCCACCTCTATGGCCCATCAATGACCAACACTCCCTCTTAGGAGGTACACCGCATGCTTCACCTTATCCTCTTTAGGGATACTCAAGACCTTAAAAGCCTTCTTAAGCTCAGTCAGCAATAGATCCGCATCCACTGGGTCAGTTGTTCCAACATACTCAACAACCCCAACACGGCGAAGCTGCTTGAAAGTCTTCCCAGTACCTGAAGATTTAGCATGGGGAACAGGTGCTCTAGGATGAGGTGTAGGCATCCTGTCCTCCATATGAGTCATCGATTCCATAAACTGCCAAAAAATCATTTGAAAGGAAGGGTTTTCTGTCATGGCTGGGTCAAACTGGGGGACTTCATGCACTCGATCTTCTCATGCATGGTTCTTTGCACCACCAACTGGTGCTGCAACATTGCTCTCGACAACATGTTCTTCATGTTCTCCAGACATCTTTAATCTTTCTCTTCTTCTTCTGCATAAGTAGAAGTAACTATAAGACAAACTGGAGGATACTAGAATAGACAAAAACTCTAGTCTAGGTCCCTGTAGACTGAGCAAACCTAAAATCGGATACCAACCAAGCTGTGACACCCCACGCCACACAAAATGAGATTAATAAAAACATAATTGTGGAAAAGAGATTGAGGAGTAGATTACTGAGAAAACACAAAAAAAATAATCTTTTTTTATAAAACATCCATATAGAAAGAACCTTTACACATGTGCCCTTTCATGCCTCAAAGAATTCACAAAGCATGTTGATAACCTGTAATGAAACCATTGTTCTAGAACATATATACATAATTCCACCATATCTGGTATACAAATGGAACATAAAGAAAACATATTCATGAAACATCTACAAAATGTTCCCAAAGACCCAAGTGTACAGGGACGACACTAGAACTCTACCAACAAAAGACATCCAATAGCACCTCCAACCTTATCAACTATTGCTCCTCTGGCTGATACTCAACCTCCTTTACATGATCTATACCTCTTCTTGCTCGTCCACCTAAAACAGGTGTGGGAAACCCATGGGATAGGATTCCAAATCTCAGCGGGAGATATAACTAACCACCAACTCTATTATCATCACAGATATTATAAACTGAACAGAAGTATAGATATAGCTAAGATGAAATAGGCAATGATTATTAGCAGGAAGGGCAGTTACTGTTAAATTACTACACATATTAATAATTAAAAAGGAATATGAAGAACATGTATATTTTCTATCAACAACATTGTATAAAAATTAAGCAAGGCCTCAACAAATGTTTTCATATTTGATACTATAAAATTATACTACACGGTTGATTACGTATTCATTATGCCCTGAGCATTTGACTTGTACCATCCAAATCCAACAAACTACTATATGTATATAGTCAAAATTAGTGCCATACAAGGTCTAATGGAAGAGTCAGAATCCACGACTTCACCTTCCTTGGTCAATACCAATAAATATGTTGTGACATCATAAGTCATCTACTTCTAGAGACATTTTAGCTTAGTTGTGCATATTTAGCCCACCTTGGTACATGTTATGACGCTAGTGAAATTGAGCTATGACTTTCAGTAGTGCACTTCCAGGATTTGACTTATAGTCAATCCCATGATACAAATTCCAGGCATGACTTACAGTCAATCCTATGATACAAATTCCAGTTATGACTTACAGTCAGTCCTGTGATGCATATATGTCTAGGATACAAGACGGTATTCCAACTTGCACTTTGAATATTCAACAATATGTGTTCTGAGTTAAACTCATTTCACCATTCAGCAAGTGCTGACACTGAATGGATCTATGGCACAAGACAACTACGCTATTATATTTCACTTGATTAATTAGATCAATTTAACATTTTTAAGAATCAATCAAGTTACAACGTATAATATCTAAATAAGATATACATAAATAGGGCATAACTCATAACTAGAGAAGATTGAATCACATTAAGTGTGATCTCATCACATCATGTCCCTTTATACTTGTTATTTATCATATGTCTATCTCAAGGACCAATGTCCATCACATCATAACTACCATAGCTCATACCTGGCTATGTACATCAATCAACATCACTTGTATGGTTAGAAGCTGATAACAAGAAGGCAAAGCACCATCATCTCATAGAACTCATGCTATACATTTACATAATACATTTTACATAATAGAAATTAAGGTTTCACTTCCCCAATTAGGGTTTACAAGGTTGGATCACCAACTACCCTTAGGTTATTACTTCCTTCATTGTTATGAAGTATATTTATGAGATGTAGAAACATATTCCTATCATTATTATGAAAACATATAAAGAGTTATACCTTCCAACATCATAGACATGATTACTCCATAGGGTATCACATCACACCATGTAACCGTAACATCAACAAAATGTATCACTACACATCACATAGGGTATCTGTTAGGGTTGGGGTATCGGTTAACCCTAAGTAGCGGGAGACCAACCTAAGATTCGGTATCGACCAACATACTAAGATTGGATATCGATTTATCATCACTAGGTACCAGTTTATCATTACTTGGTATTCGTTTAACATCACTTGGTATCAAGCACCACAAATGATATCGATTAGAGGTACATATGAGAGTGTATCGGTCATACAATCTAATAGGGTATCATCCTAAGTATCTCTTTAGATATAGACCACCTTCACCATCATGGGATATCGGCTACAAGGGTTTAGAGTAGTATCTATTGAACCTCAAGGGAGATGTTTCCCTCTTCAACTCTAGGTGTATCTGGTTGCATGTGCGTCACATTATATGTATATCGGATTAGGGTTACCCATGTTGACTTCCATACTCAACTAAAAGCATGGAGATTCAACACTCTTCCTAACTAGTCATCACTAGATCATAACAAACCCCATCATGGTAGGTTAAAAGAGAGCAAAAGAGAGGAAAGAAGATACCAAGGTCCATGGTCCAGAAGAAGAAAGAAGAAGAGAAAGAGAGAACTACAAGTTTTTGGCTCGCCCACCAAGCTCCATGGGATAGTGCTCTTCAAGCTCAAGGTCATCCACCAAGGAGAGAAAGAAAAAATCACTAAAAGGGTTCTCTTGCATGGGAAGAAAGGGGTATATATACATGGTCAATGAGAGAGAGAGAGAGAGAAAGGGAAAGGTGTCACCACCTTAGAACCCTAGAAGACACATGTCCAAGAAGAAAGGCCACATGACACACCATGCAACAAGGTGATAGAACCTATGTCTCATCCACTTGGTCACTAAGGAAGGTCAAGGTCGATACACTCATCCCTCCCCTTCACAAACCGATAGGGATGAAACCCTAGGTCAGAAATTGATATGGCACATCTCTATGGTCACCACAACCCGATATGGTGATCCTCACCACCAAACCGATAGGATTTCCATCAAGACACCCTCAACCGATACCAAGTCTCCTCAAGGCAACCACAAACTGATACCAAGTCTCCTCAAGTCTCTCAAGCCCAAGACAACACTCTTATGAGAAAAGCACACCTCAAATGTGTGCCCAAAACATCACCAAGTATGTAACCACTCAACTAAGGCCAAAACAAGGTTCCCAACACTTCTCCTCTCCTCTATATGATGCTAAGAGAGAGAAGAAACACTCTAGAGGTGGCAATCTTGCACATCAACCCCTATTCTTGGTGAATTGCAAGTTTGCACCAAACCTCTCCGCAAAACACAAGCATCAAGCAATAAGCTCAAATAAGGAAAAAAACTTCCTACATGTCCTAATTAAATCTTAGATGTTTAGAGCAAGGAGCTAAGCAACACACTTACGCAAAATAAATGGGGTTATCCCAAAACGTGAGTCAATGTCCTTACAATGTTGGAAGAATTGTAGGGTGAAAGACAAACTTAATTCAATCATCCAGACAATAGCTTTGAGCTACCACAACCATGTTATCACATTTTGCACCATGGATCTCTCATGAACAAGGTGGTATCGCTTGTTCAAATTCCTTTTAGCTACACCTTCATCAAATTTCCAAGACCACCTGGATGGGTGAAGTTGATTTCTTCCCCTCCATCTTAGTTTTAGTGTCTGCTCGAAGATGAGCATTTTTCTAATATCGGGATGAAGGTTGGTGGTATGTACTCCATTCTACCTACACCTGTATGTTTTTATTCATGTTTTCTATTTCAACAATTTAGCCTTGTATGCATGCATTTTATTTAGATTACTTGCATTACAACTAAATATTGTTTCCATTAAAGTTCTTAGTTCTTACAATGTTAGTTGAAGCCAATATCTAGTCGGTTTACTTTACATCAATGTTTGCATTGTGCATATATAAGTCTTATATGATCCCCCTTGTTTAAATAAAGTTGTTGATGTTAACTGCCTTTCGAACATACCAATAGTTATAAATCACCCTTTCTTGAAAATGGATTTTGAATCATGTTCTCGAGAAAGGATGGAAAGTGTGAGAGGAACCAATAAGGATCAAATATGATGTTCCTCATATTGCTTAGTGAATCATATCTATGGAATTGGCATGTATCCCCTTATCATGTCGTTGTTTGGGTGAAGTGAATCATAGGAATCACATGATGTATTTAATCATAAGAACACATGTTTCACACGATCAAAACCCTCTTCTACACTCATTCTTAAATCTTCTTATCTTCCATCCACCAAAAAGAAAAAAAATCCATGAAGTGTTCCAAACCCTAATATTAAAGTGAAACACCACTCTTTCCCTCTATAAATGCTTCTTCCATACCCTCTCTATGTAATAGGGGTGTATCACAAAAAGTAAAGAAAATATGCTAATGTGCACATGTAAAAATGCAAAATATGTATTTTCATAATAAAATGCAATATCAAGTTGAATATAGGAGAGATATGAGTTCTTCCTTTCATACCTCCATTTATTTTATTTTACACCTAGGGGCACATATCATGCTCCACTGATATCCATTTGACAAATCCTATTGTTGGATTATGTTAGTACTTGTGATTTTGTAGGATTTCTCATGTTTTTCATAAAATCCTTAGACATATGTGGCGTTGAAATGGTGGAAGTAGTATTGTGAAGAAAATTTGAGAACAAGTATATGGAAACCTATGTTCCTTAGTCTTTGGAGATTGGTCAGCTTGGCAATATTTGTGGTAGGGATTCATGCACGATGTGAGTATGAGGCATGCATTGGTTTAAAATGTTCATTTGTAGATTTTTTATTATTTTGTATTACTCAAAGATGAGAAATATTTAGTCTTGGGGACAATTAATTTTTCATGCTTCTATTTTGTTTCATACAATATTTCTCTTGTTTTAGATTTCTACTAGTTTATGAAATTTATTATGTATTAAATGCATTTTTATGTTTTATGTGTAAATTGATTCAAATGAATGAGAGAATAAGTTATCTCTCCACATTTATCCCAGTGAATCACCAAAGAATGCATATATCACTCCCATCTCTGAGTATTGGAGTGATGATCCTTCCCTCATCAGGAAATTCAACACTTACACGAAATCCCAATAGGGTGACTAGATCACCTACTCAGTCAGTTGAATCACCTTTTCAAAGAGAAAGAAGTCACATTCCAAGTCTAGAAAATTGTTCATCCCATTCGATCAGTTCACCAATTTCAAGAAAATTACAATAAGACTAAATATTTCATAAATCTATTGATCGGGTTAGAAGTCAATCAATTGGGTGCCAACTCAAGCGTCGAAGTTATAGGCCAGTCAAACAACCTGCCTTATGAGTAGACCAATTTTAAACATTTTTAGACTACATGCTCAATAGTGAAGCGATTGATTCATTCACTGAGTCGACCGATTCACCAATATACTTTGCACTCAACAAAGACCCAGTCGATCAAATCATTCAACAATTGATTGAATGGAAAGTATAGTCTACATTAAAATGGCTCTAGATTCCACATTAAAAGTCCAAATTGGAGGATGCTAGTTGGGTTGGAAGTGTAATTCAATTATCTATTCAACGAGTATATTTGTTGACCTCTTACAGTCAATCAATATTGGTCCTCCAGTCAATTGTTTTGCCAATATCAGTAATTACAGCAAACTGCCCACAAGCATGGGAAAATTTCAAATCAACTTGAAACTATCAGGAATCCTATAAATAAAATTGAGGTACATCTAGGACATATGTCCATGAATCATCCCTCTCATCCATAACCTTATATGTCAAAGTTATGATCTTGAGATGGATGTCGATGCCTTGATGTGGAGATGTGCTTTGTTGGAGGACATGCCCAGAGAGTAAAATTGTTGATCTAATACACATGAAAACTTTGATTGACTATGTGTGGTCATGTCAAAGTGTAGTGTACCATCTATCCTGGGGACATGTGATAATAAGTATGTGAGTTGACCAAAGTAGGGTGCATATCTTATTGAAATAGCATTTGAATTGGAGTTGACTAGGCGATCTCAATCAGATTAACTACCTAGAGGCAAAAAGATGGCATATACATCATCAGATGATTTATGACAAGAAGTTATGCTACCGACTATCCAAGAGTTGCATTACATGCAATTGGTAATTGTAACCTACCTGAATAGTTAAATTTGAGCAGTCATCCAAGAATTACTCATAACATAATGCAATATGGATCTTATCTCACTAAAATATTTTTGATGCGATATAATAGCACAAGAACTTCACTTAGGAATAGATCCCAAGTCTAAACCTAATCAAATTTGTATTGGTCACCATCTGCAAGATGACGAGTGTTGTAGAAAAATAGCTTTAGGATTGAATCTAAAGGAAACCCTTTTTAAAAACAATTCATACTTCTAGACTAATAAAGAAAAAGTGATTAACAAGGATAGATCAAGTTCATAGTTGATTAATTAAATTTAAAAAATAAGAAAATAAAAGCAAAACATGAAATAAATAATTCTTAATGATGATAAAATTACCAACACATCAAGTTTAATAGTCATTAATTGTATAACTACTCCCTTACACTACATTGCTTATACATACCACTATTTAGATTAGAGAGGAAATTTCATATCCTTTTGAAGTATGGAATTCAGAAGGATAGATTTCATAGTAGGCTAGAGGTCCTGCTACCTAGGAATATGTAAACCGTCATCCTAGAGAACTCCCTTCTATGGTTTCATCTAGGAGTATTTTAATAAAAGATTAAAGTCTCTACATATAGGGATATAAAAATTACACAATATAGGCAGATAAACTATAGGGCATGCAATCAATCAATCAATAATCAATATGAAAATCCATATGAACAGCAATTAATAATAGAGAGTAAAATGCATGAACAACAATGCTAATCCCCACATCCCTATAAATGATTAACTCTCTACTTATGTTCAAGATACATGAGAAAATAAATACGCATAGGCTCATTGATAAAGTAGTAGTGTGTGAAAGAAGCACCTGGTCTGCAAAACTTATGGGAACTGGTACCAAGCAGTCTTAATCTATCAATCTTTCACATAAATCAACACTAACCTGATGTGCCAAATATCCCAAAATGTATATGTTACCATATTTTGTTGAGAATCTATGTTGGTAGCTGGACTGCAAAGGAAAATCAAAGGTTAGTTATCAGCCATTTCAAATCTTCTCTTTCATCCCGTCGTGCACTGAAGCAATCTCCATATGTGTATAATCAAAGGATAAGAAGATGGGCATAGAAGATTTGGGCCCGAGATTGGGAGGGAGGCATTTGGTTTCAACCCTACACACAGGGGGTGGGGTTGGGAGAAGGGGTTTTGAAAATCAATGAGAAAATAAAATAATCGCTTGTCTTTTAATTTGCACAACAATCCAAAATCCAAAGAAAACTATGAATGGAGAGGGGATTTGGATCTGGAATTTATGAGTTGCCTGTATTAAACTATACATAAGCAAGTTTTCTCTATGATAATTTATTAGAATATTTTATTCCATTTAAATATAAAAACCCTATAAAAGTGAAAATATAGTGGCATTTTGGCCAAATTCTTGCATAAAAATGCTACTAGTGAATAGTTTTGATGCAGTGAAAGTTGTTGATGTACTAGTATCACTTTCTCTCCTTCCCCTCCTATTGTGGGCTGTTGTCCTTGGGGTGGGTTTTTCTCTCCAAGAAAAGAACTTTTAGAAACTTGTCTCATAATGTATGTTTGCCTCCCCTTATATATCCATCCATTTATATAGGAAACTAGTGGATTTGTATTTTCCAGAAAAATCAAATCTCATTCCTAACCACAACTCAAAAAAATCGAACTTAGAATACTACCAGGGATCACAGCTTCCTGATTCATTAACTAGTTGACCAACTGGGATTGATTATGTAATCTAGTCGACTAACTAGGTTATCTATTCGACTGACTGGGCAATCTAGATTCATTTTTAATTGATTGATTTGATTCCAATTGACCAACCCACATCCTTTATCGTTTAATATAAATTTGATCAACTAATTGGGAAACCTAGTTGAGCGACTGGCCAGTTTCCCTAACTAGTGATTAGTTGATCAATTGAAAATCAATCATTTGGCTTATCCAAACCATCCAATTCATTGACTAGCTTTTCCAGTCAACTGCTTGGATAGGTTTTACATTATATTGGTAGTGATGTTCAAAATCACATAAGAAAATATTGGTGTCTAGCAACACATCAATGCTAACCAAGTAATTGGAATAACTTGAGAACAACTTCAACCTATATAGTGACCAATATGACCATGATTGTATAATCCCTTTGTCATAGATATCCAAATTAAAATCAGGCATGGAGTTTCCATCCACTTAACATTCAATGTATGTTTCTTGAACTATAGCAAACTATTGAGATTGTGTGAGCTCAATATCAAATATTGACTTACATGAGCATGGACAAATATTTCATAGTCTCTCTTATCAAGTGGCCATGGTATCGCTCTAATGGAGGGACAAATTTTATCTACATTACTCACAATAATCCACAAGTGTCACAGTAGACCAAATCGTTACCTGTATGACAACCCTTATTTTGAGTCGTGTTGGTTTATTGTTTAAGTACATGCTTTATCATGTGAATATTGTAGAGAATTAAGATCTAAGGATCACATTCACTACTATCAAATTGATATATGACTCTTGACTTGCTAGGACATGACTTTTGTTACGACCCCACCTTTCAGTAACCCCCAATTAAGGGAGACTAAGAGGTTGGAGCCGCACCCATTAATCCCGGATCAAAGGTTCAACATATAAATATAAACAATTATTAAATTCTAACAGACTATACTGAAAATGGTAATAAATTTTTTCTTTGCATACCTTGAAAAGTTGGGAACAAACTAACTTCTAACCTCAGCTGAACTATTCTATCTAATTCCTCCTTGTTCCTTAATTCTTGAATTCACAAGGTGTCGCTTTACTGTTTGTACTTTTCATTGTACCTAAAACGCCGACAAACAAAACGTCGGTCAGCCGAAGCTGGTATGTGGAGGAAACAGATAATGTTCAACTATTTTAACAATATAATCATGCAATTAATCATTTAACAATCAAGATTACATTTTAAGCCATACAACTCAATCTATACAAATTCTCGAACTCTGCGCTGTCCCTGCAGTGGACATGAATAACACCTCTCTTTTAGGTAATAGAGTCGCATGGCACTATCCGAAGATAGCCCAATATCTAACTCATTATGACTTGATGGTCCTACCTCCATGGTAGCCATGTACTAAGTCAACCATAGACCTGATGGACCTACCCAATAGGTAGCCATGTACTAGATCATCCATAGACCCGATGGACCTACCCAATAGGTAGCCATGTACTAGATCATCCATAGACCTGATGGACCTACCCAATAGGTAGCCATGTACTAGATCATCCATAGACCTGATGGACCTACCCATAGGCAGCCATGTACTAGGTTAGCTATTATTCCACAGAGAGAACCAGGATCTGAGTTTATAGGCATATACATTAAGTGATAGTCATAGTCACTTTATAATTGCAATATGAACATCCAAATAGTTTAGTTGCATTCAATGCGATTAAACATTCGGGAATCCATCGAGAAACTATAGCGGTTATTCATAATCGTAACCACATACCTGATCCAGAGCAACTTGATTGTCCAAGAAATAAGAATAAAGAACAAGCAACAAGCAATCAACAATATCCTAAAAATTAATGCATGGAATCCAAGTGTTATAGTTTATCCAGAACATTCTAAAACTAAACTTGGATTCTACCTTATGCTTTCTAGGCCACCTTTAGGTTTCCCTTTATCTTTTACTATTTTAAACCCTATTTTAACACAATTGATCACAACCCCTAATTATCTCAACATCTAATCTATAATTTCGGATTTAAGGCATAATTAACCATTAAATAAGTCCATTAAGCCTCTTTTCATTAAAGCTATCATTTTTATACTTTTTAACCCATGCCAAAGTCATTATGCTTGTTTATCATCAATTCATAGTTCCTTATGCTCTAATACTCATATGAATGTTTATTTATTATCAATTCTACCTTGATTCATTCAAAAACCCTAATTTCTATATTAAGGTTATTTATCCACAATTAGCCAAAAATACTACTTTCATGCTTTCTAGATTGATTCTCATATTTAGATTATTTAAAGTACTTTCATACACATGGAACCATGAATCAAGCCAATTAAACATCAGTAGCTCACTTTTCGACCTAACTACTCTTTTATGAATAGGAAGTTCATTTCCAATTCTAAGTATTCAGAAATTATCATTGATTCATTTATCTTTAAGCCTTAGGGTTTTTCTTTGATGGAATCATTAAAGATGATGACTTTGCATACTTTTTCTTATTCCAAGAAGTTTCAGGCCCTGAGTCTATTTTTAATGGCTTCTACACAATTTCCTGATCAATTTCCATATAAAGTTCACTTCAATCTGATCATCCTAGCATGAGTTATGATATTATGAAATAATTACCTTTTATTTGGGGAAAAAGACTACTCTGCCCCTTATCTCCTGTTCGCCATCCGAGGGTAGAGATGTAATCTCCCTAGCTCTCATCTCCCACCTTCGATCCTTCGCTCCTTTATGCAGTAGCCATGGACGAGTCAACCACAGCGTTGACTATCCCGTCCATGCTACCAACGACCTTGGTCTCTTCATCCCCGCCTTCGCCTGCTCTGGCCGCATCCAGAGAGCACATGTGTGATGCTCACGGTGGTGGGAGGCGGCGCCCCCCACAGGTCACCTGCCGGCCTACAACAGAGCAGCAACAGCCTTCTTGAGGAAAGTAGTCGGGGCCAAAGGAGAGTTCCTGTAACTCCTTCTAGTCGGTTCGCAACTTTCTACCCCATCGTGAAGAGGGTAGCACCCTTTATATAGGTACACCTGATTCAGGTGCAGCCATGGAATCTGACCCTATCTGCCATAATAGGGAAAATTGACCCACACATGGAAACTAGGGGGAACCAGACATGGTTCGGTCCGACTCTGTCTCCCGATTCCAAAGAAAATCTTGTTTTCCCCAATCGTGGCCTGAGGAGAGGGAGAGAAACACGAGAAGATTGTAGGTCCTGCTGTTCTTTCCTTTTCCTAACTCAAGCTGGAAGACAATCCTTTGATCATCCGATCGCCATCCAATGGCCATCCCTGAGCGTGACACATGCCTGGGTTGGGCCCAAGGTTTCCCATTCCGATTTCAAATCACATATTAACTTGATTATCCCTTCCTTTTTTATAAAATCAATAACTCTCTCCTCGTTTATCCGTTTTCAATAAAAGTTTAGGAGAAAGTCTATTATGACTTAATATACCTTTGTATGAAATTTGAGACTAAAACTCAAAAGGAAAAACCTTTTTCTTCATATGCAAGTCAAGGACTTATAAGGCATATTTTATGCATATTTCTTCTCTCTTAATTTTTATTTTCTTTATTTTGCTCCCTTTTAGCATTAGGAATCTTATGGATACGAAAATCCATCAAGGATAACTCAATTATATCTCTTTCCACTTACTTTCCACATTTTATCATTTTTTTCAATTTCTTTCTTAATAAAGAAATACTTAGTTGTTATTTTCTTTTCTTATTGCTTTCTCTTTGCAACTTTAGACTCCTTGGAACCTAAGGAACCAAAGAGGCATGAAATACATCTTTGGATTACATTATTTTGCCTTCTAGAGGTTTCCACATATTTCTTTTCTCAAATTCTCAATTATTAATTAAAATTCCTTTTTTTTATTGGGCCCAATAGCCAATAAAGCCCCCAAGCAACCAATCAAGGCTATTGTGAATGGAATCCATTTATTCAAAACAAATCTTATAATTATTTGTTCAATTATCTTTAATATGAGAAATTACATTTCTCACCAATTGAACCCAAAAATTGGGGTTATAACATCCTTCCCCTCTTATAGATATTTTGTCCTCAAAATTCAATCAAACAAAACAAACAATTCAGGATAAGATTTTTCCATGTCCATCATTGGCCCCTATGTGGCTTTGCCGTACTCATGGTGTTTCCAAAGAACCTTTATCATCACATATTCTTTTCTCTGAGTTCTTTCATCCTGGCGTCTATAAACTACACAGGTGACTCAGGCCATTTCAGCCTCCCTTGGGGCTTACTAGGTTCATTGCGCAGCACATGGTCAGGGTACCTCACATAGTGCTCTAAATTGGACACATGGAAAACATCTCCCATTACTCTATCCTGAGGGGTACGGTCAATCCTAACCTTCTCCACCCATCCATCTCTAATGGACCCATGTATCGGGGACTCAACTCTCTTAGTTATAACTTAGAGGGGTCGGATTTTCATGTCACATTTTCTCCCACAGTAACTTGTATGTCAGTCTACTTTGCATCTGCTCACGACTCTCATCGTCTCTAGGCTCCTTTCATCCCTTGCACAATCAAAGTGACTTCATCTACACGCACTGGGGTCCCTTTTTCTAACCATCATGTGGTACTTTTCTAACCATCATGTGGTCCTTTCACCAACATCACCTTACTGAAGTGGTGACCGACACAACCTCCCTTACAGAGCTTCATATAAAACCTGATACTGGCTATGGTGGTCATTGTCACATCTTTCATAGGACAAGAACTGTCTCTAGATATCACCCTGAACGAGCACACATGCCCTCATCAGACCCTTTAGTCTGGATCATACTAACCATAGTTAGGGGTGATAAACTATACTAACCTTGAGTTCTTCATGTACCTACTTCCACTTTATGGAAGTGAACCTTTAGGTCAAACTCAAGAACCTTTGAACTCGCTTCATGGTGTAGTTGAACCATCTCTCTTATGGGTAGTTCAACTAGATCTGTCCCTTAACAGAACTCTTTCTTTCTTATGTCATCTCGGTAAGGCGATCTACCATAACCCATATTGCATCTCGACCTTCCTCGGTCCAGGGAAGACCCATCACAACATCCATAGTGCTGAGCTCTCATTCCCTCTCAGGGATTCTTTTGTCCCCTATATCGATACAATGGGTTATTGGGGTTCGTCCTTTACCTCCTGGCTTGCATGGTCATAACCCACATGCAACTTCATCTTAAGCATCCAAAGTGCTATTGCCATTTTCCATGGTGTATGGTGATCTTCAATCATGATTTCCTGTATGTCATGATTCCTCCAAGATCGATTCCTCCGAAACCCTAAACCACTCTAGTCGGGGTTTCATCACCTTCTCTTCCAAAGAAGTACATCTGAGGTTTTACCACCATACTTTCATTGCATCCAGGACTAGACTGGCTAACCAAACAACCATAACTTTTCAATGTATCTTGAGTGTTATCCAAACACCTCTCCTTTTCGAACTTAAGGTTAGCCAATCAACCCTTTCTAGCTTCTGGTCAAACAAGTCAGATGTATCTCAAACAGAGCATCTATTACCACTTCACATCCTTAGGTATTAGGTAACATTACACTTCCATGTATTTCACTTATCATGTCACCTCAAACTATATGATTATCTTCATAAGAACACTCTCTGATTCCATCATCATGATGATCAAACTCAACCTGGTATAACTTCTAAGTTCCACATAGCTCATGATAAAAACATCCTCATAAGGGAACTATCTCATTCCTCTTAGTGTTTACAACCCATCCATGTATCATTCACTTTACTAGGGTAGATATCTTCTCTATCCCCATTTCTCGTGGCAACGCCCCAATCTACATCATCTCTTATCCTTGGTGTATGACATGCATAATGTCCTATCTCTCACCCCCATAACAAGAGGAAATAAGCATTTGGTTGCAGTCCAAATACAGAGTTCTTCCTGTTCCAAGAGTAGAGATGGTACATCCCACCTTGCCAATACACCTTTATATCTAAGTTGCAACGTGCCACATATGTCTCTACATCACAGACATCATGATATCAACAAGTCTTGAACCTACTGAGATTTATATCCTTGGTCATCTCCTCTAGGTCTATAGGGTACCAACTCTTTTGGGGTCATCCCTCTTCCCTCATGCATCAAGAGAGTGCCCTACTCATCTACCCTTTGGATCCCATGAGTTCATGAAGGTGATCAATCTCCTAACCCATGGCCCTCAGACAATGATAGTTGTTACCTCCCGACCCTATGGTCATGTGCAACTGGGGAATTAGGCAACTCCTACTTCATCGGTCTTATCCCTACCTAACCCTAGGATAGACTTAGGATTCTCCATTATAGTACATGTTCACTTAGAACCTTACCCCAGTCTTCATCATCTCTCTTTCTGCATTCATGGGCTGACTCTCATCCGTTCATAGGCATCATGGCAACCGGCCTACCTTGGTCAAGCCCCATATTGGTTACCTCCATGGTAACACATTCATATGCAATAGAGATGGATATCTATGGGTCTGTAGATTCAATCTCATACTATGTACCTTTCACTTAGCTTCTCAAGATCCTATGAGACCTCTTTAGGTTACCTTGAACCAACAAAGCTGATATACACCCTTCCAAAGGGGTCCCTCTCCTAGGATGGGAGGAAAACTATCTCTAAGGTCACAAAAGCTCTTAGGTCTAGGGTTTACATCCACACGAGCCTACTTAACCCTAGCAAGCTGTTAAGGCATGAGCAGATCACTTACTGTACCATGCTAGATCATACTTGTCCTCTTTCCTCAATGTTGGATCAAGATCATACATTTCTTTATCATCAACCTAGCCGTGAGGGGTTCCTCAAACACACCTTAAACTTCAGGGGCTCCCCTTTTCCTCTATACATTAGGATTACCATGCTCGCTTCTATAGGAACTCAACTTCTCCATGAGTATTAGGTATACCACTTCCCCTCTTAGGCCTAGGAACCCTAGGTTCACATGTAGGTGTCCAACTGTATGCTCTATCTCTTAACCACGAACCAAGCATGTAAAAGGCATGACATACACTCCTTGTCATCCTTCAACTCGAGCAACAGTTAGAATTGGGTCCTCCTTAAGGACAACCAACAATATACAAGGCCTCATAACCTGCTACTAAACCTTTCTAGGTCTAAGGAACTCTTTTTCCTATCTCAGAAGGTAAACACCTATACTATAGGCACATAGGCACCAGATGCTTCATCTTCACTCCCTAGGGTTTGGTCCCTCTAAAGGCAACCAAGATGTCATCAACTTATGAGGCAACCACTATCATCCATTGTTCAGGGTTTTAGGCTTCCAACCTTCTTGCTAGGTTTCCTGCTCCCTCTAGAGCTAACCCTACATCCAACCTCACCATTAGAGTTCCTCTCTTCATGAAGGATCAACCTCAAAAGCATTATCTACATGGGTGAAGCCTAGGTTCGAACTTATGGTTGCTCAAGATCATCTGTAACCCTTTATGCTCCATCATAATTCCTTATCCAGGGTTTCATCCTACTGCCAGCATTATGACATGCCCTAGGTGTCATCTATGCCCTATTTCACAAGCCCATAGGGTTTCTATGGTCCTTCACTAACATCATCATCTAAGGAGCTATCCTTTACCCTAACATGCACGACCCTTCCCACAGTTGGGTTGCCAAAGGTGCTAGGTCACCCATGGATCCTATGGCATCCCAAAGGCATGTCCTTTCAAACACCTGGTCCAACTCATCTCTCTCTAACCTTCACTTAGGGTTAGGGTTAGCATCATCCTCCGAGGATGTGCCAGGTCTCTACTTGAAATGGAGATCTTTATCTCTAAGACTAACTTATCCTCCTGTCACGAAGGTCTAACCTTAGGTCCCTTCTAAGGACATGACATCTTATGTCATACGACCTAAGCATGTATCTATTATTTATTTTGCGCTTACTCTATTAAGCTTATGTCCATGACATCTTATTTACATGTCTTTCATTAATTTCGTGGAGGATTCCTTAAACCTTATTAACCTTACCCATACCTTAAGAGGGTGAGGAGAAGAAGGAAAACCCTAATCCTTTGTGTCCTTATCAGAATTTTGTGATGAGAAGGGATGAATAAGATGAGAATTCCTAAAGGTATCTTATTTCGATTCATACCCTAAGAATTTGTCCAGGCGGTCACACGGGTCCGAGAGTCCTCGTATTCCGACTAGCGGTGCGGAGGAAAATCTTGCCAGCCCCCGGTCGTGATCCCTTTCTAGACACCTCCGTCTTTTGGATACTCCTCTAATAACTCCCTTGGGTTCTATGGAGTTTGTAAAATTTAATAATTATTAATGGTTAAGTGAGGAACCTAAGCTCTGATACCAAATGTTACGACCTCACCTTTCAGTAACCCCCAATTAAGGGAGACTAAGAGGTTGGAGCCGCACCCATTAATCCCGGATCAAAGGTTCGACATATAACCATAAACAATTATTAAATTCTAACAGACTATACTGAAAATGGTAATAAATTTTTTCTTTGCATACCTTGAAAAGTTGGGAACAAACTAACTTCTAACCTCAGCTGAACTATTCTATCTAATTCCTGCTTATTCTTTAATTCTTGAATTCACAAGGTGTCGCTTTACTGTTTGTACTTTTCATTGTACCTAAAACGCCGACAAACAAAACGTCGGTCAGCCGAAGCTGGTATGTGGAGGAAACAGATAATGTTCAACTATGTTAACAATATAATCATGCAATTAATCATTTAACAATCAAGATTACATTTTAAGCCATACAACTCAATCCATACATATTCTCAAACCCTGGGTTGTCCCTGCAGTGGACATGAATAACACCTCTCTTTTAGGTAATAGAGTCACATGGCACTATCCGAAGATAGCCCAATATCTAACTCATTATGACTTGATGGTCCTACCTCCATGGTAGCCATGTACTAAGTCAACCATAGACCTGATGGACCTACCCAATAGGTAGCCATGTACTAGATCATCCATAGACCCGATGGACCTACCCAATAGGTAGTCATGTACTAGATCATCCATAGACCTGATGGACCTACCCAATAGGTAGCCATGTACTAGATCATCCATAGACCTGATGGACCTACCCATAGGCAGCCATGTACTAGGTTAGCTATTATGCCACAGAGAGAACCAAGATCTGAGTTTATAGGCATATACATTAAGTGATAGTCATAGTCACTTTATAATTGCAATATGAACATCCAAACAGTTTAGTTGCATTCAATGCGATTAAACATTCGGGAATCCATCGGGAAACTATAGCGGTTATTCATAATCGTAACCACATACCTGATCCGGAGCAACTTGATTGTCCAAGCAATAAGAATAAAGAACAAGCAACAAGCAATCAACAATATCCTGAAATTAATGCATGGAATCCAAGTGTTATAGTTTATCCAGAACATTCTAAAACTAAACTTGGATTCTACCTTATGCTTTCTAGGCCACCTTTAGGGTTTCCCTTTATCTTTTACTATTTTAAACCCTATTTTAACACAATTGATCACAAACCCTAATTATCTCAACATCTAATCTTCAATTTCAGATTTAAGGCATAATTAACCATTAAATAAGTCCATTAAGCCTCTTTTCATTAAAGCTATCATGTTTATACTTTTTAACCCATGCCAAAGTCATTATTCTTGTTTATCATCAATTCGTAGTTCCTTATGCTCTAATACTCATATGAATCTTTATTTATTATCAATTCTACCTTGATTCATTCAAAAACCCTAATTTCTATATTAAGGTTATTTATCCACAATTAGCCAAAAATACTACTTTCATGCTTTCTAGATTGATTCTCATATTTAGATTATTTAAAGTACTTTCATACACATGGAACCATGAATCAAGCCAATTAAACATCAGTAGCTCACTTTTCGACCTAACTACTCTTTTATGAATAGGAAGTTCATTTCCAATTCTAAGTATTCAGAAATTATCATTGATTCATTTATCTTTAAGCCTTAGGGTTTTTCTTTGATGGAATCATTAAAGATGATGACTTTGCATAATTTTCTTATTACAAGAAGTTTCAGGCCCTGAGTCTATTTTTAATGGCTTCTACACAATTTCCTGATCAATTTCCATATAAAGTTCACTTTAATCTGATCATCCTAGCATGAGTTATGATATTATGAAATAATTACCTTTTATTTGGGGGAAAAAGACTACTCTGCCCCTTATCTCCAGTTCGCCATCCGAGGGTAGAGATGTAATCTCCCTAGCTCTCATCTCCCACCTTCGATCCTTCGCTCCTTTGTGCAACACCCATGGACGAGTCAACCACAGCGTTGACTATCCCGTCCATGCTACCAACGGCCCTGGTCTCTTCATCCCCGCCTTCGCCTGCTCTGGCCGCATCCAGAGAGCACCTGTGCGATGCTCACGGTGGCGGGAGGCGGCGCCCCCCACAGGTCACCCTCCGGCCTGCAACAGAGCAGCAACGGCCTTCTTAAGGAAAGTAGTCGGGGCCAAAGGAGAGTTCCTGGAACTCCTTCAAGTCGGTTTGCAACTTTCTACCCCATCGTGAAGAGGGTAGCAACCTTTATATAGGTACGCCTGATTCAGGTGCAGCCATGGAATCTGACCCTATCTGCCATAATAGGGAAAATTGACCCACACATGGAAACTAGGGGGAACCAGGCATGGTTCGGTCCGACTCTGTCTCCCGATTCCAAAGAAAATCTTATTTTCCCCAATCGTGGCCTGAGGAGAGGGAGAGAAACACGAGAAGATTGCAGGTCCTGCTGTTCTTTCCTTTTTCTAACTCAAGCTGGAAGACAATCCTTTGATCATCTGATCGCCATCCAATGGCCATCCCTGAGCATGACACATGTCTGGGCTGGGCCCAAGGTTTCCCATTCCGATTTCAAATCACATATTAACTTGATTATCCCTTCCTTTTTTTATAAAATCAATAACTCTCTCCTCGTTTATCCTTTTTCAATAAAATTTTAGGATAAAGTCTATTATGACTTAATCTACCTTTGTATGAAATTTGAGACTAAAACTCAAAAGGAAAAACCCTTTTTCTTCATATGCAAGTCAAGGACTTATAAGTCATATTTTATGCATATTTCTTCTCTCTTAATTTTTATTTTCTTTATTTTGCTCCCTTTTAGCATTAGGAATCTTATGGATACGAAAATCCATCAAGGATAACTCAAGTATATCTCTTTCCACTTACTTTCCACATTTTATCATTTTTTTCAATTTCTTTCTTAATAAAGAAATACTTAGTTGTTCTTTTCTTTTCTTATTGCTTTCTCTTTGCAACTTTGGACTCCTTGGAACCTAAGGAACCTAAGAGGCATGAAATACATCCTTGGATTACATTATTTTGCCTTCTAGAGGTTTCCACATATTTCTTTTCTCAAATTCTCAATTATTAATTAAAATTCCTTTTTTTTATTGGGCCCAATAGCCAATAAAGCCCCCAAGCAACCAATCAAGGCTATTTTGAATGGAATCCATTTATTCAAAACAAATCTTATCATTATTTTTTCAATTATCTTTAATATGAGAAATTACATTTCTCACCAATTGAACCCAAAAATTGGGGTTATAACAACTTTTATGTGTCATTATCAAACTGTTGTCAAGTATAAGTTGTTCTCTAACGAATACCCATGTATCTGAATTGACTTACAATATCATGGATAATAGTTATCATTATACATACACACTAACCCTTACCTATTAATTTTGTCATATAATATCCACAATATCATCTGACTAGGGGAATAACAAGAATGCATACTCTTAAGTATACATTTGATCTTATGTTCATATCCTCAAAGAAAACCATATGTTACTGAGTTAAAACATTATAAGGACAATGTTTCATTTATTATTATATTAATATTAAAAACAATATCATAAGTATACTTTTTATTAATAATAATCAAATCATATACAATGTTTCCCTATTACAATAATCATATGACAACTCTTAGAACGCACAACTAACAACCTCCAACTTTCAATAGAGTCATTCAATCATGAATCAATTTCCAAGTGATCAATTATGACAACTCTTATGATGTACAACTAACAACCTCCAACTTTCAATAGAGTCATTCACTCATGAATCAATTTCCAAGTGATGATATAAGTGTTATTGTCAAGGGATCAATAATATTGCTTTTAGTTGGTACTCTACAAATCATTACAATCCCCTCCATCTGATCTTCTGTATGAGATGATATTGTCATAGTATGTGCTTGGAATGCTAATGTGTTTAGGTTCAATGGATCCATTATTATCACATTAAAGTTCTATTGTGTCCTCAATGGTGGGAACTACCCTAAGTTCACTAATAAAATTATTTGATCCATATTGATGCCTTTATTGCATAGGTCGATGTGGCAATATACTTAAGTATTGCTATAGAATCAACTACAATCTCTTTCTTGAAACTCTTCTAGCTTAGAGCTCTATTATTTTGGTAAAACACAAAACCTAATTACGATCAATAATCATCCTTGTCGGTTTGGAAGCTCGTATTATTGTGACCCTTTACAACTAATTCTTTTTCACCTTTGCATACCAAGAACTGATCATTAATTCTTTTCAAGTACTTTGTGATATAATTCATGGCAATCTCGTGACCTTCACTAGAATTTGAATGGTACCTTCTAATCATTCTCAATTCATATGAGACATCTAGGCATGTAGATAACATTGCATACATAATTGATCATGTTGCAAATGCATACAAAATCATGCTCATGCATGTTAGTTCTTCCAAAGTATTAGGACATTGAGATTTAGAGAGACATCTTTTATAATACATGGGTAAGTTCCTCTCTTGAATCCTAGATGATGAACCTTTTCAACACCTTGTCAATATATATACTCTGACTTGGGCCAAGAGGCCTTCTAGAATTATCTCTATAGATCTTGATTGTTAGAATATAGGATGTTTCGCCTATGTCCTTTATGAGGAAGGTATTGTCCAACCAAGTCTTAACCAATTGTAGAGTAGGTATGTTATTTCCCATCAGTACTATCTCATTCACATATAATATGAATATAATTACGTTCTCATTAACCTTCTTGTAAATGCAAAATGCATCTTCATTTTGATAAAGTCAACCTATTTTACTATCTAATCAAAATGATGATTCCAACTTCTAGATGTTTGTTTCTGTCTATGTATTGATCTTTGTAATTTAAATACTTAATTGGCTTCATTTTGAGCGATAAAACCTTCATGCCATGTCAAATACACATTCACTAGAAGATCCCCATTTTGAAAAATTATTTTGACGTACAATTGTCAAACCTCATAGTCATGATAAGTTGAAATGACAAACATGATATAAATAGATTTGACTATGATAACTGGTGACATTTTTTTGTTATAATTAACCCTTTGAACTTGAACGAGTTTTTTTTACAACCAATCTCATTGTTATTTTATACACGATTGATTAGTTGGGCGAAATGATAGACATGACATGCTGAATTCAAAGGAGTACTTGGAGCCAGATTAAGTTTTTGCTTTTATTTCCCGAGCCATTACTTCCCATCGTTCGTTGTTGTGAAGTAGATGGATATTATATGAACCATGAATCACAAACGTGGGACATAACTATTTGTATGTCTTTGTATTAGGAAGATAAATGGACAAAGCTTTCAAAGAGCAACCCCACCTCCCTCCTCTTCACCAACCCCCACCCACCCGCGGAGTAAAACCCCCATCCCGAGGCACACGCCCACGCATATCATTTCAAATGCACTCTTCACTGTAGTACATAGTATCACAAATAAACAAATGATAACTTTCACGTTGAATGCGAAGTTGCCGACAAAATAAGCAATGGTGTACATAATTTTATGCTGGATTAAACCCTGAAAAGAGAGCAAAGGACTCAACGCTCCACAAGGAATTGAATAGGACACGGCAACAGCACATTGTCGTTGTTTCAAACAACCGAAACAGAATTAAGACAATACATAATACACATCAATACGTGGGATCCGAACTCTTCCCAAAAAGACAACCCTAGCTCTGTCCCAAGATGGAAACACAAGTTTCCAATTGCAAAAACCGTGGGCGAAGAAGGTTCAGTTCTGGATAAGATTCATTAAATAAATGTTTTCGTTCCAGCTCCCTTTTCCACCTTTCGGTTTTATTCTTCGCATCGGCGTCGCCCGCATGCCTTGCTTGAAATGCAAGTGCCGGTATGGGCAAAACAGGAACTCCGTTATACTGTTTTAGAAACAGGCCGACCTCGACCAGAACCCGGGTGTCTTTTCCTAATCTTGGTCAAAAATAAAACAATTTTGGTCCAGTGGTTATTTGGCTGGCGTGTGCCTGTCGTGGGGGACCCGACCCATACGTCATGCCTCAATGACACTTCTTCCTCGAGGACCGACATATGTTTGCAGGAACATTTCAGGGTTTTCTGGTTTCCACCTGATTAAAGGCTTGACTTTCTCTTTTTGTTTTCTGGGGCTAGGTTTATTTAGGGAAGTGATCGTGTATTTCAATGCAAGTATTACAGTAGATATCTAGAACCGCTTGCGTTGAAGCTCTCATCGCTTCCATTTTGACGATGTCAAATACTTCATCATCTAGTATGCAACATTTCTACTTGAGTGCTTCAACATAATGCATCGTGTGATGTCTAATATCACCAAGTTTTTCTATAGCTCAGCTATCTATACCTAGTTATATTTACGGTAATCACACGAGTATCAAGTGATTTTGTTGGTATATGTATGAGCCTTATGTATGTGTATAAGTTGCACTCGTAATCATCTGGACATTTTATTGGTATGTAACAAGAAATTAAACCAAATGCAGTTCGTGGAACCCAAATCCATAATCTACAATTTTCTTGATTTAGACCTAAGTTTAGGTGAACTGCATTTCAACCGGAACTCAGCTCGGCCAACTAATGTCAAATGTGGTCAAGTTGTAAGTTCGACCATGTCGAAGTAGACGCTTCAACTTTTTTTCTACTGTGTTTTGAAGTATTTGGCTGAGAAGATGTCCATTTTCAAGTTTTTAGATGTTTTTGGACCCTTTTTTGGTGTAAGAAGCACAAATTATATTGAACAAAAGAAATTTGGGTACGAAAAAGATCTGGTGTCCCCAATATCCTATACAATCATTCTATGGATGACGGTCAGAATCCCAAAAGACTAGGAAAGAAAGGCACGCGTGCCTCAAATCAAAACCTTAAAAACAACGAAAGAGAATTTTAGGCAAAGGATACACCTCATATTACAAGGAAAGGCACAAACCAACTACTTTCCTCAAAGGGAAAAAGCCGTAACACTTTGGCACGCCGGCCAATCAAACGCAGAATCAAAGGTTCAAACCACCATTGGCACATCCGCACTAGAAAACATGCATGCAAAGACCGCTACCTACGTAGTAGGATCAACTAGCCCCCAGCATAAATAAATACAACTCATAGGAAGTCGCATGACAATCCTGGTACTTGGCTAAGGGTTTAATAATACTATCTGGCCCGCCAAGGCTAGCTACACCGTGTCGTCGTCACCATGTTGCTGTTGTCGACCCCTCCACACGACAAACACCAACGTGGTTGATAGCTATCACCGTGGTACTGTAATACACCAACGTTGTATCACAGTACCACATGGTCGATAGCTATCACAGAGAGGGGGTGTATTACAACACAACATGGTTGATAGTTCTCACCGAGGTTGTATCAAGTGTATAATCACTTTATTGTGATGATTGTATATTACCTTAGTTACTCTATAATATTTTCGTAAAAGTTTTTGTTCAAGATATACCTGCTTAGTTTGCACACGCAGTAGATGTTATATACTCAAATTGCATTGCATATGCTTTATTTTTAATTGGGACTTTAGAGTTACTGTTGGTTGTTTACACTAACGAGTTTCAATCCAAGTAAATGATAGTTTACTCAACTTAACCAAACTCTGCAATTATATGGAGGTAGTATAGTCAAGGTCGAACACAAGGATCTTAGCTAACTTAATTGAGCGCAACAGTACTAAAGTTCAACAATCTAGACCGATATTAAAGAGTAGAGAAGATTTGTTCTAAAAGCATAAAATTCAGATTTTAACTACAGAAATTTCTGATTCTAATTAACAAGCAAGAACCACAAAAGAAGTTCGATTTCAGAAAGTTTAGAAATCTTGGACATTAGGATTTCATTCTTATATCATAGCAATCAAGGAAACAAAATAATTTAAACATACATAAGGTCATGTTTCAAGGGAAAGTTGTGTTACATTTCACCTCCCGGTGTAAATGTAACGATGATAACTCAAATCAACACTCTCATGTATGAATTTCATTTTTGATCACAAACAGTCCCTCAACTCATCCCTCTCTACTCTCGTAGAAGAGGAAGAGTTGCCAAGAAGAGCACCTCCATACATTCCTACTTGTCTTCTCAAATCAAGCAAGAAGGCAGAAAATATGCACATAAGGTGGCCAACAATACATGCAAGAAAAAGAATAAACCGGTACTTTCATGGTAATGAAATAAGAAACAAATGCATTTAGTACGAAATTATTCATTCCATACATGCCATGACATGGGAGCTACTCTCCCATGCCCAAGAAAAAGGAGTCTACTCGTCCATAATAATGTACAGTAGATTTGCTACAGAATTTTCAGTTCTAGACATGGTTTAGAAAAGAAAAGACAGGGATAATTGAAGATGTAACCACAAGAAGCAAGAATTCCGGCTTGAGGACGAAATTCCCCTTCTTTAGCTACTCCAAGTCGAACTAGCTCCTCTCCCAAGAAGCTGCTCGGAGTTGGGGAAGCTTGGTTGCACCTTGAAGAAGACAATGGAGAAGTGGAGAAGAAGAAATGGTCTCTTTATGCAAGAAACCACCTTAGATTCCTCCAGATTCACCTTCCTCTGCTCTCCTCTGACTCTGGGACAAGAGAAACTCTTCAAATGACTGAACGTAACTGTCCCTTGGCTTCCCTCTTTGTTTTAAAATCGTATTCTGGATTTTTAAATTTCTGAAACTGCCAGGTGCACGTCGTGCATTTTGGGTGCACACCGTGCACCTACAGTGCAATTTGCATCGGACTGATCCGTGCACGGCGTGCGCTGAGGAATTGCACGCCATGTGACTTTCCAGAACTTTTCTTCAACAGTTTGCGTTCCAGGTGCACGACATGCATCGATGTGCACGCTGTGCGTTCGTCCTTCTGTACATTTCTGGAATCTCGCACGCCGTGCGTTTTCTCCGTGCACGCCGTGCATTCTCTTGGCTGAACTAACCGATTTTTCTCTGGAAAGTTGCACGCCGTGCGCTTTGCTATTTCAGCGAACTAGTCTTTTTCTGGAATGGTACACACCGTGCATCTGAGTTGCACGCCGTGCATTCTTCTGTTTCAGTAGAAATAACATCTGAATTCAGTTCTTTTTGTGGCAAATCTGCAATACAAGTTATGGAATGAGTAGAAATGACAAAAAGATGGCAAAACTAATATGAAAGAGACTGAATTATATCAGAAAGAACCAAATTTGTGTGTGATAACATGTATAAAGATGATATATAATTCACACAACAAATCCCCCTAAGCTTAAACCATTGCTCGTCCTTAAGCAAGAAGAGTATAGAAATATAAATGAAGAATTGTCAAGATCATGAATAGATCAAATGAAATGAAAGATGTGTATAAAACCAAACCCACCATGATCAACATGTTTATGCTCATAGCCATCAATTCAACTCAAACACCCAAGAAAGAGATTTTTAGTTCAGCAGGGGTGGTTTCAATTTAATGAATCAATCAATTAAACAACACTAGGTAGAATTTGGATGACCAAGCCAAACAATTAGTGGATGTGCAACTCAAACTCTCAACTATTAAGGATACAAAAGATGAAATCTTAGTTAAAAATTGACAATTTTTGCTGTACTCTCCTTCTTTTCCCAAAAATGATATGACAATGGATTATGGGTTCCGACACTCGGCTGCTAATGTAGGCTTATGCACACGTGGAATGTCAGTTGGGGTATTTGACCCTCTTTTAAGACATATCACCTAACCATCGTGGCCATGTCAGACTTACACTAGGCTAGCATGATATGTGGGTATTTTAGCCATCTTTAATGGGGTATAAGAGTTTTTTCAATTTTTCCAAAACATAGGAGAGTCAACTAAATTGCAACATTAGCTAGATTTCATTCATTTGTTTTGAAAATTTTTCATTGAAAGAGTGGTTGCAAATGCACTAAGAGCTTGGCAAGGTCATCCCGTATTCTAAATGATGTTGTAAAGTTGATTTACTCATAAAAATTGAAACCATTATATGTTTTAAGAAATCAAGGATGTGAAAGATGAATGTTCAGGCTAGAAGCATAAACCAGAGTTAAGCACATGTTGATGGTCAAAAGGTTTCATTTGATTAATGCATGTATTTTACAATTTCTTCAAATGATATTTCTCATCAAAAGAGGACAAACAGTTAAGCATAGGTGTTCTATCCACATATAAAAAATAAATCTCATATCATACTAGACTTGCCATCTGAAGAGAAAAACTGAAAACAACAACTAAAAAGTGAAAATAAAACAAAAGCAAATGACAAGAAGCAAATAACATGAAAAGCAAAAGCTAAAAGAAACTAGGATACCAATACCATCCGGTTGCTCCCCGCTAAGCCTGAAATCAGTAGTGTCCTCACTGCTTTATTCGAACTTATGGAGTTCACAACCGGATACCTATCATGAAGAGATTAGAAAAATGATCCGCCGCCTCCCTGCTCAGGGAAGAACTGACTAATGATGTCACGGATGTCCATCGGCGTGGCGGATGAGTCTGGCTGCTGCTGCTGTTGGTCTTGGGGCTGTTGGTCCTGGGGGAACTTGTGTTGTGGAGCTTCTGGAATAGTGGTCTCCTGGCGGGGGGGGACTGGAAAGACCGCGGTGCAGGGTAGTGGCCTTGTGAGATGTGCCACGCATCCATCCGGTTTACCATGTCGTACATAGTTAAGTACTGTGCACTCAAATGGTCAAACCCGTACTGTGTGCCCATCTAGTCTAGGTGGGTGTCCATATGATCGAATCTCCCCTACACGTAGCCGTAAAGGTGTTGAACGTCTGGCATTGTCCAGCTATACTCTGTCTGAGTACTAGTGGACGGTGGCAGAGGGGTAGGGGCTCCTGGTGTAGGCCCTGGTGTAGAGCTACTGGCACCCCGGGTGGGTGTCTCCTCGTCAGTCTCTGGCTGTAGCTCTACCTTCCAAGTAGCCTTGTTCTTGATGTCATTCCGACCTGCATCGGGGATGGTGATGAACTGCTTCTTTGTGATAAAAACCTTGAACTTTGATGTGCTGTTGCCATGTCTGGAGATTAGACCACAAGAGATGAGATAGTTGATATCAACAAGGTTCTTCCCCGGTGTAGGTTTTAGGGAACCCAAATCTAAACCCAGCTGCATAGCAAGGATGCTTATTACCCCGCCACACATGATGTCACCTACCTCCCTTTTCTTTTGCTTTTTCGGGTCAAGAAGCTTGTTGAAAATGTAGTATCCAGAACTTATTTGCTCATTTTACGCCAGGCATCATAAAAGAAAAGATCAGCCTTTCCCACTACACCTTGAGTTTTATTCTTTGCAAAAGGTCCTGTGCTAAGAAGACGATGAATAACTCAGAAAATTTGATTGTGGATGCTAGAAGCCCGAGCATTCCTTGCTCTATGCACTGTATGAGAAGTGATCTCAGACCAGAACATATCAATATTGAAAGCGGGAGGATAATCAATGTAACCACTGTAGTTGCATTTAAGCAAAGTGCAAAACCGCTCAAGATTCATAGAAAACGGTTTGTCCAAAAGGCGAAAACGCTCATTTTGTCCAAAACCGCCGTAGTTGCATTATAAGGAATGTTGCGGTGATCTGGGTCATTCTCAGCCTTGAAAGTAGTGAGAAACTCGTAGACAAGGCGGGGATAGGTCTTAGCAACTCGGGTGCAGAGGTAGTGTAAACCCAAAAATGTTAAGTGATTGACTACCTCATTTTTGAAACCCAACTTGGTAAGGGCTTCATCGCACATGTACCGGGAGGGAAAGACACGTCGTGTAATGAGGAACATGTAGTTGGCGTCCTCCTCGGGCTTGACCCTGAACTGAGTTGAGGGTATAAACGTCACAGGTGCTGGTGTGGAAGATCCTGCATCAGTTGATGGAGGTACAACAGCTGAGTGGTATGTTCCATGGTGTCGGCCGGACTTCTGCTTGATCGGTGCCATTGAATTTGTACTGGTGCACGTCGTGTATAGATGATGCACGGCGTGCAGATGTACTGTTTGTTTTCTTCAGACAACTAAATGCACAACGTGCAGATTGAGTGCACGGCGTGCACCTACGGATTTAGGGCAAATCAAAAATCTGCACAGACGGCTGCTAGGATAGCCAAGGTGGATGCTGGTGCGGTCGGCGGAGCTGCTGTTGGCTCTTTTGGCGTTGCTTGGTCGACCGAGAAATCATGACGGCTGCTAGGGAAACACCGACGACTCGCGGCTGCTGCAACGACGGCTGTGAGCTGCTAGCTGCTCGTGGGAGTTGTTGATTTCTTCTAGGATGGTGCTGGCGGCTTGCTTCACGACGACGAGGTGGCTAGCACGGCTGTAAGTGCCGCTAGCTGCGATTGAGAAGAAGAGCAATGACAAGATGGCTAGCGGTTGGGTGTTGGAGTTGTTGTTGGCGCGACCGGGCTAGTAGAAGATGGCAGTGACTTGTAGCTGCTAATGCACGGCTGCTAGCTGCTGTTGCTTAGAGAAGAACGGCAGGCAGAAGGGTGGCGGCTCAAATGGAGGAAGATGACGGAGCTGTGCACGGCTGGGTGGCGCTTGCGCACAGATGCTAGCTGGAGACGAAATGGCACACGGCTGCTGCTAAGGATGCACGGTTGTTGGAACGCCGTGCGTCTGCTCTGGCTCCGGTCAGTGGCGGCTGCATGGCTGTAAGGGTCGGGGAGCAAGACTCTAGGGTTGGAGTGATTAGGTCATGCACTCCGACCCTTTTTGTCTAAACTTTACTAGAAAGTGCACGACGTGCGTTTGGAATGCACGTCGTGCACTTCTCTAAAGTTTGTTTTTGAAGTTCACCCTAACGACCATGTGCACGACGTGCGTTTTGGAAATGCACACCGTGCAAGTTTCCATAAGTTTTTACAGAATTCCATCGCCCAGGTGCACGACGTGCGTTTGGACTATGCACGTCGTGTCTTTTTCCAGAAGTTTTATAGAAAATCTCAAAGATCAGATACACGCCGTGCAGTTATTAAATGCACGACATGAACGTTTCCAAAGAGTTTTCGAACTTTTTATTTCCCAGATGCACGCCGTGCATTTTGATAATGCACGCCGTGTTAGTTTCCAGAAAACTTCTGGATCTTCAAATCTCCAGCTACACAACGTGCATGTTGAAAACGCACGCCGTGTAAGTTTCCAGAAAACTTTTCTGGAGATCCCGCATACCAGGTGCACGGCGTGCAAGTTCGAAATGCACATCATGTCAGTTTCCAGAACTTCTTTCTGCTGTATTTTGTATTGAAGTGCACACCGTGTCTTCAGAAGACAAGCCGTACACTTTGCGATTTCTGCAGAAAATTGTAGTCAGTCAATAGTAAACTATGACAGATTGAGTAGAAATCAAGTCTAGATTATTACATTCATCCATGAATGGATTTTTAACGAAATTAAAGAGTGTTTTTGATTCGAAAAACTTAAAAGAAATCTATCCTAATGTGGGGTCAACTCCCACAAGGTCCTCCATTTAGAGTACGGAGTAAGACTTCTTCTAAAACTTTAGGCATCTTGGAGGGAGCAAGAAGCTCCTTTCTCCACTTCTTCTCCGCTAGAGTAGCATTTGTAACTTTTTCCATTGACTTTGAAGGTTCCATCTTTGCCTTGGAGTTTTATAGCTCCATATGAAAAAATCTTTAGTACTAGGAACGGGCCGGACCACTTAGATTTCAATTTTCCTGGAAAAAGCTTTTATCTAGAGTTGAATAACAACACTCTATCTCCTTCTTGGAAGTCTTTCTTGCGGATTCTTTTATCATGCCAAGCCTTTGTTCTTTCTTTGTATAACTTTGCATTCTCATATGCATCAAGATGAAGTTCTTCAAGCTCCTGCAGCTGCAAAAGACGTTTTTCTCCTGCTCTCTTCATGTTGAAATTCAAGAACTTAATTGCCCATAAAGCACGGTGCTCCAGTTCGAGCGGAAGGTGACATGATTTGCCATAGATCAGCTTGAAAGGAGTAGTCCCAATGGTGGTTTTGTAGGCTGTGCGATATGCCCATAATGCATCATCTATCTTTAGTGCCCAATCTTTCCTTGAACTAGAGATAGTCTTTTCAAGAATATCCTTCAGTTGCCTATTTGAAATCTCTACTTGCCCGAATGTTTGAGGATGATAGGGCGTAGAGATTTTATGAGTCACACCATACTTAGAGAGAAGATTGTTGAATTGTTTTTCAGCAAAGTGTGTACCTCCATCAGAAATAACGGCACGTGGAACTCCAAACCGAGGGAATATAATCTTTTGAAAAAGTTTAATTATAGATTTGGCGTCCGGTGCTTGGGTTGGAATGGCTTCAACCCACTTAGATACATATTCACAAGCAACAAGAATGTATTGATACCCGCAGGAAGATGGGAATGATCCCATGTAGTCCACTCCCTATACATCGAACACCTCAACCTCTAAGATAGAGTTGAGTGGCATGTCGTCGTGGTGAGATATGCCTCCTGTTCTTTGGAACCTATCACAAGATTTGACGAATAGATTGACATCTTTAAATAATGTGGGCCAATAGAAACCAGCTTGAAGTATTTTTTTGCAGCGGTCTTTTCTCCTCCAAAATGGCCTCCAGAAGGAGAGGCATGGAAATCAACAATGATGTTTGGGACTTCCTCTTCAACAACACATCTCCAGATTAGCCCATCACTTCCATGCTTGAATAGCAACAGATCATCCCAGTAATAGAATTTTATATCATGAAAAAATTTCTTCTTTTGTTGATATGTCAAATCCGAAGGTAGTTGTCCAGTAGCAAGAAAATTAGCAATGTCTGCAAACCATGGTGCTTGAATGGATGACAATGCGTAGAGTTATTCAATAGGCAAATGATCGTCAATTGGCAATAGATCTCCAGCCTCCGTGGTCAATCTAGAGAGGTGATCAACAACACTATTCTCAGTACCTTTCTTGTCTTTGATTTCAAGATCAAACTCTTGCAGAAGTAGTATCCAGTGAATAAGGCATGGTTTGGCATCTTTTTTATTCAGCAAATACTTAATGTCAGCATGATCAGTTTATACAATCACCTTTGATCCTACTAAGTACTTTCGGAACTTGTCGAATGCATATACAATTGCAAGCATTTTTTTCTCCGTGGTTGTATAGTTGATTTGTGCTTCATCGAGAGTTTTGCTGGCATAATAGATGGCATGGAGTTTCTTGTCTCTCCGCTGTCCCAAAATAGCTCCCACTGCATAATCTCTTGCATCGCACATGAGTTCAAAGGGAGAATCCCAATCTGGAGGTTGGATAATCGGGGCTAAAATGAGAGCCTCTTTGAGCTTGGAAAAGGATGTTTTGCAATCATTATCAAACACAAATTTTGTATCCTTTGCAAGAAGGGAACACAATGACTTTGCAATTTTTGAGAAATCTTTAATGAATCTCCTGTAGAAACCTGCATGTCCTAAAAAACTGCGAATGTCTTTTACTGAAGATGGAGTAGACATTTTCTCAATTGCTTCGACCTTCGCCCTGTCCACTTCAATACCCTTGTTAGATACAACATGTCCGAGAACTACACCGAATTGTACCATAAAATGGCACTTCTCCCAATTTAGCACTAGGTTAACCTTTTTACAGTGGGCTAAGACTAGTGACAGGTTCAATAAACATTGATCAAAAGAGTCACCGTACACGCTAAAATCGTCCATAAAAATCTCCATTATATTTTCAATAAAATCAGAGAATATGGCCATCATACACTGCTGAAAAGTAGCGGGAGCGTTACAAAGACCAAACGACATACGACGATAAGCATATGTTCCATAAGTACATGTGAAAGAGGTCTTGTCTTGGTCAAGAGGATAGATGGGAATCTGAAAAAATCCGGAATACCCGTCCAAGTAACTAAACTAAGAGTGCTTGGCAAGACGTTCAAGCATCAAATCAATGAAAGGCAACGGAAAATGATCTTTATGGGTTGTTTTATTCAAACGCCTGTAGTCAATACACATTCGCCAGCCGGTAACCATGCATGTTAGTATTAACTCATCATTGTCTCCTTTAATGACAGTTGCACCCCCCTTTTTAGGTACCACGTGAATGGCACTAACCCAGGGGCTGTCACTTATGGGATAGATGATTCCAACGTCAATTAACTTGAAAATTTCTTTCTTTACCACCTCAAGCATATTTTGATTTAGACGTCTAGGTGGTTCAACAGTTGGTTTAGCATCATCTTCTATATTTATTCTGTGCATACAAATGGAAGGATGAATGCCTTTTAAATCTTCTATGGAATAACCAATGACATCTTTATACAAACGCAATTCGGCAAGCAATTTATTTTCTTGATCATTGGTTAATTCATTATTTCTTATGACAGGAGATGTAGAATTTGGGTCAATAAATGCATACCTTAGCCCAGGTGGAAGGGCTTTTAGTTCTACATTTTTTCCTGTTGTACTTTCATCAACTTTATCTTCAACAAGTGGAGCATCTTCATTAATAGCTGCTGCTTTAGAAATAGAAAGTGCTCCAGAAATTTTAGAATTATTGAATTCAGTTGCATAATCATCATAAAGATTTAACATGAAATCACCATCATCTTCATTATCATTCTCAATAGGATCGATAATATCAAGCAAGCATATTTCTTCAACACGTGCGGGTGCTTTCATTGCTTCATAAATAGAGAATTCCATAGCTTCTTCCCCAACACGTAGAGTGAGATTTCCTTCCCGAACATCAACAAGACATCCGACAGTCCTAAAAAATGGCCTCCCAAAAAGAACGGGGTTGGAAGGAACTTCCGCCATGTCAAGAACAATAAAATCACAAGGTATATAGAATTTCCCGATTTGTACAAGTACATCTTCCACCACACCTTTTGGATATTTAATAGAATGATCAACTAATTCAATAGCCATCCTTGTGGGCTTCAAATCCCCAAGGTCTAGTTCTTGCCATAAGGTAAATGGAATGAGACTAATACTGGCACCGAGATCCACTAAACCTTTATCAAAAGTGGTGTCATTAATCTTGCAAGGCAGTGTGAATGCTCCCAAATCATCAAGCTTTTGAGGAAGATGATTTTGAATAATAGAACTTACTCATTCAGAAAGCATTACAGTTTCTACTTGATCAACTTTTGTTCTTTTAGTCAGAATGTTCTTTAGGAATTTAGCATAAGAAGGCATCTCAGCAATAACTTCAGCAAAAGGAAGGTTTACATGCCATTTGTTGATTATGTCCATAAATTTCCTGAATTTCTGGTCTTCCTTCTTATTGGCTAATCTTTGAGGAAAGGGTGCAGTGGATTTGAAAGAAGGTGGTATTTTAGATTTATCTTTCTCCTTCCTGTAATTTGGGATGTTGGCCTCTTCTTCAACAGTTTGCTTCATGTTCTTCTCCTGAGATGGAGAAGGTCTTTCAATCTCAGCTCTGCTTCTCAAGATAATTGCATGAACTTGCTGCCTTGGGTTCACTTCCAGTTGGCTTGGAAGAGAACCGGATTGTGGATTCCTTTGTTGATTTAGAGCTTTTTGTGCTATTTGGTTTTCCAACATCTTGGTGTGAGTAGAAATTCCATCCACCTTTGTAGAAAGTTACGCAATAGCATATTTTAAAAGCTTGTCATTTCCTCAGAGTTCCTCATTCTGTTGCATCTGTGTTGATATGAATTTCTCCATCATAGCTTCGAGAGAAGAACCTTGGGGTTGTTGTGGCTGTTGATAACCCCTGTTGTTGAAGCCCGACGGATTTTCTTGACGGTTTACATGTTGCTGTAGTTATTATCCTTGCTGGAAATTTTGAGTGTTGCTTGCATTCCGGTAAGATAAATTAGGATGATCTCTCCATCCCAGATTATATTGGTTGGAATAAGGATTGTATTGTTTGTTTCCTTTCATCCCAACTGCATTAACCTGTTCAAAATTTCCTTCCATAGCATTAGGGGCAAAACAAGAAGAAGAAGTATGTCCTACATTACCACAAGCTTCACATGTTGTTTCAGCGGATTGAATTGGCAAAGTAGTCATCTTCTCAAATTTTTGTGTAAGCACATCTAGCTTTGCAGCAATAAGGTCAACTGCATCAATAGTGTGTTTTCCTCCTTGCTTTCCAGTTGAAGAGCTTGCTGTAGAGGTTGATTTTGTTCCTCTATCTCCTCCCCATTGTCAGTGATTGAGTGATATATCTTCAATGATATCATAAGCCACTCTATAAGACTTAGTCATTAATGCACCACCAGCTGCGACATCTAGAGTCAACTGGGTATTGTAAAACATACCATTATAGAAAGTTTGAAGCAGAAGCCAGTTTTTCAAACCATGGTGCGGGCAAAGGCGTTGAAGATCCTTGAACTATTCCCATGTGTCATATAGGGTTTCTCCTTCACTCTAAGAGAAATTGGTGAGCTGGTTCCTCAAATGGGCTGTCTTGCTTGGCAGAAAGTACTTTGTAAGGAAAGCATTAAGGAGTTGGTCCCAACTTCTAATAGACTTCTTGGGAAGAGACAAAAGTCATGCCTTGGCTCTATCTCTTAAAGTGAAGGAAAATAACATAAGTCTAATCCCATTAGCAGACACTCCATTAATCTTGAAAGTATTCAGATATTCCAGAAATTCTGTAATATGAAGACTTGGGTCTTCATTGGTTGTACCCCCAAAATGATTTTGTTGTATCATTTGCATCATAGAAGGGGCAATTGAAAAGTTATTTGCTTCTACAGCAGGCAAGTCTATGGCTCCACATATGTTTGTGGCAACCGACATCGCTAAGTCTTTTAAAGGACGATCGTCCTCCATGGCTGGAATGCTTGGTGTAGCTACTGTAGAAGATGAAGAAGACGGTGGTGGTGATGATGGCAGTGGTGACGGTGAAGTGCCTCCAGATGGTGATTGTTCCACTCTTCTTGTTCTTCTCAAACTTGAAAGAGTTCATTCTATTTCAAGGTCTAACAAAGCGGATGTTTGAAGACCTCGTTGTGAGCGACGCATACAACCTAAAAAATAACAAGAGAAATTAAGAACACAATAAGAGGTATATGGAAATTTGAAAATGATGAATGATGGTCTAGTCTCGAATACTAAGTAGTACTTATTACTCCAATTAAATTACCACAGCTCCCCGACAACGATGCCAAAAACTTGTTGGTTGTTTACACTAACGAGTTGCAATCCAAGTAAAGGATAGTTTACTCAACTTAACCAAACTCCGCAAGTATACGGAGGTAGTATAGTCAAGGTCGAACACAAGGAGCTTAGCTAAATTAATTGAGCGCAACAATACTAAAGTTCAACAATCTAGACCGATATTAAAGAGTAGAGAAGATTTGTTCTAAAAGACTAAAATTCAGATTTTAACTATAGGAATTTCTGATTCTAATTAGCAAGCAAGAACCACAAAAGAAGTTCAATTTCAGAAAGTTTAGGAATCTTGGACATTAGGATTTCATTCTCATATCATAGCAATCAAGAGAACAAAATAATTTAAACATACATAAGGTCATGTTTCAATGGAAAGTTGTGTTACATTTCACCTCCCGGTGTAAATGTAACGATCATAACTCAAATCAACACTCTCGTGTATGAATTTCATTTTTTATCACAAACAGTCCCTCAACTCATCCCTCTCTACTCTTGTAGAAGTGGAAGAGTTGCCAAGAAGAGCACCTCCATACATTCTTATTTGTCTTCTCAAATCAAGCAAGAAGGTAGAAAATATGCAGATAAGGTGGCCAACAATATATGCAAGAAAAAGAATAAACCATCACTTTCATGGTAATGAAACAAGAAACAAATGCATTTAGTAGGAAATTATTCATTCCATACATGCCATGACATGGGAGCTACTCTTCCATGCCCAAGAAAAAGGAGTCTACTTGTCCGTAATAATGTACAACAGATTTGCTACAGAATTTTCAGTTCTAGACATGGTTTATAAAAGAAAAGACAGGGAGAACTGAAGATGTAACCACAAGAAGTAAGAATTCCAGCTTGAGGATGAAATTCCCCTTCTTTAGCTGCTCCAAGTCGAACTAACTCCTCTCCCAAGAAGCTACTCAGAGTTGGGGAAGTTTTGCTGCACCTTGAAGAAGACAATGGAGAAGTGGAGAAGAAGAAATGGTCTCTTTATGCAAGAAGCTACCTTAGATTCCTCCAAATTTGCCTTCCTCTGCTCTCCTCTGGCTTTGGGATAAGAGAAACTCTTCAAATGACCGAACGTAACTGTCCCTTGGCTTCCCTCTATGTTTTAAAATCATATTCTGAATTTTCAAATTTCTAAAACTGCCAGGTGCACGTCGTGCACCTACAGTGCAATTTACATCGGGTTGATCCGTGCACGACGTGTGCTGAGGAATTACAAATCGTGTGACTTTCCAGAAATTTTCTTCAGCAGTTTGTGTTCCAGGTGCACGACGTGCATTGATGTGCACGCCGTGCGTTCGTCCTTCTGTACATTTCTGGAATCTCGCACGTCGTGCGTTTTCTCTGTGCATGTCGTGCATTCTCTTGCCTGAACAAACTGATGTTTCTCTGGAAAGTTGCACGCCGTGCACTTTGCTGTTTCAGTGAACCAGTCTTTTTCTGGAATGGTGCACGCCGTGCATTCTTCTATTTCAGTAGAAATAACATCTGAATTCAGTTCTTTTTGTGGCAAATCTGCAATACAAGTTATGGGATGAGTAGAAATGACAAAAAGATGGAAAAAATAATATGAAAGAGACTGAATTATATTAGAAAGAACCAAATTTGTGTGTGATAGCATGTGAAAAGATGATATATAATTCACACAACAGTTACTCTCTTAGTTTCCCACCCTTTATGGGTTCTTAACATCTGACTTGATGATTTTCCTTATAAGAAACCACTTGTCTAGGGCACTGGTGAGAAGAAGGTGGGACTATAAACTTTTATGGTTTCTATTGTCACCCATGTACATTCAATCTCAAATAAGACAATTTTAACGATAATGTATTTACTACTCTTTTTATAAATACATGTTTTGGATATGATCTGGGTTGTAATTCTAAACATGCGTAATATATTATGTATATAAATAGATTGTGACCATACTTACATATAATTAAGGATGTATAGTTACTTATTGATGAACGAATAATTTTTTTGTGATAATAGATGTGAATGTTATTAGAAATTTTATTTGTGCATTTCTTTATCTTTTGGATTGAATGATTTTAACTAAGTATGAAGCGGACTTCTATTTTTTCTTTTTCTTCTATCTTTCTCGGACTCAAAGTGTGTGTGTTGATCTCAAGATTAAGCACCACACTTTTGCCATATGTGTGGGTATTTTTCTGCCATCTATATTGCCTTGTCTATTGTAGAAGAGATGTGCTATATGGAGGAGAAATTTAACAAGATTTCAGATGAAGTTTGTCCACTAGTAGCAAATGCTCACAAAGTAGTGTAGCGCTCTACCCAAGACGGGTTGATAGGAAAAGTGTGAGAAAATAGAGTGTGGGAGACGGAGTGGGGGAGAGGGAGTGGTTGTATGAGAAAGAAAAAATAGTTATTGTTTTGAATAATTTTTAAAATTTAATGTACTTTTTAACGGAATAAAAATGTTTGCATTGATTACAAAAAGATATTATAACAAGACCAATGTCGATATACTTTTAAAACATATAATATATAATCTATAAGAGGATAGGAGAGTGGCTAGAAGGAAACAAAATAAAACAACAGAGAATTGTTTTACTTATAACTTCTAATAGATAATAAATTTTTTGACAAAATAAAAACTATTAAATTTGTTAAAAAAATGTACCAATAGAACTAATTTTGAAAAACTTTTGAGAAAAATAATAACAACACAACGAACCATAGCTAACAATATACTAGACCAAACTAATAACACCACAGAATAAATATAACAAACTGGACCAAAGATAACAACTCAATTAAAAAAATCAATGACACTACTTTCCTCCCATTCTTCATATATTTTCTCTCTCTTATAGAAACAAAATATTGAATCTAAGATAAAAATAAACTATATCGGGGATAATAAAAAATTGGACCAATGATAACAATTAATCTTTTTATGATGAGTGAAATGAGGAGGAGAGAGAGAAATGAAAAAGGAAACCACAATTAACAGCACAACAAACTAGCTATAAAAACAATCATGACTGAAAATATAACAACTCAGTCAACAACAAATTAGTAGCACTACTTCCCTCCTATTTCTATTGCACTTTTTCTCCCATATAAAAACAAAACACTAGACCATATATAATGATAAGTTGGACCAACTATAACAACACATCTCTTTATGATGAGTGGAATGAGGAGAAGAGAAGAAAACAAATAGTGAACCAGAGATAACAACACAATGAACCAGATATAATAATAAATTAGACCAGAGATAATGACAAATTGAACCATATATAATAACAAATTTAACCAAAGATAATATTGTATAAAAATTTAATAGTACTACTTCCCTCCTATTTCTCTTATATTTTCTTTCTCATATAAACTCAAAATACTAGACTAGAGACAACAATAATAAAGTGGACTAATGATAACAACACATCTTTGTGATGAGTGAAATGATGACCATAAATTACAACACAACATGACAGATATAATGACAAATTGGACTAGATATTAAAAAAATTACATCTGAGATAATAACTCAACTAAAAAATACCATTACACACGTTTCCTCCTATTCTTCTTATGTTTTTATTTTTTTATAAAAAATAGTGGAGTGGAGATAACAGTAAACTAGACCAGAAATAACTAGTTGGACCGATGATAACAACATATCTCTTCGTGATAAGTGAAATGTATATATAGAGAAAAAATATTGGACTAGAGGTAACAATATAAAAAACATAACAACAAAGTGAACAAAAAATAACAATAAATTAGACCATAGATAACAAGAAATTAGAATAAAGATACAACACAACAAACTTGATATAACAATAATTGGAGCAGAGATAATGACAAATTATACTATAGATAGCAATAAGTTGGATTGGAGGTAACAACAAATTGGACGAGAGACAACAATTAATGAAAAAATGAATGACATTATTGTCCTCATATTCTCATATTTCCTCTCTCCTAAAAAAACAAGACTTTGGATCAAAGATAACCACAAATTTGACCAGAGATAACAACAAACTAGATGAGAGACAACACATCTTTTGTGATGAGTGAAATGAGTAGGAGAGAGAATATAAAACATTGGACCAGAGATAACCACAAAGGACCGTATATAACAACAAATCAAACCAAATATATAGAAAATAAATGGATGAAAGATAACAACAAATTGGACCAGAGATAACAACTCATTTGAAATAATTAATGGCACTATTTCCCTCCTATTCCTCATTTTATCTCTCTTAAAATAAAATGTGAACTAAAGATAATAATAAATTCGACCAGAGATAACGAAAAAATGATGACAACAAAACTAGACTAGAGAAAATAACAAATTCAATCAAAGATAATACATCTTTTTTATTGTGTATTACATTAATCAAAATGTCCAAATTGGTCTCATTGGATGTATTTTTTGTAATGAATTTAATGATTTTTATTTCATCAAAAAAATCTTATGGATTTGAAGTTAAAAGCAAAATAATCAGTCGTCCTCTGCTCTTTTAGATCGTATATTATACTTTTTTTAAACTATGTCGACGTTGATCTTGTTGTAAAGTATTTTATGCAAACAATATAGTAATTTTTATTTTGTCAAATTAATTATGATTTGGAAGTTATAAGTAAAATAAATTCCTCTTTCCTCTTTTTTGTCTTCTTCCAGTCACTCCCTCTCTCTTATTTTAAACTGTATTAATACTTTTCAAAAATATATCAACATTGGTGTTGTTGTATATTATTTTTTGTAAGGAATGTAACATTTAATATTTCATAAAAAACATTATATTTTGGAAGTTATAAGCAGAATAAATTTCTCTCTCCTCTTTTTTTTGTCTTCTGATCATTCTCTCCCTCTTTTTTTGGATTGTATTTAGATTTTTTTAATAATATGTCTGTAGTTGTCTTGTTGTAAAGTATTTATAGAAAGGAACACAATGGTTCTTTAAAAAATATTTTAAATAAAATTAATTCATCTCACCTCTTTTTTTTCTTTCATGCACTCCATCTCTCCTTAATCACTCCCTCTCTCCCCCACTCTCTCCCAATTTACTCTCTCCCACTTTTTTATCGATCCCTTTTAAGTTGTTATTCTAATGGACCGGGGTCGTCCCGTTCCTCCTCTCATACTGCCTTTATATATCACTTTACATTGTAAAAGGTATATTGTTGTGCTCAAGGTACCATGGTCAACATGACATCGGTCACCTTTGACGATTTTTGCATAGCTTCTCACGACATCTGATGTTGTAGCATTTTGTCCATTACTCCGAACGAAGATCAAAGTTTGAGTGCAAGGCTGACGACATGATTAAAGAATTGTGGGGATTACTATGGAATAGAAATAACAGATTAAACTATTATGAAAAAAAAAAAGCATGGAAGGTTTTTTCTCCTTCAAATGTTTATTCTAGCTGGCGGAGCTTGGTTTTCCATGCAGGTTGCCAGTCTGTTATTGCTAGTCCCGTGATCTCGGCAGACCACTGAGTAGACTAATTTAGATGTTTGGGGGGGGGGGGGATGAAGGCTAGTATGGACAAAAGATGTCCACTAGCACCAACTGTTGCCATGATATGTCGTGCATCATAGACTATATCATTCTATTTGTCCCTATTGTACATGATTGACGCTTAAACTCAACGGCGGATACTAGCTATATATATTATAATCACCATTCTTATCTAATATACTAGGCATATACCGGTAGTTTGCACATGCATAGAATACCTTAATTGCTGAAACTGAATACTTTTCAACGGACATTGCTTTCTTAATATGACCATATATAATTCAACATTTCTAATAGAAGGGCCATATGGCATACTCAAATGGTATAGAAAAGAGGTAAAATATTAATATCTATGATATGTATTAATGATTTCAGCTGGTACAACTCAAAATATGTGTGACACCCTGACTTTCTACCAACAAGATTATTCAAAACCAAACTGTGAAATTAAAACAAAACATTCAGGTTACCATAAAACACATGAAATAAAAACTAATTTCATATAACCATATAAGTTGCAACATATTGCACATGAGTCCACAAAAGCCACTTGTATTGCATATCACATGTCCAAAACATTATACAAGGTATAGTTCACTGACTCTCTAGCCACATCTAGTCACACATGATAACTTGTTCATATATATATATATATATATATCAATATATATATATATATATATATATATAGAGAGAGAGAGAGAGAGTCGGGCTAGAATACACTCGAGTGTACAGATCGCACGAATACACTCAAGTCTGTTTGCATATCAAGACTATTTATTGCAAAATATAAACCATTGATCTTCACTGTCATGGTATGACTAGGCTACATACAAATTGTGATCCCATTTTGATGAGTGTAAGTCACTCATCCAAGGGCTATATATATATGTATATATATATATATATATATATATATATATATATATATATATATATAGAGAGAGAGAGAGAGAGAGAGAGAGAGAGAGAGAGAGTCAGGCTAGAATATACTCGAGTGTACAGATCGCACGAATACACTCAAGTCTGTTTGTATATCAAGACTATTTATTGCAAAATTTAAACTATTGATCTTCACCGTCATGCTATAGGCTACATACAAATTTTGAGCCCATTTTGATGAGTGTAAGTCACTCATCCAAGGGCAAAAAAATCGACGCGTGAAACTAATTTGAAATGCATAATTTTTGCGGTCTTTATAACATGACCTACAAATGTTCAAATATGCTCAAATTTTGTGTATGATCTATTCACAAGACGTTTAAGAAGATCAACAGATTATATTTTTGATAAAAATATTGCATCATGAAAAACTACTTGAGTGTATTCACACTCGAGTGTATTCTAGCATGACTCTCTCTCTCTCTCTCTATATATATGTATATATATGTATGTATGAATATATATGTATGTATGTATGTATATATGTATGTATGTATATATATACATATGTATATATATATATATATATATATATATATATATATATATATATTTGTGTGTGTGTGTATGTATGGATGTATATATCAAAATCAGGTAAATATATTCCGACGTACCCCACTTAAAAATATTAGGGAGGTCGAGATTACAAGTAGGCCCAACGCCATACACCCAGATTCATATTACAACTGACACATCTAACTATTGCATAGTTTACGACTAATGCATTTATAAATTTTTACAGCAATACTAGTGGCATTTATGGACTTCCCTTGGTGTCTTTGACACGATTTTACCGTGCGTCGAATGCAAGTGCACGCGTCAATGTAATATATGCCTTTGTGAGGCCCGAGTCGAACTCAGGGACACTGAACTATCGGTAGACTACTACTAACTGTTTGCGATCAGCTAAACCAATTAAAAGAGTTTGAAGGTTGTTGTAAAAATAAAAGAAAATAAAATAAAACAAAGCAATCGATTAAGGGTTTAGTTTAATCAATTCAAATGGAGATCTTTAGGATTGCAGTTTCACCGTGGGTTTTCATTGTATGATTTTCCATATAATAATTCAGGTTCATCTCTCAATCTGGGTAGTGGCTTGTAGTCAGAATTGTCCACTGTCGTGGTACAATTCACTGCCTATGTCTAGGTCGGTTCCACTGTCATAGTAACCTATACCCTAAACTAGGTGCATTAGAATCGACCTTTGGGTATCCACCATTAACTGTACATCGCCTTGTTCAAGGGATTTGTTAATTAATGTGAATTTTGTCTCTTTTCAACCGTTAATTCTTCTTTCAAAGTAATTAAAGGAATTATATTATCATTATGGTGATCAAGCATAACAATATAATTGAGAAAACGAAATTATACCACATATTTAAGAGATAAATGATGAATTACTATGATAAAAACGTCATACAATGCTTCCCCGGGCTACTCCCGGTCCTAAAGATAAACGAGATTAGCCTCGCATGTTCATCTCAGAGTAAGACATGGTTGAGAAAAGGAGAAACATGGAGAAAAACATGAATAAGTAATGAAACCCCTTGAACGAAGAAGATCCATGTGTTCATCGGCGTAGAATGCGTGATCTACAGCCTTTCGGTGGTGGAAAACGTCTTCTTCGGCTTCCGGAATGGCTGGGGCGTGCTTCTGGGCTCTGTTCTTCTCTCCACACCTTCTCGAGACGTGTGCAATGGCTAATGACGTGATACCTGGCTCTTGGCCGTCGTCATTAGGTATAATCACCGAGTTAGGTTGCAAAAATATCACAGCCATTTGATTTGGATCGATCTGAAACAAACTTGTATCTGACGGCGTCGATACCATCGACGTGGGTCGATGGTATCGACACTGCGTGATATCGGCAAGTTTCCTTTTCTTTTCTTCATTGCGCCTGATGCTGACTCGATACCATCGACGAGGGTCGATGGTATCGACACCCTAAGGCGTCAGTTTTGTCCTTTTCCGTCACTGAATCTTCTGGGGTCGATAGTATCGACTTAATGGTCGATAGTATAGACTATCTGCTCACCAACAACCTGAAGGTACGTCACTACCATTGAATTCCCTGTCCATGGTAACAACTTTGTCCTGCTCCTTGCGCTGGCAACCTGTGGCTGTGTGGATAGTATCGAAAACTGTCGATGGTATCAACAGCTGCAGATATGTGTTTTTCCTGAAATTGCAACACAAAACCACATAAGCCGAAATAAAACATATTATTGTAATCATTTATGCTCAAAACAATAGAATAAGGGAGATTTGACACTGAGAAGGATCATAGACTAAAGTAAATGAATTATGCAATATTAACCACAAAAATGACCAATAAATGCATAAAACACAAGTAAATCAAGTCTATAAATGTGACTCAAAATCATCACATCAAACTCACCTAAGCTTGAACATTGCTCACCCTCAAGCAACAAAACCTTAGAGTAGAATTGCGAGGGTCAACTAAAGAACAAATTATCACAACAAACATCACCATATGATCCCCACCAGACATTCACAAATCGGCCCTCACTAACCACGGAATGATAATTACCCTAAAGGCGAAAGTAATCATCCATAAAAGATATCTACCTCAAAATTGATTAACACTATCATATAAGGCAGTTAACATAATGGAATTCTCCAGTTCAGGCTCGGTGCGTCTTGTGATCTCCTATTCTACGTTGCTCGCCCTAACTACCATCTACATGGAAGCAACACTCCTGATATTAACAAGTGAGGAGAAAATCACGGTGGCCTACCAATTCGAGCAACGGGTGGATGGAATGGGTGGCTCATGGAAGAAATGGAAGCATTATATAGTTTTAACATGAACAAAAGATTAATGACCGAAATGATGCATATGCAAATGAAAATGCCCTAATGCCTACATTTGGGTGGAATGATGCATGCACTAACATCCCATCTCAAGATGAGATGGAATATCTAGGAGAACTACATCATGTACTTATTCTTCTTTAAAATGCAGGTGAGACTATGTTCCTTTCTCCCTCTCAATCCTACTTGCTTCTCACTACTTTTTTTTCAATTTTTTTTTCTTTTCAAGCCCTTATTTTCATAGATGACAAAGAATTGTTTGTCGGGCTCACTTATTGTTGCATAACTTATACACTTGAAGCATACAGAAGGTATGGAACAAGTTCATCACCTTTTCATTTCAGAAGACATAAGATGCATGATGTACTATATGCACAAAAAAATGTGAATGCAACCACAAAATGATGATTATGCAACTAAATGACACACACCTAAGGATGATGTGCATGTATAACTAATCCATTTTTTTCATTTCATGCAAAATATGTGAAAATAGATGCAATGCAAGACCTATCTACATGGAATGCAATCAAAGAAATTAAAAACATAATGTACTTCCAATTCTTATGGTGGAGTATGAAAACAATGGGGTGGATAGATCACAAGACTAATTGACTGAACCTTTGAAAATTATTATGTTTCCCTCCTTATTGACCTGTGTGGTAATTAAGAGGTGTCTATCTCTTATTTCAAATTAAGGTCTCATTATCATTTGATCATTTTAGGCTCAAACAACCAATTCCATCCACTTTTTATGAATCCTAGGCATGTACAGTTGTGATTTCCTATTTTAGAGTTGACAAACCCAATCATTTCCTTAAGTTATGTGCTCAAAGTTGAACAACACAAGCTTGCAAATACACTATTTTTTTAAAAAATTTTCCCCTAATTCCCAAGTACAAGAAACGAGATGACACATGACTTAAGACATACACAATTACACTAGATAGAGTGTGGATCCTACAAGCAAACTAAAAACTACGAGAAATAAATGACAAAAGACAAAACAATAAACTTAAAAACTCAGAAAACTAAAGGATAGAGTTGTTCCAACTCCTCCCCTAAGCTTGAATTTGACTATGTATTCATAGTAAAAAACAACCTTAAAAGGTGGAACAGAGATACCAATCATTCTTCAGGAGGAGGCGGGTACTGTGGGGCCGTGGGGTCCCAAGATGGGTACTGAAAACTCGGATCATACTGGGGCATGGGCAGAGGTTGTGGATACCCCCCGAAATAATTCTGGCTCCAGTAATGATCGTAGAAGGGCTGTTGCTGCATCTCCATCCTATGCAACCTGTCGTGGATGTGTTGTTGTTTGTCGAGGAGGAGGTGCTCATTTTCAAAAATAGCCCTCTCGTTATCAAGTAGTCGGTTCGTCGTATCCTGAATACCGGCATATGAAGCTGTATGTCACTACTGCGTCTGATGAATATCCTGCAGCATTGCATACATCCATTGCATGGAGTAGACATCCTCGCCTTGCTGCGAGGGCTATGGTGGTGGAGGCTGCAAAGAATAAGATGCACCCAGATGCATGCGGGGACGCTTCCAGGGTGCTACTCGTACCTGAAGAGGAGTGAAAGCCTCCTATTCCTCTTCATGCTCGTCGCCATCATTTTTGTTGTCTTCGTTGCCGCTGTCTTCATCCGAGTCATCAATGACTATGACAGGACATTTGAAATATTGAGTGCCCGCGATGTGGAAGACGGGGTCTGGAAGTGAACATTCTTGATATGCTTGATTGACATGGCAGTGTGCATATGCCAAGCCATCACGAAGCAGGATGAGGTTGGAGCGGTGCAGATGCTGCAAATTGACCTTGCTCCGGTTGGAGAGGGGAGTAAGCTGGGAGAAATTTAACCCAAGATAAGAGGCCAACGGTGTGATGAGTCCTCCAAAGTGGATTGGAGCCTTCCGTGTACTCCTTTTTACAACCAACATGCCCGTCAAGAAAAACGCGCCCCAATTACACTCTTCTCGCTTCAGCAACTTGTGTAGGAAAAAAAGTCTGTCTCTTGAAACTTACTGAGAGACAGGTCACCACGAGCAAACAGGATGGTGCATAGCATGCGGTAAAGAATCCGCATGAACGGATTCTCAAAATCTGCCACCGCCGCGTTGTGGTAGCTCACAGATTTGCCTGAAGGCACAGTCACTAACTCGGAGAAAATAGCATCATAATCAGTCTGGTTGTCTGGCCTCCGGTACTGATCTCGCCCATGAGTCCAGTTATAGATGGAGTTGAATTGCTTGAGGGTAAGAGTGTAATCATTGTTGTACAGACAGAAAGAAACGCGACCTTTGATCCATTCCCGATCAGTGGCGATGATGTCGTTTGGCACGACGCATATATCCAGTGATGCCATGAACTCCGTCACTAGCTCCTTGTATGTGGGCCATTAACCGAAGAATGGCTGGCCGTCGGTGTGGAATTCTATCTCATCGGGCCTCCTGCCCATATGCCTTGCCTGCCCCTTGAGCACGTAGGCCAGATTAGCCTCGAACCCCAGATTGTGGATCATGTCCCGGTCGACGTAGCGGGTCGGCTCAATCTTGCGCTTCATCAGCTCCTCGTAGACCTTCTGAATTTCCGTGGAAGGATGGATAATCCGCAGACGTGGAATAGATACAGTAGGAGGGGGGATGAACTCGGGGATCTCCATCGGTGTCGCACGTGAAGAAGATGTGCTAGCGGTATGCACCATTGTCAATGACGAAGGGATAGAAGATGGAGCTTGGTGAGGGTCATAGAAGACAATCTCCGCTCGGTGAAGGCTTGGGGAAGAATGCACTCCTTTAATGCTCGTAGTCGGGCTCCGATTGCTCAACAAGACGCACGGAACAAGTGGAGGAGGAATGCTCTGAAGGTGTGACATCATATGATACCAATCCATCCCTTTTATAACCGTGGCCGGCGCTGCTGTATGCCCATCGATACCATCGACGCGAGTCGATGGTATCGACTCCTGTAGGACAATCTGTCTTCTGCTAGTATCGATGGTTGTCGATAGCCTGATGTGAGGGCCCAGATTGATTCTTTAATGTAGAGAGGGGCATCAGGTTTATACTTTCCCGTGAATCACATAGTGCTTCTCCAAACTTTACATTACCAATGAAGTATGAAATGTTGAAGCAGCCCGGATCCTGCCTTTTAGGTGGCAATGTGCCCATGATGAAAGCACTCACCTGCTCCTTAAGAACCACAACCTCAGTGTCAGGGATCTTCCTCTTCTTGGTAATGATGTCTTTCAAGAACTTCCCGTAGGAGGGTATCTGCTCAATTGCTTCTAATAATGGAATGTTGACAGAGAGCTTTCTAAAACTGTCTAGAAACTTCTTGAACTGGGCGTCCACTTTCTTTCCTTTCACAGTATTTGGATATGGGACCGGGACAGACTGTGCCCTTTGATGCGGCGTTACATATGGTGTCTTTTTCTGTGTCTCCTCCTCAACAACAACTGGTTCTGCTATGACATCCTATGCTATATCTTCAACCTACTCTGTGGTTGGAATCAGAACCTCTTCTGCGGTCTCACCTTCGGTTTCTGACTGGGGTTTGCTTGGTTCATCGGCCTTGGGGTTTAAAATCTTCTTACCGCTCCTTAGCAAGATTGCTTTTGCTTGTTGGTTTCCTCCTGGAACGTTTGTATTACTTAGAAAGCCTTGATGCGCATGTTTCTTTAAATTTTCTATTTCTGCTACCATTTGTGCCAAAGACGTCTCTATTGTCCTCATCTGTGCCCCATGGCTTTGTAGGGTCTGCCCAAATTGGTTCATGAATTCCCCTTGTTGCTTGATCTGCTGGCCAAAAGTGTTCATCAGTTCTTGATTCTGCTTTATTACTTGATTGAGCAACTCATTGCTCTTATCCTCTGCCACCGGTTGCAGTTTTGCATCGGGGTCCTACAAGAAATTATTTGGGTCCTTCCAGGAAAATTTCTTGTCCTTCCTCCATGAGTAATCGTTGTTTCTGTACCCCTACTGCTGGCGCATGAACTTAACTTGAGCCTCATCATCTGATTCTGCATCTTCTTTTGCAAGAAGTTTCTTTGCTAGAAGGTACATTTTCTCATTTAATTCTTTGATGGCCTTTGACTCCCCTACAACCCGAACATGCTCTACGACATCTCTGTCGCCCCAGGATTGCTTCTTGGCCATGTTTTTCAGAATTTCCCAACACCTCGTGTCTATGTTGTTTAAGAAGAACCCTGAACCTGTGGAATCTAGGTTACTTCTATCATGCTCGGAAAGAGCAAAATAGAAGATTTTGACCTGCGTCTCCTTGTCAAGCCCATGATGTGGGCACCTCCTGAGCATGATCTAAAACCTTTCCTAGGTCTCAGAGTAAGTCTCTCCTGCCTTCTGGATGAAATTATGGATTTTCCTGATCATATCATTTGTCTTCTCAGGCAGAAAGAACCTTTCAAAGAATACTTCTACCATGTGGTTCCATGATTCCACATACTCATTGTCAAGATTATGCAACCATTCTCGTGCATTTCCCGCTAGAGAGCTCGGAAATAGCTTCGGGTACATTGTCTCCTGCGGGAACCTGTCTATCTTGATCATATCGTAGTTCTCCACGAATTGACTTATGTGAGTCACCGGGTCTTCGTTCTTTAGCCCATGGAATGCATTTGACTTGACCAAGTTGATTAATGCAGGATCAATCTTATAAGTCAGAATGTTGATCGCCTACTTCTTAATTGGCCCCTTTGAAGCGGATGAGGAAGAAGCCTTTATCTTCTCCCATATCGTCTACTCTTCTTCCATGGCTTCTTGTTCTGAGTCGGAATCTATATCTTCCATATGGGGTTGAACGTTGTTCTCCTCGTCGTCTGGTCCCGGTAGTGGAACCTATGGTGATTGCTGCGTGTAGTCGGTGCTACGCGTCTTCACCATGCACTAGTACCTGCAAAATGGTAATTTCAGTTCAGCACCGTACTAGACGACTACAAAATGTGAAAGATAAACTATGAATTTCAAAAATGAATATAAAATAATAAAATAAAAATGTGGCCTAGAGTGGCCGCTTGCATCACTCGTAGTGCCGACAATTGTCGTGTCCCCGACAACGGTGCCAAAAACTTGACACAATTTTACCGTGCGTCGAATGCAAGTGCACGCGTCAATGTAATATAGGCCTTTGTGAGGCCCGAGTTGAACTCAGGGACACTGAACTATCGGTAGACTACTACTAACTGTTTGCGATCAGCTAAACTAATTAAAAGAGTTTGAAGGTTGTTGTAAAAATAAAAGAAAATAAAATAAAACAAATCAATCGATTAAGGGTTTAGTTTAATCAATTCAAATGGAGATCTTTAGGATTGTGGTTTCACCGCGGGTTTTCATTGTATGATTTTCCATATAATAATTCAGGTTCATCTCTCAATCTGGGTAGTGGCATGTAGTCAGAATTGTCCACTGTCGTGGTACAATTCACTACCTATGTCTAGGTTGGTTCCACCGTCGTAGTAACCTATACCCTAAACTGGGTGCATTAGAATCGACCTCTAGGTTTCCACCATTAACCGTACATTGCCTTATTCAAGGGATTTGTTAATTAATGTGAATTTCGTCTCTTTTCAACCGTTAATTCTTCTTTCAAAGTAATTAAAGGCATTAGATTATCATTATGGTGATCAAGCATAACAATATAATTGAGAAAATGAAATTATACCACGGATTTAAGAGATAAATGATGAATTACTATGATAAAAACGTCATACAATGCTTCCCCGGGCTACTCCCGGTCCTAAAGATAAAGGGGATTAGCCCTACATGTTCATCTCAGAGCAAGACATGGTTGAGAAAAGGAGAAACATGGAGAAAAATGTGAATAAGTAATGAAACCCCTTGAACGGAGAAGATCCAAGCGCTCCTCGGCGTAGAATGTGCGATCTACAGCCTTTCGATGGTGGAAAATGTATTCTTCAGCTTCTGGAATGGCTGGGGCGTGCTTCCGGGCTCCGTTCTTCCTCCACACCTTCTCGAGACGTGTGCAGTGGCTAATGATGTGATACCCGGCTCTTGGCCGCAGTCATTAGGTATAATCACCGAGTTAGGTTGCAAAAATATCACAGCCGTCAGATTTGGATCGATCTGAAACAAACTTGTATCTGACAGCGTCGATACCACTGACGCGGGTCGATGGTATCGACATTGCGTGATATCGGCAAGTTTCCTTTTCTTTTCTTTATTGCGCCTGATGCTGACTCGATACCATCGACGAGGGTTGATGGTATCGACACCCTAAGGCGTCGATTTTGTCCTTTTCCATCACTTAATCTTCTGGGGTCGATAGTATCGACTTAATGGTCTATAGTATCGACTATCTGCTCATCAACAACCTGAAGGTACATCGCTACCATCGACTTCCCTGTCAATGGTATCGACTCTATGCTACTCCTTGCAGCTGGCAACCTGTGGCTGTGTCGATAGTATCGACAGCTGTCGTTGGTATCGACAGCTGCAGATATGTGTTTTTCCTGAAATTGCAACACAAAACCACATAAGCCGAAATAAAACATATTATTGTAATCATTTATGCTCAAAACAATAGAATAAGGGAGATTTGACACTGAGAAGGATCATAGACTAAAGTAAATGAATTATGCAATATTAACCACAAAAATGACCAATAAATGCATAAAACACAAGTAAAACAAGTCTATAAATGCGACTCAAAATCATCGCATTAGTCTTCTAGCATTCCTTTCCTCCTAAATATGGTAGCATAGACCAGTAAAAAGAAGGTTTTTCTTCACATGTTTCCCGCATCTGGCAAGCGTCCTTCTCATGTCCATAGTGAGTTGTATCTGAAGGCTGAAATCTTTAAATAAATGCTCCCATATCTCCTTAGTGAACTTGCACTCCCCTACAAGATGGTTGTGGCTCTCATCCTCCTCCCCACATAGCAAACAAATGGCATATATGTCATAATTCGAGCCCTTAATTCTGTCAAAAGTGGTAAGGATATGGTGCAGAAATTTATATACACTCATGTTCCATTTTGGCACATACCGATCCATCCATATTTGGTCTCCACAAGATCTTTCTCTCCTCTGGCTCGAGACATCTCCCACACGCTTATCTTCTTGTCGATGAGCTTCCATCTTCCAGAATTATTAGCAACAAACAAGTGTTTAATTTGTGGCCATAGCTCTCTCATCACATTGATAGATCTTGAGTATCCTTCTCTTATTTTTGGAATGAAATTCAGCCCTCTAGGATATCTGTCTCTCATCCACTTTCCCCATATAGATGTGCCTTCCTAAAAATCAATAATCCTTCTCATGGATCTCCATCTAGTAATATCTCTAGGAGACTTCAAGTTCAACCCTCCTTCATCTATGGGAAAGGCCAGCCTAGAATACTTCATAGGATGATGCTCGCTTCCCCAAAGAAAGTTAGCAATCTTCATTTCAATTCTATCTAGAACAAATAAGAGAATTTCACCTTGTTGCACCCAAAAAATAAGAAGGCCTTCTAAAGAAGCTTTAATTAAGGTTTTGCATCCCGCCATGGAAGTCTTTTGTGTAGGCCATCTATTAATCATCTCCTCCATTTTATCAATGTAGTATGTGAAGTCTTTGACATGAAGGTTGCCTCTTGCAAGGGGAAATCCTAGATATTTGGTTGGGAAATCTCCCCTTTCCACTCCCATTGCATGTGTGAGTCTATCTTCCACCTGATGGCAGTTCTTTGACAAGAAAATATGCGTCTTTTTTGCATTAGTACACAACCCCATTTGCTTTCCGAAATCCTCCAATAGGCTTTTGAGATTTTACAAAGATTGTTGTTTGGCTTCAATGAACACAAGACATCATCTACAAAAATCAAGCGCGTCAATACCTTCATGTCATGGACAGTGTAGGGCTTGATATCCTTCCTTTCTTCAGCTTGTTGCATCCTCCTAGTGAAATACTCCATGAAAATAATGAAAAGAAGAAGAGAAAGGGGTTCCCCCTGGCGTAGCCCATTGCCCCCTCTAAAAAGACCTATAGATGTGCCATTCACCATAACAGAATAGCTAGTGGTCCCCACACATTGTGTCAACCAACCGATCCATTGTTCATTAAAACCCATCTGTTGCATGATCCACCAAAGTTTATCCCACTGTACACTATCATAAGCATTAGAAACGTCGAGTTTTAGGCAGGCCTTCCTACGACCTCTCATGAAATTATAGTCTAGAAGAAATTCCCCAGCCAGTAGTGCATAGTCACTAATGCTTCTACCTGTAACAAATGCTCCTTGATTTGCAGAAATCAGAAAAGGGAGGACCATCTTCAGCCGGGCAGCCAAGATCTGTGTAATAATTTTATATTGTACCGAGGAGCAAGTAATGGGTCAAAGATCATCAAGATATGATGTAACTTTCTTCTTCAGAATATGCACAAGAAAGGAGTGATTAACCTGCCTCACCATATTCCCACCTTGTAGAAACTAGTCCAGATAATCAAGCAAGTCATCTTTAATAATGTCCCAAGTCTTTTTATAAAAGAAATCATTGAACCCATCAGACCCCGGTGACTTGTTGCTACCAATGCTCCACAGAGCCTCCAGAACCTCTTATACATTGGTCTTTCTAGTGAGAATATTATTATGCGTGCTAGTGAGTCTGAATTTCCATTCAACTTCCTCTTGCTCATCAATATTATCAGAATTTTTTTTATTGTATAGAGACGTGTAGAAACTGATGGCCTATTCTTTAAGATCCTCCTATTTGTTCACTACTATACCTTCAACATTAATAAGTTTAGAAATAATATTACTTGCCTCTCTTCTTCTAACTGCAAAATGGTATAACTTTGTATTTCTGTCTCCATCCTCCATCCACTTTTCCTTGCTTTTCTACTAGTAGAATTTTTCTTCTGCCTTCTTTAGATCTTCAAGAATCATTTTTAATTCCCTATCTTTCTCAATCAGATTTGGATTTAAAGGATCAACCAACAATCTTTCTCTAATATCCTTGCACTCACGTTTGGTGTCTTTCAACAACTTTGGAATATTCATCTCTTCTTTTGCCCATTTTTTGAGTGCCATCTTGATGTTCTAAAGTTTTTTAGCAAAAACAAACATAGGATTGCCCATCACCTGAGCACCATAGATTTGCTTTATGACTTCATCAAATCCTTTCCAATCAGCCCAGTAGTTAAGAAATCTAAACGACCTCCTCTTTTTCTTTTTCTTTGTGATCTGGACAAAAATAGGAGCATGATCACTTATATCAGAACCTTCCACCTTCACCTGTACACTTGGAAACAATTTTAGCCATTCATCATTCACCAAAGCTCTATCTAGCTTTCTTGCTATCCTGTCACTAGGACCCCTTTCATTGTTCCAAGTAAAGATATCCCCACCAACCATTGGTAGATCTAACAAACATGATTTGTCAATGGCACAGTTGAAAGCATCCACCTCAGCATTTATAGCAAGTCTTCTACCTTTTTTCTCAGCCTGCAGACACACCGTATTAAAATCACCAATTACCATCCAGGGAAGCTTCGCCTGTTTAGAGATAGAAACCATATCATCCCATAGGTCCATTCTTGCTTTGCCGTCATTGTGACCATAGACAGCTATCATCTACATGTGCAAGCCTTCATGATTGACGTAGTCACTGTAACCTGCAGATATGACATCTGTACCACTAAAATCTGCCATGCATTGGGCTTCCATGCCATACATAATCTAGAAACCTCACCATAATCAACATTGGATACATGCTCCCAACCCTGCAGAAACAGATATTTAATACTATTTTTATTCTGTACCTTTATCTTTGTCTCTACCAATGCAACCAGAGAATGGCCACTAGCAGCAATCCGTTCTCTAATTTCCTTCTTCCTGTTCCTGTCACACCCTCCCTTGATATTCCATAGAAGCATGGGCATATCAAAGATTTTTTTGGACCTGGTATGCCTGGGAGGCTCCTTTACAGCTTGCTTGCCTTTCCCTTTCTACTGTTGCTGTTTAGTTGCATTTCCCTCCACATCATCTAATTCAGAAAGTGCCTCAAAACTATTCGTTGTGTCCAGAATAGAACTAACACCTTGGTTCTTGGGAATGTCTATCTTCCTTACCCCTTTTCTATGTGAACTTGACAAAAACTCACCCTCCTCCCTATTATTTGTTTCCTCCAACACAGTCTCGACCTACATATCTTTGTCTTCGTCTCCTTTGCTTCTACTAGCTCCTTTCCCCTTGGGTGTTTGCTGCTCATCCTTGTTCTCTTTTCCTTTGAACCTCTCATTCTCATCACCTTGGATAGCTGCAGGTGGTTTGGCAGAAGCGGGCTTCTCCCTCCAAACCTGTCCACTCTCCTTGTTGCTGTCTGTGGGCTTCCGATCACAGTAGGCGTCCTCGTGCCCAAATGCCTTGTAGGTAGAGCACCTGGCCGGCACATAGTCATACTCGACCCTCACCGGGATGGGTTCCCTACCCTTCACATTCACCATGATCTTCCGTGGAGTCAGCTTCTCGACCTCAAGCTCCACGATGACTCGGGCTTCATCAGACTCGAGCGATTTGTCGTCGATGTGTAAGACCCTCCCGACCCCACTTGCAATTTTACCCATTGCCCACCTGGTCCAAGAGCGCCCGATTGAATGCACCGTGATCCATGTCGGGACGGTGGAGAAGATGTCCCTTTTTAGTTCATCGCCAAACCGATAGTTCTTTGGGATCACCAATTAGTGGTCAAACCACCTGGGGCCGACTTTTAGTGCATCCGCCTTGTGGGCTGCATTAGCAAACCTGACAAGGAAGATGTCATTTTCTCTGGACAGGAGATCAAACGATCCCTTCGGCCTCCATTTGTGCTGGATCCAAGCCTTGAGATGAGGATAGAATGGCCTCCGCCCAAGGATGTTGACCAGCATAGTGAACTCCCAGATGTCGTGCATCCGATCGAACTCCTCAGGCTTGAGATCAACGTGAATCTCGCCCTCCTTCATCGACAGTTTTGGGAATTCCAGTGACTCCTTGGCCGTCGTCGCCGATTTCTTTAGGACCTGGGACCAAGCCTTGTAGTCGCCCTCACCCAACTTTGTCCCCGTCCGACTAGGGTTTGCCTTGTCCAACGGTTGTTTAGTTCCCTCCATGCTGTTGTTCGCTTGGTGGCTAGGGTTAGCGGTAGGGGTTGCGTGGATGGTTTTGGTGGGTGGTGTGGGGTGGACATCACCGGTCGGAGTGACAGGCAATGTGGGTGCCATGCCGGAGATTGGCGGCGATCTGTCGCACACGAATCACCAGAGCCAAACCTAACGAGTGACACAGTGTATGTATTGTATGTATGTATGTATGTATGTATGTATATGTATATATATATATATATATAGAGAGAGAGAGAGAGAGAGAGAGAGACAAAGAGAGAGAGAGGGAGTCAGGCTAGAATACACTCGAGTGTACATATTACGTTGTACACCTCAATGGTGTTTGCCTATATAGACCTTATCTTTCAAAAATCCAATCCATTGATCATGGTTACAATAATAATAGGTCAAATACAAAATTTGACCTCAATTGGACAACAAAATCAACGCACAAAACTAATTTGAAATGCATGATTCTTGCCTCCTTTAGACACATGACCTATAAGTATCCAAATGAGATAAAATTGATTACATAGTATGTTCTTGAGATATTTAAGAAGATCAATGGTCTAGAATTTTCAAAAAGTTACTGCATCTTTAAAAATGACTGAGGTGTATAGTGCCTCCGGTACACTCGAGTGTACAATAGCATGACTATATATATATATATATATATATATATATATATATATATATATATATATATATATATATATATGGGATTAAGAGAGAAAGATTTCTCCCCCCTCTCCCATGCCCGTGGCGGAGGCCGAACGCCCGGGAGGATCGTAAATCAAGGCGGCAACTGGGATTCAAACCCGGGTCCCTTCATGAGGAGACACCGTGCTTGACCACTTGAGCCACTCCTTGTCGGCATGTATATTTGTATATGTATATATGTATGTATGTATATGCATATATGTATGTATGTATATGTATATATGTATGTATATGTATATATGTATGTTTATATGTATATATATATATATATATGTATATGTATATATATGTATGTATATGTATATATGTATGTATATGTATATATGTATGTATATATGTATATATATATATGTATGTATGTATGTATATGTATATATATATGTTTGTATATGAATATGTATTTATATATATATATATATATATATATATATATATATATATATATATATATATATATATATATATATATATATATATATATATCTGTGTGTGCGTGTGTGTGTGTGTGCCATTTATATACAACAATGGGTGTAAAGACAAAACCTTGTATCGATATACACAAAAAAAAACCTCCTCAAGGACTTGAGCGTATAGGGATGACAAATAGGACTCTACTTTTATACACAAGCAACATGTCAAACATTTCAACAACTAGTGGTCCTCTTTCTGCTCAGCACCAATAGTACAATCCCTACTTTCTCGTGCTCAACCACCTAAAAGGTGTGGAAACCCACTGGTGAGACCAAACGTCCCAACAAGAGATATAACTCTCTACCAACGTCTATTAAAAGCATAGATTAGTTAAGCAATAAATAACATATTAAGTAGGTAAAGCAAATTCTGCTAAATGATATGAATTTAATAGATAAAGCAATTTAAGCAAGACCAGGCAATTACCACATAATAGTAAATCAAGTTATGTTCTAAAAAGGAATATGAAGAACATGTAAAACAGTTGACTTCTCTTATCATCTTATAATTCAAAAAATCAGTCAAAGGATAAAGCAAAGGAGTCAACCAATGTTATTCGTATTTGACCCTAAGCAAGATACACTACATGGCTTTGTGACATATTTTATTATTGCCCTGAGGATTTCAGTCGTACCACCCAATTCCAATTAACTACTGCTAAGTCAAACTCGGATCCATACAAGGTCAAATGGAAGAGCCAGAATCCACAAACTCTCCACACCTCTTGGTCAGCACAAGAGAAAACATCACAGAGATATATCAATAAACTGTAAAAAAAGTGACATATAGTCAACATAAAGATCAGCTCACGCATGGCCATCCATATATATATATAAATACCTAGCCCACCTTGGTACATGTAACAATGCTAGACGAACAGTCTCACACATGGCCATTCTTAAAAGAAGGATTGGCTCACACATGTCCATCCATATTACCAGAAGATTGGCTTACACATGGCCATCTCACACAACCTGTAATCGTGGATGCAAGGAGATACCTCAACTTGCACTCCCACATATTCAAAAATATGTGCTCTAAGTTATATGCGTTTCACCTATCTAACAACTAGAGATGGCACTGGAAAGGATCTATGGCACAAGGAACCTACATGATTAGGGTTCTACTTGATTAGTTATCCAATTGGGTGACTTTCAACATCAATCAAGTTACAACATATAAAGCCATAAAAAACTCTACATGAATAAGGATATAGTACAAATCCAAAAGATATAAAATGTATAAGGTGTGAGATTGTAAAAAATCACCACATGATACTTGTAACAATCTATTCTCGAAGCCAATCACCAATGGCACATCACTATGGGATACAAATCCCTCATTCACATCATTAGAGGCTATCACCTCACAATAGGCATTAAGCCATCCCCATGTCATAGAACCCAATCACATAAATTGTGCATGTAAATAACCACACTATGCTTTATTAATGTGCATAAGGACCACCATGTATCGTGTAATCATCACCACAACATATACAAGCCATGGCATTCATCTCACCTGCTAGGTTACAGGTTTATAAACAGAAAAGGGAAACATCATATCATCATAGCCATTCCAAGAGAGCAAAGCAAACACATCAATTATCCCTTGATTAGGGCTAAGGCTCAATACTTAGCCGATTAGGGTCTTATAGTTATATTTGACCACTAAGCCCCAGGTATGACATCACCCATATCCTTGAAACATTGTCGGGTTAAGGATCATTATTAGGGTTGATTTGGCATCCAACCAAACAACATCATACACGGTTCATTACTTAGAGTGCATGCTCATGTATCATTCATATGAGTATGTATATGTGACAACAATTCACTATATAGGACTATCACAACCTTGATCATATGGGGTTTCATGACCACCATGCTACATGGTGTCTGGACTGCAACATCTCATGGTCACGCCCGTTATCCAAGGCAAGGTGTTTCATTCATGAGAAGGCATGTCTTGACTACACATGATACTAGGGTTTCGACCACCAAGACTAACAAGTCACGATCTCATGAAGGAATGGAGTAGCTCGACCTGAATAAGGGTGTGTCTTAACACACTAGGGAGTAGGTGTCATGACCACCTAGGAGTAGGAAGTCACGACCTCCACAAGGTCAGTCCTCAACCCAAAACCAACATATCAAAGTGTCCCGACCCAAGAAAAAATAAGCTATAGAAACCATTAACAGTCAAACTACACCCAAGGTAAGGAACCATCATCCAACCAAGGTTAACCAAAAATCAAAACTGGAGCATAGACTGGCCCAAACCAGAGAGAACAACAAGGAAAACCACCACCTTCAAGGGAGAAAACATCATGCAAAAAGGATGTGAAAACCCTAACAGATGTGCCATGACATCACCATGAAAACACCTCATGCAAGAGAGAGGAAAAGCATGTTTAAGGCACCTAAAATAGAAACTTAGCTTCTCATAACATCTAGGTACACAAAAATGATGCATGCGATCAAACCCAACATCAAAAGATAGGATAAAACTGTCATTACATAGCAATCACCAAAATTGGGTGCATTGAATTAGGGTTTAGGATCCTAAGAAACCAAGCATGGTATCATCTATTAGCAAATTAGGGATACATTTAGAGAGAGATAACAACTATATGCAAGTAGAGAAAGTGCAATAATAGAAATGGTTAAGGGTTGTATCACCTACCTATTTTGGAGAGAGAGAATAAGCTCTAAGCTCAAGCTCCAAAAGAGGGAAGGAAGCTCCAACAAGGATCACCACTTCAGCTACAAGATCACCTCCATAAAGAAGAACACCTTAGTCAAAGGATAACCCAAGAAAAGAGGAGAAGCTCTAGGTCAAACCAACAGAAGAAAGGAGAAGGAGAGAAGAAAACTTCCTCACACTTGGGTCCATCTTGTCAAAACATGTTCTATGACCGTTGTGATGAGGGGTTCACTTCTCAAGGACGACCACCATGGAGGATCCATGGTCTAGGGCTGAGAAAAGAGAAGTATATGGGGTAGAAGATAAAAAATAAATGCCACCAAGGAAAGGTAAACACTTACCAAGGTTGATGATGACCAAGTATCACCACACACAAAGGATCAGATCACCAAGCTCCTAAAGATCATCCCTTCTATCTCCTCAATGCTCCAAGGACGAACAAGCAAGTAAGGTTAAAGAAGATGGCAGAAAATAGTTGCTTTCATGTAGAGAAGAGGGTTTATAAAGAAAAGGAGGAGAGAAGCAGGTTGAGGGATGAGGTGTAAATAAGATAGGGCTCCAAAGGGAGACGTGTCCACCCAAGAAACTAACACGCAACCACTAAAAACACACATGCAAGAGATGGTGATAAAAGTTATGTTGGGTCTCGACCTACTTGGGTCACCCACATGGTCGTGGTCATGACCTACACCAAGAACACCATCCATGGTTGTAACAAGGCACCAAACTTCACTAGGTCAAGACAAAAGGTTACCACACACACACACCCTAGGTCGAGACACTCTACCCAAACACAATTGTCTCGATCGAAGACTATGTTGGTCATGACTACCTCACCTAGAGAAGGTGTCTCAACTAAGAAACCCAAAAAACATGCCCTAGGTCATGACCTAGCTCGAGACAACCCACAAGGTTCACATAGGTCGAGACACGCCAAACCCTAAAAAGGCCTAATCACCACTAAGGGTGTCATCACTCAACTAAGCCTCAACCAAGGCACCCCAAAGTACCATACTATCTTTCATGAAGACAAGAGAGAGAGAACACTCTAGAGGTGGAAAATTACCCCAAAACAAGTACACAAGCACAAATATCATCCAAACCAGCTCAAACGAAAGACTTGATCTCTCCACAAGATCTAAAAACATATCAAAGGATTAAATAAAAGGTTTTATGCATCATCATTTAGAAAAGAAAGAATACCCAAGAACTAAGCTAGGTTGGGAGCCTTACAACCATAAATCACTAATAAGGACACCCCCCCCCCCGAAATCCTAAGTGAAAAGAGATGGGTACTTCTTCTGCATCTCTTCCTCGAGCTTCCACGTGTCTTCCTCAATGCCACGGTGATGCCACAAAACCTTCACCAACACGATGTCCTTCCTCTTCAACTTCTTCTCTCTTTTGTCAAGGACCAACATGAGTCCTTGCACATAGGACACATCCTCATCAAGATCAACCTCAATAGGCTACAAAACTAACTCAGTAATAGGGCGGCACTTCCTCAACATGGACACATGGAACACTAGGTGCAACCTGTGCTACTCAGGTGGCAACTCCAACTTATAAGACACCTTCCCGTCACGTGTCACCACATGGTAAGGTCCAATAAACCTTGGAGCCAACTTACCCTTCTTGTCGAACCTCAAATCATCCTTCCAAGGAGAGACTATGACATAAACTCGGTCTCCTACTTGGAACTCCAACTGTCTACGTCAATTATCTACAAATGACTAATGTCTGTCCTTTGTTGCCTTCAACTGCTTTTGAATCACTTTGATCTTCTGTATTGTCTGCTACTCAAGTTCAGGACCAAGAAGTTGGTATTCACCACTTTCATACCAACACAATAGATATCTACAACGTCTCGCATACAACGCCTCATAAGGTGCCATGTCAATGCTTCACTGATAACTATTATTATAAGAAAAGTCTATCAAACTAAGGTGGATGTCCCAACTGCCCAGAAACTACAAGACACAAGCTCTCAACAAATCCTCAAAGATCTAAATGGTCCTATCATATTGACCATCTATCTGTGGGTTGAAGGCAGTACTAAACCTCAACTATGTACCCAAATATACATGAAAATGCTCCCACAAGTGGATCGTAAATTGAGGACTTCTATCTAACACTATGGTAACTAGAACACCATGCAAACACACTATCTCATCAACATATACCCGAGTGAGATTATCTATTGTATATGTTGTCTTCAAAGGAAGTAAATGTGATGATTTGGTCAACCTATCAATGATTACCAAAATGGAATCATGACCCTTGGTTGTCCTAGGGATACAACCACAAAGTCAATCGTCACATGATCCCATTTCTACTGTGGTATAGGAAATGGTTGCAACGTCCCTATAGACTTCTAATGTTCCACCTTAACTTGCTGACACACTATGCACTTGGCCAAGAACTCAAGCACATCACGCTTCATGCCAGGCCACCAATACAAATCTTTGAGGTTATGGTACATCTTGGTTCTACCTGGGTGCATAGCATACATTGATGAGTGAGCCTCTTCCAAAACCATCTTCCTCAAGTTATCCACACTAGGAATCATGACTCTGTACGCTTCTCGCTGTCGAAATTTGATCTTATATGTTGTATCATAGGATCAACCTATTATGCCTCTCTAATCTATTGCCTCAACGTGAGCTTCACTTATAGTTGTGCTAAAAACCTAGCTAACAAAGAAACCTCTAGCTTCACATTCATCTGATGCAAGGAGACCAACATGTCTCTCTTATACACACCAAGGAACACAATTGTGCTTTATATGCAGAAGATGATGAAGATGACTTCCTTCTTAAAGCATCTACCATGACATTTTCCTTCCTTAGATGGTAATCAATCATGCAGTCATAATCCTTGATTAGCTCCATCCATCATCTCTACCTCACACCTCCTATTGTGAAAAGATATACTTCAAGTTCTTGTGATCTATGAAGATCTGACACTTCTTGCTATAAAGATAGTGCCTCCAGATTTTCAAGGCATGGACCACCAAATCTAGTTCCAGATCATGGGTTGGGTAGTTATCCTTGTGTTTCTTAAGTTGTCACGAAGAAAAAGAAATCACATTCTTATCCTACATCAACAAGCAACCAAAACCATTCCTCGACGCATCACAGAAAATTGTGTATCCTTTTACTTGCTTAGGCAGAACTAACACTGGTATGCTAGTCAACTTCTCCTTTAACAACTAGAAGTCATCCTGATACTTGTCATCCCAAATGAAAGGAACATCTTTATCCTTGTCATCTTCGTTTGGGGTAACACCACCGAACTTAAGTTCTTGATGAACCTCCTATAGTATCCTGCCAAACCCAGGAAACTACGAACTTCAATAAGCATCTTTGAATGCTCCAACTCTATCATATATTACACTTTCTTGGGGTCCACACAAAGACCTTCATCTGCTATCACATGTCCTAGGAAGGGCACCTACTTCAGCCAAAAGTCACACTTGGTGAACTTAGCCTACAACTGATGTTGCCTCAATGTGGTCAATGCCCGACACAAATGTTGCTCGTACTACCAACTATCAATCTAGTAGATCAAGATATCATCTATAAATGAAGTATATCATGTCTACATGTAACAGGAAAAGAGCTACAAGAAATCACTTCATGAGTGATAAAAGAGCGGGTCGCACTCGGATCAACCATAGCAGATATAAAGAAAGAAGAAGACAAATCAAAATGAAATAATTCCATATGACATGTCACTACTCGTGGGTTGACCGCTCCTTTAGGCCAACTCATGGCATACATTCTAGCCATATCATGTTGATGTCCCTGTCCTTTTCTAGCATGTCCTGAAGAACCAACCTACAATGTTTGTCCACATCCTTATCCTCCTCCACTATTGTATTGTTGTCTCTGTGAGCCCTGCTGACTCTACCTCGGCTATTGGGTCACCTCATCATCCTTCATGGAACAAAAATACTTAGTATGCCTGACCTGGCCACACTTGTAGCACATACTTCTCTCATACCATGGCCTCGACGACCCTGTCACTGATATTGATGTTTTTTTGGGGGCTCTTGTAGATGGAAAGTTGCGGCCTCTACCTTTATTGGGTGACCACTAGGTCTTTGTACTAGACCTCTATTGAGCTGGAGGTGTAGAAAACCTAGTCTTCTTAAAGCCTCCTGATGACTACCCCTAGTACTACGTAGGCCTCTTCTTAGCACTCTTCTCCCTCTTCTCAACCACATATCATTCAATCCTCCTGATAGATTCCACAAACATTGTGAACTTCTCACGATTCTCAAGCACTGCCACAGTTGTCGTCAGCTCACTATTCAGACCCTTTTCAAAGCATCAAATCCTCTCCTCATCTGTCATTGCCATGTGAGGGTAGAGCCTCAATAACTCCATGAATCTTACCTCATATTCATTGATTGTGATGGGTCCTTACCTAATCTTCTCAAACTGGGAGATCTTCTCATCAAGATAGGTATGTGGAAAGTACTTGCTGACAAACACCCATCTAAACTCTTCCCAACTAATATCAAAACCTGATTGTTTTTCCCTCCTCAATGGCCCACCAATGGCCAACACCTCCCTTGAGAAGATACACCACGTACTTCACCTTATTAGCCTTGCAGACTCTAACGATCTTAAAGGCCTTCTCTAGATCCATTAAATAAAGATCCACATCTACTAGATCCGCCTTATTAGCATACTCCATAGCTCTGACACTCCAAAATTTCTCAAAGTTCTTCCCAGTTCCTGAGGATCCCACATCAGGGACTACTACTCTCGATTGAGGAACGAGAATTTTATCTACCATATGTGTAATTGTGGCCATAAACTACCCAAACATAGACCGATAGGCAGGGTTTTCTAGCACAACTGGGTCAAACTGGGGTACTTCAAGTGCCCTCCCATCAACAACCTGCCTCTATACACCTCCACATGGTGCAGCTACACCACTCTCTGCACACATGTTCTTTGTGTTCTCTAGCCATCTTTTCAACTCTTCTTCTTCTGAAGAAGAAGAAGTGACTATAATATAAATTGGAGGATATTAGAATAGACACTACCCTAGTCCTATGCCCTTGTAGACTCGGCGAACCTAAAGCTCTGATACCAACCTGAACTATGACACCCCGACATGCGACAAATGAGATTGCTCAAAACCAAATTGCAAAACTAAAACTAAACATCCAGGTTACCTTAAAACAAAATAAATAAAAACCCATTCCATATAACCATATAAGTTGCAACATATTGCACATGAGTTCAAAGAATCCACATGCATTGCATATCACATGCCCAAAGCATTATACAAGATATTATTCACTAGCTCTCTAGCCACATTCATTCACACATGATAATATGTTCATATATATATGCCATTTCTATACAACAATAGGCATAAAGCCAAAACCTCGTATCCATACATACAACAAAAAAACCTCCCCAAGGACCTGAATGTATAGGGACAACACATAGGGATCTACTTCTATACACAAGCAACATGTCAAACCTTTAAGCAACTACTGGTCCTCTTGCTACTCAACACAAACAACACAATACCTACTTCCTCGTGCTTAACCACTTAAAAGATGTGGAAACCCATAGGGTGAGACCAATTGTCCCAGCAAGTGATATAACTTTCTACCAACGTATATTAAAAGCACAGATAAGTTAAGAAACAAATATCATACTAAGCAGGTTGAGCATATTTTTGCTAAATGATATGAATTTAACAGATAAAGCAATTTAAGAAAGACTAGGAAGTTACCACAAAATAGTAATTCAAGTCATATTATAATAAGTAATATGAAGAACACGTATAAATGTTCACTTCACTTACCGTCTTATAATTCAAAAAATCAGTCAAAGGATAAAGCAAAGGGCTCAACTAATGTTATTCGTATTTGACCCTAAGGTAGATACACTATACAGTTGTGTTACATCTTTTATTATTGCCCAGATGATTTGATTTGTACCACTCAAACCCAACCGACCATTGCTAAGTCAAAACCTATGCCATACAAGGTCAAATGGAAGAGTCAAAATCCACAACCTCTCCACACCTCCTAGTTAGCACAAGAGAAAACACTGCAGAGACATATCAGTCAAATGAAAAAAGAAGTGACATATAGTCAATAGAAGGATTGGCTCATGCATGGTCGTCCATATATATAAACACCTAGCCCACCTTGGTACAAGTAATGATGCTAGAAGAACAGGCTCACACATGGCCATTCTTAAAAGAAGGATTGGTTCATGCATGGCCATCCATATTACCAGGAGATCGAATACGCATGGTTGTATCATACAACCTATAATTGTGGGTGAAAGGATATACCTCGACTTGCACCCCCGTGTATTCAAAAATATGTGCTCTGAGTTATACTCGTTTCACCTATCCAACAATTAGAGATAACACTGGAAATGATCTATGGCACATGGCACCTACATGATTAAGGTTTTACTTGATTAGTTAGCCAATTGGGTGACTTTTAGCATCAATCAAGTTACAATGTATAAAGCCATAAAAAACTCTACAATAATAATGGTATAGTACAACTCTAGAAGATATAAAACATATAAGGTGTGAGGTTGTCATACAATCACCACATGGTACTTGTAACAAGCCATTCTCTAAGCCAATCACCAATGGAACATCATTGTGGGATATAAATCCCTCATTCACATCACTAGAGGCTATCATCTCATAAAAGGCATTGAGCCATCCCCAGGTCATAGGACCCAATCACATAAACCCTACATGTACAACACCACACTATGCCTTATTAATGTGCGTAAGGACCAACCTGTATCATGTAATCATCACCACAACATATAAAATCCATGAAATTCATCTCACCTGCAAGGTTAGGGGTTTATATATAGAAAAGGGAAACATCATATCATCATAGACATTCCAAGAGAGAAACCCAAACACATGAATTATCCCTATAGGGTTAAGGCTCAATACTTAGCCGATTAGGGTCTTATAGTTATATTCAATCACTAAGCCCCGTGTATGACATCCATTGTATCCTTGGAACAATGTAGGGTTAAGGATTATCATTAGGGTTGATAAGGCATCCAACCAAACAACACCATGCTCAGTTCATTACTTAGTGTGCCTACTCATGTATCATTCATATGTCAATGTATATGTGACAACCATTCACTATATAGGACAGTCACAACCATGATCATATGGGGTGTCACGACCATGATGCTACATGGTGTCTCGACCACAATATCACATGGTCGTGCCCACAACCCAAGCCAAGGCATTTCAGCCATGAACAGGCATGTCTCGACCACACATTATACCAAGGTTTTGACCACCAAGACTAACATTCCGCGACCTCAAGAAGGAAGGGAGCAACTCGATTTGACTAAGGGTGTGTCTCGACTCACTAGGGAGTAGGTTTTGTGACCACCAACGAGTAGGATGTCGCGACCCCCACAAGTTCAGCTGTCTCGGCCAAAAACCAACATATCAAAGTGTTGCGACCCAAGACAAAATAAGGTATAGAAACCATTAACGGTCAAACTACCCCCAAGGCAAGGAACCATCATCAAACCATGGTTAAACAAAAATCAAAACAGGATCATAGCATGGCCCAAACTAAAAGAACAATAAGGAAAACTACCATCTTCAAGGGAGAAAACATCACCCAAATGGATATCAAAACCCTAAGACATGTGCCATGATATCACCATGAAAACACCTCATGTAAGAAAGAGGAAAACCACATTTAAGGCACCTAAAATAGAAACTAAACTCCTCATAACATCTAGATATACAATCATGATGCATGAGATCAAACCCAAGGTCAAAAGATAGGAGAAAACTATCATTACTAACAATCACTAAAATTAGGTCATTGAATTAGAGCTTAGGATCCTAAGAAACCAAGCATGGTATCGTCTACTAGCACATTAGGGATACATTTATAGAGAGATAACAACTATATGAAAGTAGAGAAAGTGCAATAATAGAAATGGTTAAGGGTTATATCACCCGCCTATTTTGGAGAGAGAGAACATGCTCTAAGCTCAAGCTATAAAAGAGGGAAGGAAGCTCCAACAAGGATCACCACTTCTGCCACACGATCACCTCCAAAAATAAGAACACCTTGGTCAAAGGATAACCCAATAAAAGAGGACAAGAAACTCTAGGTCGAACTAAGAGAAGAAAGGAGAAGGAGAGAAGAAAATTCCTCACACTTGGGTCCACCTTGTCGAAACATGGTCTATGACACTTGTGATGAGGTGTTCACTTCTTAAGGATGACCACCATGGAGGATCCATGGTCTCTGGTCGAAAAATGATAAGAAAATGGGGTAGAACATCAAAACAAAACACCACTAAGGAAAGGTAAACTCTTACTGTTACACCCTGATCCCACAGTTATCACTAATCATGGGATTAGGGTATAAATTAAGGATTTAATGTAATACAAAGATCACCCTTAACTTTTTCTTCTTTTTCAACCCTTTGTTTTCTCACATTTAACCACATAAACTAACCTTATAAGAGAATTAAACTTTTATTTCTCTAATGTAATCTCAGCATTAATGATACACATCCATACATTCATTATGTTTCTTACACCTTCATGTACATACGACATGACAAACATTTGCATTCTCTCTTATTAAGGAAACAAACATAAAAAACATCATTTACAACTCTCTCACATCTATACAAGGACCTAGAGTGACAGGGACCGACTGAACTTAACTATACTCAGACTTAACTCTTATGGCAGATCTACTGTGATGCAATGATATCTTCTTCAAGTCCATGTGATTTTGCTAAAAAAAATTGTGAGTAGAGGGGTGAGCCTACTCGCTCAGTGAATGAGTGCTTCAAAGAAACAGTCTAAAGCACTGATATAACTAAAGATATACGTTTGAGAAACTGATATCAATTATAATAGCAGTAAGCTTTAAAGAGTCTAATAATTGACAATCATAAATATGGAAGGATGCTCTAGATATCTATAAGAGTGAATCAATATATGAAATGCTTGATTGATTATAAAGAGAACTAATAATTCAGAAACATACAAAGAATAATTGTACACACTTGTTTGACCTCTCATTCATTTTATTATGCCCTGATCATATGCAATGTATTCTACATATGAAGACTTGCAATGAACTACGATCCCACCGTACAAGACTTAGCTGACACCCCGGGATAACTAAGTCTGACTGTTGTCCTAGTCTGCTACAGGAAAATTGGCTCTCTGGCCTCAACACTCCTATTGTGTCATAACCTGGACTCCTCCTCTAACCTGAGCACACAGGCAGAGAGTCAAGACACCTATTACTCTAGTGCCACCAGGATCCTATCTCTGGTTGATGTTGGACACTACATGGGTTTTCTGTGTTCTAGTGCCACCAAGATCCCGTCTTTGGTTGATGTTGGACACTACATTCTGTAATTTAAGGAGACTTCCACTAGGGCTTCATCCCTCGTACCACCTGTTAGTACGTTCTGACCCCAGTATACTGGACACTGCCAGGGTTAGGTCGTTTCACCCCTAAGGCGCAAACCTGACATAGGGGTTCTACGGTGTTCAGGGCACCTATGTCTATTCTTTTATTATTCTTGAAAAGCCTTTACTACATTGTGCTTTTCTCTTGTTCATACTTGACTCTGGTAACTCTATGGTGTCACGTCTATTTATTTGAAGTTTATAACACAACATGTATATCATTCTAAACTTGGCAGAGAAGCATATTCAAAACACTGTAATATACTGAGTAATCAACATACTATAGATATTGGCATACTCGAATTCTTAAATAAATAGAATACATGTCAACTTGGCACTATATACACTAGAATCATGCAATTGAACTATTAAGCATCACCACATCTCATACTGAAAACATTGATATCATCATACTTGATTCATTGAACACCCTATCCTTAGGGTTTCATTTACCTCATTCACTTAACACTTGGCTCTCATAAGGATTTAATATGGCATAAACATCCACTAAATATAGATTGCTTTAAACAAGTCATATACAATCAACATATGTATGAAATCCTCAAATTGAGATAAATTAGGGTTTTCCATGCCATTCATTGAGATGTTATGAATCAAGAATAACATTGCATAAATAGAGTCTATGATGCCAAGAAAAACACTTCAAATGGATTTCACCATATTTATTCACAAATTTCCAACTTTCCACTCATATTGGGCTTCACCCTCTTTACAAAGATATCAAGAAAACACTATTCACATCACACGAATTCCAAGATAGTATCTGACATATATGTACTATGAATTTAGATTAAAAAATCATTCATAACCAACAGGATCTAGATAAGCAATTTTCTCTGTTTACTTATACAGCAAATTTCAGTCATAGACAAATTCCCTATATTTCAGTTTACTCTTATAACCTCTGTGAATGGTTAGGGATTTCTAATATGATTTTATCATCTCAGCTTCATCCAAATAGAGGAAGTATCCATTTCATATCATTTTGCAACAACTTAGAACAAATAGACAATTCAGGGTTTGTAGTCGCATACTAGCAATTAAAGATTATAGATGAATTAATCAATTTTCATGCAATATACTATTTAAAGGAAGTTCCCACTCACCCTAAGGTGTGAAAACACCTTAAAAACGTAGCTCATCCCTGAAAATATCGATCTCATATCAAATCCCTAGCAATTCACCCAATTCCTCTTCCTTTCAACTCGGAAACCCTAAAAATGAGGGATTATGAAGAAAGAGTGAGAAAAGGACTTGATTTGGTATGATTTCGAATCCAAATAGGGGAGGGACGTAATTTTGACATGTAAGAGAAGATTCACCATTAAACTATATCCAAAGAAGCTAAACTTATATGATTTCATCATTCCTCGGACTGCAAAACCCTAGGCTAGCATCTCCATCAATTTCTCCTCTCAAGTCCTAACTCTACCTCTCTCTCTAGGATTTCATTTCTATGGTTTGAATCATGAATTATGAGAGCTTCTTGTGTGTTATCTTGATCATACAGAGAAATTGAGCTGCTTGGGTCAATTGCATTTTGACCCCTCACTAAACTTTTACTTATTTCAACTGATTTTTCTGTCATAAAAAGGTTTCTATAATTCGTGTATTTCAGAGAACAAACATTCTCCAAAACTTATGATAAATTATCATGTTGTGCATAATTGAGTTACTAAGATTCAATTAAAATTTTAAATCATTCCAAATTTCCATTAAATAATGAAAAATCGAATATTACATTACTATCCAGAATTCTGTAGAAATGTCAGTTATTGTAATTCGTCTACTAATAAGGTCTAAACACATCCAAAAATTATGAATATTTTATATTCTGTTTATGGTTGAGTTTAAGATCCCTATTTAAAATTTCAGATCATTTTTCATTACCAATAAATAATTAAAAATAAAACATTACACTACTAAAAAGCACTCTGTCAACATTTTGGTCGAAGTATAGTTTGACCGAGAACCACATTCAAAGAACACTAAAAAATTCTGATATTTTTCTCCAATATGCAGGATTGAGTTATGCATATCATATCCAAAATTCAATTAAATACAAAATTTTTAGAAAATATGAAAAATCATTTACGACATTGTATCTTGATCAAATTTCATATTCATGTACTATCAAAACCCTAATTTGGGCCGATTCGGGTTTTCAAATGTTAACCCTAATTATGTGGATCAAAGTATGATTAAACCTTCTTGTTATATTTAAAACATAAAACTTAACTACCATCATTAATCAAGGTTCAAACAATGTTCAACTTAATTAAGCACACAATCATCCAAGTAAACCCTATTTTTTGCCAATTAGGGTTTACATTTCTCAAACCCTAATTTCTCAAACAATAGAACACTTAACGTTCTTATTAGGTTTAAAACATCATAATTTAATTGTCATAATTAAAATTTTTTTTAAGAAATGATCAATCCAATTAAGCATATAATCATCCAAGTAAACCCTAGTATACCAATTAAGCTCAGATGCGGTCATAAAAATTCTCCCCGCACCCCTCCCTTAAAAAGGTTTCATCCCCAAAACATAAATATGCAAGCATAGTACTTTCAAGGTTTATTTTAAGATTCTGATATCTTACATGTCACTATATTCTTGTATTTCATACTTGAATGTATCTTTCAACATTAAGTCCTTTATTTCTTTTCTAATCAAAACATGTTCAAATCATGACTTCTCAATGATAACAAACAAATTCTCTATGCCACAATCAATCATAGGATAGAGAGAGAAACAACAATTTCAATATTTTCATACTCTTGAGGTGTTACCTCAACATCAATAATCTAATCCAACTATCTCAATTCATACTGCTAAATATGTACCATTGTTATGTATTACCTCTAAATCATGAAAGAGAGTTCACCATGTTCTTTTGAATTTTACTATTGTGCTACTCAAATAAGAAAATATTCTTTTGTTAAAAGACTAGATTCAACAAAAATTGTACATTACTACTCACGACATCCCCATTAGATCATGGATGCATAAGGTGAAGCATTACCATCACATTCTATACTATTCTCAAGTATGAACCCACACATAATTCAAGGTGTAACCATTGGGTTATAGCATACTAGGGTTTCAACAATAGTAACAGAGTACTCCATAATTATATTAGTCATTCAAGGACTATTCATACCCAATTATCATCACTTAGTTATATTAAAGCTAGGAATAAGAATCTATACCTCATTATGATTTCATATCAATACAATATGGTTATCATCCCTTCTATTCATATGAGTGAATAGGTAAGACTACCTTATTCAGGGTAACCCTCCATTTGTTTTATCATCATTTGAACCATATCACCATACAAAAATTATACAATACTAAGATGGATTACTAGTATGAATGACTACAACTATCAGACACCTAAAATTAACATATTGCTTATACATGTACACTGAAATCATACGTAGAACCAATTTACATCCCTTAATATACCTTCAACAAATTATACTTCTAAAAACAAATTCACATATTACTAAAAGCCATTGTTTTCTCTTATCTCTCTCCTCATTCATTACTACTTACTTTTTGCTACTCATCCTTCCATGTAGATTAAACATCCCTAAAATTGAAACATATAAGGTATGAATAGATTATTCATCATTCTTGCTATTACTGCAAGAATTTGTTTTATATTACACTTTGCTCATCTTGCACTTCTTCTTTTGTTCAAAACACACTTGTTACATTTCAAATTTATTTCTTACCCCTTGCTCTGAAAATTTTTCATATTGTTCATCAACCTTTCAGATTAGCTAGGATTACTATCAGTGCTAGTTTACTTCTCATAGTGCAAATTTCAAGATCTTGTTTTATAGAGATGTTAGTATTCAAGGTCAAATCACTAGTGGCATCCCTTGCACTACTACAACTCTATACATTCTAGGGTTTAGTACTTATTAGAAGCATGACGTTATTGTGATGTGACTTTGCTCCCTTAATTTGAAAGTCAAACCTTAGATCTCACAAGTTTTACAAAAGTCTTATTTATCTTATCAATTGAATTTCCTTTCTCTTACTTGGCCATTCAGATAGATTACATTCTCAATTACCCTGCTAGGGTTTCATCATCATATTGTGTGTCATTATTACATTTACTAGATGTCTCTACCACGTTGGTTATGCATCATATATGATTCATTTTCTTATCACTTCATTCCCACATTGCTCTCATTAAGGAAGACATGAAAGAAAAGATGATTTTGAGACTTAGAATTTTTATCTTCAAACATTCAATAATACATTTCTCATATGTAGGTTTAATTAATTATCAATAGGGATACTTGATTAATTAGCACTTTCTTGAATCTCGCAACCTCTTTCTTTTATAATCTATATTACTCCATTATGTTTCAAACCCTTCTTTACTTTCCATAATCCCCTTATCATATACTACTATTCCACCTGTCATCTTTAATTTCTAGTTTTCTCTTATGATCATGTTGCTTCTTTTAGGTGTATGATCATATATACCATGTTGCACATATTTCTTTTTATCCCTATGCTAATGTAAAGTTGAAATTTTATATCCATAATCTCTCTACTAGTTTCAACTCATGTTTAATACATTACATATACTTCATTTTAAATCAAACGGCTCATTCATGGTTCAAACTTAATATCTCTTTTAATCAAGTTTTTACCTCTTGAATATAGTCTACCTTTGTATTACTTATTCATTGGTTAAGCTACACTTTTGTTCTTCTTTTAGAAATTAGTTTGTTGTTCTATAGAGACTTGGAATCCAAAGGTAGTAAAGATGAATGTATTAAACTTATTAATAAAGGTATACATTCCATGTTGTCAATTATATCATAACCCTCATTCCTTAATCAAGCTCATTATTTCCAACGTTTCTCTTTGTTTCAACTAAGTTTCTTGTCCCAGTTTTATGATTTACATGCTCATCTAGTTCTCTTCACTTTATCATTTCTGAAGTCTCTTCACTTCTATGTACTTATCGAATACTTAACTCTTTTCTTCTATTTTCCCTTTGCTTTGGAGTACATAAAAACATTGTACTCGATTATATACACCATTCCTCATGATTGATTCTTACTATCTTGGCCTTTACATATTTTTCTCATATATTTTCCATATTTCATATTTACACTTCATATAATACTAATGATTAAACTTAATTAGAATCTTATGTCGTGTTCCTTTATTCCCAATTAAGGGTTTCTCATATGAGGCCTCAAAGTTAGATCTCAGATATCAGTTCCAACTGATTCTTAGCTATTCTAATCTTTCCCATATGTTTCAACATCTTAGTATATGTACATTCTCACTATGATGTGGGTCTAATTTTTCCATAGTATACTCTTATCATATTGTTAATAGGAGTCATTAGATCCCAGTAATGCATCCTGCCAGCCGGACCAGGCCAAACCTGCAGTCCTGAAGCCAAGAGCTACTTAAGATTAACCAACTCCTATTAATCTCAAACATGTGGAAAGAATATACACTTAGGAAAGTTCATTCAAAGATCGTTTATAGTCTACTTGATACAAAGAATGTAATCAATAAATGCTACAACTGCATAGTGTACAACAAATCTTAAAGACCCATATATATTTCAAAATATTGAATATCTGAATTCAAACATATAAGAGCTTTTCTATTCATCTCCAATAAAACAACAATATGAAATGAAAGTTCTATCTCATTTTATATTTATGCTCTTAATTCATGTTACTTATCTTATTTCTAACCCTAATATTTCTAGGGTTTCTCTCTAGACCATACTTCCACTGTATACCTGGCCAGGGTATACATGAAAGAATAGATAGAGTAGCTTGATACTGGTTGATCCAAGTACTCAAATATCGGGCCAGGATATCCAAATACTCAAATCCCCAGAGCTAACATCATAACATCTCCTATCTGCCACACTTATGACTCTAACTTACTAACTTAATGGTCCCTGACAACTCAGCCTAAGCTCTGATACCAAAGTTGTTACACCCCGATCCCACAATTATCTTTTTTTTTGGATAAGGTAGAATATTACTAGATTAATAAAAAGAGTATAGGAGTACAGCCACCCCGTATACTATACACGGTCAGTTAAGACCCCACATCAGAATAACCTCAGGATTAACCCTTGAGAGGGTCCCCGGGTTCACTTTACAGAACCACATCAGGTTATAAACAAAGAAGTCAAAACATTGGAATATGTCTTTGTCGCCTTTACCATGAGTTCTGCAATTCCTCTCAAATCATATATGGTATATGAGGCCCGTCCAAATGAGAACACTGAAGCACCTCATATAACAATCATCCTTGGTATAATCACACCCGAAGAAAATGTGATGCTGTGATTCCTCGACTAGTCGACAGAAAGGACAAACCTTGCTCAGAACATTGTACCATCTGCTAACCCTATCCAGCGTAGGTAGCCTACAAAGAATAGCTTTGTAAGTGCAAAAACTCCACTTAGGGAAATGGATCTTATTCCACAGGATCTGATCCCAAGGAACTTGAGGATGGTTCTGAAAAATCTTCCAAGGTGTCCCGACCGCAACCACCATCCAGTTCCCGTTAACACACTCATACTCCTATTTACAGAACTCCCAAGCTACCATCATCCGCCGCCAAATTCTGGAATAAGAGGCCAAACATGAGCCCCCATTTAGATCCATACCATAACGCCCACGCATCCAGCTACTCCACACCGAAGCCGACTTCAATAAGAATTTGTAAATTCTTTTCGCAGTAGCTTCACTCTGGATGTCAACCAGATCCATCAACCCCAGTCCTCCTGCATGCCGGGGCTGAGCAACCTCCACCCAAGAAACGACGTGCTGATCGCCACTCCATAGGAAGCCTTCCATTATCTATCTATATTTCTTGAGGATGAAACCCAGAAACTCCGCTAGCCTACACCAGTACCTGACCTTACTGGAAAGAAAAGTATTGATGAGAACGGCTCGGCCCGCCAAGGACACCTTCAGCCCACTCCAACTTTCCACCTTCAGACGTAAGTCATCCAAGCAGCCTTGAAAATACGCACCCCTACCGACACCACCCGAAATGGGTATTCCCAAATACTTCATAGGGAAGAACCCAAACTCCACTTGAATAGCATCATTTAATCTCCCTCTCCTGGAATCACATGACTTGGACAAGAACACCTGTGATTTGGTGTCGCTAATATGCAAGCACGTCATATCAGCAGAACTTTGTAAGATAGATCTCACACCCCTGAAGACTTTGGCATGTGCAGCGACAAAGAACATAAGATCGTCCGCAAAAATCATATGATTCAAAATCTTGATTCCCTACACCTTGAAAGGATTGATCAAACCTTCATCTTCCGCTTTACGTGTGAGGTATGTAAGGTTTTCCATAATTATTGTGAACAGCAAGGGCGACAGAGGTCACCTTGTCTCAGGTTGTTAGAGGCTGTGAACAGACCTTTGGGAATGTCGTTGATCAGGACCGAGAAGGAGGTGGTTTGAACACATTGCCTGAGGATGGTGATGAACCTGTTAGAGAAACCCAAAGCCACCAAAGAGCTCCACAGTCGCTCCCAAGACACATGATCATAAGCTTTCGATATATCAAGCTTAATGCAAGACTGCTTGGACTTGCTCTTAACCTTGAACTCTCTAAGGAACTCAGTAGCTAAGAGGACATTATCTGAAATGGTATGACCACTCACAAATGCTCCCTAGTTAGGTGATATAACTATCGACATAATACTCTTCAATTTTTGAGCCAAGAGCTTAGAGACGATTTTGTAGGTTACCGAACAACAAGCGATAGGCTGAAACTCATTCATAGCCACAGCTCTCGGTTTCTTAGGAATCAGCCTTATAAATGCATGGTTCACTTGTCGGACCATTCTTCCCCCAACTAAGAACCATCTGACAGCATTGCATATATCACTACCTACAATATTCCAACAACTTTGAAAAAAATTTTTGCATTAAAACCATCAGGTCCCGGGCTTTTAGAAGAACCAATAGAGAAGGTCGCCTCCTTAACTTCCTCATCAATCACCATTTTCAGAAAACCAGCATTCATCTCGTCATTAACCTTTCTATCTAGGAATGACACTTTGTTCGTAAGATCAGTATTGTTGTACAACTCCGTAAAGTACCCCACTGCCAATTCCTCAACTTTGGACACTTCATCAACGAGCTCACCCTTCTCATCGATAAGATTATGAATGTAATCCCTCATGTTATTCCTTCTAACTACAACATGATAGATTTTAGAGTTACAATCACCATCTATGAGCCATTTGAGTCTACTTATTTTCCATCCTAAGATTTCATGAGACTTCTCCAGTTGTGATAACCTCTTGCTAGACACCTCCTCCTCCTCCATGCATTGCTAATCTGTAGGATTCAATCTCATATTAGTCACTTTCTTGTCGAACTCCTCTTTGGCTTTCTTAATCAGGTTCGGTAGGTCCACTAGATTACTAGACCAAGCCTTAAGCCCAACTTTGACCTTCTTTAGATTCTCCGACACCAAGAACAAAGGATTCTCGATAACCCTTACATCCCAGGCTCACTTGACTACTCCCTCAAAGGATGGCCAGGACAACCAGTGGTTAAGAAATCTGAAAGGACGATTGGGTTGTTGTTATCTTGTTAATTTAACTTCCGTCCAAGAATGGTCACTGTTGGGGTGGCCACCCAAAATAAGAGCAACTTCAGGGAAAGCATCAAGCCATTTTTCATTCACCAACCCCTAGTCCAGATTGCTAGATATCCTTCTCACCGATATTCTTTTATTGTGCCATGTGATCAGACCACCTCTGATGTTGAGTTCAAACAACCCGGTAGCATCCACAACTTCATTGAATGGTCTCAGAACAGACTCCGGTATATGTAGATCGCCCCACTTCTCCCTGGCCTTCCTCACCTGATTAAAATCCCCCACAACCAATTGAGGTAGATCTTGTTGGGTTGAATCCACCAATGTATCCCATAGCCTTCTCCTATCCATTTCCAAGTTAGCTCCATAGATTGTCGTCACCACACAGTGGAAGCCCCCCGAGTTAATGCAATTCAAAGTAACCAACTGGTCACTCTCAAAAATCATCTGCACATCCCAAACCAACAGATTCCAACCAACTGCAATTCTACTTCCATCAATACTATTTAAGTTTGAGCAACTCTCCCAACCACCAAGGAACAACCCTTTAACTCTATCCTCCAACTCATGATGGATTATGGTTTCTAAGCACACTACCAATGACACTCTCCTGTCTTGGATGATATTCCTGAGGGTAGCTTGCTTCCCAGCACGGGACGCCCCCCTCACATTCCAAACCAATAGAGTCATTGGAAACCCATGTCCACCCCCCTTTCACAGGAGAGTATCCACAACCTCAGCCTCCCTCCCTTCCTTTGCCTCTTCCTCTACCACCGCGGTCTGATGCCCTATTAATTCTCATGTTGATCCTCTTAGAGCTGCGAAGCATGACCTCATCCAGTTCCTGGTCCTCCAGCAACTAGAAAAGATTCCCCGATCCTTCACAGACCTCCCCCTCCTCTAAAGGAACGACTGACGATACACCACCAGCATCTGTGGCAGTGCCTGCGTCAGTGACAACAACCCCACCATCAGGTTCACTGACTACAACAACAACATCTTCGTCTACAGTTCCCCCTCCAATATCCACCACCTGGTTGATGTCAGGTTTAACCACCCTGGACTCCCCGACCTCCAGCACCTGAGGTATCACCCTCGCGTCTCTGTCCACCTAAGAACCAGAAGCAGTAGCAGTATCATTAACCCGATCAGTCTGCGGTCACACAACACTTTTGGCTCTTCTTCTACTGAGCCTCCTTGGCGGAGGCTGGCTGTGCCTCCTGACCGCCGGCGGAACCTTATGGGTCTCTCTGGCACCCGGGCACCTCTGAGGTAAGTGCCCAAACACCTTGAAGGCAGGGCAGTGATCAGGTAACGCACCATAGATGACTCAGATCTCCAACTCACTCCCACTTGGCATTTCAAGCATGACCACCAGAGGAGGCTCCTTGTCTGCCTCAATCTCGATGCACAAGTGAGGGGCTCCAGCAAACCGCCCTTCCAGCCAGAAGTCCACCACACGAGGAGTACCTATGCCATAGCCAATTATAGTTAAAGCCCACGTTGTCCAGTGACACCCCAAGTCAGGCAAGGTCACCCAAACCAGAGCTGTGGTGAGCGCCACATGCCGAACATCTGCCTCAGGAGTCCACTTCCTTGTAAGGACCAATTTGTTGTCGAAGAACCAAAGACCACGCTCTAGCGCCACCTTCATGTCAATATCAGATGCATACCGAGTGAGCATCAGACCATCTTTCAACTGGGAGACTTGGAGCTCACCTCTAGGCTTCCACGTCCTCAACATCCAACCATAGACCTGTTGGAGCTGATGGTTCCTACCCAAGACCTGAATGATTATGGAAAACCTATGGAACTCCTCTAGTTCCTCCACCACAGGCTCAAAGATCTTCATCCAAGGTCTCCTATCGTCATTCCTGAAGAAAGGGGCCTTAGGGTCCTCAGGCACCTCCACAGGTCGACAGTTCCTCTGGACGCCGATCTACCGTGAAACCGTATCCGCCCAAGCACGCCCCACCGTAACATCCACCCTGGGATCAGACCAGGGCAGGGAACCCGATTCCACTGTAGTCTCCATCGATCCATAATCCACTGACACCACCACTGGCTCTGATGAACCAGAAGGCAAGGAAGCCATGATGACACCCCCCATGACAGTGGATGGGCTCGCACCCACCATCACCAGAAAGCAGTGGATCTAGAGATGGAACAGAGCATGAGAGAGAGAGAGAGAGGCAAGCAAGATGATGATTCAAAATACTTATCATCATGATCCCACAATTATCACTAATCATGAGATTAGAGTATAAATTGAGGATTTAACGTAATACAAAGATCACCCTTAACTTTTTCTTCTTTTTCAAACCCTTTGTTTTCTCACATTTAACCACATAAACTAACCTTACAACAGAATTAAACTTTTATTTCTGTAAAGTAATCTCAGCGTTAATGATACACATCCATACATTCATTATGTTTCTCACACCTTCATGTACATATGACATGACAATAATTTGCATTCTCTCTTATTAAGCAAACATTCATACAAAACATCATTTACAACTCTCTCACATCTATACAAGGACCTAGAGTGACAGGGACCGACTAAACTTAACTATACTCAGACTTAACTCTTGTGGCAGATCTACTCTGATGCAATGATATCTTCTTCAAGTCCATGTGATTTCCCTAAAAAAATTGTGAGTAGAGGAGTGAGCCTACTCGCTTAGTGAATGAGTACTTCAAAGAAACAATATAAAGCACTAATATAATTATAAATATACTTTTGAGAAACTGATATCAATTATAATAGCAGTAAGCTTTAAAGAGTCTAATAATTGACAATCATAAATATGGTAGGATGCTCTAGATATCTATAAGAGTGAATCAATATATGAAATGCTTGAGTGATCATAAAGAGAACTAATAATTCAGAAACATACAAAGAATAATTGAATAACTATACACACTTGTTTGACCTCTCATTTATTTTATTATGCCCTGATCATATGTTGTAAACTCTACATATGAAGACTCATAGTGAACTACGATCCCATCGTACAAGACTTAGCTAACACCCCGGGATAGCTAAGTCTGACTGTTGTCCTGGTCTTCTATAGGAAAACTGGCTCTCTAGCCTCGACACTCCTATTGTGTCGTAAACTGGACTCCTCTAACCTGAGCACATAGGCAGAGAATCAAGCCACCTATTACTCTAGTGCCACTAGGATCATATCTCTGGTTGATGTTGGACACTACATGGCTATTCTGTCTTCTAGTGCCACCAGGATCCTATCTCTAGTTGATGTTGGACACTACATTATATAATTTAAGGAGACATCCACTAGGGCTTCGTCCCCCATACCACCTATTAGTACGTTCTGACCCCCGTAAACTAGACACTGCTAGGGTTAGGTCATTTCACCCCTAAGGCGCAAACCTCACATAGGGGTTCTACGGTGTTCAGGGCACCTATGTCTATTATTTTATTATTCTTGAAAATCCTTTACTACATTGTGCTTTTCTCTTATTCATACTTGACTCTGGTATCTCTATGGTGCCACATATATTTATTTGAAGTTTATAACACAACATGTATATCATTATAAACTTGGCATAGCAGTATATTCAAAACACTATAATATACTGAGTAATCAACATACTATAGATACTGGCAGACTAGAATTCTTAAATAAACAAAATACATGTCAACTTGGCATTGTATACACTAGAATCATGCAATTGAACTATTAAGCATCACCACATCTCATACTGAGAACATTGATATCATCATACTTGATTCATTGAACACCCTAGACTTAGGGTTTCATTTACCTCATTCACTTATCACTTGGCTCTCGTAAGGATTTAATATGTCATAAACATCCACTAAATACAGATTGCTTTAAACAAGCCATTTACAATCAGCATATGTATGAAATCCTCGAATTGAGCTAAATTAGGGTTTTCCATGCCATTCATTGAGATATTATGAATCAAGAATAAAATTGCATAAATAGAGTCTATGATGCCAAGAAAAACACTTCAAATGGATTTCACCATATTTATCCACAAATTTCCAACTTTCCACTCATATAGGGCTTCACCCTCTTTACGAAGATATCAAGAAAACACTATTCATGTCACATGAAATCCAAGATAGTATCTGACATATATATACTATGAATTTAGATATACAATCATTCATAACCAACATGATCTAGATTAGCAATTTTCTCTATTTACTTATACAACAAATTTCAGTCATAGACAAATTCCCTATATTTCAGTTTCCTCTTATAACCTTTGCAAATACTTAGGGAATTCTCATTAGGATGTATTTTATACATTTCTAATATGATTTTATCATCTGAACTTCATCCAAACAGAGGAAGAATCCATTTCATATCATTTTGCAACAACTTAGAACAAATAGACAATTCAGGGTTTGTAGTCACATACTAGAAATTAAAGATTATGGATAAATTAAGCAATTTTCGTGCAATATACTGTTTAAAGGAAGTTCACACTCACCCTAAGGTGTGAAAACACCTTACAAAAGTAGCTCATCCCTTAAAATCTCGATCTCATATCGAATCCCTAGCAATTCACCCAATTCCTCTCCCTTTCAACTTGGAAACCCTAAAAATGAGGGATTATGAAGAAAGAGTGAGAAAATGACTTGATTTGATATGATTTCGAATCCAAATAGGGGATGGATGGAATTTTGACATGTGAGAGAAGATTCACCGTGAAACTATATCCAAAGAAGCTAAACTTACATGATTGCATCATTCCTCAGACCACAAAACCCTAGGTCAGCATCTCCATCAATTTCTCCTCTCAAGCCCTAACTCACCCACTCTCTCTAGGATTTTGTTTCTCTGGTATGAATCACGAATTATGAGATCTGCTTGTGTGTTAGCTTGATCATATAGAGCAATTGAGCTGCTTGGGTCAATTGCACTTTGACCCCTCACTAAAGTTTTTCTTATTTCAGCAAATTTTTCTATCATAAAAAGGTTTCTATAATTCGTGTATTGTAGAGAACAAACCTTATCCAAAAATTATTATAATTGTATATGTTGTTTATAATTGAGCTACTAAGCTTCAGTTAAAATTTTATATCATTTCATGTTTCCATTAAATAAATAAAAATCGAATTGTACACTGCTATCCTGAATTCTGCAGAAATATCAGTTACTATAATTTGTATACTAATAAGGTCTAAACACATAAAAAAATTATGAAAATTTTACATGTTGTTTATGGTTAAGTCTCAGATCGCAAGTTAAAATTTTAGATTATTTGGAGGTACCAATTAATAATTAAAAATAAAATACTACACTGCTGAAAAGCACTCTGTTAGCATTTTGGTCGAAGTATAGTTCGAGCGAGAACCACATTCAAAGAACACTCAAAAATTCTAATTTTTTTCTCCAATATGCATGATTGGGTTATACATATCGTATCCAAAATTTAATTAAATATAAAATTTTTAGAAAATATGAAAAATCATTTACCACATTGCTATCCTGATCAAATTCCATATTCATGTACTATCAAAACCTTAATTTGGGCTGATTAGGGTTTTCAAATGTGAACCCTAATTATGTGGATTAAAGTATGCTTAAACATTCTTGTTGTATTTAAAATATAAAAACTTAACTTCCATCATTAATCAAGGTTCAAACAATGATCAACTTAATTAAGCATACAATCATCCAAGTAAACCCTAATTTTTTCCGATAATGGTTTACATTTCTCAAACCTTAATTTCTCAAACAATAGAACACTTATCATTCTTATTAGGTTTAAAACATAATAATTGAATTATCATCATTAATTATATTTAAGAAATGATCAATCCAATTAAGCATATAATCATCTAGGTAAACCCTAGTTTACCAATTAAGCTCAGATGCGGTCATAACACTTACCAAGGTTGAAGGTGACTGAGGATCACCACATGTAAAGGACCCAATCACCAAGCTCCCAGAGATCAACCGTTCTATCTCCTCAAGGCTCCATGGATGACCAATAAAGGAAGGACAAAGAAGATGGCTGAAAAGAGTTGCTTGCATGGGGAGAAGAGGGTTTTATAGAGCAAAGGAGGAGAAAAGTAGGGTGAAGGATGAGGTGTCAACAAGATAGGGCTCCAAAGCGACACTTGTCCATACAAGAAACTAACATGCAACCACTTAAAACACACATGAAACATATGGTGCTAAAAATTATGTTGGGTCTCGACCTACTTCGGTCACCCACATGGTCAAGGTCACGACCTACACTAAGAACACCATCCATGGTCGCGACAAGGCACCAAACATCACTAGGTTGAGACAAAAGGTCACCACACACACCCTAGGTCAAGACACTCTACCCAAACACAACTGTCTCAGACCAAGTCTATCTTGGTCATAAGAACCTCACCTAGAGAAGGTGTCTCAATCGCAACACCCATGAAACATGCCCTAGGTCACAACCTAGGTCGAGACAACCCACAAGGTACACATATGTCATCACACACCAAACCCTAGAAAAGCCTAATCACCACTAAGGGTGTCACCACTCAACCAAACCTCAACCAAGGTTCCCCAAAGAACCACACTCTCTATCATGATGCCAGGAGAGATAAAGAACAGTCTAGAGGTGGAAAATTGCAAGATAACTCTCACAAATGGGTAAATTGCATTTTATCCAAAAACAAACACGCAAAGCACAAACAAAATCCAAACCAGCTCAAATTCAAGGCTTGAGCTATCCACAAGATCTAAAAACATCTCAAAGGATTAAATCAAGGTTCTAAGCATCATCATTGAGCAAATTTGGCATACCCAAGCACTAAGCTAGGTTAGGGGCCTTACACTATGATACTTAATAGTTATGTGGGAACTTTTCCTTACAACAGACATGGACCCTAGCTAAGTGTATTCATTAGATAGAAGTATGAAAACTTCTTCAATTACAATATAAAAAAAATAAGATTGGACTAGGTTTCATTAATTGGCGTGCACATAGTGCATGGGAAAACAACATTCATCAAGAGTTAGAGACAACTACATCAAAAAAACTCAGTGGATGGTATGATACAAATTAATCCTAGAATGTTGACGGTGTTGTATCTTAGCTACTGAATCCACTTCTTGATTTTGATTTCTTAAGCATTTTTGAACAATAATATTCCATGGATGAGATAGATACTCATGTATGAAATACATCCAAGAATGCATCCTTCAAAAACTGACATCATTGTTCAAAAGTAGCTTATCCAATAATAAGCCTTGTATGTTATAGATCAATCATGTTTAGAGGAGCTAAAAGAATTGCATCTATTTCTGACTCTAGAATGAAAGATGTAAATGTAGTCTTTGACCATCCTCTAAAAATATTTCTACCTCTAGAATAGAGGATGTAAATATAGTCTTTGACCATCCTTTGATCCACACATCTTCAACATATCTTGCAACAATAATAATTGTGCTGCAATGAGATTGATGGATCAATATTTAGTTTTACCCAAACTACATGAGGGTGTGGCCAAGATGTGTTATATATTGACAAATTGTTTGTCTATAGAAGTACATTATAAATTAAGACTTCAGATATAGAATGTGCTAGGAAAATGACTGAATTGATTGTTCGGGATGTACATCACACTTCAATTTTAAAAATGAAGGAATTATTTGATAACTAAAGTTTATAGCATGTTGAGATATAAATAACTATTTGTTCATAAGGTGTTGTAATAGATGACTCGATCCAAGGTATCCATGGTGTGTGAATAAATTGGGAAGGAAGATATCAATTTTTCATATATTCCAAAACTCTTTAGAGTCAGCAAAATCTTGTAGAGTATGTAACAAGTCCTCTGTTAGTGTGTCACATAACAGGAATGATGATGTTAAAGTGAAATGATGATGCATGTGAATTCACATCAAAGATCTATGTAAGAGTAACCATAAGAAGACCTTTAGTTTTAAAGGTACTTTCAACTTCAACATAATATACCAAGGTCCTACTGTTGTCCTCGACCTTCCTTCCATTAATAATGCATATGTTGAAGAAACTGAAAACACTCCATTTGTAGTCAAGGGCCATAACTAGGAATCCTTAGAAAAAGATTGACTAGGACTAGGAACGTCCATGATTCTAACAACATAGCATCAGGAAACTAGAAAAATATGAACCAATATTCCAAGAACCTGATATGTTTGTCATAGACAAAACTTTTAGGTCTTGTAAATCTCAAGGTATTGGATGATTAAGAAGAAATGATTGCTTAGTTGTTTGTGCTATCCAATTATCGTACTAAAATGAAGAATCCTCACCATTACAAATAAATTTGCAATTGTTTTGTATACCCAACTGTTGTAATGAACAAACTAGTCTCTGAAAGGAAGTCATTCGATGGCTTGAGTGTACAAAGAAGGATCTGTATATGTAACTGAGACCTGTCTCCCAAGATGCATTCCTTCCTATAAGAAATTCCCAAGTCGATGTCATGATAAAGCCACTAATCCATTCTTTCATAGAGAATGACACCAGAAAATGGTGCAATAACATACTCCCAAGCTACCAGAGAAAGGGAAGATTCATGTGGCCCTATCCGCTTGGTAAACCATTGTGTCATCATATCTATGTTTTTGCATAGAGAGATAGGAAGGGAGAAGGTATGCATAGAATATGTAGGGATAGACATCAGTGTTGACTTTACCAAGAAAATGTGACTAGCTAGGTTAAGTGTGAGCACAACCCAACTAGAGATACGGCTGTGTATTTATAAAAAAAATATGCATAAGTTTGTTTTGAAATCCTTTCGTGGATTACTAGTACACCCAAATAAATTCCAAGGTCGTGTGTACCTACCATCTCTTATCTTTCACATATTTGATGTTGTAAAGAGTGTGAAATGAAAAAGGAGAAAAAGATAACACTTTTGTTCACTGAAATAGACTGTTCATATGCTTCTCTGAAAATGACAAAAACACTGCATAATTTTGTTTATATGTTAAATATCAACTTTAGAAAATAAGGTGATATCGTTAGTTAAAGATGCATGACAGACAGAAGGTCCTTGTTGAGAAAACTGTAATGATTTCTAGATGAAATCCTAAACACCATTATTTATTAGTAGACATAATAGTTCCGACATAAGATAAAGAGATAATGTGATAATGGATTGCCCTGACGAAGACCCCATGAAGATTTAAAACAAAGGATTAGTTCTCCATTCCAAAGAATGTTAATCATGCTGCCGCCAATGGATTTCATGATATAAATGATTATATTTGAAGGAAAATTAGCCTTAGAAATTGTATCTAAAACAAATCTCCAAGATACATGATCGATGCCTTTGCCATGTCAATTTTGACTTCCATAAAGGACTTGAATGTGATTTTCTCATATTATGGATGAGCTCCTAAACTAATATTTATTAGAAAACCTTCTTTTGAAAATAAATCTAGATTGTTCACGGAAAATTCAATCAATCATATAAGGTTTTAGATGGTTCATGACTATTTTAGAGATAAGTTTCAAGCTTACATCATTCATAGAAATTGGTTGAAACTAATTACACTTTCTAGGATTTGGTATGTTTGGATTAAGATCATTATAACATTGCATAGATTTTCAAGAAGTGGATAACCTTTGTAAGGCCATCAATATAGTATGAAGAATTGGGGATTTAATGGTACTCCAATGGCAAAGCATGAACCCCAGATTGACATTGTCGGACCCAGCAACCTTTATGAAGTCCCATAGATTTAAGTGTCAATAAAATTTTCAATACTGAAGAAATTGAGCTATAGTCATAGGTTGAGAAGATGATACACAATTGTTATTCACAGGGACCTATAAAACTTGGGACAAAAGTATACATGAATTGGAATTTAAAGAAAACAAAAATAACTTGTTTCAAAAGAAAACCACCCAAAATCTCCTCATTAATGTCATCTTATAATGCAGTGGTAGTATTTTTTTGACTACAAGATTCAACATATGAATGGTAGAATGAAATACTAGCATCACCATACATAATCCATGTAATATGACTTTTTTTGTTTGAGGCCAGCCACATCTCTAGCAATGAGTACATCATACTGACTTTGTAAGTAATTACAATATACATAAACTTTAGGAGAGTACACATTTTTTAACTCCAACTGAATACATTATGTTTGCTTCAGAAGGTTGTGCTTTTTCATTTATAGATGATGTTTAGAATAGTTATACTATGAAATAATATCCTTCTGAATATGTTGTATGGAATTAGAGAAATTTGAGAGCAAAGGCCATATATTCTGTAACATCAATCTGGAGGACTCAACATAATTCAATGAATTTTAGTTTTAAACACATAAGTGAATGAACTATGCTCAATGTTGAAGAAATGTAAGAAGTTATGATGAGATTAAATATGAGTACGATGATGAAATTTAAAATGGTGTGCTGATAAAAGAAAGTGAGAGTTGACCGGAACTCTATCAAGATGTTTATGAAGCCTGATATATTTATATGTAAATGGCTAACTAGAGAAGCCAAAGTTTGAGGGATCATACTATATAATACAATATGAAAGCGTTGTGATTTAGAAAAATAAAAAGATTCACTTCCTTTCTTCTTGGAGGTAGCATGAGATTAAAGAGATCCATAACTATCCACTTGCAATTTATTAAAGAGATAATTTTGGGCATGCAATTCCACAGTAAATGCCAAATTGTGTAAATAGTGATGAACATAAACACTAGTAATATAAAAGTTTTTATTGAAAAGTAATTTCACACATTATCAATGGTTGTTAATCAATTTATATTGAGTATCATTCACTTGCCATAAAATCCAAATGCCTCCAGAAAAACCACACACTTCCACTCTATGCGAATAGGTGAAACCAATGTGTTGGATGACTATGTCAACCATAACACCAAACATATGAGGTTTTATAATTGCAACCAACTAAGGTCTATGTGTGTTGTTTAGGTCAAATAATCTATATGGGGCGAGGTCATTACCAATAATCCATACATTCCAACATTTTGTTTAACATGGCAATGTTAGTTTAGATCATCAATACATCCAACTGAGATAAGCCCTCAGTTTCAACAAAAGCTTCTTGGCTTGACTATGCATCATGTAAGGGGAAGCCTTCATCTTACCACTTGATTCCACAGTTTCTCTTCCAATTTCTCCAGTGTAAGTATGGGTAGCAAAAGGAAGAGAATCAGAAACATGATTTTGAGACCTTTGGAAAGGTTAATTGAGTGGACACATGTGTAGCGAATGTTTCTAAATGGGGTTGTGGTTCTTCATTGGTAATGTCCATATCTTTGAAGGAAAATAATCGATTCATAGGTTGTTGTGATATCAACATTTATATGTTATTATTGGTAGGGAAGATTTTTTGGATAATAAAAAAATTTAGTGTGCTTACACAGGAATAAAATTGTAATTCTAAAAAATAATAGAGAAAATTGCATTCATACCCTACACAAATTTTAAATATAGTATCAATGAGTCATCTTATCCAATATATAACTTAAAAAAGTAAAGGAAAAAGTGCGGTGTATACACACAAGGACCAACTTGTCATTCCAAAAAATAATGGAACAAATGTCAATACCATGTATAAGCTTTCTTATATAGAATAGATCAATATTCTTATGAGATATATAATTTAAAAAGTAAATACAAATGTGGTCAAAGAACACATGGACCAATCTATAATTCTAAAAAATAATGGAGAGAATTGCATTCATCCCCTTCTATGGACTTTCTTACATAGTATAGAGGGGTATTCTTATATAATATGTAACATACAAAAATAAAGAAAAAAGTGCAGTATACATGCATAGGGACTGAATTCTAATTCCATATAGAAATGGAGAAACTTCATTCATCCCCCTCTATGGGTTTTCTTATATAGTATAGATGAGTCTTCTAATACAATATACAATTTAAAAAGGTAAATACAAAAGTTTAGTGTACAAACACATGGACAAATTTTGAATTCCAAAACATAATGGAGAAAATTGTACTCAACCACCTTTGTGGGCTTTCTTATATAGTATAGATGATTCTTCTTATACGATATAAAATTAAACATGTAAAGGCAAACATGATCCAATTTGTAATTCTAAAAATAATGAAGAAAATGACATTTCGTCCCCTCAGCGGTCTTTCTTATAAAACATAGATGAGTCTGCTAGTTCATTAAGTATGGTGGACATACATAGGGACCAATTTGATATTCCAAACAATAATAGAGAAAATTGCATTCGGCCCCCTCTGTAGGCTTTGTAAGATAGTGTAGATGAATCTTCTTATACAATATATAATTTTTAAAATTAAAGACAAAGGTATGGTGTACACACATAGACCTATTTATAATTCTAAAAAATAATTAAGAAGATTGCATGCAACACCCTCTGAATATATAGTATAGATGGCTCGCCTTATACAATATATAGCTTTGAAATATTAAGCCAAAAGTATGGTGTGGTGTCAACACATAAGGATTGATTTGCCATTCAAAAAATAATGAGACAATTGCATTAGCCTCTCTATGGGCTTTCTGATATAGTATAGATGAGTATCCTCATATAATAAGTAATTTTAAAAAATTTCAAACAAAAGACCAATTTGTAATTTGAAAAAATAAGAAAAAAAATTGCATTCATCCCCCTCTTTGGGCTTCCTTACATAATATAAATGAGTCTCCTTATACAATACATAATTTTATAAAAGTAAATACAAAAGTATGATGTACACACACAAGGAATGATTTGTAAATCTAGAAAAGTATGGAAAAAATTACATTCAACTCCCTCCACAGGCAGTATAAATGAGCCTCCTTATACAATATATAATTTTATAAAATAAAGACAAAAGTATGTTGTACATAACAATGACCCATTTGTAATTATAAAAGATAATAGAGAAAATTTCATTTAGCCCACTCCTCGTGCTTTCTTATGTAGTATAGATGAATGTCCTTATACAATTCATGATTCCAAAAGTAAAGATAAAAGTATGTTGTACTAACACAGAAACCAGTTTGTAGTTCTAAAAGAAATCTAGAAAATAGTATTCAGCTCCATCTGCAAGCTTTCTTATATGTTGCAGATGAGTTTTCTAATACAATTTATAATTTTAGAAAGTAACGATAAAAGTATGGTGCAGACACACATGGACTGGTTTATAATTGTAAAAAATAATGTACAAGACTGAATTATGCCCCCTCTGTGATCTATATTATATAGTATAGATGAGTCTCCTTATACAAGATATAATTATAAATAGCAATCTCAAAAGCATAGTGTACACATAGAGACCGATATGTAAATCTAAAAAATAATACGAAAGATTAGATTCATCCCTCTCTGTGAGCTTTCTTATATAATATAGATGAGTCTTCTAATATAACATATAACTCAATAAAGTATAGACAAAAATATGGGTACACACACATGGAGCGATTTGTCATTTTATAAAGTAATGGATAAAATTGCATTCAGAATCTTTTGTGGGCTTTTTATGTAGTATAGATGAATATCCTTATAGAATATATAATTTTAAAAACTAATGAAAAAAGTATATTGTACACATAAAGACCGTTTGTGATTCAAAAAAATAATGAAGAGAAAATTGCCCCCTCCATGAATTTTCTTTTATAGTATACATTAAAAAGTAAAGACAAAATTTTAGTGTACACATAGAGAACCGATTTGTCATTTAAAAAAATAATAGAAAAAATTACACTCAGCCCCCTCCATGGGCTTTCTTAAGTAGTATAGATGAGTGTCATTATACAAATATATCTTTTGAAAGTAAAGACAAAAGTAAGATGTACACACATGAACTGATTCATGATTCCAAAAATAATGGAAAAAATCACATTCCGTCCATATGTAAGCTTTCTTATATAGTATAGACATAGATGAGCATTCTTTTACAATAAATAATTTTAAAAAATAAAGACAAAAATGTAGTGTACATACATGGACTAATTTGTAATTCTAAAAAATTATGAAAAAAATTGTATTTAACCCCCTCTGCATTATTTCTTATATAGTTTACATAATTATTCTTATATAAAACATAAATAAAAAAGTAAAGCCAAAAGTTTAAAGTACACAAACAAGGACAAATATTTAATTATATAATATAATGGACAAAATTACATTCAATACTCATCGCAGATGTTCTTATATAGTATAGATGAGTCTTCTTGTACGGTATATAATTTAAAAAAAAAAGACAAAAGTGTAATGTACACACGTAGGGACCAACCTACATTTGTGAAGGTAATAGAAAAAATTACATTCAATACCGTCCGTGAGTTTTCTTATATAGTATACGTGAGTCTTCTTGTATAATATAGAATTAGAAAATATATAAAAATGTAGTGTACAATAGATTAATTTATAATTGAAAAAAATAATGAAAAAAATTGCATTCATCTTTCTTTCTTGTTCAGTATAGATATTATAAATACTTACCGATGAACAATACCATGCATTATATCATTTGGCTGTTCCTAGTGCTCGCTGCTCATTCTCTTACAAAATTGATCCTCTCTACTTATGATCTTCTCCTATTCCGTTCTTGCGCGACGTCTTCGACGTGGTTTCAAAACAACTAAACAAGATGAAGCAAATCCTTAATGACTAGGAAGCTAAGAAAAAAATTGAAGTTTGTGAAATCAAAGGAAGTAGCACAAGTGGAGAGGACCGCTTTGAGGTATCGATTCTAACCGAGGAATAAAGGATAATAATTCAATATGTCATGGAATCCCGTTGACCGCATTAATGAGTTTTAAATATATATTATATTCTTATTTAGACTGTGTACGTGCTAAAGACATGTACAAATGTTCTAACATATACACCAACTTCTTTTCGACAACTATCTTAAGTTCTAGGGAAACCATTTTAGATCACTAGAAGGGAACAAGTGACTCTAAACAGAAGGAATATGCTGATATTTACACCTTCTCAACAGGAGGAACCGGAGTGCATTTGAGGAAGAGTAAAAAGAATTAGCTTCTACAGGACGTTATAGTGAGTGACCTTTATTCAACCGGGAGGATTCCCATTTTAACGGATTTAAAATTCTTTCAAGTACGAGTTTTCAAATGGATAGTAATTGGTGTTCCCACATTCATTAACGTGGTACGTCTATACAAGGTCTCACAATAAATAGTACAAGAGTTTGAACATATAAGATATGATGTTTCTTTTATACATGAACGCAATGTCCCATTTGTTTAATGCACTAGATTTCCATTTATTCACAATATGGCCCAAGATCTCAAGGGAAAAACTAGATTCCATGTTGTACAAGAATACAAAATTATAAATAACAATTTCTAATATGGACTATCTAACTTCTAACATCACAATAGCGTGGAACAAATATGATTACATAAGTATTGAGAAATTTTTCATTTTTTTTTATCTTTATGTTTATAAACATTTAGTTATTGCATGCTTCGTCATACTTCTTGTAGTACATGATTCAAATTTGGTATCAAATATATTTTTTCTGCCTTTACACTATCTTTTTAAATAAGAGGTATCTCTGGCTCAACAATATCCTTTGACAGGATGCATTGAGGTTGGTTATTAGGATCTTGAGAATAACATGATGTTTTCAATAAGATTTATCTATGGGGCTTCCAAGTACCTTACCTCTAGGTCAACTAGCTTGCAAAGGTGACTGGCAATGGGAAGTTCTGGCGATACCTGTGTAGCCTGATGCTAATAATTATCACATGTTTTTGTATTTGATCGTTGAATACTAGGATGACAGAATTACCGAAAAATATTTTTGTAGATGAATCCAACTGTGGTATATCAGGAATATAGGAGGAAGGTGGTATAAAAAATTATGAATATTGACTACAATCTAATGGGGTCCAGATTTGCTGTGCCGTCGTTGCTCTATTAGGGCTGTCCCAGCCAGTAACAAACTGACATGTCACAACATCAATGAGTCGAGTCATCTGTTACCCCCGGGTTCAATTACCTCCTCCTAAACCAAGAAAAAAACGGGGCAACATCTTTCCGCAAGGACACCAGAAAATAGAAGATTTATAATTCGCCCCGCCGTCAGTAATGCAGTAATGTTTCTGAATTTACCTCCGTCGTCAGTAATGCAATTAATAGATCAGATTTGCTCCGATCCGTTCAACGATAAACATAGGCTTGTAAAGAAAAACATACCCCAAGCAAACAACAATTGAAAACTTTAATTAGGTACACCAACAAATGTACTTCATTTTGGTAAACAATGAGTAAAAATTTATATTAATAGCGTTTTTTTCCACCACAATTGGCGAAAATAAGGTTGTAAATGGAAAATGGTATATCCTAAGATTTTTACCCTTTAAAACCGTTGAAGGCCTAAAGTTTTTATCTGTATATTCAAAGACCTACACACTCATGATACGTATTTAAAGGGGTCCATTCATTGATATGCTTTGATCTAAACCCACTAAATTAAAAAAAAAGTACCTACTAAATTAAAACAATATAAACTAAAAAAAAATAATAACATCACAAGTCTACATAACATAAATATTACAATGTTGACTACAAATATGTAAACACGAAACTCATAATCATCTTCAAACTAAAAAATATTTGTCTTGATTGAGTGCAGTATGGTGCAATTATGTGAGTTTGTAATGTAAAAAGGTACATCAAACACACACTTTGTCATCCGACTATATCCTACCAAACATGCCCTAAATGAATTACTATAATAATATGATCATATACCAAATAATATTTTATTCTATTAAAAACAAATACAAAAAATTGTGACTGTTTTACATTAACAATATGTCATTTTATACATAATTATTCTGTATACTTGTAGGTATTGTACGGATTTTAATTTTGTTATGCAAATAAGACATATCCTTCCAATTAATTGAGTAAAAACATAAGTGTGGACAAACCATCATTGCACTTTGAACTATTTACACTCCTAACCGAAGGTCGCTGGCTATAAATGAACCCCTACAGCCAGAAAGATTACTGGAGTCAAAGCAAATTAATAAATGAAGTTTGCTATGCAGACTCATTTTGGGATTCAAATGGAACTCTAAGCATTCTCCGCAACAAAAACAAATAAGTTATATTATTTTATTTCTCATACTTTTTAACTTGTGGTGGAGAATGCATGAGATTCTATTTTGAGTCTCAAAATGATGTTCACTTAGTATATTTTTAATAAATCGTCCCTGGGTCGTCTTTTTTCTAGTCTGCGCTTGCGTGAAGATGCCCTTGTAGTTTTCTCTTGGCTTAAGAGGTAATTGGTTCGGGGGTTGGGAGGCAATTGATTTGGTCACTGCTGTTGTGACCTGTCAGAGTGTTACTGGCTGGGACAGCCCTGGTACAACATCAGCGGTACAGCAGACTTGGACGAGGGTGAGGCTCTCTGAGGGGTTGGAGCTTATGTAATATTCTCTTTTGAGAACAAGTTTTTGGATATAAACAAATATGTATATACTGAAAATATACCATCTTGTATATCACTTGCTTTTTTTTCATCAACTCACCATCATCCAACTAACAAACTAACTAACATTCATTTGTATATATTACTATATTTTGTTAATAAATCTAGCGATGTTTCTCATATATATAACTGATCTAGTCTTGGGAATAACTATCCATCATTAGATCAAACTACTAGCTTGCTTCCGATAGAAATTTTTTTGTCACAGCTAACGGATATTCAATTCTACTAATAACCACTATTCATCGATTGAACTAAAACCAACATTTAATAGAATTAATCACCAACATTCGATGAACTTACAACCAACTTTATTGAAATACTGAACCAACACTAGATTGAACTAACAACTAGAATTTGTTATAACTAACAACCCAACAATCATTGGAACTATTAACCAATATTCAATGGAGCTAATAACCAACTTTTGTTGGAAATAATAACCAACATTTTATTGACCTAATAACCAATATTTAATATAATTATAACCAACATTTGATACATTTAATAACCATCATTTGAAGGAACATATAATTAGATTTTGTTGCTGACAAGGAGTGGCTCAAGTGGTCAAGCATGGTGTCTCCTCATGAAGGGACCCAGGTTTGAATCCCAGTTGCTGCCTTGATTTACCACCCTCTCGGGCGTTCGGCCTCTGCCACGGGCATGGGAGGGGGAGAATCTTTCTCTCTTAATCTCATATAATTAGATTTTGCTGCAGCTAATTACCAACATTCAATTGGACTAATAAACATCATTCAAAACAACTAAATTAACTTTATTAAATGGAAATAATAAAAGTATGTGTGGGATATAAAAATCAATTTATTTGAACATTCAACCATATTTTTATAAGAAAATAACCAACTTTTTATTGTCTCTCTAACACAGATAACCAATTTCCATGTATACATTCCAAAGCTTTTGCTAGTTTATATAGTTGTTGGTGGTGGATGAGAAATATTCAATAGCTCTCCTGAGTAGAATATGAACAAACATTTGATAATCCATTGAACTTGACATTCCTCCTTGTCGTGAGCCGCTATTTTTTTATCCAAGAACAAATATTTTTGTATCTTATAAAACTATAATTCTCATTAATGCATGTCACACATATAGTATATGCATAATGTTTCTTTTTTGCCAATTCTACACCTTCTCATTGCATGTGCTACTCAAGTACCTGCTAGTAATAACAACTGATTGACATTTGAACCTTGAATGTGGATATACATCATATATTTTTCACCCACTTGTTGCTTCTCATTGTTTTATGAAATTCATTATCTATGCATCTCATCTTCTCCTATATATCTCCTACCCTAAATATTCATAATGGTAGGAGAACATCTAAACAAGAGGAAGTGGATCCTTGATGACCAGGAAGCTAAGAAAAAAAATCAATTTCACAAAATTGGAGGATGCATCATGTCAGGACCCACTCTTTTGATCAGTATAAATACCAACCATTAGAGATAATCCCAAAACCTAAACCCAGATTATGAAATAAAACAATGAATTCTTGACAAAGCAGAATAAACAATATACAAAAAATATAGATAAATTTTTCCTTTTTCTTTCTTCACAAATTCATAAATCAATGTCACATCAAGGACATCACATTTATGTATCACAAATAATATTCAACTCCATTAAAACTAGAATCAAATTTTGTTCTCATATCCGGTTCGGTTTACATCAGATACATGTACATTGATGAACAAACTTAGTCTACAACCCATCCCGGGAAAGAGAGAGTACAGAGACATTCTAAACTATGTAGATTATGCTATTTATTTCTTCTTTGTCATGATCTCTCTGTTGGATAGCATTATAACTAAAAACATTTAAAATAGCCTCATGAGACTCATATAGAGCCCCGGTAAGTGGATACCTCCCACTCAAGATAGGTACATGCATCAACATCAAATTAAATATAATAAACTTAATAGAAACATGCAGATATTAAAAAGTCTCACAGATAGTTATATAATGAGTCAAATCTAGCTTACAATGGTAATCTAATTCAACAAATAGTAATCACTTAGACCAATTCTAACTTTGAAATAACTTTTTAGAGCATGTCTATGAACAAATCAACAGATTCTTCTTAGTTCAAATTAAGAACCCTACCGCATGAGAAATAAGTCAAGTTCTAAATATTTTGAATCAATACATAACAATAACATAAACTTTGTGACAGTCCACCAATTGGACCAAGAACACATCCTGCAGTCCTGAGGCTGAAGTACACATAATACATATCTACCAAAAAATACTATCAAATAGCAAGCAATCCAACTCATATTCAGAATAGAAATAAATTCCAACATTTATAAATTGTCAGCATGACAGATCTTAATCTGAAATAGAAAATGTCCATAGCAACATGATTACTTTCCACAACATGACGCTTAATCAACAATGACAAATCATCAACTAGAAGTACAAGGAATGTAATAATCATTCAAATCATGTTTTACACGGCTTATCATCTTTTATTCATTTACCCTAAAAATACTTAGCTTGTACCTCACCAAGTGGAAGTCGCCACGCCTAATTCTCATGTCAATGACTCACCGTAACTATCTTAGGGTTTAGCCGACCACCCTAAGATATCAACAACAGACCTTGGCCACCTCAGGGTTTCCGAAAGAGGCTCACATCCACATCTCAGGTACACGATATAGGAATCAACAAAATAGTATATCACATCTCACAATATTTCACATATTTTTCATTTCACATATTTCATTTCATCAAAGTCTATTCCACCTGGACATAGACTTTCACAGCAAGGATTTAGGGCCAGAGCCACTCCAAATGACTCACTCCTAAATCCTGGTGGTCTAACCTTTAAGGTCTCGATCCACACTCTGGAAATCCTTCACATAATTCATCGATTACTAGAATGAGATCCATTTTGTTTCCCTAGTGTGGTCCTTGGGGGAAACTCACGGTGTTCAGGGCACCTAACTAGATGTTCCATCATTTCACTTATTACTAATCTCTTATACTCATCTTAAAAGAATTCAAAACATCATATATCATATATGTGTATTCTTGTGTAACTAGAATAACATGAAATAGATTAAGTTTATTAATAAGGACAATGATCAAAGCAAGAAGCACAATAAATATGTACATTGCAACACATATGATTATTTCTATCTTCTACATCATCTCGTAGCAATCATCAACAGTGGGCCTTCAGTCTGAGACATAAACTTATTGTCCATCATTTACCCCATCAGGGTTTTATCATCTTCAATGGGCTTTCATCCCTATACATAATATCATTATGCAACATTTACCCTTATCAGGGATTCTCAATGTATGGAGTGCATATTAAATTCAATTTCAACATAAATCTTATCAGTTCATTGTAAATCACAGTTCTGAACAAATATTAGTGGAGGAATTAGAACTAGAAACAATAAAAGCATATAGATATCATGTATCATTCCTCATACTCTAAATTGATTTATCATACGACATATGCTTGTTCCATCCAATCTGAATAGATGCCAATAAATTTCAAGCATATACATGCATAACAGACTTAGTTCTCTTCTTCTTTTATTTAACATTCTTCATATGGGGTTACTAATCAACACATGTTGATTATCATTAGAATTCCATCAAAACAGTTCATTCCCATAGTACAAGTATTCTATCAAACAATCACAATACAAGAACACATTCTTGTAAATCAATTCAAATGCTTGAACCTCATCTTTTTATTGAATTAAACTACAATTATGTACATTCCTTAATCCCTCATTTGAGATTGTTATTCATTAGCACCATCTAGCTCAACATTTTAGGTTAGAGTTTGTTTCTAAAATTTGTCTACTAATTCTCATCTTTTTCCTTCAATTCATAGTCATTAATCTCAACTTCTCTCATGTCATGTTCATTAAATTACTGGAACCAATCATTTTTATCTCACTTGATATAAAATACTTCTCTTTTCATTGATATCCATCAAAGTCTAGTTTTAGTATGTTTCATTCAATTTGGCATAAGCCACATGTAATTAAAACAAAGGATTAAAGACTTCATCATAATAACTTCATTAGTTTCATCTTTAACTTGCCATCACTATGAATACAATTTTTTCTTCATATCATTTCTTATATTTAGATAAGTGTACCATGTCATTGACTTCTAATGTCATTCCCATAATCAACAATGATCATTCTTTATTATACTAAAAAAATGCATTAGACTTAGATGATATTAGTAAGACTCATCATATTCAATTGAAGTATTAATACTTTCACTTCAACATTTGATCACATTTACAACATCATATACAAGTTCTTGCTTTATCACTCATAATCGTCTTAATAATAAACTTTTTGGGTTTTCAAGAAGCCATCCTTAGTTCAGCATATCATAAGAATCATATCATTTAGTAATCCAATCATGACTCAAGTGTTCATTAAGTTTATTCACAAACATGGAAACCCTAGTTTCCATTTTCACATATTTCATACCCTAGTTTCCATTTTCACACATTTAATTCATCAATCATAAGTATACATTGATTAACTGGCTCATTTGATTCACTTCCTCAACACAAATCCTAATCAGGATATGTGGCCATTTAATTCCATTAACATTCAACAATACACTTGTATAATACAATCTAGTACAATTCAAATATGATTTTATACATGTCAATTCAATTCCAAGCATATCGGCCATTGGGCTGATTTTTAGGCAAAATTCACATGAAATAGGATAGTCATCTACCCATAAGAATACCCATGGATCCTCAATCAATATATCAAGAACTAATCAAGTTCCAATCAATGAGAAATAATCAAAATCAGTAGAATTGGATCCCCCAATATCTTTACTAAATCAAATCAAATCACATACATGTACAAACAAGGTTTCTGATTGTTTTAGCCGGATAGAATTAGGATTTAAACATGAATACAAATCTTAGAATGGATAAAAAGACTCACCTCAGGTGCCAAGAACCTTACAAATGTACGTCAACCTTAGAAGTCTTGGAAACCCAATCAAACTCTAGCAAATGAATCCAATTCTTTCTCTTCTCAACTCGGAAACCTTAGAAATGGGGTTTAGAAGAAAAAGAGTGAGAAAAGGGGGAGATTTGATGTGATTTTGAATCAAAATAGAGAAGGGATAGAATCTTGACATGTGAGAGAAGATTCACCATGAAATGCTATGTAAAGAAGCTAAACTTACTTGATTTCATCATATCTTTGATAGAGAAACACTAGGTCAACATCTCCACCACTTTCTCTTCTCAAAGCCCTAGATCTCCTCTCTCTCCAGAATTTCATTTCATTGACATGAATGATGAGTTATGAGAGATCCTTGTCTTTTAGGTTAGTCACATAGATGAATTGAGGAGCTTAGAACAATTGCAAACAAGCCCTTCATTATACTTTTATTTTGCTCAGACTGGTTGGTCTGCTGAATTATAAACTCGATCAAAACCACACTTTTTAGAACTCAACAATTTTAAAAAATATAAGAAAACTTTAATGAAATGTCTTAAATTGAGTTTATAAGAAACAATAAAAAATTTAGATCAGTTTGAGTTACCAATAAATAATTAAAAATCAAATACTACACTGCTATATTGTGGTCTGCAACATGGTCGGTCGAGTTTGTCCTTCACAAAACTCAACCAAAACCCCTCTTTGTAGAGATCAAACATCATCAAAAAAATTATTAAAATTTAATAACATGTGTATTATCGAGTTTCCTAACTACAATTAAATTTTTATGTCAATTGGATATACCAATAAAAAGATAAAATTCAATTACCACACTGCTATATCAATCTAAAAATATGGTCAGTCGAGTTTGAAACTCGATCGAAAAACATGTCAGAACATTCTTCAAAAATTCTGATATTTTTCAGTAGTGCTTACATTTGATATGTACAAATATTATACAAATTTGAATTAAATAAGAGTTACACATAAAATATTAAAAATCATTTAGTGAGACACTATACTTATCAAATTATGTATTCATATGTCATCAAAACCATTATTTGGGCCGATTAGGGTTTCCAAATGTTAACCCTAATTATGTGGATCAAAGTATGATTAAAACTTCTCTTATATTTGAAACATCAAAACTTAACTACCAGCATTAATAAAGCTTTAAACAATGATCAACTTAGTTAAGCATAAAATTATCTAAGTTAACCCTAATTAGATGACTAATTTGAAAATGGGTCATTACAAATTCTCCCCTCCTTTTAGGATTTCATCCTGAAAACCAAGAAAAGATATGGAAGAATATCATATCATATAATCATTCATCTCTCCCGACATCCTGTTAGAAATTCTTCCATTTTATCTTTCTTTCATATGACATCTTTTTTGTTGTTGTATTAGATGGATATTTCATCCTATGTCATCATCATATCTCTCCTTGAGTATTATAAACACTTGTATCACAAATATTAGTAATACATCATTTATCAAGATCTAGTTCACATCACCTTTATCATCCTTTTAAAATTTTGATTGTGTATCTCGTGGATAAGATTATGTCTCATTCACATATTATCTTCTGCATTCATCAATTTCCTTTATCAAGAAGATCATCTAGTGTGAATCTTAGTTCATAGCTTTTTCTCACAATTTGGATAAGATATCACAAATCTTATTCAGCTCCATTAAAACTAGAATCAAATCATTTTCTCATATGCGGTTCAGTTTACATCAGATACATGTACATTGATGAACAAACTTAGTCTACAACCCATCTGGGGAAAGAGAGAGTACATGGACATTCTAATCTATCTAGATTATGCTATTTATTTCTTCTTTGTCACGATCTCTCCATTGGATAGAATTATACCAAAAAACATTTGAAACAACCTTATGAGACTCATATAGAGCCCTAGTGAGCAGATACCTCCCACTCAAGCTAGGTACATGCATCAACATTAGATTAAGTATAATAAACTTAACATAAACATGTAGATATTGAAAAGTCTAGCAGATAGTTCTATCATGAGTCAAATCTAGCATACAATGGTAATCTAATCCAACAAATATGATAATCACTTAAACCAATTATAACTTTGAAATAACTTTTTAGAGCATGTCTATGAACAAATCAACATATACTTCTTAGTTAAAATTAAGAACCCTGCTGCATGAGAAATAAGTTAAGTTCTATGCATTTTGAATCAATACATAACAATAACATAAACTTTGTGACACTCCACCAACCAGACCAGGAACACATCCTTCTGTCCTGAAGCTGAAGTACACATAATACATATCTACCAAACAATACTATCAAATAGCAAGCAATCTAACTGATATTCAGAATGGATATAAATACCAACATTTATAACTTGTCAGCATGACAGATCATAATATGAAATAGAAAATGTCCATAGCAACATGATTACTTTCCACAACATGACCCTTAATAAAAAATGATAAATCATCAATTAACAGTACAAGGAATGTAATAATCATTCAAATCATGTTCTCCATGGCTTATCATCTTTTATTCATTTTCCCTGAAACTACTTGGCTTGTACCTCACCTAGTATAAGTCGCCATACCAAATTCTCATGTTAACGACTCACCGTCACTATCTTAGGGTTTAGCCAACCACCCTAATATATCAACAACATACCCTGGCCACCTCAGGGTTGCCTAAAGAGGCTCACTTCCTCATCTCAGGTACACGAGATAGGAACAAGCAAAACAACATATCACATATCATAGTATTTCACATATTTTTCATTTCACATTTCACATTTCACATATTTCATTTCATTAGAGTTTATTCCATATCTACATAGACTTTCACAACAAGGATTTAGGGCTAGAGCCACTCCAAATGACTCACTCCTAAATCATGGTGGTCTATCCTTTAAGATCTCGATCCACACTCTGGAAATCCTTCTCATAATTCATCAATTACTACAACGAGATCTATTTTGTTTCCCTAGTGTGGTCCTCGGGGGAAACTCATGGTGTTTAGGGCACCTAACTGGATGTTCCATCATTTCACTTATTATTAATATATTTTACTCATCTTAAAAGAAATCAAAACATCATATATCATATCTATGTATTATCGTGTAAGTAGAATAACATGAAACAAATTAAGTTTATCAATAAGGACAATGATCAAAACAAGAAGCACAATAAATCTATATTTTTAGCACATATGATTATTTCTATATTCTACATCATTTCATAGCAATCATCAATAGTGGGCCTTCAGCCCGAGACATAATCTTATTGTCCATCATTTACCCCATCAGGGTTTTATCACCATCAGTGGGCTTTCAGCCCTAGACATAATCTCATTATGCAACATTTACCCTTATCAGGGTTTCTCAATGCAAGGAGAGCATATTAAATTCAATTTCAACATAAATCTTATCAGTTCATTTTATATCACAGTTCTAAAAAAAATATTAGTAGAGGCATTAGAACTAGTAAGAATAAAAAATATAGATATCATGTATCATTCCTCATACTCAGAATAGATTTATCATATGACATATGCTTGTTCCATCCAATCTGAATAGATGGAAATAAATTTCATGCATATACATGCATAACAGACTTAGTTCTCTTCTTTTATTTCTCATTCTTCATATGGGGTTACTAATCAACACATGTTGATTATCATTTGAATTCCATCAAAATAGTTCATTCTCATTGTACAAGTATTCTATCAAACAATCATAATACAAGAAAACATTCTTGTAATTCAATTCAAATGCTTGAACCTCAAGTTTTAGTTGAATTAAACTACAATTATGTATATTCCTTAATCCCACATTTGTGATTGTTATTCATTAGCACCATCTAGCTCAACATTTTAGGTTAGAGTTTGTTTCTTAAATTTGTCTACTAATTCTCATCTTTTTCCTAAAATTCATAGTCATTAATCTCAATTTCTCCCATGTCATGTTCATTAAATTATTGGAACCAATCATTTTTAACTCACTTGATATACAATACTTCTCTTTTCATTGATATCCATGAAAGTCTAGTTTTATGATGTTTCATTCAATTTGTCTTAAGCCACATGTAATCAAAACAAAGGATTAAAGAATTCAAAATAATAAATTCATTAGTTTCATCTTTAACTTGCCATCACCATCAATACATTTTTTTCTTCATATCATTTCTTATATTTAGATAAGTGTTCCACGTCATTGACTTCTAATGCCATTCCCATAATCAACAATGATCATTCTTTATTATACTAAAACAAATGCATTAGTCTTAGATAATATTAGTAAGACTCATCATATACAATTGAAGTATTAATACATTCAACTTCAACATTTGATCACATTTACAACATCATATACAAGTTCTAGCTTTATCACTCATAATTTTCTTAATAAAAAACTTTTAGGGTTTTCAAGAAGCCATCCTTAGTTCAACATGTCGTAAGATTTATATCATTCAGTAATCCAATCATGACTCAAGGGTTCATTAGGGTTATTCACAAACATGGAAACCCTAATTTCCATTTTCACACTTTTCATTCATCAATCATAAGTATACATTGATTAATTGACTCATTTGATTCACTTCCTCAGAACAAATCCTAATAAGGATATGTGGTCATCCAATTCTGTCAACATTCAATAATACACTTGTATAATACAATCTAGAACAATTCAAATATGATTTTATACATGTCAATTCAATTCCAAGCATATCGGCCATTGGGCTGAGTTTTAGGCAAAATTCACAAGAAATAGCATAGTCATCTACCCATAAGAATATTGACGGATCCTCAATCAATATATCAGGAACTAATTAAGTTCCAATCAATGAGAAATAATCAAAATCAGTTGAATTGGATCCCCCAATATCTTTCCCAAATCAAATCAAATCACATACATGTACAAAGAAGGTTTCTGATTGTTTTAGCCAGATACAATTAGGCTTTCAACATGAATACAAAGCTTAGGAGGGAGAAAAACACCCACCTCAGGTGCCAAGCACCATAAAAACGTAGGTCTACCTCTGAAGTTTTAGAAACCCAATCAAACTCTAGCAAATAAATCCAATTCTTTCTCCTCTCAACTCAGAAACCCTAGAAATGGGGATTAGAAGAGAAAGAGTGAGAAAAGGGGGAGATTTGATGTGATTTCGAATCAAATCAGAGAAGGGATGAAATCTTGACATATGAGAGAATATTCACCATGAAATTCTATGAAAAGAAGCTAAACTTACTTGATTTCATCATATCTTGGATAGAGAAACCCTAGGTCAACATCTCCACCACTTTCTCTTCTAAAAACCCTAGCTCTCATATCTCTTAAGAATTTCGTTTCTTTGACAGGAATGAGGAGTTATGAGAGCTACTTGTGTGTTAGGTTAGTCACATAGATGAATTGAGGTTCTTAGAACAATTTCAAACAAGCCCTTCATTATATTTTTATTTTGCTCAGACTGGTTGGTCGACGGAGTTATAAACTCGACAGAGACCACACTTTTCAGAACTCAAAAATCATCCAAAAATTAGGAAACTTTAATCCAATGTCTGAAATTGAGTTTATAAGAAATAGTAAAAATTTATATCATTTGGAGTTACCAATAAATAATTAAAAATCAAATACTACACTGTTGTATTGTAGTCTACAATATGGTCGATCGAGTTAGTCCTTCACAGAACTCGACCGACACCCCTCTCTATAGAGATCAAACATCATCCAAAAATTAAAAAAATTTAATATAATGTTTTAAATGGAGTTTTCCAACTAAAGTTAAAATTTGAGATCAATTGGATGTATGAATAAAAAGATAGAATTCAATTACCACACTATTATATCAATCTAAAAATATGGTCAGTCAAGTTTGAAACTCGACCGACAAACTAGTCTAAACATTTTTCAAAAATTATGATGTTTTTCAATTGTTCTCACATTTGACATATCCAAATGATGTCCAACTTTGAATTAAATCATAGTTACACATAAAATACGAAAAATCATTTAGTGAGACACTATACTTATCAAATTCTATATTCATATGTCATCCAAACCCTAATTTGGGCTGATTAGGGTTTCCAGATATTAACCCTAATTATGTGGATCAAAGTATGATTAAACCTTCTCATTATATTTAAAACATCAAAACTTAACTACCATCAATAATAAATCTTTAAACAACGATCAACTTAGTTAAGCATATAATCATCCAAGTAAACCCTAAATAGATGACTAATTTAAAAATGGGTCATTACAAATTCTCCCCTCCTTTTAGGATTTTTCCCAAAATCCAAGAAAAGATATGGAAGAATATCATATCATCTAATCATTCATCTCTCTCGACATCCAGTTAGAAAGTCTTCCATTTTATCTTTCTTTCAAATGACATCTTTTTTTGTTGTTGTATTAGATGGATATTTCATCCTATGTCATCATCATATCACTCCTTGAGTATTATAAACATTTGAATCACAAGTATTAGTAATACATCATTTATCAAGATATGATTCACATCACCTTTCTCATCCTTTTAAAAAATTGATTGTGTATCTCACGGATAAGATTATGACTCAATCACATATTATCATCCACATTCATCAATTTCCATTATGAATAAGATCATCTAGTGTGCATCTTAGTTCATAGATTTTTCTCACAATTTCAGACTTCATACTCAGATTCAAACTCATTAGATATTGTCTTCATAATCCATTAAGCTTTCATCTTTTTTATATGAAATTTCATGCTTGCCATAGGCTCGATATTGAATTCTAAAATCATTTTATCTTTCACCATTTTATCACCATTCTTTTTTTTCATATTATTATACTACCAAACTATGTTCATCTAGATACTTGGTCAGGGCATCCAGAAGAAGTATAGTCGGTAGTTCCATACTTGCTTATCTCAATACCCAAATACTTGACCAGAGTATCCATATACTGAGTTCAGTTAGCTTACACATCATTCAGGTTATATGAAACATCCAAATTATCATTAAATCCTAAATCCTATTGTCCCTGTAGACTCATCTAACCTAGGCTATGATACCATGATTTTGGGATGCACTCTTTTGATCAGCATAAATACCAACCATTAGAAATAATCCCAAAACCTGAACCTAGATTATGAAATAAAACAATGAATTCTCGACAAAGGTGAATAAACAATTTATGAAAAACACAGATAAATTTTTCCTTTTTCTTTCTACAAAAATTCATAAATCTATGTCACATCAAGGACATCACATTTAGATATCAAAAATCTTATTCAACTCCATTAAAACCATAATTAAATCTTGTCCTCATATGCGGTTCACTTTACATCAGATACATATACATTGATGAACAAATTTAGTCTACAACCCATCCTGGGAAAGAGAGAGTACATGGACATTCTAATCTATCTAGATTAGGATATTTATTTCTTATTTATCAAGATTTCTCCGCTGGATAGCATTATACCTAAAAACATTTGAGACAACCTCATGAGACTCACATAGAGCCCCAGTGAGTGGATACCTACCACTCAAGATAGGTACAAGAATCAGCATCAGGTTAAGTATAATAAACTTAACAGAAACATTCAGATATTGAAAAGTCTAGCAAATAGCTCTATCATGAGTCAAATCTTTCTTACAATATGGAATCTCACAAGGAACACCCCGACGGCTGCCTCTGGGGGGAGGGAGCGTCTCCCCTGGCGTCTTCCTCCCCCTGACTCTCCATATCTTGGTGTGATTTCGAATGGGAAGTGATTGTTGCTGGGGCTCATAAGAAAGAGGGAGCTGTCGAAGGGCGTCGACTCGATGGTGAGGCTTGGTGAGGGATCATGCGACACCGTGTGAAGAAGATCTTGGCCAGTGGTTGGGCATGTCGATCCGGTCGAGTCCTTTCCATTCAAGAGTGACGGTTGGGAGAGAGCCCTTTTCAACCAGATCCGGCTTCCTCATTGCCGCCCTATCTCGCAGGTGATGGAAGGGCCCACCCTTTCCTTCACTAGCACCTCTCAACCTCGCCCTGAGTGAATCGTTGGCCTCCTGGAGGATGATGGATCCTGACCCAGCCCTAGCTTCTGCGTGGTGCTTTTGCAGCAGATGGGTTCTTCGATGGATGATCTATGGCGTATCATAGACCGTTCTACAAGGTTCACGACACTGGTGGAGCACCCTCTGCTGTGTGGGTTTGCTTCTTCCCACTCTGGTGGTCTTCTTGGCATCCTGTTGCAGGATGGGTCAGAGACCAAGGCAGTCTATTGTCAGCGACGCTGGCTACTATGACACTTCGTTAAGCTTATGTGTAATCAGGCGTCTCGGTATGGTTAGGGGCAGCTCAAGCTTCCCCTTTCCCCCTGATGATCCGGTAGTTGGCCCAGTGATGCTGTAGCGATTTGGGTCAAGTCGCTATCAGGAGCTTGCTCTCGGAGGTTGCTGGTGGCGTGCTACATGTAGTACTAGTGTTCTGGAACGCCCTTCAGGTGTTCGTGGGTTTGCTTCTGTGCAAACATGTATCCTCTAGCCTCTCAGGACTTGGTGCTGCAACCGATCTGGGGGTAGGGGCTGAAGCTACTCGATCTCTGTCTCCCCTTCTTTCAATTTGTGGGTGTTCTAAATGCTAGTAAAGAGAGGCTTCAGTGGTCCAGCATCCGATCCCCTGGTCTCGGTGTTGCTTCAGTGTTGGGCTCTAATGGGCGGCTTGGTGGCGGCAGTTCTTTGGTCCTGCTCTGTTTGATGCAGTGCCGTTCACAACATGCTCGACGGCTTGCCCCTATGGGCAAGGGATCAAGCTGGTGGCTGGGTTCTATCCTTGAAGTCAACCACAACTAGTCCTGGCCTTTAGCCACAAGCTCTTTGTGAGGTGCAACTGTGTTAGGCTATGTTTTGTTCTCCTCCAGTCAGTTAGTCTGATCAAGGGAGTTAGGAGTCTTTTGCAAGCAAGAGACTTGGCGCACGCTTCTTGGAGGCATATGGCTGATCCAAAAGTTCCCTGGGTGGTTTGCTTCGGTTGATGAAAATGGAATTGATGTTTTCTTAGAATCCATTCTTTCAGGTGTTGAGCAAAATGCATATGGAGGACAGGGGGGGCTCTCTTTTTCATGGACATGAATCGTTGGTACTACCTTTGTTGGTTCTTTTTGGATCAGATTATGCAGCTTGGGAGTTTGCTTGGTTTGGTAGAAGAGAGTCTTCTTGGCTGTTCTTTCTTGATGGTACTATCGACCCTGGTGGTCAAGTTTGCTTAAGAAGATAGGATATCACATTTTGAAGGTGTTCTTATTGTTAGTTGACTATCATGTCTTTTGTAAGCAGTACAGTAGCTGCAAGGTAGTTGATAGTGTAGGATAGGTCAAACTTTCATCTATTCTTTTCTCTCCTTCTCGGATGTCCTTTTGTAGGACCTCTTTTGACTCCAGCCTGTTGGGATCATAGTCTAGTTCTGCTATTTGGGATTTGTTGTCCCCTATGTGCTAGTTTCTAGCTTTGCTGTATGGGGTACCTTCGTGCCCAAAGTTTTGGTTTTATAGAAACATGTTTTTTTGACCGACCAAAAAAAATCTTGCTTACAATAGTAATCTAATCCAACAGATATGGTAATCACTTAAACCAATTTTAATTTTGAAATAACTTTTTAGAGCATGTCTATGAACAAATCAATAGATATTTCTTAGTTAAAATTAAGAACCCTGCTGCATGAGAAATAAGTCAAGTTCTAAGAATTTTGAATCAATACATAACAATAACATAAACTTTGTGACACTCCACCAGCCAGACCAGGAACACATCCTACAGTCCTGAAGCTAAAGTACACATAATACATATCTACCAAACAATACTATCAAATAGCAATCAATCTAACTCATATTCAGAATGGATATAAATCCCAACATTTATAACTTATCAGCATTGCAGATCATAATATGAAATAGAAAATGTCCATAGCAACATGATTACTTTCCACAACATGACGCTTAATCAACACTGACAAATCATCAACTAGTAGTAAAAGGAATCTAATAATCATTCAAATCATGTTCTACACGACTTATCATCTTTTATTCATTTTCCCTAAAACTACTTGGCTTGTACCTCACCAAGTAGAAGTCGCCATGCCTGATTCCCACATCAACAACTCACCGTCACTATCTTAGGGTTTAGCCTGCCACCCTGAGATATCAACAATAGACCCTGGCCACCTCAGGGTTGCCTAAAGAGGCTCACGTCCTCATCTCGGGTACACAAGATAGGAACCAACAAAATAGTATATCACATATCACAATATTTCACATATTTTTCATTTCACATTTCACCTATTTAATTTCATCAGATTCTATTCCATTTGGACATAGACTTTCACAACAAGGATTTAGGGCTAGAGCCACTCAAGATGACTCACTCCTAAATCCAAGTGGTCAAACCTTTAAGGTCTCAATCCACACTCTAAAAATACTTCTCATAATTCATCAGTTACTGCAAGGAGATCCATTTTGTTTCCTTAGTGTGGTCCTCGGGGGAAACTCATCGTGTTCAGGGCAGCTAACTATATGTTCCATCATTTCACTTATTATTAATCTCTTTTACTCATCTTAAAAGAATTCAAAACATCATATATCATATATATTTATTCTTGCATAACTAGAATAACATGAAACATATTTAGTTTATCAATAAGGACAATGATCAAAGCAAGAAGCATTGTATATTACAACACATATGATTATTTCTATCTTCATCATCTCAAAGCAATCATCAACAGTGGGCCTTCAGCTTGAGACATAATCTTATTGTCCATCATTTAATCCATTAGGGTTTTATCATCATTAGTGGGCTTTCAACCCTAGACATAATCTCATTATGCAACATTTACGCTTATTAGGGTTTCTCAATGTAAGGAGTGCATATTAAATTCAATTTCAACATAAATCTTATTAGTTCATTGTATAATCACAGTTCTGAACAAATTTTTGTAGGGACATTAGATCTAGAAACAATAAAGCCATATAGATATCATGTATCAATCCTCATACTCAGAATAGATTTGTCATACGACATATGCTTGTTCCATCCAATTTGAATAGATGCCAATAAATTTCATGCATATACATGCATAACAGACTTAGTTCTCTTCTTCTTTTATTTCACATTCTTCATATGCGGTTAATAATCAACACATGTTGATTATCATTTAAATTCCATCAAAACAGTTCATTCTCATATTAAAAGTATTCTATCAAACAATCATAATACAAGAACACATTCTTGTAAATCAATTCAAATGCTTGAACCTCATGTTTTAATTGAATTAAACTACAATTATGTACATTTCTTAATCGCTCATTTGAGATTGTTATTCATTAGCACCATTTAGATCAATATTTTAGGGTTAGAGTTTGTTTCTGAAATTCATCTACTAATTCTCATCTTTTTCCTTCAATTCATATTCATTAATCTCAACTTCTCTCATGTCATGTTAATTTACTGGAACCAATCATTTTTAACTCACTTGATATACAATACTTATTTTTTCATTGATATCCATCAAAGTCTAGTTTTAGTATGCTTCATTCAATTTGGCTTAAGCCACATGTAATTAAAACAAAGCATTAAATACTTCATTAGTTTCATCTTTAACTTGCCATCACCATCAATACATTTTTTTCTTCATATCATTTCTTATAGTTAGATAAGTGTACCATGTCATTAACTTCTAATGTCATTCCCATAATAAAAAATGATCATTCTTTATTATACTAAATCAAATACATTAGACTTAGATGATATTAGTAAGACTCATCAAATTCAATTGAAGTATTAATACTTTCAACTGCAGCATTTGATTACATTTATAACATCAAATACAAGTTCTAGCTTTATCACTCACAATCGTCTTAATAAAAAACTTTTAGGGTTTTCAAGAAGCCATCCTTAGTTCAACATATCATAAGAATCATATCATTTAGTAATCCAATCATGACTCAAGGGTTCATTAGGGTTCTTCCGAAATATGGAAACCCTAGTTTCCATTTTCACACATTTCATTCATCAACCATAAGTATATATTGATTAATTGACTCATTTGATTCACTTACTCAACACAAATCCTAATTAGGATATGTGGTCATTCAATTCCATTAACATTCAACAATACACTTGTGTAATACAATCTTGTACAATTCAAATATGATTTTATACATGTCAATTCAATTCCAAGCATATCGGCCATTGGGATGATTTTTAGGCAAAATTCACATGAAATAGCACAGTCATCTACCTGAAGAATACCCACGATCATCAATCAATATATCAGGAACTAATCAATTTCCAATCAATGAGAAATAATCAAAATCAGTAGTATTGGATCCCCCACTATCTTTCCCAAATCAAATCCAATCACATACATGTACAAACAATGTTTCTGATTGTTTTAACCGGATAGAATTGGGTTTTCAACATGAATAAAAAGCTTAGGAGGGAGAAAAACACTCACCTCAGGTACCAAGAGCCTTAAAAACATAGGTCAACCACTAAAGGTTTAGAAACCCAATCAAACTCTAGAAAATGAACAATTCTTTCTCCTCTCAACTCAAAAACCCTAGAAATGGGGATTAGAAGAGAGAGTGAGAAAAGGGGGAGATTAGATGTGATTTTTAATCAAATCAGAGAAGGGATGGAATATTGACTTGTGATAGAAGATTCACGACAAAATTCTATGCAAAGAAGATAAACTTACTTGATTCCAGCATTTCTTGGATAGAGAAACCCTAGGTCAACATCTCCACCACTTTCTCTTATCAAAACCCTAGCTCTCATCTCTCTCAAGAACTTCATTTCTATGACAGAAATGACAAGTTATGACAGCTCCTTGTGTATTAGGTTAGTAATATAGATGAATTTAGGTGCTTAGAACAATTGCAAACAAGCCCTTCATTATATTTTTGTTTTGCTCAAACTGGTAGGTCGGCTGAGTTATAAACTCAACCGATACCATAGTTTACTCAAATATCGTCCAAAAATTATGAAACTTTAACCCAACATCTAAAATTGAGTTTTTAAGAAGCAATAAAATTTTTATATCATTTGGTGTAACCTATAAATAATTAAAAATCAAATACTACACTAATATATTGTAGTCTATAGCATCGTCGGTCGAGTTTATCCTTCATAGAACTCGACCGACACCCCTCTTTGTAGAGATCAAACACCATCAAAAATTATGAAAATTTAATATAATGTCTATGATGGAGTTTCCCAGCTACAGTTAAAATTGGGGATCAATTTTATATACCGATAAAAATATAAAATTCTATTAGCACACTACTATATCAATATGAAAATATGGTCGGTCGAGTTTGAAACTCAATCGAAAAGCATGTCAGAACAATCTTCAAAAATTCTGATATTTTTCAATAGTGATCACATTTGATATATCAAACCATATCAAAATTTGAATTAAATCAGAGTTACACATAAAATACTAAAAATCATTTAGTGAGACGTTGTACTTATCAAATTATGTATTCATATGTCATCAAAACCCTAATTTGGGCCTATTAGGGTTTCTAAATGTTAACCCTAATTATGTGGATCAAAGTATGATTAAACCTTATCATTATATTTAAAACATCAAAACTTAACTACCTTCATTAATAAATCTTTAAAAAATGATCAACTTAGTTAAGCATACAATCTTCCAAGTAAATCCTAATTAGATGATTAATTTAAAAATGGTTTATTACACATCACAGGTGGAGAGTGTTCCATTTGAAGGATTGGTTCCAACTTTAGAAAAATAGTTCATTTTTCATTTGAATTCCACTCAAATGCAATGAGTGAGGTTTATAGGTACACTTTAATCTTATTTAGAATGTGTAAGTGATCAAGGCATATGAACCTCTTCTAACATGTGTGTCGAACTCCTCTTTGATGTCTACTATAGGATCTAATAGAGCCATTCTATATTGTTGGAAGGGTACAATTGGCTCTACATGAGGTCATACATTCATATGTTCACCTTTCTTATAGTTAGAGTCCTGAGCCCACTCAAGCATAGTCATAAATCTTTGCCTTACACCAAATGTTATGGTGAGTAACCTTCTTATAAGAAAGATTCTTCCCATTTTGATTTACCTAATTTAGCAATTAACTATATGCGAATTCACATATATAATTTGTAAAATCCAGAGTTTTTAGTGACTCACAAGTAAGAAAGGACCTTAAATTCAAGAGACATTACCTAAAATTTCCAAGATCCAAATTTAGCAAATAACAAATAATAGAAAATAATTTCCATAATTTCACAAATATTGTTTACAAAATGTATAATGAGACTCTTCCAAGGAGTTATACGATTTTTCAACATGAGACTATTACATATGAGAAGAAGTGCTACATGCAACTAATTCTCCTGACTTAGATTTAGTATCATCAATGGATTTCATCTAGTTTACCATGTCATGTGATATCTCCATATCTGGCAGTTACCTAAAACGTCGACAATCAAAATGCGATTGGCATATTTTGTTCTTTGTATGTGGTGCAATAAAAAATATGCATGTTGGTTTATAATCATAACAACCATATCAACAATTATTATTAAATAATCAAACATGCATTCTTTATTGTAACTTCAACCCATAATTGCTCATTCTCTATAGTATACCCACTCATTGGGTGCAATATTTGAGGGGTACCCTTTTGCTGGGGGTTTAGTCCATATAGTGGACTCTCATAACCTTCCCTCTCTCGGGCTTGGTTTATGTTGGCATTTATTTTCGAGCTTAGCATATTACTGACCTTCCTTTCCGGGCATGATCATGAGACATCACAATGACTTTCTTTCTCCCACATGTTCATTCAACCCTGTAGAGATAGAATCTTGGGTTTGAGCATGTTACGTTCACCAAAGATGATACACATATGGCCTTAGAATTTGCTCAAAGCAAATTAACAACCAAGAAGTTTAATTGCAATCCATTCATAAACTTCAAAAAACATCAAAATTTGATAAGAGCGAGTATTCGTAATCATATCCTCATACCTCATTTCCATGTAGAAACCATGCAACATGTACTTCAAGAGTATATGCAAGCATTCAACATAATCAACCAACATTATAAAAAAACATTATCTAAGCACCCTAGGTGTCCTGTTGAAGGTAGAGTATCCCATAGGAACCCCAGACCTCTTCCCATGCTCTACCATCAAGCGAGGAGAACATCCCTTGCTCTATTCTGCCATGTCAGTGATACAAGAGAGATGAAAACCTTGGGGTATCTGTAGGTTGTTGAGTTCTTGATCAGGGAAGCGAGCGAGATCCTCTTTCAGAGTCAAAGCTTATAGTGCCTATATAGGCACCATGATGATCAATATTGGCATCCACATCACATCCTAAAACCACGGGAACATGAAATTATCATGTTGATCCAATTTAGAATGATGCCACCTTGTTTGTGTGGTGCGATCTTGGAATGAATCTAGAGAGAAATATGGAGTTTGTTGGTCATCAGGAGATCGAGGGAGAGAGAAGAGAGAGAGGGAAAAAGGGTTTTCAGTTGTGTATGAATCAAATACATTGTGAACCCTATGTATGTAGATACCCTCTCACATCTTCCTTTCTTGATTCCTTCTACTCTCTTTCTTGGCATTCAAGGAAGATCTAAAAGTGACAAGGCATAGTTTTGACGTAGTGACATCCTATATAAACACACCATTATATCCTTTCCAAAACTATTAAAAAGATACATGTGTTATTCATCAATTTAACACCAACTAGAATTAGGAGAAGGCAATGCATGATATTAATTACTAATTATATTCCTCCCTCCTTTCCTTCTAATAACATGCTCGTATATTTTACACTATAGACCCAAAATTCACATAAAGGAAACCACCCCTCAAACCATATTTTTGTAAGAACTCTATTCCTACTATTACCTTACATTGAAAAAGGAAAACTCCTTGGTTATTCCCTTATTTAACCGAAACTTGGTTTCAAAGGAAAACCTACATAATTACCAACCAAATTATCTTGGCCACAAAATTGCTTAGAACTTATTGGATTTTCTTCCATAATCCCATATTTGGATTATATATCTCATAAATTATTGTGAGTATGTTTCATGAGCATCAAAATACTTATTTCCCTATTTGGTTTCCTAGGGACCCCGTTATAGACCTTTATTGTTGAAATTAAGTAATTCATATCTCTCTTAAGAGAAAGTTGGTCACATAAATTATGTTCAAAATGATTTGCAAGGTTAAGGACTTGAAACCTAGTTTTGGAAGAAAAATTGGTGTCACCACAAGACGTGTACACGAGACAACCTCAAAAAGGTATCATAACAACTCAAATCTAGAAGTTGAGGGTTAGAGTGGGAAATTTGTGCAGATATGATTTAATAGAACATACATGAGGAGAGAGAAAAATTAGGGTGATCACATCCTCTCCACCTTAAGAGAAATTATGTCCCCAAAATTAAATCTAGTCATCAATCGATATTGAGTTTCCCATTTGACATCAAGATCGTCATAGTATTCTCATAAGGTATCATCACCATGTACAATACCCATCTCATTCTAAAATCAAGCAATCGAGTGTCATGGTCAACATCTAGTCACATATATCATCAAATTGGAAGTATCATCATGTGAGTCACAATTTTGGAGAGTTATCCTATATATCACCAAATTTGGAGAGATCACATTTCAAGTCAATCTAATAGACTTCAAGAGTAAGGCATGAGTTTCTTTCCCAACATTTAGGGTTCTGGATTCTACATTGGCCTAGTTGGGTTTATACATCCATGATCGAGATTTCAAATTTCACTAATTTGAGACAAAGTTCATTTTTCAACATCATGATTTTGTGCTCAAAATTGATGCAAGGTCCCACCCTAGTCCACATGGAACTTAACACTATGTCATAAATCGAGTGATTTAACGTAATCCTCATTTTACATTTTTGATATTTGGGAGCATGGAAGTCATTAATCATATACTGAGGGTGACTTAAAGATCCAAATAGGGTGATCACAGGAGTCAGATCAATATCAATAACACTGATTATGAGTAAGGATTTCATTATACAATATCAAAAGTCAAGTTTGGGACATTAAAGGCATAGGTCCAAACATTTTAAATCTAGGTTATATATTCCTATTTTAACTCAAGGAGTGATCATTCATCCATATACAATAATCAAACAACATTTGAGCATTATTCGACCAACATTTCGTGACATCAATATCGAGTTTATTATCATGGCATTCAATGTTGATGAATGATCTAGACCTAGGTCTTTATGGGAATTTTAAAATAAGCTATAGTCAACATCATCATGTTTCAAGATCTTCAAAACAAGATTCAAGAACATGTATTAATATTGTCATATATTCAACCTATTAGAGACTAAGGTCAGGAAATCAGAATAGTATGAAAGGGGTTACCTTTTCAAACTCTAAATAATCCATTGGATGGATATTTAGAGGTAGTCAGAATAGAGATGTGACCTAGGTTAGGTGAGTCATAAGTCAACTACCACCCTAATATAGCACATTAGTCTATGTTAGGCATGTTCCATCAAGTGCATCCAAATAAGGAGAGTATCAACTAACAAATCTTTCTTCATAGAGTCACAATATCGAAGATCAAGATCATAATAGGGTAACTATATTTCAAGATTTTGCATATCAAGGTCGTAATTGTGTTCCTTCCTTTCCCGATCAAGGTAATTGCTTACTTTGGAAATTGAGAAGTCAAACTAAGAACTCAATATTTTAAGTAAAATAGTGCAATATTGAGGTCTAGGTCCATCATATTATTCAGATTGGTCCTACAAAGAGGTATAATGGTCAATAGGGGATTTTCCTCTTGTAACAAATCTTCATATCATGATCTAGGGTTCCAAAGACATGGTAATTTTATGGAATAATCATTGTACATATCAAGTAGGGGAATGGTTTGGTGAACTACATTGAGGTTTAAACAAAAATAGGACAACATAGGTTTATTCAATAGGAATCTCATCAAACCTGAGGTGTAAGACAAGAGTTCCACCTTATTTCACCATATCTATAATTTAGCTCAAACATTGAAAGCACTTACATCGAGTTGAGTAAAATGTAGTCTACATGATCTTAGGTTTTGCATATAAGTACATCACTTCCAAGAGTGCTCTCATTCATCAAATAGGGTTTTCAATTTAAGGTCATATCATGGCATTATAAATTAATCAATTTCCATCATTTCAAATGAAATTTAGCTTCCCCATGCATAATCTACCCAAAATTTAGAACTCCTGTGATTAATAGTCAGGAGCAAAGAATCACATGAGGAGACAAGAAAGCTGAATAATCATCATTTACATGGGTGGCTTAAATGGTCCTTAAAAAGGAGATGAGATACTAGAAGACTATCTAAACTTTGTGGAAAGGATTTGAATCCTTCCAAGGTTCTTAAGATGTGTTATTCCTTAAACATATATAGAGGCCAATGTGTATAGATCTAATACTATTTGTCACACAGTCGATTGTTACCCTAATTCCACACTCCTAATGGATACACAACCAAAGGTGAGTAGATTTGTGTGTCCGTCCCTAGAATGGAGAACATAACATATGCATGAATAAAACCACAAGCAAGAAAAATGTAAGAGATAACAAGATATTCAGCATGGAGATAAGAGATATGTACCCATTTCTAGATTCTAGTATACCCATTGTTGCTTCATTTCATAGAGTAGGTCCTTGAGTGCAGCAAATCTTCATCTGGAAACTAAAAATTTGAGAAACAAACTAAATTAATGCTGGAACATTAAGTATTCTATGAAAATCAAGTAAACAGTGGAAGACTATATAGAGGGTTGCTTGGCTAGAAACAAGGTACTAAGCTAGAAAAAGAAACAAGGCTAGAACAAGTAACGATGTTGTTTTATACAATTTTTTTTAAAGTGCATTTCCATTATACTTAACAACAAATCATGGCCATTGACCGGATTCCTCAAAGGAAGGATCTGTTAGGGTGCTCAACAATAGCCAACCCTTTTATACGTGAGGGACCTCGACCTAAGTCAATGAAATAACCTTGTTTTCAACATGCCTTATGCGCTTACCCCGAGAATACGTGCAGGTACACAAGGTTTGTATAATGGAAAAGTTCAATTATGATTGAGGTTTGTCCAACATATTTCAAGAAAAGAAAATGTACTAATAATAGGGAAAAAGTAGCTCAAACAAGTAATTATCTAGCCAATCATTCATACGATCATGCATACAAACAAAACCAATAACATAGTAGGGTCAAGAGAGAAGCATACATTATGAGTAATGAATAAGATATGATCCATGAGTACTATTACTAGAGAGGGCCCAAACCAAGGTGGACCTAAGATATAAATGACATAGCATAAAGTCTTAGATCATTATGGCTTGATAGGATAAGCATCTTATCAGTCATGTGGATGTTCCTTTAGACCTAGGTTTCAAATAATTAATTCTTAGACTCAAGGCTCCAAATATGTATGCAAATAGTCATCACAATCAAAGTATCGTCATTATATTGTAGTTCTAAGTGGACCATCCACATTATGAGTGTTATAAGATAAGTCTATGATCTGATTTTAGATGTATGGTGAGCATGATATCTAAGTTATCATCATGGTTTAATCATGCAAGTTCACAATTAGTCATATTAGATCAAACACACGCAATACATTTAGATGTCCAAGTCATAAGATCATTAAAGAGAATAGGATAGATCAAGTTGGTATTAGTGCTACAAGTGTGATGAATCTACTGATTTGAACTTGATAGAGAAAAACATTTGCATAAAATTCACCTTTCATTGTATAGAAACTATCTAGATCAACTAGAACATTTTAATGCACAAAGTAGCTACTTGAGATCTTATAAGGAAAATCTAGCTTATTAGTGCAAGATCTTGGTTTAATAGGGTACAATACATAAGATAAGTTAGTGATTTCGAAGTTCAATCATCCTATAGTGATAAGTATATCAAAGTTGCATGATTAGGTAAGGAACATCATTAGAGTCCATAAATGTCACATTTAGTGGTCCTTTTATCTTCATAAAGTTGCAATAGGGTTCAAGAAAGGGGTAAATCAAGATCAAGTTCGAATATTACTTTACAAGAAAGGATATGCTCCTGATTAGGGTCATAAAAAACAAGTGGAGTCAAGATATGATCAAGGGATGAGCATTAATATCATTCAAAGTAATGAAAGAGATAAAGTGATGCCATTTTTAACATAATAGGATCTACGATGGGATTTTGACACTTAAACGAAGCCCACTAGATAGATCTCATTGAGTTAATAAAAATTCATATTTTATATTACCTATTTTGCCAAAGGATATCCAAGGTATCAATTTTGCAAGATTTGAATCTAAACTATAGGGAAAATATTTTAGGGCATTACATTTATTGAAGATCTTGAATTGTGGATCTGGTATCCTATGACTCCTATCCAGATGGGCCCGTACTCAGTGGATGGCCGCACTGCTAATCCCAGGAGTGTTGCAGCCGTGAGACTACTATGGTCTCCTGATGCCTCGGGCCACTTCAGGTGTGGTCATCGACAATGTGTTGTTGCTTCTAGTTGTTGCCCATTTCTCCAGCATCAGGGCACACCTGCACGAGGGGCCTTGTTCCGCAGAAGCTCACAAATGTTAGAGGGGCCAACTTATGTTCTCCAGACTATGTGGGAGGATACTAATGTGCTGCCCTAGCCCCCCACATCTCTCTGGTGATGATGGCAGAAGCAAACTGCATCAAGGAGGAGCAGAGGCAGAACTCCCAAAAAAGGATGGTGGCAGAGCTGCATCCAAAAAGAAGGAGAACAATTGGGAATTCAAGGCGTTAGGGTTTGCGAAAGACCAAGAAAAAGGAGACGATGAGTTGTGGAAGGTGCTTTATGGGTAAGGGAAGTGGAAATTGGGGCCAAAGCGGCAGGAAAACTAGGCTCTAAGTGGCCCCAAGGAGGGAGTAGGTGGCGTCGTAGAACCATAGGCGTTGGGTGATATACGGAGGAGGAAGAAGGGTGCTCATCTATTGGATTAGGGCCTGGATCCGGGGCCAAAAGCTCCAAGGGTCGGGATTTATGATCCATGATATCTGATGTCATGATTGGGAAAAAGAAGGGACTCAAATCACGCTCACAAGGGGATGGTTATTGGGCCGTGCTCACCCAAAATTTTGTCCCATTAAGGCTTAAAAACACATAAAATTGATTAATGCACATGAAGTTTCACTCAACTTTAAAGAGCCATAACTTGAGCTACGAGGGTTGGATTAAGAGGATTTTTGAACCATTAGAAAGATAATTGAAAGTTAGACATTATGAAATACATTCGAGAGAAATTTGGTGACATTAATTAGGTTAAAAGTGATTTGAATGTTAGATACATGTTAAGAACATGAAACTTAGGTTTGGAAGCAAAATGAGTGTGACCACAAGACGTGTACACAAGACAACCTTAAAAAGGTATCATAACAACTCAAATCATGAAGTTGAGGGCTAGAGTGAGAAATTTGTTCAAATATAATTTGCATAGAACATACATGAGGAGAGAGGAAAATCTAGGTGTTACATTTATTGAATATCTTGCACCGTGGATCTGGGATCCTATGGCTGCTATCCAGATGGGCCCACCCTCGGTCTATGGCCGCATGACCATGCCTAGGAGCATTGCGGCTATGAGATGGTTGTGGTCTCCTAATGCCTCCGACCACTTTAGGAGCGGTCGTCGGTGATGGGCGGTTGCTTCTAGTCATTACCCATTGCTCCAACATCAGGGCACACTTCTATGAGGGGCCTCATTATGTGGCGGCATGAGGTCATCAGAGCGACCAACCTCTATGCTCCAGACCATGGGGGGATACTAATGTGCCGCCCCAACCCACCACATCTCTCTGATGATGATGGCAGTGGCAAACTACATCGAGGAGAAGCAGGGGATGAAAACCCAAAAAAGGATGGTGGCAGAGCCATAGGAAGAAAGAAGGATAAGGGGTGGGAATTCAAGGCGTTAGGGTCTGCGAAAGACCAAAAAAAAAGAAGGCGATGAGATGGGGAAGGTGCTTTATAGGCAAGGGAAGAAGCAATTGGGGCCAAAGTGGTGGGAAAACCAGGCTTGAAGTGGCGCCATAGAGGGAGTAGGTGGCATTGTGGCACCATAGGCGTCAGGTGATGTACAGAGGAGGAGGAAGGGTGCTCAGGCATTGGATTAAAGCATTGATCCGATGCCAAAAGATCAAAGGGTCTGGATTCATGTTCCATGATATATAGGATCATAATTGGGAAAAAGAAGGGACCCAAATCACACTCACAAGGGGAGGCCTATTGGGACACGCTCGCCCAAAATTCTAGCCCATTAAGGCTCAAAAACACATAAAATTTATTAATGCACATGAAATTTTGACTCAACTTTAAAGAGCCATAACTTGAGGTACTATATTCAGTTAAGACAATTTTTGAACCGCTAGAAAGATAATTGAAAGTTACACAATATGAAATACATTAGAGAGAAACTTGGTGACATTAATTAGGTTCAAAATGATTTGCAAGGTAGATACATGTTAAGGACTTGAAACTTAGGTTTGCAAGCAAAATGAGTGTCACCACAAGACATTTGTACATAAAACAACCTTAAAAATGTATCATAACAACTCAAATCATGAAGTTGTGAGCTACAGTGAGAAATTATTGCAAATATTATTTTCATAGAATTTACATGAGGAGAGAGGAAAACTAAGGTCATCACATTTTCCTTTTTATTTGTTCTAGAATTCTATTTATTGTGTATGTGGTTTCACTTGAGTGTTAGCCATGGTTGAGTAACTCTTCATTTTTTTATGTCCCTAAATACACAACTCAAGTTCAATAGATGGGTGGGTTCTTACAAAGAATAGAACGTCATTAGTTGTTTATTTAAAACTAATTATCTTACATCATAATGTATTTTTTACCAGTGTAAGTGTGATTAGATAAGTTAATAGTACTATTCTCTTACTAATACCAATATAAATCATTTTCATTACTAATATTCCATTCAAATGCATGCTACTACCTCGTTATAGTATAAAATAATGACTAGTTTTCTTTTCTACATCGAATTCCCCAGTAGGAGGTTCCGACACTACGATAGTATACCCTTTCAAGTCCAAGATTGAATATAGTTATTTCGGGAAAGTGGTTACCATAGGCAAGGATATTTACCTAGAGAACAACGGGAACGTCCACACCTAGAACAAGTGTCATTGGATAGTTTTGGATGTGCAAGTCTAGTCGAAAACTCATATTATCCTCAAACATTAGGACTAGAAACCATTCTTGGATAGATTTTATCTTGTTTGTGTTTATTAACTCTCATGGATATGATAATTGTCATATTATTGTGTTTCAAACCCGAATTCAATCCAAGGGTATTTTCCATCCTCATTCATGATATTACATTATCACTTGGTGATTTCAATTGTAGTTGGTGATAACTTTTTCACCTAGGTTTGAAACCTACTAATCATTATTCAACTATATTCAAGAGTTGATGTGGTAAAACCTCCAACCTCTAAATATTTTAATAAATTCAACTTATGTTATTCATTCTTGCATGTCGGTTATATGTATTACATATGTATACCCTATCTCTAAAACCCATAATAAGATGATATAAGAATTGTCATGCATCCCAAATAAAAAGTCCATTCCATTCCAACAACAGGGATGGTGTATCCACACATTATCTTATAATTTCAAAAAAATTGGTTGAAACACATTTATTAGCTATGCTATGAATATTTGAAATTTTATTAAATTCCTTGGACTCACAAATAGTATTTATTTAACATTTGATCTTATGCACAACTCACCTTAAGATTATATTTCAAAAGTTATTACATAACACCTTGCATTCCTTACATATACATCTCAAGTATCATTATCCTTAGTCAATCCCTTAGCCCCTATTTGGCACGGAAGTGGATCTGGATTTTGGCTTGTCTTTTAGTACCAACCCCACCAAACAACCATCAGATTAGGAATGATTTGTGTTTGGTTGCAAATTCCATTCTCGCCCCATTTTGAGATAACGTAATCCCTTACTCCGGACTAAGTCAGTCACAAAAGGCAGGATTTCATTTCTCGATCTGGATTTACAATCTTTCCTCCAGTGACCCCGACTCGCTTTCTCAAACCAGACTCTCCTCTTCACCTCTCTCATTCATGCTCCCCTCTTCCCCTCTCTCCTCCTCGACTCCCCTCTCCCGCTATTTCTAAACCTAACCGCCATAAAAGAGAAGCGGTCACAACAAGCAGAGGAGGCAGGGAAAAAGGCCTCCGCATTACCCTCCTCTCCAAAGGTGTGAAGTCATTCTAGATAGATGACGACGAGCAACTTCGAGGCCGAGCTCGAGCCCCCCTGCATAGTGATGTCTGGTACAAACATCCATCATACCGACGACCCAACATACTGACTCGGCCCTGGCAGCGAATGCGACTGGGTCAGAGTCTGGGTAGCTGAAGTACAGGAAACCCGATGAGTCTGGGTAGCTGAAGTACAGGAAACCCGACCACGATCTGGCTTCCTTAGAATCCAGGCCAGTGAGCTCCTCTTCCTCCCACTGTAGGAGCAATGCCAGGTTGTCTTCTTCGGACTGGTCCTCTTCATCCCCGGTTATAGGAAACTGGTTCTACTTTCCATCATCCTCTACCCAGAAAAGCTACTCCTCGTCGCAGCACAACGGGTCGAGGTCACTAAGGTACATTGCAGTTGCGGCGACCATCTTCCCCTTCTTCTTCTCTACAATGGAGGAAGAGGTAGTGGTGCTGCTTTTGGCACCGATGGCCATGAGAGTGGTAGTGGATGTGAGGTTACAATCATGGTAGGCGAAGTGATTGTTGGTTAAAGGTGAGTGTGGAAGAGGAAGGCACATGACGCATTTCCTTCTGATTCTTCCCCTTCATCTTTTGTTTGTCTCTCTCTCTGCAGTTGATTGTTGGTTAAAGGTGAGTGTGGAAGAGGAAGGCACGGGACACATTTCCTTCTGATTCTTCCCCTTCATCTTTTGTTTGTCTCTCTCTCTGCATCTGCAAGAGAGGCGGGTTCTAGAGAAGGCGTTGCCGACTCTTGGTTGGTTCTGCCTCTGTTTCCCGGTGTCATACTTCATGAAAGGTAGGAATCCAGTATATCTTGTAAGGATAAATCTACTACTTTTTGAGATATCATCCATCTACTTTTTATTATATTTTAATCAAGTTGGTAAGGCACACATTTATACTTCTAAGATTTCTATGTTTAATTCTGAAATTAAAAGCTATACCTACTTTTATTAGTTCCTAGACCCTTTAATTTTTTTTCTTTGACTTGACATTCTTTATATCAAGTAGAAAAACCGTCTAGGCTACGAAACTTTGCTATACTTTTCTCTACAAAACCAAACAATCATGAGAACTTTTATACTGTTAACTGTATAATGATGCCACATATATTTCACACGTGTAGTTCATATTGGATGCAATGTTAAATCTGCTAAAATTACAGTCTTTTTCGACTAGTAGAATTTGCAGGTTTATTTTGATTGTATCGTTGTTACTTTTAATATTCATGCCAGACATGAATATATGTCTTAATTTGATATATTAAATCTCACTACTGCAGGACAATTTTGATTTTTTTTTCACCTTCCAATAAAATTAGATTATAAGTACAAAAATTATTTATATACCTCATGTGACAATATGACTTATACAAAAAAATTTGTTCCCTCTAATTAATTCTAAAATTTGACTATTTCTTCCTCCCCTTCCCCCTTTATATTATTTGTCATGGCTTACAGTTATAACTGCACCACACCTTATGGCCTCCTCCTTTGTGCATTCCCGACAAGCTGTTATGAATAAGACCATCAAGATGAAACTGGCAACAAGGATAGTCAGTATGTAAATTTGTAAATACAAACTTAACTCCCCCAAGTTACACACACATTAACCAGATTTTGTTTTTCTTAAAATAATTGTGAAAAGTGAATTGTTATCAGATGTGGGGGATATAAGGGTTGGCATTGGATATGGGCTGAGAGAAACTTAGGAAGGTGGAGAAAATTCCAAGGTTTTGGAAATAGCTGAATAAAGTTGGACTATCCATTTATGGAGGACCAAATTTAGACCGAATGATTGGAAATATTATGAGTGATATGATATAAAACCAATACACTTGTTCTACATTAATTGTATGACACATTTTGATATGCTTTTCACATGTTTATATTAGGAATTTGAAAAGCTGATGAGCCATTCAAGTGTGTCAAAGGCACACATTGATTATCAAGAATTTTACTATTTAGGGTATAATTTCTATTGATAAATTTTGTTTGTTTTCTATATTTAACATATAAACTTACAAGATGTTAATTTTGTTTGTTGCTTGTTGTGAATGCTAGAAATCTACTTAGTTAATATTGAAACGTAGATATGTTGGATGCCCATGGAATCACATTTCTCAAGAAAATAAGATTTAAACGGTATGTATCTCCCTCCTTGCAACCCTCCCCTCCTCGACATTCTCTCCCACTTGTAATGTTGTTGTTCAAGATGTTCTTGTGGTATTCCAACTCCAACATCTCTATTGTTATGTCTCTCATGTTTTCTCAAGCTTTTGTCAATTGTGGCCTAGAAGGCTATAATAACATGCCTTTTATTTATTAAATGTTGTGCTCTCACAAAATAAGTATTAGATTTATTCATGATTATTGTCTAGTATGTTTCCATGTCTTATGAATCAATTTTATTTATAAAGACGACATTGTGAGGTGTGATTTTGATCTAAATATTGGAATTTCACATTACCGGACTGCATATTTAAAAAAACTCAAGGAACACTAGGAGATGGTTGGGAACATCAGAAGGTGTACATGTACGTTTTTCAAATATGTTTTCGGAAAAATAGTTTAATTACAACTATTTTCAATATTATCAATTTTCAATATAATTTTGCAGTTAAAAAATCATTATAATATGCATATCAATAAACTGCCCATCCATTTATGTTTTTTGGATACCTAGTAGATTGTTTGTTAGCATACACTCCCTTTTTAAGTTAGCATAAACAACTTTTTTATTATATGAAAATGATATTTCTTGTCCAATATGATGAGTTTGAATTCTTTGTATTTCTATAGGTTTGCTATTACATATTTGGCGGATTTATATTTACATGTACATGCTACTTTCTAATGCTACTTTGATTTGTCAATTTTATTACACCACTTGTTTTGGTCTTTGCAATTGGGCAAATGGGCTGATGTTGTGCAATTGGTGAAATCAGCTCATTTTGAAAACAAATATGAAGCTTATCATGCAATATAATATATTTCAAAATCTGAAACCTCTTAAATTAAAGGTGTACACACATTGAAAAGAAAGTTTACAAGCATTAATAACAAATTCGGCAGTGAAAATTTCCTTTGTTTTCCAATATAGGGTTATATTGTTCCTTTAACAACAATTTAAAGCAACAAAGCACCACTCATAACAAGCAAATGAAGGACGAATTTACCATAGATGGTATGGGCATGATTTTTTTAGTTGAATGTACTACTTTCATGTGTATTTGTGTGTTAAATAAATGAACATTTAGTTTATTGTAGGCACATATTTGATTGATGGGATTAATACCATCAACTTTTGAAACTAGAATAGCCAACTCATCAGTGAATCACTGGCTACATCTCTAGGACAAACAAATGGTTTAATTTTCTCTCCAGTGAAGCTACAAATAGAAGATGGAAAATAAGGTTGTTACTTGCTGGAGCTATTCACATGTACAACCTAGATTATTTATGCACATAATATGTAAATTGGAACCTCTTGTGTAAGTTCCTTGTATTCTGCCATAGTTCATTGCGGCTGTAAATAATTCAATATATGTCCATGTACATATTCTTTTTGTATTTTCTTGCCTTAATTGAACATGTTGTAAATTCTAAAAGGTTATAATGAAATTCATTATTATCATTTCTAACATGTGTTTTAATGGTTCTTACACTATTTTGATTTGAGTTGCATTAACTCTGATAGTAGAAACCATGTATTGTTTCTATGCAGCTACATCAGGTTTGGTAATGGAACTCGTGTATTGAGTGCTATTACCCATTTTCCAGAATAATGAGAGACGAATGTCTTTGTAGATTTTCAAGTTATGTGCCCATACCTGTAAATGGAATATTGAGTGAAATTTCTTTACTTCTACTTTTCATCTCATTCTTTACAAGGACTGCTTGGTTGTCCTTCGTCTTCCTATGCCAGCTTGCTCATTTTTTGAACAATTAGCTGATATCGGTTTTCTTCAAAAAATAGAGCCTGGACAATTGTATATTTGTAATTGTGGCCCTTGCAAGGGACTACAGTCTGTGAATGGTATACTGAATGCAATCCGTGTAACTCTAGTTTTTATCAGTTTTTCACTATTGTAACCTCAATAACTTCACCAGATTACAACTGTTGCTATGTGTGGAGTAGACACCCTTACCTTCCAAAAATTTATTAACCAAGAAAAACAAAGATATGAATATATAAGAACTGTACAATCCTTTTTCATTTGGGACTATGCCGCTATCTTGTTTCTCAGCCATCTATAGAGTATCACATAAATAAGTATTTACATCCATATATTGCAACATATTCCTCGAATTTATCCAACATACCTATAATTTTATTTTTCAACAAATGGAAAATATATTACCTAATGACAAGTACAGGGAGACTACTGAAAAATATTTTATTGCTGTGTAACAAACCTATTAACATTGATGTTTGATTGGCCAAAAGATGACATCAAATAACCACCTCAACCGTTGCAGGAGAACTGTCCTGTGTCATGGGACGTGTATGAGGAGGCCCTAAAGTGGCCAGCTGGGAAGGTCCTATGTGGGAGCAAGAACAATCATCGTCTACCACAAAGACTACCCAACAAAGTGGCTAGTCACCGTCTTAGCATGTGTGTATGGGTGTGTAGGTCTAGGTCCAAGGCAAGCCGCTCATTTTTTGTCCACTCTCCCTTGGTTCATGATGCTTTTGCCCGGGACCACAATATGTTCTTATTAGCTTTTTTTGGGCATTGTTTAAGTTCTGATGCAAACATTATTATCTTTACTCTGTCATATCTTTTATTATGGAACAATTATGGTAATTTTAATAACACTATCATTCAAATGATGTTTAGTCTACTTGTGCATAATTTATGTTCTATTATTCCAATTATAATTATCTTGTCAGTTACTAATTACTAGATTGAATATGTACAACTGTATACATACAAAATGAACATGCCATGCAAGACAATTGTAAAGTTTAATTTATTTAAAAGAAACATATAAAATGAGTATAATCATTACTATTCATTTCACTAAACAAAAAATAATATCACCCACATTATGTATCAAATTACATTTATTTTGTTACTTTTATACTTGTATTGTAGTGGCATCATAGCTTCACATTTTTTGTTATTGTTAAAATAGTTCTGTAAGAATAGGAAAGTTACAATTATGTGTAATTTATGTTCTATTATGCCAATTACATTATCTTGTCAGTTACCAATTACTAGATCGAATATGCACACTTGTATACATACATAAAAAATGAACATGCCATGCAAGACAATTGTAAAGTTTAATTTATTTAAAATAAACATATAAAATGAGTACACTCATTACTATTCGTTTCACTAAACAACAAACAATATCACCCACATTATGTATCAAATTATATTTATTTTGTTACTTTTATACTTGTATTGTAGTGGCATCACAGCTTCACATATTTTGTTATTGTTAAAATAGTTCTGTAAGAATAGGACAATTACAATTATGCATAATTTATGTTCTATTATGCCAATTACAATTATCTTGTCAGTTACCAATTACTAGATCGAATATGCACAACTGTATTCATACATACATAATGATGGTGCCATGCAAGACAATTGTAAAGTTTAATTTATTTAAAATAAACATATAAAATGAGCATACCCATTACTATTCATTTCACTAAACAACAAACAATATCACCCGCATTATGTATCAAATTACATTTATTTTGTTAATTTTATACTTGTACTGCATTGGCATCACAACTTCACATATTTTATTATTGTTAAAATAGTTATGTAAGAATAGGATAGAATAAGCAGATCCTGACTACATTGCCAAACAAAATCAAACAAAATCCAGACTGCTAGCCAAACAGAATCAGACTGAAACTTGACTCAATCTAGACCAGCTGACCAGAATCAGACTGCGTTGCCAAATAGAATCAGACTGGATCCTGACTACCCCAATCCAGATCTACTGACTAACCCCGACTATCCCAGTCCAGACTATAGAATCCCAGTCCTGAACCAAACAAGGGCTTAAGGACTCTAGGAGTATAGGCACCTTTGGAGTCATCTCCTTTTGACCCTAAGGGTCTCATGTACTTATGAAGTGCCACATTTCACATTGACTCCTCTCACCTTATGTACTCATGGAGGTGGTCGTTCTCCTAATCCCATGGGCCTTCGATACTCATGTATGGCTTTCTCTTGACCACACATGCCTTATGTACTTAGGGAATGATCATCATCTAACTCCTTGGTTCATATGTACCTTTAAGCATCCTAACTAGGCCCTAGGGTTGACTTAGTGATCTACCCTACCTTCAGTTTGTTGAGATATCATAACTTTATTACATATTTCTTATTGATACATGTTGTTCCTAGACAAGGGTCTCCATTACCATTATATTTATGTATCCCATGATTCAACATGTTCAAGGAAGACTTTTCACTTTAATGTCGTTCATATAATTCCTTTCATTGTGTTATTCTCCATCATTTAACTTTAGATTTCTCTAACCAACCTTTTCATTCTTTTATATTTATGCATCCAAGGCATTATCCCAAATGTGCACCCTTTTTTCAGACTCAGAGGCAATATGGCTTATATACCTTAGATTCATGACTTTCATATTTTTTTCAATGTACTTTAGTTTTCATTACTTGTTTACCCTGGGATTATTCTTTAGCCGAGGTTTATAAATTTAATATACGTCAACAGTATATTATAAACACATTATTGTGTTATCGAAGGGTAAATGCTTCCCATGCTTATATCCATACTATCATATCATATCATATCATATCATATCATGTTCTTCTAGGTTTAGGTCCTTTGAGGGCATCTACAGTTACCTCAAATTTCAAAATGAGGTTGGTCAACTCACCATGAGTTTTGGGATGAGGTTAGGCTTGATAGAACATACTAACACCATGAGTTTAGGTTTATACTTCCCCAATATGTTTTTTACCATTCATGGGTCGACCCACCCCAGGTCGGGACATCACCCCTAAAAGGTGAACTGAGGGACTCATATTTTTCCTTATGTATTTACTAATTTTACATGGTTCATTTTCATATACTAAACCCTTCATGTGCACCATGCATGCATACTACTTGTACTCTACATACATGCATGCATGGGAAACTTCATGTATCTAATTAGGGGTACCAAACTGAACTACCCAAACCCATGTGAGTTTTCTCTTTCCTTTACTTCTACATAGGGTATGTTTAGGTAGGATTATTACTTCACCCATATTGTCTCCCATCATCGAGATCAGGGTTTAGGGTTAGGGTTAGGGAATACACCCTATATTTTAGGGTTTTATGATTCCCCTAACCCACTAATTTTTTCATACCCTATTGGGTTATTCCACTCCATTCCTTTATGTGTGATTGGATTTTCCAACCCATACTTAGGTTATTCTAGGTTTTGCCTATACTAGAGGGAAATAAACATGTCACAACTTTCACCTGTATTTATCTAATCAATATTATATTAATAGGTGGAGAATACCTTAATACTACTTCTTCTCAATAACTAAACTTCAGAGGTGGAGTAAAGTGTATTTTAGGGTTTATTTAGCAAAGAGATGAGAAGAGGACGAATTTAGAGATGAGAAAATGTAAGGAAATATTATTTTAGGAAAACCCTAGGTTTTGGAAAGTATCATATTGGCTATGGGAGTCCTCGAATATCAACTTAATGGTGTAGAACAATAAATTTCTAGCCCCCAAAACTATTCTTTATTGACACCATTACCCTTAGGTTATGCCCTAAAAAATTTCCTTATAATTCTAGGAATTATTCGAAATCATCAATTGTTAAATATTATTTGAAAAAAATGGACTCTGATACCTATTCTAATGACTCCAATTTTTAGTATCCCTCAAGAGATGACCTTAAATTTGAGATTTTTTACCTAATTTTTCCCGGGTTTGGATTCAACAAATAATGAATAATCATAAATAATTTCCATTAAATGAACCATGTCCATGTCCATGTTGGTATGGTATGCCCAGAGAGCCAATCATATGATGATTGACATGGCATATAACATAAAGGGTTTGATTAATAATGATAAAGGCAAGCTTCCAATTCATTCGACTTTACTCAGTTATGAGATAATGACGAAACATAATGGATGTCTAAAAATGACAATACTCAATAACATATGTCTTCAATTATGTGAATTTGAACAATGAGATCATACAAATGTTATGAGTATGAACATTTTTATTATGTCCCTAGTCGGTTGTTACTGTGGAAGGAAGATAGACACCAATAACACATAAGACTAAAGTGTGTGTTGGTTGATGACAAAATCTCATCATTCATGATATGTGACATCAAACCAAGCAAACAGATACTTGTTAGGGAATAGTGTATCAGACAGACCCACCTTGAAAATGACACATGGAAACCAAGTATGGTGGTCATCATCATCTCTCGTGGTGAAGGTGGTGATTGTGGTTCTTAGACAGAAAGTCACTACACTCATCACGTATCATTCAGTGTAAGTTGACATCATCCATCATTTTTCTGAACAAGGATTTCCATAAAGGTGATGATCATATGGACTTTGACGCATGCAGATGAATGTGAGTGATGTAGAAGGGATTTATCCCTCCTACTGGAGTTTGATATCTTGGCCACTTGATAAGAGAGACTGAGAAACACATGTGCATGTACATGTGAATCAATATATGATATTGAGGTCACATATATCTTAGATAGTCTGAGCTTCGTTCAAGGAACATGAATTGAACATTAAGAGGATGATGATTACATGCCTTGAGTTCATTCCAGATATCAGAGACAAAGGAATTATACAATCATTGTAACGCTTTACACATATTGTAGGTTGAGCTTGTTCTCCAACTTTCCATTCACTTGGGTAGCATTGATGTGCAACTAGGCACCACTCTTTTCTTGTTATGTCATAAACCATTTATGGACATTCACTGCCAACATGATATGGGACATATAGGGTCGCACACATAGGAATTCATCTAGAAGAGGAGTTTATCAATGAATGATATTTAAGTTGATTACTAAAGATGTTTAGGTATTCAACTAATTAACCAATTAACTGAATGGACTCAGAACCATCAAGTTCAAGTCTTGGACTAACTGGTTAGGGTGTCAAGATGATTGGAAATTGAATTGGCTGAATTTTGCATGAGTCATGACACCAACTGATCAACTCATCGGTGAACCGATCCGCTCAAGTTGGTGAGAAAACTGGTTCACCTAGTGAAACTGTAATGACCCCGCCTCCCGTTAACCCCCAATTAAGGAAGACCAAGAAGTCAGAGTCGATATTCCAAAATAGGATCAATGGTTTTGCAAATAATTTAATAAATTCTACCAAAGACTAAACTTAAAATAGGATAAAAAATTACTTTTGACATATCTTGCAAAATTAGGAATTTGGAACTTCTACCCACAGTAGAGTTCTATCTAACTAAATCCTCCTTTATGATTTACTTTAATCTTTTGCAAGTTCCACTTTACTATTTGTCCAATTTCAGATATTCCTAAAACATCAAAAAATAAAATATTAGTCAGTATAAATGAATATACTCGTATGTGGTGACAACCAAACATTGAACATAAGTTCTAACAACCGAATCACATCAAATAGTTGTTAACATAGCAAGATTACATTTTCAATATGACTTCTCAACCACTTTTACATATCCTCTAGGATACCCTCTCTAGGGTTAAGTCATTGCAAGTGACTTTAAGGCTACTTTCTCCATCCTGAGCTTGGTACCTGGGGTCACCTCTCTGGGTGCCCTATGGTCTTCCCTCTGGGGCTTGACCACCTTGACCTTCCCTCTAGGTCTTGGTCTCTTATCTTACATCCATAGATGGTATGCAGGATGGAGCAAGTCATATATATACTTAAATTGTGATAATCATATTCACTTTAAAGATTGCAGAAATAAAAGCATCCAAACAACTTATTTGCATGTAATCGGTAAAACATCAGGAAACACCGAGAAACTAAAATGAGTACTCATAATTAACCACATACCTAATTTGGAGATCTCACAAGAAATAAGCACAATCCAATCCAATCAGGAAATCCAAGCAATCAATCAAGCCAATCACACAACAGAACAAAATCCTGAAAATCATGTACAACATATTTACTACACACTCATCAAGAACTTACTTTATTGACTCAGGATTACTTCCTAGGGTTTCTAATACGAATTAGGGTTCCCTTAGGGTTCTTTAGATCTCTTTCTTAATTTTCCCTTTTTATGACAACAAAACTCTAAATAGCAACATATATATCAAAACCCTAATTACTCAACTTTTTCTTATTAAAGCCTCTTTGTTACCAATTTTGGCTTAGGATCAACCTAATATCATCATATTCAAAGGATCTCAAAATATCACTCACTAAAAGTCATTAACACCTAAGATTAGGGTTTCTAAGCCCATTATTGCATTTTATACATATGAAACCCTAAATTATCCAATTAAGCACAAGGATTATTCTTTTAGACTCAAAACGTCCTTTTTATTAACAAAAAGTTAATATTCACATAAAACATCCATATGACCTTTCCCAATTTTGTGAATCATCAAATTAGGGTTTCTTACTCATGAAAGCATTAAAGGTAGTAAATTTAGGTACTTTTTGGATTTCAAGTAGATCTAAGCTTTAATTCTATTTTTATTGAATTCCTTTCAATTTTTTTATCAGTCTTCATATATAACATTAATCTATCTGAGTTACCAATTTATTTCTAGAATTATTCTAAATTACTCACCTTTAGACCAATGAGGTGTCACCACGTCAGCAACTCGACACCTATTTCTTTTCCATGCAAGTTAGAGATCCATGAATCAGTGTTCACCACATAGGCATCCTACTCCATGTGAGCAAGGTGCCTGGTATAGGGTATTTTCCCCTTTTTCCCTTACGCCCACCTACTTCGGGCCCCGCATGAATTGGACAAGATGGAATTTTTACCCTTGGTCATCTTCTTCCCCAGATTAACCCAGTTCTCACACACCGATGTCGTGGATGGTCAATACACCCATTGAACCTCATCCTCACAACATCAAACCTTCATGTAGAGGTTCCCTTGGCTTCGTCCCACTCCTCTGAAGTCACCGACCATCATATGCCCCCTGTCGGTGGTCGGGGTGGGTTGTCCTACAAGCCTGTGCCACCATAGATCAGTGGAGATGCCAGGACAGGGGCAATGCCTCTTCTCAACATGTCACTTCTCCTGCAAGGGAACATACTCATGGGCGGAGTACATGAGAGGCCTTAAGATTGCCAAGATCCCTTTTAGATAGACATGGCTGGCAAGACGTTGCCTTCCTATGGAACTCCAATTCCTAGATGGACTTGGATTAAGGGAAATATCAATCCCTTATAGAAACAAAACAACAAGAGGATCAGAGAGTCTGAATTGATCTCCTGGTTTCAGTGGAAGGGTTGTCAGGAATCGACTAGCATCGAGGAAGGAGGTAGAGTCCAATGATTCTCGGGGTTACTATACCTCATTTTCCCTTTCCAAATCAGGGTAGAAGACGATCTCATGATCGTCAAATCACCATCCAACGACTATCGTTAGGCGTTACACACACTTGGGCCGAGCCCAAGATTCTTTGTTTAAACCTAAATGTGACAATTCACATTAATATAATAGTTAAACCTTCACTTTAGGGAAACTTAACAAATGTATAACTGTCTCCTCTTTCATCCAATCATTCCCAAATTTTAAAGGAATGTACATAATGACTTAAAATTCAAGTGTGGAAAGTTTAGGACTCAAATTCTATATGATAAGAGAGTTTTCTTCATACAGAATTTATCACCTATTAAGGCATATTTTATGCATATTTTCTCACTCCTATTCTTTTATATCCTTTATTTGGATTGCTTTTTCCATTAGAAACCTTGAGGATTCGAAATATCATCCATGATGTTTAAATCATACATGTTTTCTCATATTTCTCATATTTACATCATTATCTCAAATTTCCTTCTTAATAATGCATTATTTGATTACTTCTTTTTCTTTTAATCATATTGGACTCGTTAACATATTATGATCCACAAAATCACATGCCCAAAGGAAATATTGCAAAGGAAATCGATTCAATACACATAAATCATACAAATTCCCTAATCACACATTTATTGGAGAAATTGTATTTCAAACCATACAAGCCCAAAAATTGGGGTTGTGATAGAACCGATCTGCTCGATCATTCCAATCAAAGCTTCTGGTAATTTTCCTAATTCATGGGAATAGTTGATACTTTCATTTGTTTAATTTGATTGGTATAAGAAATTGATGTTGGACATTAATTGGAAAAGAACTGCAAATTCAGTTGTGAATAGGAAACATTGTGAAAGGATTGGCTCATTGAGTGAACCAATCATCTCACTATGCTATCCGACTGGTTCACCAGTTAAATAATCGCTTCACTTATCGTAGGGAAACTAATTCATGAAAATTCTAGTCCCTTCCACTCACACACAAATTGGTAGCCCAGACCCTAACCCTCCTATAAATAGACATGTACTGGGAGTTCCCTGAGACACAACTCAATTTCCTATGTTAATTGTTGTCCTCTCTGGTTGTGGTAACCAATAAGAGCCCGAGCAAGTCCTACCTGCTAAAGGGATGGATAGCAAGGGAGAAACAATTCTGGGAGAGCAAGTTGGTGACTAGTACACCAATAGGCGGTACAACTCCTTCCTATTAGTTTTAGTTGAATGATAGGAGTTCTAGTTGGTCTGTGTAGACTTCCATAAAAGCAAGGTGGCCTTTTCCCATCACTGGGAGGGAAACATGAGCTTGCACTCTATGGAGGAGCTTCTATAGACACCGTTTGAGTTTGTTTTCCATGGTGGAGACTAGGATCTACTATAGACCAGTCTCAATGCAACTAGGAGTGCACGACTTCGGCATAGATTTATAGTCATTGGATTCTCTCTAGGATCAAGTATGAACTCATTAAACCATCCTTTCCATTACATAGTTGTTGATGCGATCTTGCTATTTTGGGAGATATGGATAGATAAACTTTTGGTTTTGCTTCCTACTTTGTACCTATATTTCCTTACAGTCCAACATGGTGGGATTCCTTCTATCTGATATGCCATTATGTTTTGGTGTTCCAGGTGGAGTCAATTGTGATACAATACCACAGTCTCGTAGAAGGTCCTCAAACTTTTGTCTTAAGTATTCTGCACCTCAATCAGATCAATGTGCTTTAATACTTTTATCAAGTTAGTTTTGTACTTCATTCATAAAATCCTTGAACCTTCCATTATATTATAACTTGTGTTTTATTAAATGAAGTCATCAGTAAATGTGATGAAATATTGGTAACCACCTCTAGAATTTGTGCTAAAAGTTCCATATAAATTAGTATATATGAGTCTGAATAGATCACTCCCTCTGTCACTATTTCTAGTGAAATGATATTTGTTCATCTTTCTCAATAAACAAGACTCACATATCTCTATTTATTTAAATTTCAAAGAGTTTATATAACCATCATTATGGATTCTACAAATGTGTTTCTCATTTATGTGTCCTAGAAGACAATGCCAAAGGTATGTTTTGTTTGAGTCATCAAGTTTTAGGCTTTTGGTATTTGTGGTATATATGCTTGTCTAAAGATTTGATTAGTAATGAGCATAAGACATAGGGGCACTACCATAAAATATATCATCTTTAGAAATAGAACATCGACCATTTTTATACAAATTTTGAATCCACTCTATCTAAACAAGAAACACAAACGAAGTTACTATTAATGGAAGGTACATAATAGCAGCTCTCTAACTTTGATACAATCCCACTGGGTAGTGATAAATGATAGGTTACAATTATAGTGGAAGACTATTTCTCTATTTGCAACATGCAGTTCCACCTCACCCTTCTTCAAGGTTTTACTTCTTTTTAGATCCTATATATTAGATCATATCTGAGATTCGTAACAATTTTTCAATACCCATGATGAAGAAGTAGACATATTTATCTCAATTACATATAGCTAAAGTAGATATCTATATTTGCTTCATCTTCCTCCTAAGTTCCTCTAAATAAAAATGGAAATTTCTTTCCCAGTGTCCAGCATGGTGAAAATGGTGACAATTTCCTTCCTTAATCACCCCTTCCTACGCCTTAACTGCAAAAGACTTGGGTTTCTAGATAGAATTAGAATCTTTATTGACTTTTCCTTTTTCCTTAAACTTCCCCTTTCCTTTTTTGACCTTAAACATAGACTTGGGTTTGTCTTTTATCATTTATGTTTTGATACTCAACTGCCAAGAAACACATACATCAATTTAGTAAAATTGTTCATGTTATAATCCATTAAAAACTGGCTATATGATTCAAGAAACAATTGTAGAATCAATTTGCAATCCTAAAGGAAATCCCACTCTATTTAGGTTTTCCATGTTCCCAATTAATTTTAGCACATGGGGCCCTAGTGGATCTTCCTCTTCTATAATGCACTTGAAGAGCGCCTTGGAGACATCATAAATAGGGCTGTCAATGGGGAGGGTATGGGGAGGGTAAGGTCTTACCCTTACCCTTACCCTCTTTGGGTAGCGGGTAAGGGTAAGGGTAATTATCCTTCTCAGCAATCCCCTTACCCTCCCCTTATCCTTACCCTCTTCTCCATAGGGTAAATAGGGAGGGTAAAGGGTAAACGGGTAATTTTGACAAAAAAGAATTTTATACACATTGTGTGTTGATTTTTAATAATTTTACAATTAATTTATTGATAACAACATATAAAACATTATATCCAATTCAAAACCATATGTTTCTCCGGGTAAAGTTAAGTCAATTCACACAATAATAATTTTTTATGTATACATTTTTTTTTTCCTTTGCATAAGTATGCATAACAAATAAGTGTTTCACCAACACCTCATTTTCCGCAAGATATATATGTTTTTCTCTCAACAAGAAAGTATAACAAGCACAACACCAAGTCATTTTCCAATGATAGAATAAAGTATTAGGATTAAACATTTACATACAAACCCCTTTAGAATATTTATATTTGTGTAACCTTTATATCATGTGTGGGTAAAAGGGTATGAATATTGTCTATACCTTACCCTCCCCTTATAGTATAGCAGGGAAACGGGGAACCGGTAAACGGATAAAGGGTAATAAAAATATTTACCCTTATCCTTACCCTCCAGGGTATGGGTAAGGGTAAATGGATAATACCCTCCCCATTGACAGCCCTAATCATAAATCTCTTGCCCTACTTGTTCCTTGTACAAATTCTTAAGATGTGTCACAATATCAAGAACACCCACGTTCTCATGTTGCTTCTAAAGGTCATAGTTTGTGGAGGATATCATGAAGCACTTGATGTCTATAACATCATTAGAATGCTAACAATAAGCCTTCCTCTCAGCTCTAGGCGTAGTGGGAGTGGGTTCATGCGGTTTTGGTATTTCTCAAACATATAGCTTATTCTCTTGAGTTAGAAGAATTTTAAAAGTAATGAACCAATCATGGAAGTCATTTTTGTTCAATTTGTCCTTCTCAAGGACCAAACACAATGAAAAAGTGTTATTGTTTGCCAATTGTCTCTACAGAATAAAATTTGCATAATTAAAAGTTTTATCTAATTCAATTTGGCAAATACAAACAATATTAGTTAGACCTTTAATTAATTATTGATACCACTTTTCACTTCAAGTTAATAGTCCTCACTATAATTAAGGAATATTACAGTGTATAATCTTCTAGGGGTCAAGATCTATATTTCATAAAATCATGTGTCAACTTTGGTTGAACACCCAAAACATAATTATTTAGGTAGGAAACATTTTCCAATTGCACCTGATGCAACTCTTCAAAGATGGTTGTCACATTCCATCTATATTCTTATAGACACTTAATCTTATTAAGGTCACTGTCACATCCCAGGATTTGAGGCCTCGGATATGATGATCTTAAAAGGAATGATTGGACTACCCATATCACCAAAGGTGCACCTCCTTTTCCGGGAGCCCATCACTAAAGAACTCCATAGTTAAGCGTGCTCGTCTTAGAGTAGTACTAGGATGGGTGACCAATCGGGAAGTTGATCCTGGCTTGCGCGTCAGTGTGGACAAAGTGCGCAGTTAAGGCTAGTGGTGGTTTGTGGGGCCAGTCGTCATTCCTGAAACTCTACTAGAGTCTTGGGCAGTGGGCCCAGGTGTTACAAATGGTATCAGAGCCATAACCCCTCCAGTAGGTGGGGCCCACATGGGCATGTGGCATGCCAGTCTTGAGCCATGCGGTCCAGGCAAGTTGGAAAGGGCTATCCGTAGAGACGAGATGGAGCCGCCCTTGTGCTGGTAGCCGTGGACGGGAGCTGGGTGTCCATGGGCCATTGTGGGTCTGCACTGGAATGGGGTCAGTTTATAAGGCCTTATAATTGAGCCTTGATGAGGACGTCAAGAGTCTATGTGGGGGAGATTGTAACATCCCAGGATTTGAGGCCTCGGATATGATGATCTGAAAAGGAATGATTGGACTACCCATATCACCAAAGGTGCACCTCCTTTTCTGGGAGCCCATCACTAAAGAACTCCATAGTTAAGCGTTCTCGTCTTGGAGTAGTACTAGGATGGGTGACCAATCGGGAAGTTGATCCTGGCTTGCACGTCAGTGTGGAAAAAGTGCGCAGTTAAGGCTAGTGGTGGTTTGTGGGGCCAGTCGTCATTCCTGAAACTCTACTAGAGCCTTGGGCAGTGGGCCCAGGTGTTACAGTCACCTAATTAAGCTTATCTAAAAGACCAACACAATAGGATATGCATCCTAGTTTGGTAGACCCACATATACACACCACGCATTGGCGTGCCCACACATAGTTGATCAAGACTTTCATATGTACTACTTTTGGAAAACATCTAAGGCTTAATATTTTTTGAAGGGTTTCATTTATATATAAATAAATACATATCTTATCATCATATACTTATAATATGTACCATATACCTACTATATCCACAAATGAATTATGCAATCACAAACATACACGTAATATTTATTGCCAAACTAATACAATTTTTCAGAGTCACAATGAATTGTTCTCCACATAAGGCCAAACATCCTATGTATCAACCTACATGGACTACTCCAGACAATCAGTTTGGGCCTCCTTCTCCCTGGTCGATTGAGCCCTACAGTTGTCCAGTTGGTTCATCCAGTTAGTCGCTTATGTTCTTGTTCAGTCGGTCAGTTGGTCCTCTAGTTGGTCAACTGGGGTCTTGATCTATCATTTGGTTGGCCTCCACTCACTTGGCCCACACGTATAGAACATATCCACCTTTTTGTTGAGATATCTAAAATTAATGCTACTCCTATCTACTATTACACAATGTAAAATTGAATACCTCGAGTTACATTCAAATGGAGGAACAAGATTAATCATTATTTTACATTTGGAGATAAAGGAAGAGGTCAGGTATGCAAAATGAATTTATAAAATAGGAAGTTAAACTATTCACCACTCACTCAAATCTCCAAAGGGTTTTGCCCATAACTGTGCATACATACACCAACAATAGCATTTTAAGGTGAAAAGTATGATATATATACATTATATATATATATATATATATATATATATATTCTATAGAACATTAACTAGATTATATGGTATTTTATCTGATATGCACATAGACTTTTTAAATATTCACATTGTATGTAAAAAATAATTCTTTAAACAAAATCAATTGTATGAGTTAAATCCTAGTAAACGGTAAATTGGTGTGGAGCAAGAAAACAGAGGTAGAAATAAAAACTTTGTTTCATATTCCCTAACTAGAAGATCATGCAAACAATTATGCATAGGAAGGAGGGTGCAAGATATACATTGTCCTGGAGTAAGTCCAGCAACTACCTTGCACGTGGATGTGCTATCTTCTTGAGTAACACACAAAAGGTGGTTAACGACATCCTCCTAGCATAGCATCAAATGTTTTATGCATCTATATAGTTCACGTGCACCACCGAGAACTCCACATCATGCTTATTGAGTTGGCAAGAAGGAGTAACCCTTTCATTCGTTGGCATGCTATTGTTAACTTACTTCTCCCTTGCTATCTATCCCTTTCATAGGTAAGATGCTAGGCTCTCGTGTTACCAAAACTTGAATGATAAGTGTGTTGAGAGTCTTATCCATCCCCACTTTATATGGGAGTGGTAGTGTTAGGGTGGTTTTCAAAATTCCCAGAATATGAAGGGTCAAGTTTCTTTATTAGAGGGTGATTGCACATAACTAGTTGGTCGACTAGCCATTGGTTGTGCATAGCCACTTGGTCAATTAGACTGTCTAGTCGGTTGATTAACTTGTGGTCAGTGGCACAATAACAATTGCTTTTAATACAATAATTATTGAGCATAACTACATATATCATTAATTATTTGACCGAGTCCAACTGGTTGATTTGAATCAGTCGATCGACTGGATTCTCCAATCGATTGACTGACCATTCCAGTCATCTGTTGGGTGACACTTTTCATTTGGTCAATTGAATTCTGGATTCGATCAACTGGTAGGTCCTATCTGGTAAAGATGATAATTGTCCAGTCGGTCGACTGGACTCTCCATTTGATTGACTGGACTCTCCAGTCAGTCAACTAGATTGACAATATTTTTTAATTTGATTACCTAAGAACTTTAGTAACCAAATTGAATCATGTCCATGATTAGGATCATTTTCCCAGTGCATCATATGTGTGTGACCCTATTGGATTCATATTACATTAGTAGTGATGTTTATAATCATACTATGACTTCATAGGCAATGAGCGGTATCTACAACCACATCATTTCTATCCATGTAATAGGATAAATTGGAGGAAAACTTCAATGTAAAATTGTGATCAATGTTACAATGATCATGTAGTTCCTTTATCAGAGATATCTAGATTAAACACAACACATGGAATCATAATCCTCTTAATATTCAATATATTTATCTTAAAATAGATTAGTTGTGATGCATGTGAGCTCAATATCACACATCAACTCACATGAGCATGGTCATGCATTTCAAAGTCTTACTTATAAAGTCACTAGGATATCACTCCAATGGGAGGGACAAATTACATCTACATCACTACAATGCATCCAAGAACCATTTGTATTGCAACCCTTATTCAATGTCACGTTGAATGATGTTAAAATGCATCGAACACCATGTGATTATTGTAGTAACTTCAGGTATAAGAACCACAATTACCACTATCACATTGAGACATGATTTTGACTACCATTCAATAGTTTCCATGTATCATTGTCAAGGTGGGTCTGTCTGGTATACTTGTTCTCTAACAAGTAACTATGTGTATGACTTGATATCCAATATCATGAATAATGAGATTTAGTCATCATTCAACACACATTCTTGTCTTAAGTATTATTATTTTCTATACAGTCTCTACAATAATATCCAACTAGGAACGTGACAAGAATATATCCACTCTAATTATACATATAATCTCATGTTCAAGTCCTCAACCCAAACCATATGTGATTGAGTAATATTATTCGTTAGACATATATTATGGTATAACACCATATCATATTTGAACAAACATAATAATGGAATTTTCCTTTATTATTAATCAAAAAATTATGTAATGTTCCAATACAATCATCACATGACTAGCTCTTAGGTCATACATACTAATAGGTGGTGCACCAAGAGCTATAACATCCACATGGAGGATGTAGAGGCCAAGGCCCTTGGTAGGAGGCTTGAGAACAAACAACTTCTCCAAGAAGAATACAAGGTGTTGTTGCGACATCAAGGTGACAACAACAACAATTGCTTCGGATTTGGATTTGGATGTGAAAGTTCAACACCTATGTAAGATGTGTCTAATTGTTGGACAACTTGTGTTTGCCATGTTATATTCGATATCCCATTGATGTCTGCGATAAACTGTCATTGTTTGGTATGATGGATATGTTGGCTTTGGTTTATCAAAAGAAAGTCTTGTAATTTTGTTTTTCCCCATCTCCCCAAAACTGTACACTAGCCACATTTTTGTTGTGATAGGGTTCACCTTACTATTTATGGACTTGCCATTTGGGTGAATAGTTTTTATGCTATATCATTTATGATTGATACTTGTACGACAAAATTACTATCACTTTTCCCTCTTTACCAACTCATTATCTCAATATCCCTCATGTTATATGATGAATGCATAATTCATCTTAGTTTTAGTTGCATTTTTCTGCATAGTTTTGCATTCCTATGCCTCATTTTACTTAAAAATTAGTTTCCATTTAGTCTTCTTTAGTTTTATGCTAATTTTTATAGTTTTGAACCAATTTATAGACTTGCATGGCAGGTTGGAGATTCATATCTTATGAAAAAGAAACTTTTGATAAATCAACTAGATTTTCTTTGATTTTCCCCTTCATCAATTTTTGTTTCATCAATTAATAGCTTCATTGGTTTAGGCCCTTTTCCACATGCCAATAACACCCCCAATGTTGGTTTGTATCCTCTAAAGTCTCATTAGTTTACTGAACTATGCCTTTCCATCACTCGACCAGTGATGGAAAGTCCCATACACCATCTAATGGAATTTGCACATTTAGGCTATCGATGAAAGTCCTACATATTCCAACCAATGAAGATGCACCCACTCTTCTATTTATGACTTTGCACACCAATGGAATCCCAACATTGTCTACCTATGAAAATACTATAGATGTCTTCCATTGGAAGTTATACACTCGTCAACTGAAAAAGGTTTTGGATCTCCAACCAACAAAGACTCTATGTGTATCCACCAATGGAAGTCATGCCTTATTCTACTGATGAGATCTCAACTTCAGACACTCATGAAAAAGAATATGTGTCCATGAATGAAAGTCCTAACACTATCAATTGATGAATACACTACACACATCTTATGATGGGTTTGATGGCCTTTTGTTTACCAATGAGAATGCTAACTTCTTCAACCAACTAATCCAACTGATGAAATATCCACATGAACCTCAACTACTGAAGTTCACACACTCATGGGAATTTTAGGATCCATGAGACACATCATATATCTTGTACAGTTGTCTCTTCACATTGTTGGGTGGATGAAGACTCAACTACAAGACAACTGTGAGTGTTCTAAACCATAATAGTCATCTATTATACAAAGACTTTTTCTCAATGAAAAGCATCTGTTCTTGATGCCACCAAATTTCAAAATCCAATTTTGAGAATCCATCTCCAACTCTCATTTGGTGGATTTCCATTTATTGATGACCCATCAACTGATGAAGCTTCTATCTCCGCCAAGGATATAAGATCTTTATCTCTACAAAGACATAGACCGATTACACCTTCCATATGTCATCACCATCCACCTAGCGTACTCTGATAATGACAATTTCATGCTACCAGAAGGAGACCGATGACTTCTAGTTCTCCTTCAAAGAACATAAAAGAGTGTTGATAACACCCAAACTATGATGCCCCATCACGGTAAATGAGATTAATCAAAACAAAAGACACAATCAACTGGTAACTAACCATATAACCAGAAAAGAGGGTAAATTAAAAATGATTTAAGCATTACCATCATGTTCATAAATATTTATGTAAAGGTCCAACAACTTGCATATCAACACATACCATAATAGGTATTTACATGTATGTCCAATGGATGAGGCCAAAATCTGTACACAAAAGATATATTCCACATATACATGCCATATAAAACATCAATATACTGCCAAAAACTCAATTTGATGTACCAATCCTCTACAAAACATCCCTTGCCCGCACCTGAGAGTATAAGGACAACTCGAGGACACACTAACTACTAGCTCTCGTTCTACTCCTACTGCTCTCCAAGATACTCTTCTTCACCATCAGTCCTAAAGAATTTATTATCATTGTGATCACAACCCATTAAATTAGTTTTCTTTCTTGAAATTAGTTTAATAGATCTTAAATCAAAATTTTCAGCTATGGTAGCTGAGAAGCTGATGAGGCAAGGATGCTTTGCATTCTTGGTACATGTGGTAGACACCACAGTGGAGAGTTCTAGTCTTTCTGAAGTTCTGATAGTTAGGGAGTTTGAAGATGTGTTTCCTGAGGAACTTCTAGGTGTACCTCTGCCCCAAGATATTGATTTTGAGATTAATCTAATCCCGAGCACACAACCAATAGCACAAACACCATATAGAATGACACCTGCTAAGATGGCAGAGCTCAAGAAATAGCTGCAGGAGTTGCTTGAGAAGGGTTTTATCTGACCGAGTACTTCACCATGGTGTGCTCCGGTTCTCTTTGTTAAAAATAAGGATGGGTCGATGCGGTTATGTATTGATTACAGATAGTTAAATAAAGTAACCATAAAGAACAAGTATCCTTTGCCAAGGATCGATGACTTGTTTGATCAGTTGCGTGGTGCAACTATCTTCTCTAAGATAGATCTAAGGTCAGGATACCATCAGTTGCGTATCAAGGAGAGTGACATACCTAAGTCTGCCTTTAGGACGAGATATGGTCACTATGAGTTCATAGTTATGTCGTTTGGACTAGCTAATGCACCAGCTGCATTCATGGAACTCATGAATAGAATCTTTCGACCTTTTCTTGACCAGTTCATAGTAGTTTTCATAGATGACATGTTGATCTACAGTAGAGATGCTCAACAGCATGAGCACACCTCCGTCAGGCTTTAACTTTGCTAAGAGAGCATAAGTTGTATGCTAAGTTTAGCAAATGTCAGTTCTGGTTACCAGAAGTTTCTTTTCTAGGACACGTAATATCTTCCTCAGGTATCTGTGTTAATCCTAAGAAGGTAGAATCTATCCTGTAATGGGAACAACCAAAAACACCAACGGAGATACACAATTTCCTAGGACTAGCAGACTATTATAGGAGATTCATTAAGAACTTCAGTTGTATAGCCTAACCCCTAACCAAGTTGACCAAGAAGGAGGTTCCTTTTGTCTGAGATGACAAGTGTCAACATTCTTTCCAGTTGCTGAAAGAAAGGTTGACAAGTGCACCTGTGCTAGTGTTACCTGAGCAAGGAAAGGGGTACATAGTTTTCTGTGATGCATCTAAGAATGGTCTAGGATGTGTGTTGATGCAGGATAATCAAGTGATTTCTTTTGCCTCTCAATAGCTTAAGAAACACGAGGAGAATTATCTGACACATGATCTAGAGCTAGCTGCTGTGGTCCATGCTTTGAAGATCTGGAGACATTATCTCTATGAAGAAACTTTCTAGATTTTCAAAGACCATAAGAATTTAAAATATATCTTCTCTCAACATGAGTTGAATATGAGACAATGCCGCTGGATGGAGTTAATCAAGGACTACGATTGTACAATTGATTATCATCCAGGGAAGGCTAATGTAGTGGTTGATGCATTAAGTAGAAAATCATCATCGCCGGTCCTAGATAAAGCTCAATTAAACTCCTTAGTGTGCTCTAAAAGAGACATGCTTATCTCTATGAGGCAAAACAATGTCCATCTTAAAGTATCCTTATTAGCTGGGTTGTTAGCTGAGATGCAAGTGAAACATACTCTGAGACAACATATTAAAGAAGCACATCAAATTGATACTATGGTTCAGCAGATCATGTCAGAGTATGGTAGTGAGAAACGGGATGGATTTCATGAGTCAGAGGATCAGGTAGTCTGTTACCATGGTAGGATGGTGGTACCTGATGCCAATGACTTAAGGAAGTTAGTCTTAGAGGAGGCTCATTCTTAAATGTATGCAATGCATCTAGGGAGCACCAAAATGTATCATAACTTGAAGGATATGTATTGGTGGCCAGGATTGAAGAAAGATGTAGCTGAGTTTGTTATGCGGTGTCTGGTGTGTCTGCAGGTTAAAGCTGAACATCAAAAGCCCACAGGAACAATGCAACCTTTGCCTATATCATAGTGGAAATGGGATCATGTGACTAATGACTTTGTGGTTGGTTTGCCTATAACAACCAAAGGTCATGATTCCATATGGGTGATAGTTGATAGGTTGCCTAAGACAACACATTTCCTTCCTCTCAAAACAACCTACACTGCTGAGAAGCTTGCACAAATCTATATAAATGAAATAGTGTGTTTACACGGGGTACCAGCTACTATTATTTCTGATAGAGGTCCCCAGTTCACGAGTCATTTTTGGGAACGACTACATAAAGCTTTGGGTTTCCCAAAATTGGACATCATCTTGGACATCAAAGGTCTAGAAATGAAGGTAGATGATGATGACATCATCTTGGACACTTTTCCCAAAATTTCAACTCCAATCGGTTTCCAATAAAATTGGTCAATCGGTTTAACCAAACCGTTTGGTGACCAAACAATTTGCAAACCATTTGAGGAATTGGGTTCAAAACCGTTTGGGATAGTTTACCGTTTGGATTGAGTTGACTGTTTGGATTGAGTTGACTGTTTTGATTTTAGTTGACCATTTGGAAAGAAACAATTTCTAAACCATTTGATGATTAACGATCTTCAAGATCGTTTGGTGTTTAGGGTTTCCAAAACTGATTAAATGGAAACAGATTTCAAAATCATTTGAGGTTGAGACCAAGACCGTTTGGAGGTCTAAATTATCTCAAACCGTTTGGACATGTTGATCAAACCATTTGGACATGTTTGATCAAAACCATTTGGGCATGATTGTTCAAAACCGTTTGGACATGATTGTTCAAAACCATTTGGGCATGTTTGATTAAAACCGTTTGGGCATGATTGTTCACAACCGTTTGGACATGATTGTTCAAAACCGTTTGGGCATGTTTGATCAAAACCATTTGGAGATTCAACTTAAGCAAAATCATTTGAAAGTTTAATTTAGTCAAAACCCTTTGATGGTTCAATTGGATCAAGCCCAATTAATGGATTAAATTATTTATAATCATTTGAAGGTTCAATTAACTCCAAAACTAATTGAGTACTTATAAAGTACCTCAATGATGATTACAGTGGAAGCATATTTAATGTACTTAGATGATTTATACATTTTCTACCTAGGAAGGTAATAAACTCATTACCCAATGATTACCAAAGGTAAGTACAAAGGTTGACTCCATAATGTACTTAATTGATTGGTAACCTTGGTAGGGTTAACCTTTGATATTTATGGAAGTAACAACTCAACACACAAAGCTAACCTTAAATGTATGTTTTTGAATATTGGATTAACTCAATATAATCAAGATTGGAGTAATGAACGTCCTAGAGAGGATGAGAGAGAGAAATCCATACATGTATAATAATCAAGTAGTAATCAAGCCTCAACACATTCAAAATGAATTAAATATGTAATTAGGGTATGATCCTTGATAAAGAGATCATGAAACCCTAATTGAGGTGATTGATGAACCCAAACCCTAATTTAGGGGGATAATGTAAACCCTAATTGGGATGATGTAAACTCTAATTATGGGTAATTGAATGTAGACACCCTAATTGAGATGAATAGTAAGCCCTAATTATGGGTAATGCTGCTCTATCAGCTTATAGTTGAAATGCTTTAAATAAGATTATTGTTCTAATCTGTTAGACAATGAATTAACTGCTATTAAATAATTATGATTCTTTTGTTCAGATTTATCTTATGAAACTGCAATAATAATGTTTCTGGTGGAGAGTTATATCTCTCGCTGGGGCAATTTCAAATTGTCTCACCCCCGTGGGATCCAACTTTTTAGGTAGACGCGAGGAGGAGGCAGGAAGCCTACAACAGGGTAAGAACAGCAGCAGCTGGGACAGTAGTGAATTCTTAGGTGAAGACACTGGATGACATGTCTTGTATATAGAGTCCTATGTGTCGTCTCTGTACTCTCAGGTCCTTGGAACCAGTAGTTAGTTTTAATGATCGATCTGAGATTTTGGCTTAATGCCTCAAGTTTCTTAGGCTGCCTGTGTAAAATTTAACAGGACAATTGATGTTTGAAATCTTGAGATGAAATAGTACAAGAGATGTACTTGTGAACCAGAATGCAATTGAATTACTTTTGTTCTTTTTGAAAGAGTTTTCCAGTATATGGATCTCTTTGTAAAAGGTTTTAATTTTTAGTGATTTTCTGTAATTCCGCTGCAAACAAACGCTTCCACTTAGTTAATGGTGTTTTATTAGAAAGCTCCGCGACATAAGCCATCCAATTGACATCCAATGATCAACCTCATTAAAGAAATAAGGTATTTATCTTGCTCTCTGGAAAATTTTTATTTAAATACTCAGATCTTGTTTAAATTGTAGAAAATACACCCTAGCTCCAAATATTATGAACAAGTAGTCAATTTTGATAAAAAAATCCAATGGATCATTTAAAAATACTTTTGAGATCAGATTCTGAATGTTTCTCACTAATATCCCTAGATCTTTTATCTTTTGCATATTTAAATTGTCAAATGACTCATAATCATGATTAATCTTTGGAAACCTTAGATTTGGACTCTAATGATTATCTTGTAACCTAAATCTGATGTATTTGAATCATCTACTCTTGAAAATGAATCATTAGTGATCTAGATCTTTTTACTGGATTTAATCTTGGTTATAATCTTTTTAATGAAGTAATCTTGATCCTAATCTTGCAAAACACTTGATATAGTTTTGACCCATCAATATGATCGTGATTTCCAACTATATTAAGTACCATGATGATAATCTAGAAATTGATGATAACTTGGGTAATGATCAGGGTTAACACATGATCCTTGAAACCTAGGAAAGTCATTCACACTAAAAAATACTTGATACTTGAAATCATGTTGGATATATTGAAATATTGGTTGATTATAAGTGAATGACCCAACCCTAAGGTTGACATAGGAAAAGTGTAACCCTAATATCGAATATTGAAACATGATATCCAAATATCTTGATCTTGACCCTTGATCCAAACATTGTGTTTTAGGATCTAACTCGAAGGGTCAACCTATTACTAGTGGATTTATACTCAAAATCTTCGGTGAAAGGTACGCTATTATATAACTCCTCCTTGATTGTATTGAAGATACTTTTATGTATCTCTTGAATGTATACTTGGCTATTTACTTGGATGAGCCACTGTTCCCTATGATTAGTCTTCCATTTTTCTATACTATATTTTGAAAAACATGAAAACATAAATTGCATGCCCATTATGACTGCCTGTATATTGATAATGATGATGATGATGATGTTGATAATGTTGATAATGTTGATATTGGGGGCAAGCAACCCCCTCATTGAGAGGTGGGACTTGTACATTGGCTTCCTATGTTCCTATGGTGAGAAGAAGCCTAGTGATTTTCCCCATTGCGTTGGGGTAATAGAGTCACACAAAATATATAAGCATGCTTCTCGAATTACAGCATAATGGGAACTCATAATAAAAGTCAAATTGCTTGAAAAACTTGTTGAATAAATGTTGGTTTTGCAAATTTCTT